>VCII01000015.1:780000-1507500 GCA_006030095.1 Triplophysa siluroides
ACAAAACGTGTTGCCACAAATAAACAAAACAAAAAATACAAAAAAAAATAAAACATAGTAGATCTTTCCTGATACAAAAGGAAAAAAAATAAAAAATCAAAGCACACAAATACAAAGACAAACAAAGAAAAAAAAATAAAAAAAATAGATAAAAACCACATAAAAACCAAAAAGAAAAAAAAAAACAATAGAATTATCAAAACAGTGACAAAATTCTGCGTGTGGGGAAAAAGTAAAATAAATCAAGACGACCAAGCAAAAACAGCAGAAAGAACAGAAAAAAAAAGAACAAAAAGGCTAGACATAAAACACAACAGAACCAAAAATAAAACGTAGACATAAAAAAAAAAAAAACACAACCAAAAACAAAACCTAAAGACAACAAAAAAAACAAAAAACAAACTGTGATATAAAAACGAAAAAAAAAAAACACAAACAACACAAACAAAACAAATAGCACAAACAAAACAAAAAAAAAATCAAAAAAAAAACAAAACACCCAACCAAAAACAACACAAAACAAAAAAAAACAAAAAAACAATAATAAAAAAAACACAAAAAAAAAAAACCAAAAAAAAACAACCACAAAAAAACAACACCCAATCAAAAGAAAAAAACCGACCAACACATAAACAAAAAAAGATAAAAAAAACAAAAAAACAAACCAAACAACCACACAAAACCCAAGACCCCCCCCACCCACACACCAACAAAAACAAACCAACAAAAAAAAAAAAAAAACAAAAAAAAACAAAAAAAAAAAAAACAAAAACAAACAAACCAAAAAACACCAAAACCAAAAATGGCCTTTGTATTAATGCGGAAAGTCTGAAAACAAAAAAAGTGTCTTATCAACAAATAATAAATTGAAAAAAAAAAACATAATAAATGAAATGATAGTAAACCTTTGTACAGCCTGTAACATGTCTGGTGGTTAATTCAGGTAAAGCTTCACATTTTGGTCTGATTTCAGAAGAAACTAGGATGTTTTTCCATTGGCAATGTTCACGCTCGTCATAATCTCACAGCCTGAGACCATCTGGAACTATCATTGGTTTTTAAAACATCTTTGAGAGCACAAAAACATTTCCCTTTGGAGACAACGTTACAGATTTTGTCATGCACAAAAAGCACACGATCCTTGATCTTTTTCCTTGAAATAAACCCATTTTAGTCAAGATTTGGTGTTTAGGTTTTAAGGATCCTGTGTGATTTATGCCATCCAGATGTCTCTCGTTGAGACTCCTCCCCGTCTAGTATTTCATCTTCTCTCTCTTTCTTTACTTTATCTCTGAATTTAGTTCAGTGTTACTGCCTTCAACCAATAAAAAAACGTTTTTGCAGCACTGGAACCAACTTTAACTCTGTTTGTTTAAAGAAGTTCACAAATTAAATGGAATATAAGTTTAAGAGGTTCCTTCAATAGCAAACTTTAAAATCCTTAATTTCTTATATAGTTGCCTTTGATAAGAACCTTTCACAGGAAGTTCAAGAGCACAAATATACAATGTCGTCCTCTTACAGGGAAGTTAAAGTAGAAAAATATCAAACAAACATTCTTAAAAAAAATATTTATTTAGAAAAGTCACTTTTTGCTGTCAATTGTTCCAGAAGAGCAGTTTTCAAGGATGCGAAAGAGAGTAACATTTCCAATGAGTTAACCTTACAGACAAAAAGACAAGGACTTGGCCGCACACTTCGGCTGCTCTTCTCTCTGTTTGCCTGGATAACTACCAAAACAAAACCTCTGTGAGAGTGTTTCCCTTACGTGGGTGTGTGGGATAGGCACATCCCACATCACATTTTTTAAAGAGCTGCTTTGCCACTTTTTTCCTTGTTGGGCTTACCAACCTCTCATTTTGGTCATATATTTTAGGCAAAGTTTATTGAGTATGCAGCAGTGCCCAGTAAGAAGACGAGACGGCCACAGGGATATTCTGTAAATTCTGCCTGTGACTTTGTGACACTGTGTATATAGGTCTGAGACGTTTGCTGACCAGGTCTGCCCTGTAATTTAAACTCTCGTGGGTTCATTGTTTTATAGTCTGCTCGGCTGACAGTCAGTTCCCATGCTTATGTGGATGAGCGTGATTTGTCAGTTATCCTTTCACAATGACTGTTAAAGCATTAGATCAGATCCATGTGTGTTTGCAATGTGTCATCTTGAAAATTCAATGCACATCTCAAATTACAATGAAGCTCGGCCCTCCATAAATCGAAGCATTGACCGACTTACATACAAGAAGGTCTAAACATACAAGAAGGTAAGGTCACTAGAAATGTCAGCAATGGCATGTTCAAATTGTTCAGATGTATATTCTTTGACTGAGCTTAAGACGATTCGTTTGCACCCTATGATATCAAAAAAAGGTTCCCATCATTTTGAAAGTACGAAAAATTTACTTTTACTTGCTAAAGCGTTTGTCCGATTTCCACAACATTTGGTTTGTAGCATCTAGAGACAGTGCTGACAAAAAGTTATTAAAAGATTTTTGAATGTCCAATCTGTTCTCCTAAAGCGTGTCAACAAATTTGATGGCGAGCACGCCAAAACGGATTTGATGATGTTTCTTAGCCGTATCGACATGAAACTTGGTGTTGTTCATCACTATTCTTGTTGTATTCTCATGTCAGCCATTTTGGGCATTGGCCATATCGAATAATGTAGTAAAATACTGGATATGATGAATGCATTAGCGTATCATGATGAAACTTGGTATAATGCCCTGACAGAGCATATATAATTTCAGGCCAGTGCCACCTAACGGTGAAAAAACATGTTTACAGACCTATAACTTTGTCTACGGTTGACAGATTTTCATGGGAATCATTTCCTTAGATTCCTGAATCGTTTTGCCACGTGGTTTACCCAGAATCACGTATAAGCACTTATAAGACGAATATTTCAGATCGAGACGAAACCTCCGTAGAAAACATCCACTGAAAGCTGATTTACGGTGTATTTTTTTAGGCCAAAGTGGAATAAATTGCAAAAAAGTTGTGCAAGTGTCTTTTTTTCTTTTTTTGTGAATACATGCGTCTATATATTCTAAGCAAAAATATAGCTGCAAGCAGCAATTACGGGGTCAAGCCGAACCACGGCCAAAAGGGAAAATTTTGGACATGTCAGATGATCTCATTTTGAAAATCAAATCTAAAAACAGGGAAAGGCAGTTAGAACAAAAAAACTGCTTACAACTTTTGACCATTCGTAGACGCGCTATACGAGAACGGATTGGCCCATGAAAAATATTCTAATCGGTTTTTGTCTGTAGTGTCTCTAGATGCTGCAAACCAAATTTCGTACAAATCGTGCAAACCGTCTAGGAGGAGTTCGGAAAGTAGGTTTTTCAAAAATTCTAAATGGCGGGAAAATGTTCACGTCAGTCTATGGTGCGCATTCATGAGAGCACTTCAACGCATTCGGTTTGTAAGGTTGGGCAAAAAAGTCTTCCTCAATATCGAAATCATCTGACATTTTGCGAAGATCAGCTCATATATAGCGTGCATCTGCTTGTAAACACAGATTTGCGCTTCTGTGTTGTCAGTCAGAACGCCGGCGTCTGCCCCGACTAAATGTAAATGCCTCGAAATGCTCTCGTGAACATGTACCATAGACTGACAAGATACAGGAGAATATATTGATTAAAGTCGATATTTTAGTTTGTTTTTCGCACATAAAGTATTCTCGTCACTTCAAAATTCAATTGAGCCACTATTAGCGGATGGACCAATTTAACAATGTCTTTATAACTTTTCTGGACTTTGACAACATCTATAATCATGATGTCTATGAGAAGGCCACCTAAAATATCTTTATTTGTGTTCCGAAGACGTCGGGTGGTCTTAAAACATGATGAACGTCATGTAGGTGAGTAAAAAATAACAATTTAGATTTTGAGAGGAACTTTTCCGTCTTTACTGTTATCGTCCGCAGAGGTGGAAAAAGTAAAAAAAATTATACTCAAATACAAGTACTACTACTTTGATAAAATTGTACTTGAGTACAAGTAAAGTTACCAGTCAAAAAATCTACTCACGTAAAAGTAAAAAGTAGATTGTTTAAAATTTACTCAAATTAAAAGTTTCTTAGTTACTTTTTTGAAACTTTGATGATTATGGCTTACACAGATAAGTGTCTCAGAAAATAAGAATTATACATAAGAAATTTAGAAGATATTTTAAACAGAAATGTCTTCTGAAAAGTATGTTAATTTCTTTGCGCTCAAAATTTGGTTGGGCCTCCTTTTGCATAAATTGCATCAATGTGGTGTTGCATGGAGAAAATCAGCCTGTGGCACTGCTCAGGTGTAATGGAAGCCCAGGTTGCTTTGATAGCATGTTTTCTGAAGACCACAGTCAACGCAGCCATCTACCAGGAAATTTTAGACCACTTAATGCTTCCGTCTGCTGACAAGCTTTATGGAGCTGCTGATTTCATTTTCCAGCAGGACTTGGCAGTTAGCGTATAATAAATAAAGGCTTGAAATATTTCACTCTATGTGTAATGAATCTATATTATATGTGGGTTTCACTTTCTGAAATGAGTGACAAAAAATATTGACCTTTCTCACGATATTCATTTTTTTTAGATCTACCTGTATTAAAACAAGTGCACTCCAACAAATAAATATTTTTTTGCCTTGTTTTGCAGAATTACCACCGAATCCTATAGCAGAAATATTAACGAAACAATTCTTAAATCAATTAATATTTTCTACAGAAGCAAAATTAAGCCTTAGAAAAGATTGTAAGCCTTATTTTCTTAATAAATAATCTATGGTACACACTGCTAAGTTTCAGCAGTGAAACCACGTATAAATGTTTCCACGTTTGTAGGGAATGAGCCATGGCAACATATTTGCCGTTGATAGCAGTTAACAAGAAACATGAATCCCAAATTTAATCCGTTTGATACGTATTTGCTGTTTTCGGACAAAAACTGTTTAAGTGAGTCAATTTTAACTAAAACGCAGACTGAGACAATGTGTTTTGTTTATGTTCAGAGTAGTAGTCCCTTACATGTAGTTAGTAAAGTGTACAGTTGCGCGTAGTGTTTTTTTGCCTTATTAAATGTGTCTATTTGTAGGTTTATTTTGGGCTTGTCATTGTTTGCTGTTCTTTTCAACAATATGATCTGGCGACAGTCATTTTTACGGCAGGGCTGCGAGGCTTTTCAAAATGCATGAAATAGCAAGCACATTTTCATCAGACTTCATATGACAGGATTTTTATAACATGCGGGTTGCACAGCGTCCATAATCCTGTCTTGAAGCTGAAATGGTTGCTTAAATATGGCCAGCGGTTTACTTCATTGTCTTCAGCAGTTAGAGTTTGATAGGGTTTCACCTTAGGACAGGTTCACTATACCGAAGTTTAACTTCTCCGTCTCCATCGCTCTTCTGGTATCGGCGCAAACTCAAACTCGCGCCCATTATTCACTGGAGTAATTTCCGGTCGCATTTTTTTCCTTGCAATGTTTTAATTCTTTTTTTACTCAGTAACGGATGTGATTTTAAATATAACGAAGTACAATACATCACACAAATCATACTTAAGTACAAGTAAAATTACAGATTTTCAAAGCTACTTAAAAAAGTACAAGTACACCAAAAACCTACTTCATACAGTAACACGAGTAAATGTAATTTGTTACTTTCCACCTCTTATCGTCCGCTGGTGTGGACGCAAATATAGCTAAAGTTATCATTATAGTTATAATGTGAACTGCCCTTATCAGACAATCATTACAGAATATGTGACTACTGACTATTAAGAATTAAGTTTTTAATGAAATCCATAGAACCCACCCTTTGTAATAATTTTCACTATTTATAACAGCCCACTAGCATCTAAGATAATAGCAAAGTATTTATTTTTGCATATTATGTTTAGATCAATGCTTGCAATTCTCTATTTTGAGTTTAATATGCAGTTATTTGTTCGTCTTTATAGAGTAAAATGCACGTATTCTGGGCAGTCAACAATCTGGCTTCAAGAAAGAACATTATACAGAGATGGGCTCTCCTGTCTGTCGTCGAAAACCTACGGCAGGCAAGGGCTAAATCCTTGTCATCTGTCATTTTTATGCTTGATCTCTCTGCTGCATTTGACACTTTAAACCACCAGATCCTGCTGTCCTCTCTCTCCAAACTGGACATCTCTGGAACATTTCTAGATTCTTTAAGGGTGTCCTGGAGAGGCGAGACATCCAAATCCACCAGCTGACAATTGGAGCTCCTCAGGGATCAGTTCTTGATTTCTCTTTTCAGCCACCATCTCTGTCCGTGTCTCTGCCTGCCTTCTGGACATCTTGGATGAAAGAGCATCAACTACAACTCAACCTCTCCAGACAGAGCAAGACAGAACTCCTGGTTATACATGCCCACCCATCAAATGAACACCACTTTACCATTCAGCTCGGATCCTCAACTATAACACCCACCAAGTCTGCAAGGAACCTGGGGGTGATGTTCGACGAACAGCTGAAGTTCACATCTCGCATCGCAGCAACCTCTCGAACTTGCAGGTATGTGCTCTACAACATCAGGAAAATCAGGCCGTTCCTGTCGGGGCATTCCCCCTTTAGCTGTCCAAGATCTAGTCATATCAAGACCGGACTACTGCAATTCTCTACTAGCCGGCCTTTCAACCAATGCAATGAAGCCCTTGCAAATGATCCAGAATGCAGCTGCGCGTCTATTTCAATCAGCCTAAAAGAACCCATGTAACACTGATTTCACTGAACACCTCCTGATGTCACTTCACTGGCTGCCAGTTGCCGCCCGCATCAAGTTTAAATCTCTGACACTGGCATTCAGAATGATAACGGCAAATTCGCCCCTTTACCTTAACTCACTGCTCCAGGTCTACATCTTCGGCCTGAAAATGAGCGACACCTGGTTGTTCCATCACAGCAAGGCGCCAAATCACTTGCAAAAACCTTTACTCATTCGGTTGCCCTGTGGTGGAATGAACTGCCAGCCTCCACCCGAACTGCAGCATCCTTCACAACTTTCAAAAAACAGCTCAAAACATACCTGCTACGCATTCATTTTACTAACCAATAACTTTCTGTCTTGTGTCAAAAAAATATATATACATTGTTGTTCATTCCCTCCTTTGCTCACTCCAGCTTTAATCCTCCTAGTAACATGGCCTTGTAAACTTACGATACTGTTTAGCGTGTTGACAAAATGTTTATATGCTCTCCTACTTGTAAGTCGCTTTGGATAAAAGCGTCTGCCAAATGAATAAATGTAATGTAAATGTAATGTATCATCATTGGCACATCTTGTTCGCTTCATAGATATTTGGTGACAGCGTGACCGTTTGGTCAAAAGTTATAAGCTATTTTATTGCGTTTTAAGTGCTTTTAGCTATGGTTTTAAACTGCTTTTGAGTTGTTTTTCAAAAACTCATAATCAGTTATGTCCACATACGCTTCCCTCTGTGCCCTTGTAGGGCTTGACCCCTATTGCTGCATGCAGCTATATTTATTATTAATATTATATAATTATTATTATCATATCAGCTAATTTGTAACAAATTCAATCCTTCAGAGAGAAAAAACTATCCCTATCGCCTTTAAGCCAAGACACTAAGTTCAAACAAGATAACGTGCAATTTGGTTTAATCATTATTAAATATAATCTCGTATATGTAATCGATTAGGCATATTTTTATTTAATTTATGTGTATGGTAAGTAAATGATTTATAAAGTCAAGATAACTCTAACTTATTATTGTTTTAAATGGTTTTGATTAACAACATACCTTGGACTGTTGCGACTGACCAATTTATTAAGTAACCCAGAGTGCCATGTAATAAAATGTAATAGCCAATAATTTGATTCCATTAGTTACTTATCATTGGTGGGAATCTTTTGTGTTTTAATTACTTAAGATTTGTACTTTCCCCACTGTGAGGGTGACGAAGTGAACTGAACAGTTAAAGTTTGTTTGTTTAAAAACGATTTTATGTTAGTTTATGTCCCAGTCACGACCCATTTTACTGTCCCTACTGTACATAAGTCAATAGCTATTTACTGTCTAGTTTCTTGTGACAGGAATGACATACTGTAACTATGACATTATTTCATTACCTATTTAATGCTCTTATAATTGTTGTCCCGCATTGGGTTGTTGTCATCTGTTGGCTTTTATGTTTTCTCTCATTGTTTCCTTTTACCCTCACATTGGTTTTTCTGTTAGACAGAGCAGTTGGCTAAAGTTTGGCCCTTTCTGTTTTGGCCCTGTTCTGAGTTTATTTTTGTTAAATAAAGCCCTTTTTGTTTTAAACTGCGTTGTGTTTTAGTTTGTTTGCAAAATACCTGATAAAGAATTCCTGTAAGCAGTTATTCTGTTATCCCCGAACAAGAGAATGCTGTGTGACATGACAATCACAACATATCTGATCTTATTTATTAATGTTTGTTGAGCAGGATTTTGGACCAATGAGATTTCACAGTGGGCAGATTCAATATAGACATTGTATGTTGAATACATATATCAGAAGTAGGGACAGATTTGCATTTGGTTTTGTGATTTCACTGTAATGGACTATGCATGGATCCAGCAGCGGATCACCAAAACACACGCACGCACTCACACACACACACAAACACAAAAAGAGGAATTGGAGATTATTCCCCTGTATTAGATGTCCCTTTAACTGACAGTAACTTCCTCAAAATAATTCGGAGTGTTGCATCTGGGTTTCTTAAAAGTCCTGCCTTACCTTGGGAAACGGGGCAATGTGGTTTAGATCTTTGGAGTGTCACCTGGGGAAACCAGCCATTATACAGTACAAATTACTTTGGAAATACTAATATCATGACATGACATCATTATACATTGCCTGTGATGATCCTGCATATAAGATCAATTAGCTGGTAGAGATGTCAACTGTTTGTTATGTAAATTATATTGCTACTTGCTTTTAAAACTAAGAAACAGTCTATACACCCCTTGGACATCTGAAAATGGTTACCATAGTTACCATGACGATGAAAATATTCTCTTTCTCGGGGACATATAAAAATATAACATATGGCCCACACCAGACTGCTTCTCTCTTTTCTGTGACCGTGTGGTTATGCCGAATCTTCGGAGAACAATGCCGAGTGGAGAATAGGCACTGTGTCTTTTTGAAGATAGATTTTTTCCACACAAGTTAACACTTGCTAACATGCTAAAATCTAGAGAATGTATTGACACAGAAAGCAATTATTCTATATGAAAACTGGCTGAGGTTATGATATGTGACAGAGACAAGATTCCACAAAAATGCAGGCGTGTAAAGTGTCACCAATACTTAGGCTATAATAAAAATGTAAATAGTGTGAAAATATGCGTCCGCTCATCGTTGTGTACCTCAATACACTATACGTGGCAACACTATAGAAAAAACAAGGAAAAAGTTAAAGGAAGACTTCGGTCATCACTGAACATTGCAGTCCTTCCTATTCACCACAAAAAAATGGGTTTGCAAAAGTGAGAGAGAAGAGTGAGAGAGAGTGCATGCATGCGTGTTGGAGAGAAAGAGAGAGAGAGAACATATTGCCTGAGTTTGAGCGTTTAGGGAGGGTGAAGAGACCGCTGTACATTCTTTTCCATTGAAGTCACTGTTTCTGCTCTATTCTGAAGTGCTCTGGGAGGCCGGAGCAGATGTAGGCATACGTCTGACTCCTGTGTTTAGTAAAGCTGGATGTAATGACTCTCAACGCCTCTAGATCTTGTAAAAAAAAGATATGTGAGATAAGGTATGTGTGTGTTGAAGTGCAGATGTTTCAACAGGTTGAGTGTCTGTGATTGAGTGTTTGCCTGATGCTGACATAGGCGATCATTAAGAGAAAAGTTAGTAGTGTTCTTCAAATGTGACACAAATCAGATTCATTGTGACGGCATTATAGATCTGGGAAAGGCTGAGGTTAACTATATACAGACACTATTCTTGTTTTTCGTATGACTTTGTATGATTATTAGAAAAGGCTCGCGTGAAGGCCCACCCCCAACCCCACCCCTAAACATTACTTTCACTTGGGCAAAATGGAATGAATTAGATCAAGCAATGTTTTATGAAATAGCCACCAGTTTGATAAAAAATGTAATCAGAATCCACAAGATCGTGTTTCTGAAATAACACTACTTAAACTGCTATCATTGTAAGAAAGAGGAATTAATCTCCTCTCCAAGGTTGTTACATTATTTACTTTTAAGAAAACTTTTCAAATATTTCTGTTCATTTAGATTAAATTAAATATCGCCCTAAATATTATTTGATTACAAAAACTAGATGTAAACGCAACGAAAATTAGAAATGTTGTCTCAACAATAAACTGAAAAAGTTGAGGCACTAAAATTATCAACTGAAAATAAACAGAAATTAAAATACAAAATAAAACACGCTTAACAGCAATGTAAAAAAGAAGAATTAAACAATAGCACATGACAAAATTGCTAAAAATGAAACACGAAAACAAAAAATATAAAAAAGCGCATTCAAAATATGAATAAAACTACAATATAACTGAAAACAAAACTCTGCAGTCTATCAGGTGGATTTCTTTTTTAATGTTTGCCAGAATGGGTCAGGCTGTGCAAATCAAAGAAGGTTAGATATAAAGGATGAGAGATGTTGTGCCTCTATTTTGATTGGCCGACTCTGTGCTGCTATTATCCTGTATGTAAGTGATTGATATGAAAGCTGCTGCTGTGGAACAGCCAGATGGTCAGATGGGTTTGTCTGTCCTGAACACAGAGACAGCATGTAGGAGTAGGACAGAGAAAAGGAAGCATAGATTACTTTTACTGGTGCTCTCTGGCAAGATGTTTGCTTGAGGAATGGAAGGTGTTGGCCTGCCTTTCACGAGCATCAACACAGCAACAGACATTGGCCGTGTTAAGGGAATTTCTCTCTTGTAAGGTATTACTTACAGAGTTACACAAAGTAACTGCCAAATCAAATCATAGCTTAAGAGCTTCCCGTTTTTAAGAGAAACCTGTCTCAGACAGTACAGTTTGAGAGCATCTCAAACCACCTGTGTGAGGTGAAAGTATAAATGGCTGAAAAAAGACAAAGCACGGGGTAGTTCAGAGCCTGGTTCACGAAATGATTATTCAAATATTATTATTTGTTATTTGTATAATTAATTAGAGTTGGAGTTTTTCTTAAGAAACATTTGAATAAATCTATATGTTATCTAGCAAGCGTGATAAAAAATGGAAAATAGAGCTTCATTTTATTCTCATTGAATTGCAAATCATTATTATTACAACATTACTGAGGCGGTTTACATATATATCTGTTATAAAAAGTGTCAGAACTCGATTCTTGAAATTTTGAAATATTCAAATGTTATAAAAAAGTATGAAAAGATAGAAAGAAAGAAAGAAAGAAAGAAAGCTTGACAACAGGAAAAAACATAAAAAAAATGGAAAATGGAGCTTCCATTTTTCTTGATTTAACCGAATTCATTGAATTACAGGCAAATCGTTTTTATTTCAACAGTACTGAGGCGGTTTACATATATATGTTATAAAGTGTCAGAACTCGATTCTTGAAATTCAGAAATATTAAAATGCTATAATATTGTAAGAGAAAGAAAGAAAGCTTGATAAAAGGAAAAGACCATTAAAAATAAGAAAATGGAGCTTCCTTTTTTCTTGAAATAATGGAATTCATTGAATTATGTGCACATCATTTTTATTACAACAGTACTGAGGCGGTTTACATATATCTGTTATAAAGTGTCAGGAGCCCGATTCTTGAAATTCAGAAACATTCAAATGCTATAAAATAGTAGAAAGAAGGAAAGAAAAGGAAAGAAAGAGAGAAAGAAAGTGGGTGATGGGCTGCAGTCTGTCCCTGGTATTACTCACAGCAGATATATGCAAGCTCTGACTCAGACTCTACACATGCTCTCTTCCTGGTGAAGATTTTCTGCATGCTTCAAAGTCTTCCAAATCTCTGTCTTGAGCAACTCGATCTATAAGACGCATACAAACCAATCTAACTGCCCTCGCCTGTGTTCCTTGATTCAGATGTGCTCAACTGTATCTCTCCCATTTCTCCCCCACATCTTTTTTACATTCTCGCTCTCACTGCATGTGCTCCAGCCTGCAGCAGTATTTACGAGTGCTTGTGCAGTGGTGTATTCAGAATGATGAGGTTTCCAGACACTGAGCTGATTTCCCCCGCTATGCTCATACATCTCCAGTGTGACTGCTTCAGGCTCATTCAGCACTCTCAAATACTCTTAACTCGTGTAAACGTAAAATGGAGTTTAGCGAAAGTCACTGTCAGGAATGTACTGTCATACTTGTGATAGACCATGGAAATTGACAGATACGTTGTAACATTTGTAGCTTTATTGGAACATTAGGTTAGTAGCACAAAGATCAAAGGGTTCGATTCCCAGGCAACACACACTGTACAACATTGTAAAAAATGTGGAAACCTTGAACTCACAAGTCACTTTGTGAAGAAGCATCTGCCAAATGCTCAAATGTATATAATGTAAATGATATGGGCATTTTTACACCTGTAAATAAATCAAGCATAAAATTATAGAATAGGGAGACTTTAACCTACTGTATATGTTCTTATGTGGAGAAACCATAATTACATCTGGTGCAGCTTGGTGTATCTTTAACACACTATAATAGCATATGTTTACACTTAGCAAACCAGTGGCACTTAAGCGTTTCCTATATTTGCTGCCTTTTCATTCCACGTTGTCAGAATGCTGTCAGGCATTTTCGAGTCAAGTACAATTAAATAAATATTTTTCCTAAATGAACCTGACAACTGCAATGAATGACAGAAGTGATTTTTAAGGATTAGTGCAAATATGCGTTTTTTTATACATTACAAGTACACTGTAAAACACTGTAACTTTACAGAAATTGCACGTATTTTACATGACAAAAAATACATAAAATTAAATAAATAAACAAATTTACAACATGACATGAAAAAAAATTGACCCCAGATGCTGAAATATTATGGTATTTTTATATAAAATACTAAGAACTGTAAAGTTATTCCTCAAAAATGATTGGTTGATGGAAATACTGTCCCTGGGTCAATAATAATGTTGAACCAAGAACTGTCACGGGTCTGCCTCACCATGTCAGGTATATGTCAGGTATTTCTTGGTCTTGAGACAGAATCAGAGCAGGATCTCTTGATTTCATGTGGAGAGAGGCTTTTTGGCGCTATTGGCTTGCCATACTCTCTCTCCTGTCCACATCTGTGTTTCTCGCCCTTTCATCTTGTTATTGCCTGTTAATTAGTTATGCCCCACACCTGTCCCCTATTGATTAATCTCCCTATTTATTGACCTCATGTTTCTTGTCCTGTGCTGGTTCATTGTCTCTTGTGTCATGTGGGTGAGTTCCTGTTGTCCAGTCCAGTCCAGTCCAGTCGTAGTTATGTCTTATGTTTAACTTTAGTCTTGTTTAGGTGTAGTTAGCCCTTGTTCCTGTGTCCTGTTATATCCTTGTTTTACCCCCTTTTTGGGAGGGGGGTGTTTTGTCTTTGTTATTATTTATTATTAAAGTCTTGTTAAAACCCCTTACCTCCCTGTCTGCACTTGGGTCCTCTGTCCTCTCCTCACCCGAGATTCATGACAAGAACATCTCTCACTTGGCAAAATCAGGAGAGCTTGACAGTCATCACATCACTAGTTCTGCTAAGAATTCAGTCCTGGTCAAAAATAATGGCCATCTTTGGTCAGTCCTTTTATCTTTTTTTCAGATTATTAAAAAATGTCGACGATGGTCAATAATTGACAATGCTTACTTTCCTTCAAGTTTTTCAATGCATCTTTGTATATTTGAATAGACCCCATTTTTCCTGTTACGCTTTATGTAAGGGATCATATAAAGGCAGCAGGTTGTTATTGCAGAATAAGATCAGTCAGTGTGTTCAAGACTGCGACAACAGCCGCCTGTCTGTATATTCCATATATTGTCTATGTATTACATATCCCACTTATTACATGGCAACTTAGGTCATAAGTAAGTTATTGAACATGAAATATTTATTTGAACATTCAGTTTCGGTTTTAAAGACATGAAATTCAATTGCCAGCAACATGGAATTTGTTGTAAACTGTGCCTGTCAAAATGATTTGCAGCATTCGGGTTACCATGTGTTATCAGTTTTGAGCTGTTGTTATCTGGGAATATTATACCCTGGAATGTAGCGATTGGCCAATCAGAATCAAGTATTCCAGAGCGCCGTGTAATAATGTCAAAACATTTTGTCCATTAAATACCTTAAAAGTTTAATGTTTTGTTCATTTTGTATCATACACCTCATATTTTGATGGTGGTCACTTTTGGCCCCAACGGTGTATATCTCATATTCACCCATATTCAGCGGCGAGGGATTTAAATCGAGAGGATCTATAGCCACAAGCCACGCTTCTTCAGGCGTCCTCAAAGCACATGCCTTAACTATTTATCTTAAACCTCTGACGAACAGCAGATGTTGCGACATGTGGCACTGTTGTAGACAGAGAGAGATATAAAAAGAAGGAAATAAATGTTATACTTCTCATTGTGTGTTTACAAACAAAGCAAGACTGATAATAGTGAACACAAGCAAGCTAGAAAACAAGGCAGCACATGCAAAACTATGTATTAAGAGAAGAATTGGAAGTCATTTTACAGATGTATCCCTCGCCAGACGGTTAAAGTCTGCCAAGGTGTTGGGAACTTAGAATAACCCAGAACTCCAAAGGGCTTCATTAGAAACTTTCATAAGATAAATACATTACAAATTCACAAATTAATTTCTTAAATTCAATTCATTTCTTCTTAAAACCATACGAACAACATAGCACTCAATCGTATTGTAATATGCAACTTTAGCAATTTGAGTCTGTTTTAAGATGAAAGTTTCCGCACATTTTCTGAAACATTTGTATTTCCAAGTCTATAACTTCCTAGACTCTCACTGTCTGTCCTTTTTCTTTTTCAGTAGGTTGTGTCATGAGTTCCACCGTGCACATTATCTTAAGTCTGGGTAGAATTCAGTCATATTTTCCATTCGGTTTCTTTCTTGTTTTGTCTCTCTCTGACTAGAAAAGGAGGAGCCTTAAGGAGGAGACTGAGAGCTAAGGAGCTCAGTGATCATAGAGACCTTCATTTTGACCTTTTCGACAATCTGCATTTACTGCAGGAAAGTTTATCATACATGATGGTAGGGCTTGTGGGTGGTACAATAAAACAAGTTAATGGTCGCTATTTTCTTCTGTGTAAAATAGTGAAAAAGGTGATAGCACACCTCTCCACAACCAACAACATATTTACATCTATACTTGCACACAAGTTTTATAATAAGGTTAAATGACTTAGTATGACCATTACCTGCATTATACCAATACCAATGCTGGCCCCATATACTGTGTGTTCCCATTTGACGAAAGATGCCTGTGTCCCACAGCCACAAGTTTATCTGTGTCCCACTGAAATTTCCTCCCATACACCGAGACAGTAAAATACTGGCCTGTAAGTTTAAATGAATGGCCTGAGGAATAGAGTTGGACTCGTAATCTGTCTAAAGACATAGGGAGAGAAAGCCATGTGATTACAAAATGACTAGATCTCACAGACCCCAGCTCTCCAAAGTGTAAAACCTCCAAGCAATCGGAAGAACCCGTCAACCCTGTAATTGACTTATTCTTTTTTCTATCAAACATGCAGCTTCAGTCGAACGGCAATGAGAACTTTGAAGCAACGGTGCATTAAACATGAGGTGGCAGCATGAAGACACTTGTTAAAAGAGATATTTGCACAAGTAGAGTTTGCCCTCAAGGTGCTTGTCTGAAATCGGCTTTTAATATCTATGAAATACATTTCAATTGGTTTCCCGAATCGACATGATCTGAACCGTTTATACTCCTAAGAAAACATTTCAGACTGAAGCGCTCAGTTCTGAAGCAACTTAAATGTAGGCTTGTTGGAATCTGATCTTCCAGATTCCAGGCTGCATTGTGGCTGTGTAACCTTTAGCCTGTCTTAACTCATGAGGGTCGCCTGAGGATACAAATCACTTCTTGGGGAGTAGAGGGGTGGAGAGCAGGAGGGGAAAAGAGAATGGGCCGGGAATGACTTTGTTGACACTCATGAACAATAAAATTACAATGATCATCAGGAACATAAAAATGTAATCTATTTTATCTTTATAGTCTTAATTCTTGATCATTTTCACATAGGAAACTTGTTTTGTTTTATTCCAATTTAACCTTGCATTACACCACTTAAAGCAGTTAAACATAACACATTGTATCCAAACGTTTTAATTCTATCAGTTATTATATTAATCTATGTACATCATTTTACATTTTCCAGGCGTTGGCAACATGTAAGAGTAACTTATGCTTAAAAAAAACATTCTGTAAACAAACGCTGGACTCATCAGGATAGCATTAGTCAGATACAAATTTGGCTGCAGCATCACCAAAAGTATGGTTGGTTACAAAGTAATACGTTTATATAAAGTAATCTGCTTTATATTTTTGTATCTTAGGTTATGAGGTATAAGTCTTATTCATGTAAAGCTTGAGCGTAAAACTTTTTTTAGTTTAACTTGATGTTATGCATGAAACCCAGAAAGTTATTTGGATCAGAGCTCTTCATGACAAACAAAGCATTTGTATTCTAGCAGAACGTTTCTAAACAACTGTGCAATAGCTATTCTGCTTGTTTAAAAGACCAACGTTTCAATGTGACGGAAGAGTCAGAAAGCAAAAGATACGGATAGAAATGCAGGGACGGACTGAAGAAAAGAATCAACATTTGGCATTGATGGTCTCTCTCACCGCTTCTGTAGCAAGTACAAACATGCGTTGCATCTGCTCCATGGCTGTGCTGCTTGTAAAATGAATAACTGAGAACCCCGCACCTCCCTGTGCCCTGCATCACTCACTATGTGATATTCAAACACCATCATAGCTCATCATAAAATAACACTTCCCATCAGAATTTATGTAATCCAGAAAATGTATTTTATTCTGAGGAATCATTACAACTGTCCATTAAAACCCTCTATTCATAAAGTTAGCTGCATCTCATTCGGCCTTACGACTTAACCAGCCTAATAACTGAGGGTTTAATTTCTGCTTTTAACTGTCTGACTCCCATTCTCACAGTTAGAGGCGTGACTCCTCATTTAGAGACCTTTTAAATGGCCCATTACAGGATTGCAGAGAAACATATGGGAGGGATATGCCCCTGCTCATAAAGGAAACCCACCCATAGGTAACAGAATGCGTTAAAGTTAATGTGTAAAAGTTGTAATACGTTAAAATAGTTTGATTACTTGAATTGTACATTTTTTGTACATTGACAACAAAATTAGTTTTGAGCTAAAGTCAATGAGGCTGATCAAAAACACAGATTGTCTTTTAGATTTTTTATATGATTTGATATGTAAACTAAACTGATAAATACATAAATATTGCGCCATTATAAAACAAACTTTAGAATCTTATTTTATATCCAGTTCTCACATACAGACCTGCTTTATCATCATTATTAACATGTTTCATGCTGTATCTTTATAGACAGTTTGTGTCATTGTGCATTTCCAATTTGTTACCCAAACTTAACTTCCGTCACACATCCGCAAAGAACAGAGTCCCTACAGATTTTTTCTGATAACAAGCTAAAGAAATATCAAGTAAATTACATTAGGAAGTTAAAAGCATGTCTAGCCGGTATTATTTTGGGTTACCAGTAGAAGAACCGTTGCACTAAACTGCTAAACAAACTTAAATGCAACAAAGTTGCACGACCCATTCAACAAATTGTTTATTTAATAAAAGGAATATACAATAGAATTCAACAAATGGTTTATTGAATACAATTATTAAACAATAAATATTCATATAAATAATATTCATATAAATGTATTTAAATATAAATAATTATATTATTAGCCACTAGCCAGACCGATAAACAAACACTGACCAGAACTTAACATCGGGTCATGGGCGTGCGTCCGATGAAACCGTCCAGGAAACACACCACTGTACATGTCATTTTTTTAGGATTTACACTAAGAATTGTGTATAATGAAAAATGGATGCAGTTTCTTAGATGCAGCTCCAATCACACATGGCAGAATACAGTAACAAATATTTCCATTTAAAAAGATCGAAATCAGACTTTTTTTATTAAAGTTGTCTTAAGTGTGTTCCTGTACCTCAGCTGGTAGAGCAGTGTGTTAATACACAGTTCTCTTCTTTTTGTTACATGGATCAAAGTGATCCGGGTGAGAAAATGATGACAGATTGACTCCGGTGACATCCAGCAAAATAGATGTGAGTTAGGAAAGGACCACAAACAAGGACTTGCGCTTGTGTCACCCAAGGAGCTAATGCGCAATATGTCAACACGCAGCACACTAGGCTTTTGCCGCTGACAAGCATACAGTTTATCTATCTCAAATTTTCCCCGCGATGATGTATTACAGCGTTGAAAAATCAATGTTTGGGGTCAAAACATTTGAAGAACTATTTCTAAATGGCCCATGGTGTTTAAATCCCATTCTAGTGTGCAGCTTGCCCAAAATAATGTAACACTCGGTTCAGAGAAGGTAAGCCACACTGTTTTCTGATCCCGTTCTAACCACCGGTGTGATCTCAAACTGATCTTTTACCACGGATGCATTACTGTTACTTCTGTAAAACAAGAATGAAAAGGCATTATTAATCACTGAAATGACTAGTACTTGTCTTAAATATCTTGGCAAATCTGGGCACTGTACTTGAGACCTCTTCTGAAACTCTAGTGGAGACATGTGAGATTTCTGTGTCAAAAAGGTGGAAAACCTAACATCCTTTTTTGTGCTTCACTAAAATCAAGTCATGTGGGTTCAGAATAACATAGGGTTGGGATGACCCAATTCTCGGTTTTCCTTTTGGGCGGGTGAGGATAAAAAACAATCAATGTCGCCAGTGGCGTTTCTAGACTACTGTAACTGGGGGGCCAGGCAGGGGCCTGCTCTGTTTTGGTGAAATATCATTCCAGATTTAGGGGGGCCAGGGGGGTGGCCAATTGGACTGTCACTGGCCCCCTCTGGCCCCCCCCTTGAACCGCCCCTGAATGTCGCTATAATAAACAATTTGGGTCACTGAATGAGTCGGGTGGTGGAGGGATGTCGGAAGAGCTGTCGTAATAAAAAGGTAGGCAGCCGCTTAATTAAAATAAATAATAATCAAATAAATAAACTTGAAAAATGATTGACAGGGCTGTATGGTTAAGCTCCTCCCAAACCCTAAAATAAGAATTTTATTTAAAAGGGTCATATGGTCATACGAATACGTGTTTTTGTGTCTTTGGTGTGTTATAAGTTGCCTATGTATTTATTGGACACGCAAAATTGCTAAATTAAAGTGTCGGAAACAAAAGATGCATTCTATCTAAAAGCGAATGCTCACCCAGACCTGCCTGAAACGCCTCGTGTAACCACACCCCCACAAATCTAGTTTGTGGTATAATTTGACTAAGACCGCACAAATGTATACGCAAGTAAGGTGGGCGTACCTGTCAGTACAATTGCTTTGGTACCTGATTCCAAATATGGTAAGAAGTGTTACATTTCAGGCACATGTTTGCAGTATTCGACCAATCACTACGCACTGTTTAACTGGCCAATCATAGCACACCTCGCTTTTCAGAGCGATGAGCCTTGTAAAAAATCTGTGTGTTTCAGAGAGGCGGGGCAAAGAGGAGATACAAACAAGCACGGTATGTGGAAAATACAGCGTTTTTTAACCTTAAATCGTGTATACACATTGCATTACATTGAAAACAAGCAATGATATTTGTTTTAGCCGTGTCATATGAGCCCTTTAAAAAAGTAGTGCCATGTGCTTTATGATTTTTTTTATCTATGATTTTATCTTTAAAAAGCTAAAAGGTTGAGAGTCAGTGTACCATCTTGGAACATACTTTGAAGACAATTCTCAGGCATTTGCGAGCATCCTTTAATGCCGAATTTCAACAAAGCATTGGGACAATGCAAAATAATAAATAAGCATATATATGTTGAAAATAAAAATATTGCGTTGGTGCTGTGTCTAGTGTTAAACCTAAAATATTTTTTCTTGAATGTGCCAGAACGTATTTGAATTAAATAAGTGACAGATGTCAATAAAGTGACAAACCCTGTAATCCATTTTATAGTTGTTCATCTTTGTCAGCGGGGGGCACGGTGGCTTAGTGGTTAGCACGTTCGCCTCACACCTCCAGGGTGGGGTTTCAATTCCCGCTTCCGACTTGTGTGTGTGGAGTTTGCATGTTCGCCCCGTGCCTCGGGAGTTTCCTCCGGGTACTCCGGTTTCCTCCCCTGGTCCAAAGACATGCATGGTAGGTTGATTGGCATCTCTGGAAAAATTGTCCGTAGGGTGTGAGTGCGTGAGTGAATGAGTGAGTGTGTGTGCCCTGCGATGGGTTGGCACTCCATCCAGGGTGTATCCTGCCTTGATGCCCGATGACTCCTGAGATAGGCGCAGGCTCCCCGTGACCCGAGGTAGTTCGGACAAGCGGTAGAAAATGGAATGGAATGGAATCTTTGTCAGCTATGACTTTATGTAATTATTTTAATACAGAAAAGGATATTGTATTGTTATGTGGCCACAGCCATTCTATTATTTTTCCTGTTACTATTTAAAAAGATATCCTTGAGCAAGTGACAGAAAAATATTAAGGCAATACATGTTTAAACAAACTGTGAAGATGTAAGAAGGGGAAGGTCAGACAGGGCCATGGCTCTTGTCTTGAAGTTGCAACGTGTCCACAGAGCATTGAGTATGGCTTGAAATGATGCCAGATTTTCTTCTCTCTTTCTCTATCTGTCTGTTGACTGTGCGTTTTGGGAATGATGTACATGAAAAATGAAAGGTATCTCAGCTCTGCTCATATGTTCAGGCATGTAACTGATAATAAAGAGTTGTTCGATTGTGCACTACTAGAAAAATATTTCTAATGAGGCATATTCTTCAGTAATTTTGGTATGTGTATGTGCAAGATATTAACTGATGTCACTGGGAGAAGGATAAATAGAACGGACATAATAAAAAAAAAATTTGTGTTTATGGAGTCATTATCTTGGCAAGCATGATGCAGGAGATAGTAACGTTCGATATACCATCGAACAATATGAACAAATATGTTTCATTCTTAAACGTTGTTGTGACACATAAACCTATAACCAAGGCCCATCCCACATGCTTTATTAACATAAAAAATCCTCCACAACACTATGCATTTCCCTCAGATGCTGTCGTCATTTAAAGGTGGCAAAGTAAATCCTTATTGCGCTTCTATACAATGTATCATCTTCGTAGAAACTTCCTATAATGTAAACGATTCATGCAAAAAGATTGCATTAAAACAATCACTAAGACGGTGCAACCTGTCCGAGCCAAAAGAAATCATCCATTGAATGCCAGTTAAACTCATTCCAAGCAAATTAAACATTCTGAAAAAAACTATTTGTATCTTTTGAATCTTTTTCTTTTAGTATAAAAGAAACCATCAGTGACCTTTCCATTTTATGCACAAGAAAAAGCTTCCTGCAAACCATTCAATCACAGCATGCTCCATCACCATATTCCCTTAAAACAATGCTCGATGTTTCAAAATGTCCACGTTGTAATGAGGAACCAGAACAGTTTGACATGTTTTAAGGCGGCCCTAAGGTTTGGCTGAAGGAGGGACTCGCTTTAACTTGAACATGCAGCAGTTATCTTGTTCACTCAGGACCTCCCCAAAACCTGGGCATATAAAAGCCAGGGTCAATCGTTTGTTTAGTAGGGAGTTTCTGTCAGGGTCTGGATTGGAGTTACACAGACCGGACCCTACGTGTATGATTGTGGACAAAAACAGGATTCCCCTTGCCTCAAAGAGTCTACATGTCTAATATTTAGACATGTTCAGCTTTGTGGATATCCGGTTAGGGCTGCTGCTCTCCGCAGCGGTCCTTGTGGTGAGAGGACAAGGAGAGGATGACAGTGAGTAGCCAATGCGATTTCTACTTTGCTTACTTTGCTATTGAAAAGATGCTTTACAGAGGAAACTGGAAAACGCAAGTGCTGTTTTTTTGTTTTTTTTTGCTGTGAAACTGGTTCGTGCCATCAAAAACATTAAGAAAAATTACTGAGGGAAAAAAACTGCATTGTCTATCAGCGTTTAATTTTACGCAGAATCGTGTCTTTCTGCACGCGGACTTGTGCGATGTTGCTGAGCGCAGTAACATGTTGAGCTCGCGCGCATCTGGATGCGCTCAAGGAAAAAACACGACATGGATGAGAGAGAGAGAGAGAGAGAGAGAGAGAGAGAGAGAGAGAGAGAGAGAGACAGAGAGGAGAGGGGGGAGAGAGAGAGAGAAGTAGGGAGAAACTTAGTTATCATCTATCCCCTCCTGCTCACATATCTCTTCTTAATTTCGCGGTTTGATTTACAATAACTGGACAGCCTAATTGTTTACTTCTGGATTACAAATCATATAAGTGCGCCTAATGCTCCATATATATTCAGCCTCGTTGAAAGTTTTAACCAAGCAAGCAGCTGGACTGTAAAATATAAACTTACAATTTAAACCGGCAGCATATCGGAAACTTTGTGCAGGAGAAAGCTTTTCATGTCAATAACGCAAACATTAATTATATCATGGTGAGCTGGGTGTGACGGTATCTTCCACACGACTTTGGCGCCACCGTATGGTGGACTTTATCACTGCTTAGGTCTGAACATGGGTGAGGAGGACGAGGAGGGCGTGAAGGCCTGCACCATTCTCCCCATTCATAATGGCAATGGGAAGTTATGGCATTTCACAAGCCGAATTGTAGTGAGTTTTGATGATCAAAGTTCGTAGTAGTTACTGGTTGAAGGAAAAGTCTTCATCTCCACTGGGGAGAAGTAGCTATAGGGTAAATTCAGGTAAACTGGAACACATTTCAACAGTCACCTCAACCTCACAGTGTCTTTATTTACTAAATTCACCCTACTCATACACTACTCCCAATTGCGTCTGCATTCAGATTCGTGTCATCGCAGTTGTAACGAAACCTTAGTTTTAGGCTATCTACATATTTAGTGACATATGTATGTATGTTATTCAGTTTTTTTTTCTTAATTCCTGTTTTTGCCTTTACAGTGCCATTCGGTGGCTGTAAATTGGACGGCCAGTCGTACGATGACAAGGATGTATGGAAACCCGAGCCTTGCCAAATCTGTGTCTGTGACAGCGGAGTGATTATGTGCGACGAGATGATCTGCGAGGATACATCAGACTGTGCCAATCCAGAAATTCCCGATGGAGAATGCTGCCCCATTTGCCCCGGTGAGGGTACACTTACTGGCTTTGCCCCATTCACACTTTTTTAATGCGCACCTTCGCCAACAGTAGCTCTGTCGTCATCTAGCGTATAAAACGCATGTTGCAGGAAATATCTTTCATTGGCCTGCTGCCACTCTCATGTTGGAGACCTGAGGAGTGATCTTAAAATACATTTTTGGATTTACTGGAATATTTTGGGATTAAGGGATTACGGATGTTTTTGCTTTTTCAATTGCCTTTTGGCTAATTGCACTATTTAACACTGCTTAGAGCTTTCTTTAGTGAGCGATTACAAAATAATATACTATGCCTTATATGAAAATTATAGATCAGTTGTAACATTGATTAAAATATACATAACTATAAATACATACAATAAATATAATTCATAATGCTTGCAAATATTCATTAACTACTTGTTTTAAGTTTTAAGCATAGGTATCAAGTATTGTTTGGTAATTAATTTTTAAGTATTTATTTGAAGTGTTTATTATTTGCTTTATGGGCATAGTGTGTTTATCTACATATCTTTCCTTGACATAATTTAAAGTGGCACATGTCTAAAATATAGATATGTATTGTTTTGTTCTATAGATGAGTTTCCAGAGATATTACCTACAGAGGATTATGTGGTTAGTGTGGATTTATTTAAATATTTTATAGTGCACCTCATGCTTTATGCGCTAATATTATACATCATGATATATTCAGATTTGTATTAAATATAAATCTGCTTTATAACACTGCTATAACTTTGTCAGACCATATATATATATATATATATATATATATTTATATATATATATATACATCTCAATGCACAACATACCTATACCTAACATATGCATATTTCATACACATGAAAACATTTAAAGTATAACGTTTTTTTTTTTTATTTCAGATACCTGGTGACGGTGGTCCAAAAGGTGACCCGGTGCGTAGAATTTTTGTTTTTGAACCCAAACATACATGTAGGTACATATGATCATAATTTGAATGTGACATGTTTTGGAGTAGCCAAGGTTTTGTTTCACCTATTGACCTCTGCTTACCCCACTGACCTTTGACCTCTGTAACTCCATGTGGAACATGAAACAAGCAGCAATCATTTTTTTAACACGTTAGCATATTTTGGCTTCTTTGTAGGCTATTATATTGCATAATATATCAGATAATAATACAACTTCATTTTTGGTCTATTTCTTTCAGAATTTGTATGTTATTAATCAACACTTTAAAACATTTCCGAAAGAGCAATTTCATTTTCACTTGTACCTTTCAATACTTTCAAACATATTGCAGTCGTGTTGAACGAAGAGGTTGTTAAGATGGGCTACTAAGTTGAGATGTCATTGTTCCTATGTCACCTAAAGATCCCTGCTGTATGCTTTGCAGGGTCCCCAAGGGCCTCCCGGCAGAGATGGCACTCCTGGAGAGAACGGACTCCCTGGACCTCCAGGTCCTCCTGGAACCTCTGGCCTTGGTGGCGGAGTAAGCAACTTAGTTTTGAGCTCATAAATCTGGAATTGTAATGTCAGTGTCCTCTACACAATCTCACGACAATTCGTAACTATTTTACAAGGTGGCTAATTCGTATGATCTCATACTATGTTTTAGTATAATTTGCTTTCGCGTCAGTGACGGTTAGGGGAGGGGCTTTCGTATCGCTTTTTCTACTCTTATTTCCTTTTTGTACGATTCCCAAATGCAAGATTTCATACGAATTAGGCACCTCGTAAAATAGCTATGAATTCCCAAGAGATCTGGCTGGTATCCTTATGATTTGCTTTGAAAGAGTCATGCTTTGTTGGCATCTATTAAGAAACATAAATCTTGCAGTGGTCTCCATGCTAGGCAATTTCAAAATCTGTTTTCGTCATCGTACACCTTATTTCCCTGGGCATGGTGAAAATGATATGACATTTTCATTAGCGTTTAAAATGAGATCAAATAGAACCTGTGCATAGGGTGAGTTAAGGTGTGTCCACTAAAGTTCAGTACCAGCTAGGTGAACAGCTCCCAGCAATCTTAGCTCACTTTCCAGGCATCTAGGTGCAAAGAATAATGCAAAGGAGGCAAGAACAAGAATATCACCCTTTTTAAATCAATTTATCCTTGTAGTCAAGGTACTTACTGATATTTGTGTTTGCATTGCATGGGAGATGAGTATACTTTAGTAATGTAAGATAGGTGAAAGTGCGTTGGAGCATCATTGTAGTCTTGATTTTCTATTTAATTCTAAATTAAGGCTTAATGGAAATAGTATTTGCATTTGGGAGGGAATAACTCTCTATTTCTTGTCCTGCTCTTCAGTCCTTCCTTTCCCAGATGGCTTATGGCAGTGAAAAATCCAGCGGACCACCTCAACTTGGATCACCAGTAAGATACATTTGCTCTTTGTGATAGATTTAAGAGGAACAGTTCACTCAAAATGACAATTCGGTAAATTATCCATTACTTAGTTAGCATTATGACATACTGATGTTTTGGAGAATGTAGAGCCCCATTGATTTCCGTTACGTGAGCATCAAACTCCAGAAACATTTTTCAGAATACCTTATCTTGTGTTCTACAGCAAAAGAGGTTTTAAACTCATAAGGTTGATTAAAGGATGACAGATTTTTTTTGGGGGGGTGTTCTCTTCCCTTAAATCGTCCTTATTCTTCAACAAGGTCATGCAACAGACATAAACTACATCTATGATAAGACAATGGTTGGTCATTTGACATTGGTCTTTCAATTATAAAAATATTAAACACTGTTTATATACTGTGTATACATATATAAAAATATTGTAATTGTATGTTTATAGTTACAATATTTATATTAGTCATAGGCCAAAATATTGTCTTATTAATTCAACTGCGACTCCACTTGCATATTAACAGAATTGGCCATTCCGCTTTGTGTAAGTACAATCTGCATATTGAATGTCCTGTAAATGAGTTGTGGACATTTATTCAGTTTTTTTGTGAATTTAGATCAAACTTTGTGTAAAGTGAGTGCTCATTCCAATTCAGTAATTTAGCATAGGCCCACATCTCATTCATTATCACCGCATTTCATTATGTATAGTATGTTTCAGCATTTTATCGGAAGTCTGCCATCCTGCTTTCTGATATTGCTATCAGTCAACCCATATAGACCAACCATTTATTTAAACACGTTGGGAACCCCTTGTCTGCATTTGCACTGGTTCCAAGACAAACAAACAAACATGTTATAGCATGTATGTCAGGATATAAGTACAATACTATTACAATTCTCTAATACGTATATTAGTTTTTATACTTTATTTCGGCATTTTTAATTCTCAAATTTTGTATTTGTCTTGTAGGGTCCCCCTGGTGCCCGTGGCCCCCCTGGACCTTCAGGTTCACATGTAAGTCTAATGTGTTTACATTAACATTTTGTTTTAGTTTGTTAGATTCTAGTAATAATCAAAATGTCCATGACTGGCATATTATCCAGTAGTTCAAATCTGATATATGACTAAACCGTATTTCCCATTTTTCTCAGGGCCCTCAAGGATTCCCTGGACCCCCAGGCGAGCCCGGTGAGCCTGGTACCACTGTGAGTATCTTCTGCTTCCTGTGACCTTGTTTAGTCACTTTCCATATACACTAATTTGGGATCAGTTTCACTATTTTAAATCAACGACTATTCACATATGAAAATAATCAGAAACATTATGGAACACAGTTAACAAATATTGCATACGTACACCTCTCTCACACACAAGCAGCTTGTTAACACTGTTCATCTGCTGTTGTTTTCTGCAGGGTCCAATGGGTTCTCGTGGTCTAAGTGGTCCTCCTGGAAAGAATGGAGAGGATGTGAGTTTTTTTTTATAATAACTCTTCAATATATTATTGTTTTGAATTATTAGCGTTATGACAGCAATAAGTCTAAATTAACCACATCAATTATTATTGAGATCTTATTCAATATGATGAAATCAACATTAGGATGAATGAAAGTCATTTTCAAAGCTCAAGTTCAAAAGGATTTTTAATTAAAAGAATTGCAGGTTCCTTTAAAGTCCTCAGCAATGTTTCCTGAGAATCAAAGATCGTAGATATATCTCCAGTGGAGTTTCAGAAGAAATAGATGGGTCAAATTCAATAATGCTGACTAGAGTCGTTGGTGAACATTTGCAGTATTTGAAAGCAAACACACAATACATAAACAGTATGTTTTGTAGGCATAAAAAATTATGCATGCAAATTCATTCATGCAGGTCTGTTAACC
Source organism: Triplophysa siluroides (assembly GCA_006030095.1). Classification (NCBI taxonomy): domain Eukaryota; kingdom Metazoa; phylum Chordata; class Actinopteri; order Cypriniformes; family Nemacheilidae; genus Triplophysa; species Triplophysa siluroides. The sequence continues at coordinate 807,614 of VCII01000015.1, forward strand.
GTTCGTATTCTCTTTACAACACTATTCCCATTTCTTACCTCTTTTCTGCTTTACATCAGGGTGAGGCCGGAAAATCTGGTCGTCCTGGTGAACGTGGAGCTGCTGGCCCTCAGGTAAGTTTTCCTCCTGTATAGTTTTTACACACACTTACACTACACGGCTCAGTGGTAAGACCATGGCACTAGCAATGCAAAGGTCATGGGTTTGATTCCAGGGGATTGCATACAGTTAGAAGTATAAAAGTGTAAGTCGCATTAAATGCGTAAATGTAATGGTTATTGTTATAGACCTTATAAACTCAAATTATTCATTACAAACCACAATTGTGCAAGGATCTCATTAATAGTTATAATGTTCTCTCCTTTTTCAAAGGGTGGTCGGGGCTTCCCAGGAACCCCTGGACTCCCCGGCATTAAGGGACACAGAGTAAGTATGACTGCATTTAACATGAATACATTTTGTATTGGTATTCATTCCTATTTAATATTTGATAAAAGTTCAAATAAGAAAAATGTGTCACTATTTAAATAAAGTTACTATCAATTAAAGGTATAGTTCGCCCTAAAAATGTAATTCTATCATCATTTACTCATCCTCCTGTGTCAAACCTCCTATGACTTTCTTTCTTCTGCAGAACATAAATGAAGATATTTTGAAGAGTGTAAAAACCCTTGGTCCTCATTGACTTCTATTGTATGGACACAAAACCAATGAAAAGTCAATGGGTACCAATGGTTTTTGGTGACCGGCATTCTTCAAAGTATCTTCTTTTGTGTTTCGCAGAAGAAAGAAAGTCATAATTCAGTTTTGAAATGACAAAAGGGTGAGACAAAAAAATGACAAAAGGGTGAGACAATTCTGACGACAGAATTGTCTTTCTATGTAACGTCTGTGGTCGCCTCTTTCAGGGTTTCGCTGGTCTAGATGGAGCTAAGGGAGATGCTGGCATTGCCGGACCTAAGGTAAATGTCCCTTCAACTTTGTATTAGGTTAAGTGTAAGGATAGGACTACAGTATTGCAGTATTTTTTTGAATAATCATACGTTTTTGTTCAATTTAGATAATGCGAATTCATTCGAATTAGCCATGTTATTCTGCAAATATAGTTACAATTTCCTGTGAGATCTGGTACTTGTTGGTATCTACAAATGTGCTCTGTGAACTTTTATGCTGATGTAATATAACACAAGTTGATTCTCTATCGATTGTGTCTTCTATCTGTTAAAAGGGAGAAGCTGGTGTCTCTGGTGAGAGTGGTACCCCTGGATCCATGGTGAGTGACCTATTGAGCTTTTATTCAAGATGAGTTTCAAAGTCCTTAAAAACATTGTTCTTACTTTATTTTCGTCTAATTCTTTTAGGGTGCTCGTGGTATGCCTGGTGAGAGAGGCCGTCCTGGTCCCCCTGGCCCTGCAGTAAGTGTCATAAATCTTGGTGCCCTGCTTTTCTTGTGGGCATTAAGACTAGAAACATTTTCCTATAGGCACTTATAGTAGCCTTAACAATCCTAGTGTTGTTTATGGCTGAAGACTATAGGTATATATTCTGGGTAAAGTCCTCTGAGATCAGGATTTTTTAACCATGGTGAGGGGGCATTTCTGCTTTTAGTTTTATAACTATATATATATAATGTAGCTAGTACTATGTTAAGGTTATTATAAAGTGTCAAAGCTATCTTCTTTTTACTGGTGGTTGCTGGATTAGATGAGGATTTGGGAGGGATTTCTGGGGTTGTACAGGTTCAAAAGCCCAGCTCTATAGTATAACCCACCTATTAGGCCTGGGCAAGGAATGGCGACCCATAAAAAAACTGGATTGGACTCATAGTATGGGACTCAACTAAAATAAGACTTCCTAAAAGTCGAAATCAGAATGTGTCTCTTAATCTAAATACTGTAGTTCCACACTTTAAAGTGATTTATCTGGCACTGACATGTAGCTGGCAAAAGAGGTGCCGATCTCTAATAACTGAAGAAGAATTGTAACGGAGAACTGTAGATTTACGCTGGGGCTTGATTTTCAGTTGAGGGTTCAGTTGATGGTTGAAGACATCAATGGATGTCATTACAGTTCATACGAATTATCAGGATAGTTGATTCTGAGGTTTTTTTGTTTGCTGCAGGGTGCTCGTGGTAATGATGGCAATTCTGGCGGTGCCGGACCTCCTGTAAGTCAAACTGTCTTTACTATACTTACATCTAAAAATATTTGAAGCTAATAAGAATTTTTCTTCAATTTATCTACCACAATTATTTATACTGTGTTCTGCTACTTTAGGGACCCACTGGCCCTTCCGGATCTCCTGGATTCCCTGGTGGTGCTGGTGCTAAGGTGCAACAGCCCCTAATATAACCTGTTCTGAACACTTGACCGAAGGTATTAAATCTGTCTGGTATTGATCAACTTTTTTGTGTTTGTGTTCTCCAGGGAGAAACTGGCCCTTCTGGAGGCCGTGGTTCAGAGGGACCCCAAGGTTCCCGTGGTGAGCCCGGTAACCCTGGACCTTCCGGTGCTGCTGGCCCTGCTGTAGGTATTCACATACTGTGATAAAAGGATATGAAAAATACTTTAGAAGCGATGTTTAAGGTGAAATTAAAACTTGAAAACCCAGAAAAGAAGCAAGGGAAGGAAATTATCACGATTCGTGATTCATCGTAGTTTCAAATATCGCAATGTTTTAAATAAATCCAGAGACTCAAAAGGACATTTAAAAAAATGCATATAAATACATGTTTTAAACTTTTTTCTCTGTAAACATCAGTGTATAAAAGTAACATGGGGATCCTCTTTAACGCTTGATGCATCTTTTGTTTCACTACATATAGGGATCCCCTGGATCTGATGGTTTCCCCGGTGGCAAAGGATCTCCTGTAAGTATTATTTTTTTCACAGATCTTTATATTTTTCTACTGTGTCTGTGTGTGGGGATGACATAATGGTCCGGGTTTAATCACATTTGCGATCAATCTTATGTAGGGTTCTGCTGGTATTGCTGGAGCTCCTGGTTTCCCTGGTGGCCGTGGACCACCTGGACCTTCTGGCCCCTTGGGTGGTCCTGGCCCTAAGGGTAACAATGTATGTATGCTACTCATTTTATTGTGCATGCATGACAGGTTTAGTAATATATGTTTTTTAATTAGGGCTTTATTGATTGAGATGGGTATTTGGGTTAGTAGTTAAAAAATGTTGACTATATGGTGATATGAATTAGGTATCTGAGGTTGCTCTGATTATCCAATCATTAAAATGTGCTTTGAGATTATTTGAATGAGAAAATGGGAAAAATAAAAGATAATATGACAACTGTAAAACGTATGCTCCTATTGCAGGGTGATCCTGGTCCCCAAGGTGCTAGGGGAGAACCTGGTACTAAGGGAGAACCTGTAAGTAGCAAATGTATTTCATTTGAAGCACTTCATACTTTATTGCATTTTGTTTATTATTATTTCTAAATATGTGCAGAGAACGTATACTGTTATATAATAGTCACTTTTCTTTTTCTTAGGGTCCAATTGGAATTCAAGGTCTTGCAGGACCTCCTGGTGAGGAGGGGAAAAGAGGAGCTCGTGGTGAGAATGGTGGAGTTGGACCTGCTGGACCCCCTGGAGGCCGTGTAGGTTTAATTTACCCCCCGACTCTTACCAAAACATTGACAAACTCTCTGCTATCTGCTGGGTATCTGATGCATCTTTGTTTGTTTGTTTCCTTTAAAAGGGTGCCCCTGGCAACCGTGGTCTTCCTGGTTCTGATGGAGCGCCTGGCCCTATGGCAAGTCACTGTTTATTTAATACTCAAAAATAACGAATACAGCACCTCACGGACTATACACACAATATAGTTTAAATTCACTCTATAGGTGATCTACAGTTTGCACACTGTAAAATGTTTGGTCAGGTTACCTACAATATACTTCATGTGATAACATCTTACTTGATTCAGGTCAAAAATATTCTATTATTGTTTGATAACGTGTATTTGATAAAGATTATTTCTATTTATGTGTAAATATTTGTATCATTTAAATATTTGCGTTAATTAACTTGACTACATTCAGTCAGACCACCAGAAGTAATTCTTGGGGTAAGGTCAAGTAGAAATAGTTACTTTCCTCAGGTAAACAAGTAGTTTGTAAATAAAACATTTGTTATTTATTCACTCCAGTGTCATTCAAACCCTCTTTATGACTCTTTATTCTGTGTAACACAAAGAAGATATTTTGAGAAATGTCTGGCTTTGTGTTCTAACAATGGAAGTCAACGGTGGCCAAAGTGGTTTGGTTACCAGTGTTCTTCAAAATATTCTTTTGTGTTCTGCAGAAGAAAGAAGGTTTGAAATGACACGAGGATGAGTAAATGGTGAAAGATACGCTTTGGTTGATCCATTTAACAAGAGCATTTGTCATTTTTTACAGTGTTGTTTAGACTATGCTTGTAAATAAACATTTATGTTAAAGTTGATGGCTTAAAATTGATTTAAAATTGATCTTATTGACTTAAAAAGTAGCATGTAATCCTTGGTTGAACACTCAATTTATTCTACATCTACTTCTTCTTAGAGAGCTGTCCATGGTCCTGTAGCAGATTTCTCTACCTGAGATATTAACTATGACGATTGCCATTTTCTTTCCTCATTTTACATTATAGGGCGGTCTTGGTGAGCGTGGATCCAATGGACCAATGGGAGCTCAAGGACCCAGCGGAGAGGCTGGCCGCTCAGGAGAGCCAGGATTGCCTGGATCGAAGGTGAGATTTAGGCCTCGCTTTATGATTTTTACAGTCAACAATAGCATGAGAGTCAGGATTTTAATTTTTTTGCTGGTTTTCTGTGATTCTTGTAGGGTATGACTGGTGCCCCTGGAAGCCCTGGACCTGATGGCAAAGCTGGACCTTCTGTATGCTCCATATAATTTACTTATTTATTATATATGATGAATATTATACAAGATTTGATGGATAGTCATCAATAGTTTCCAAACGTGTTTTGCTGTTAACTGTATTAATCAACTGTATTTTGGTATGAAAAAACGATTCTTACAACAGGTGAAATGGCCCATACAAAGATCTGATCTCACGTTCAGTGTTTTTGTTTCAAAAGGGTGCCACTGGTCAAGATGGCCGCCCAGGACCCCCAGGATCTTCTGGATCTCGTGGTGCACCCGGTGTGATGGGATTCCCTGGTCCCAAGGGAGCTGATGTAAGTGACACTACTGGGAACACATTTGCTTTAGTCTGATATTACAAGTTGTGTACATTTTAGTGCATGCACTGATTTATGTCTGTTGCTTTCTTATAGGGTGAATCTGGTAAAGGTGGCGAGAGAGGCGTTGCTGGTCCTCCTGGACCCCTGGTGTGTAATACAGTTAGCTTCTATGAAACAAAAGCGATTCAATTGCGATACAATTTTTAAAAACATGGTAAAAAAAAATAGATGACCATTTTGATCACGTTTCAGCTGGTTCATTTTATTTTAACCACTGTGCATTTATATAGGGTGCTTCTGGCAAGGATGGTGATGTTGGTCTTCCAGGTCCTCCTGGCCCCGCTGTATGTATATTTAAACCTTTTAAAGGTGCTATGATAAATATCTGTTTCTTCCATGAATGTAGACGTTTCCCGTTTCTGCTCTTATTTGTTTCTGGTCTGGCGCCCCATAGGGATCTGCTGGAGATAAGGGAGAAGTTGGACCTGTCGGCTCTCCTGGGTTCCAGGTACATTTGTACATAAACACATGTACTTGAATATCAGTGTCATACTTTTATTTGGTTTCATTAGTCCATATATTTATTCATTATGTAGACGTTAAACCTTCCATGTTTTTTGCTTTTACAGGGACTACCAGGTGCACAGGGTCCCACTGGTGAGCCTGGCAAATCTGGTGACCAGGTATGTTAAATCACAAGATAATAATGGAATAACAATGCAAGCTCAAGGACAGGTAGTCTAGTTACTTCTCTTGCATCACCGGAGAATAATTCAGCATTTACAATATAATATACTGTACAGTATGCTACTCCCTGGCAAATTAAATTACTCGCAGTAACTTTTTTAGCAAATAAAAGTTACAGTTACATTATCTCAGGTTATATCTTAAGGGTTAGTCTTACTTCTGACAAGTTTTACTTTTTTGACAGGGTGGTCCTGGTGAGGTTGGTCCTTCTGGTCCATCTGGCCCAAGAGTAAGTATCTCCTGACTAATAGATAACCCCAAAATAAATGCTATGACTTCACAAATCAATGCTTAAAATTGACAGAAAACAGAAAATGTATTTTTTGGTTATTTTGGTTTACATTTTATGATATACATTAGTTTGGCACTATTAAGTTATCCACAGGGAACACAACATGGATTAAATGTACACAATAAATGTATATTCATTCAAAAGTCTTAAGTATTTAGTAAAGAAATTGTCTTAGAGATTTTGAAAATCCTAAATGTCTTGCTTAGGGTGAGAGAGGTTTCCCTGGGGAGCGTGGTGGAAACGGCCCTGCTGGTATTACTGGTCCTCGCGGAGCCCCCGGTTCTCCTGGTAATGATGGTGCTAAGGTAAGATTCCTAATTCATCAGCATTTTAACACAGGTTTATGATTTTAGAAGATTTATAATTGTATGGTTGTGTTTGTGTAGGGAGAGCCCGGTGCTGCTGGAGCTCCTGGTGGTGTTGGACCTGGAGGAATGCAGGGAATGCCTGGAGAGAGAGGTGCTGGTGGCATGCCTGGAGCCAGAGGTGAAAGAGTGAGTATTTCCCGCTTTGAACGTCCCGGATCTCCACAGTAGAGATCTCACATTACAGCTTTATTAGATGAATTTCAGGAATGCTATATTCTGATTGGTTAATCACTGCATCCTGAGATGGAATTTTTTATTCTGTAACCGATTTTCAGCATAGCTGTCCTAGACTTTTTGGTGGTACGAGTAAGCTAAAAAATACACTTCAGCTCAGTCAATGGCCTTTTTTACACTTTAAAGATTGCATTAGTGTCCATGTCAAGCAGGCATAGTGACTAAAAATGTAAACAATGCTAGCTTTAGTGTCGATGATGTCATGCTGTGAGCTCTGTTGAAAGCAATTGTTTTTTCTCTTTAGGGTGACGCTGGACCCAAAGGTCTTGATGGTGCTCTTGGTAAGGATGGTATGCGTGGTATGACTGGCCCTATTGGACCTCCTGGGCCCACTGGTGGTCCTGGTGAGAAGGTATAGAAAATGAAACAAAAATAGAAGATATATTGTAAAGATTCTATTTTTAGCTCAAAACATTTTCCTGTTGTTATTCTTACTTTTTATGTTGCTCTTCAATGTGCATCTATTTTTTCGTATTAATCGGAAAACGTTATGTATCCTTTACATGATTATTAGTGTTATCACTACCTTTGCATCGAGTTTCTGATCTTCTTGTGATTGTATTCTAGGGAGAGTCCGGCGCTGTTGGCCCTCCAGGATTGACCGGTTCTCGTGGTTCCCCTGTAAGTTTTCAGAATGCTTCTCATAACCTAATTCAGCACATCCACACATAAAATCTCAAAGCCTTCAAAAACGTTCTTCGGATGTAAGTGGTTAAGTGTGTTTTTGGATAGTATGATAGAGAGATGCAACGATACTAAATTTATACACCAATATCGATAGACGGTTATTCAGAGTGATATCTGCCGATACCGATAGTTTGTTGGTTTTATTAACTTGCATTAACTAAATTCTGAAATTTAAATTGATATTTCTTAACTTTCTGAATTTATTAATTAATATAATGACTCTTTATATAGAACATCAAACTGGTGTTCAATGTTGTTCAATGTTTCTTAACATTTTCTTTACTCAGAGCACAATTTCATTGTATTTTCCTGTCGTCTTTTGACTGACAGGATATAACGGCCGATAGTGTGAAAAATTGCTTTTACGGGCCAATACCGATTATTGTCCATTGTATCGGTGCATCTCTAGTATGATATGCATACTGTAGACCAAATGAATGGGTTGCTACCATCCGATAGTTAGGTGTGCTGGTTGGTTGGTGTGATGGACACATGAACAACTGAACCTGTTCTAGAGAACAGATAGTACAAAACAAATTGTGCCCAATAAAACATTTATCTGCAAAACGTTTACAGAAGAATGTACAATATACGGTTTACGCACCTTGCTTTACATCATAACCTAGTCACATTGGTATTGTTTTATATGTATGTAGTTTAGAACATTAAAAAATGTTTTTATTTTGAGCAATTACATACAAATCGCTAATTTGAAGTGTTTGTCTTGGATCATCTCAGGGTGAGCGTGGTGAGCATGGTCCTCCTGGACCTGCTGGTTTTGCCGGAGCCCCTGTGAGTATCTCAATCCACATAAACTCAACTAGCAAACAAACCATTCCTTATCCAGTTTGTCGGTTCTTCCCTTAGGGTGCCTAAATTTACTGAATTTAAGTTTCTCTGTTCTCAATCCAGGGTACTAGCGGTCAGCCTGGTGCTAAAGGAGAGTCTGGTGACTCAGGACCTAAGGGTGATGCTGGACCTTCCGGACCTCCTGGAAATGTTGGACCTTCCGGCCCACAGGTGCTCCATTTATCAAATAATTCCGTCTGTGGTATTAAATGATGAAGACTATGTCATGTTCACTGGGACATTTGGAAACATGGCTGTTGAATGCATTTTTCTGGTTTGATCAAGTTGATGAATGTCTTTACTTTATATTATCTGTTGTTTTCTATAACAGGGTTCTTCTGGTGCTCCTGGACCTAAAGGTGCTCGTGGTGGCCCTGGAACTCCTGTAAGACTCAATGCATATTTTTACTAGTAGGAGGAATGAATATGTTAAAGGGTTGTAAGGTTACCAATATTTCAATTAATTATTTATTTATGTGACAATTTTCCCAAAGCATGTAGTTTCAAATCAGCTTTAGAGAAAGAACGAAAGAAAGAAGAAAGAAACATTTTGTTACAATGTTTAGGCTTAATATGTCAATGTGTCTGAGCCTGCTTTTATTCTTTCCAATATTACAGTGTTTCTTTTTAAAGATCTATTTCTAAAAATATAAATTTAACAGCAGTTTGTTGTACAATAGTCTGAAGTTTCTTTGTTTTCTATAGGGTGCTACTGGTTTCCCTGGTGCCGCTGGTAGAGTTGGACCTCCAGGTCCTTCTGTAAGTAATACAATACAGTTTCTCTTCAGCTCTTGACCGTAATGTTTATGTTTACTGAGGTTTATTGCATACAGTGTTGGGTAAGTTACTCTGAAAAAGTAATTCATTACTAGTTACTTATTACATATTCAATAGTGTAGTTATTAGATTACTGTACAAATTACTCTCTCAAAAAAGTATTTAATTACTTATAACTAATAACTTTCTACGTATACCCTATATCGATTTGTAAAGTGAATCAAGATTAGACATGTAACAGCTCTTTTAATTCATTCAAATAAATAATACAAAACTGTATAAAGTATTCTTATTAACTGACCAAAGTATTACAAATGTAAGAAGGATACATTAAAGCATGCATTTTAAAGTTACACTTTGAATTTTGATGTCAATTCCACTATTGTTTTTATATCACAGTATTTAGTTCAATTACATCAGAAGTAACTGTAATCAAATAACAGGGAAAATAAGAGTAGTCCCTTACTTTACTTTTTCAAGGGGAAATTAATTGAATTCCAGTAACTAATTACTTAGTAACTAGTGACACCCAACACTGATGCACATAGCTTTTTCTCACGCAACCTTAACCTATATCCCAGGGTGCTTCTGGACCCCCTGGCCCAAATGGTCCAGCCGGAAAAGAAGGACAGAGAGGAAATCGTGGTGAGAAGGGACCTGCCGGTCGCCCTGGTGAGGCTGGTGCTGGTGGACCCCCAGGGCCTTCTGGAGAGAGGGGTAGCACTGGATCTGATGGGCCTGCTGTAAGTCTTTCTACTACAAATATAAAGATCCATCGGCATAGCCACACAACAAACAAAAAGTTACAATATCACTAAATAGTTAGACATCATGTATACATTTAGATTTAGAAATGTCCCTACTGTCTTTACCCGACAACTTTTCATAACTTAAATATATTTAAATAAAGATTCTATTGTTTATACTCTCTCTTTACTGAGATATCTGTTGCAAGAAACCGTATACATAAAATGTAAAAGTTTGTTTTGTTGTCTGGTTTTTAGGGTCCCTCTGGGGCTCCTGGACCACCTGGTGTTATTGGAGGCCGTGGTATTGTTGGTTTTCCTGGACTGAGGGGTGAGAGAGGTTTCTCTGGTCTCGCCGGACCTGGTGTAAGTTTTCCATTTGTTTTTAAGATACTTGAAAATAATAGATACTTTCAATCCAGCACAAAGGGACAAACCAAACCATTGGGTTCTCACAACCTATGCTGGGTTGTTTCAACGCAAAAGCTAGGTTGATGGGTCAAACCTTGTTTCGTGTGTATTAATTTAACCCAATGGTTGGGTTGGTTCCTTTTTGACCCAACCATCCGTTGAAAATAACACATGAAATAAAGTGGTGTCCGAAACCATAGTGGACATTGTTGAGTGCACTTATTTAATCATAGCATACTTTTATATAAAGTATACGAGCAATGTACACTCAAGCATAGATATGTGTAAGTAGATCACACATCAAAACACTTGACGCACCTGCCATTTTGGAACAGTCCACACTTTAATAGCTGTCATTACTCACACTAAAAATCAATCTTGTTAAAATAGCGCCCTTCTGGTGTCCTGAGTAAGTTTGCTCACTTGTTTCCTTCATTATGTCAAATAATGTTGGGAAAAGCGATTGTGGATGTGGGTGCAATTTCGGACACAGCCGTAAATTAATTTATTTTTGTTGAGAAAGGCTACTTTTCTTTATCCTTTTTTGTTTCATGTGAAATGTTATTATACTAAAGAAGATCAATAGTGTCTACTGTTACTGTTTCATGTTAAGGGCAATTCCAGCATTATGGATGTGACATTTTGCGTTATGGAAGTGACATAAAAATGCTCAGAGAATGAATTTGTTACGAATAAATTGAATCATCTGTTTATATTTTACTAAACCCTTGTTGATAAACATCAAAACATGCCAGTCCATGAACAAATTTTCTATTTTAAAAAAGGGAAATAAACATGCGTTATGGATGTGACAAAAAAAGGACGCGGTTCTTGGGAGACGACAAACTTTTTGTTTGATTTCTGTGAAATAAAATGCACAATCCTGAAGAAATAATACCCAATGAATGGAGAAGTGATGTCTCTTTATAGAACATAAAATAGTTACTTTATTTTATTTTCCATGTGTCCATTTATGAGGAATATGTAGCGTTATGGATGTGACAATCCTGAAAATAGCACTTACCTGACTATGAAAAATCATGCACTAAAAATAAAACAAATGCTTTACAAATTTGAAGAGAGATCTCACATGGGTATTTGAACCACCAAATGTTAATATCTGTGCTGTTACCATAGTAAAAACCTTGATATTTTCAAGGCAAGGTTGACATTTTCATGGAAATGCCCTTAACCTTAATAAGCACAATACTTTCATAATCATTTACACATTCATTTTCCTCTCACCTCAGGGAGAGCCTGGTAAGCAGGGACCCTCCGGACCTCTTGGTGAACGTGGACCTCCTGGACCTATGGGTCCCCCTGGAGTGAGTGGAGCTCCTGGTGAGGCTGGACGTGAGGTGAGAAATTACTGACTTTATTGAAGTAATACAGCTTCAAGTTTTTTAAATTATTAAATTATTTTGTTATGACAAATAATTTAGGAAAAAATCTGCACAGTTTAAACATTTTTACCTTGACACCCATCTTTCTTTGCAGGGTAACGCTGGACATGATGGTTCCCCTGGTCGTGATGGTTCACCTGGACCCAAGGTGAGCAGAAATAAATCAATTTTTTATATACTTTGCTTTGGGAATTGACCCAAATATTTGCTGTCAAGAATATTAAATTAAAATTAAAATACATATTGACTGTTTTTGCTTATTTATTTGACATCTGTGTATTAAGCATATTGATGTACAATTAGCTAGTTATTATTGCAAAATACCCGCATTATCTGTCAGGCATCCCTTACAGAGTAACGTAATGCATTTAAACGTTTTCGCTTGTGCTAAATATTCTAAACCTTCTGTTTCACCCGTGTAGGGAGACCGTGGTGAGAATGGAAATGCTGGTTCTCCTGGCCCACCTGGTTCTCCTGGTGCCCCTGGCCCCATGGGTCCATCTGGCAAAAATGGTGATCGTGGAGAGGCTGTAAGTTTTTTCATTCTTTCTTTCTTTTTTCCTTCTTAAAGTTTACCTAACAAAAGCTGAGGTATAATACATTAGATGGTGGCCATCATATCAATATCATTTTTTTTTGGCATGCTGATATGGTTTCTATCCAAGTCCTCGTATATGTCCAGTCTCAGTCAGAATGATAGAACTCATATAAAAAACATGACAATGAATATGAAATTATATGACTTAGTTCCCCTTTTAAACAAACTTAGACCTTGGTAAAAACTAGTGTTAAAACAAATTGAATACAAGTTAACCTAATTTTATACGTTTTTAAAATGAAGTCAGATTAAACCCAAACCATTTGTAAAGCCAATTTAATTCAACAACAGTCTCAGTCTAGTAGGGCAGTACTCTACTACTAAAAATGATGAACATATTGTTAGTGCTAGCTTACCCAATGGAGACCCTAAGTGTTGTCCTCTTTTCTTTTCAGGGCCCTGCCGGTCCTCTTGGCCCTGCTGGTTCCGCTGGTGTCCGTGGTTCTGCGGTATGAGCTTCAAAATAATTTTTCATCATTCTTTAACTTGTAGTTTGTAGTTATTTAACGGTTCCTACCTCTCTCTGTAGGGTCCATCTGGTGCACGTGGAGATAAGGGTGAGTCGGGTGAGGCCGGAGACAGAGGCCACAAGGGACACCGTGGTTTCGGTGGCATGGCTGGAGTTCCTGGACCTCCTGTAAGCAAGAGCATTATGTCACTTATGAATTAACCACACACACAGCTATCCACATAATATCGAAACAAAACCATGATAACAGTGGTCATTTGAAATGTTTTAGGGATCTTCTGGTGAACAAGGACCTGCTGGACCCAATGGCCCCGCTGGACCTCGAGTAAGCAACACAACATACCATCATACATAAACACACATAGATATAAAATAAGCAACGAATACAAAGCACAGTATACTGTGTACAGTGTAGTACAGATAAGAAGCATTGCCGTGCATGCATTTCAGTATAAATGTTTTTCTTGTGGTTATAGGGTTCTTCTGGTTCCAATGGACAGCCTGGTAAGGATGGCATGAATGGCATCCCTGGACCCATTGGACCCCCTGGACCCCGTGGTCGCAATGGAGAAATGGGACCTTCTGTAAGTTTATTGCTTTCCAAAAAAATACGAACAATGTAGGTAAAGTGACCCTATTTTGAGTTGTCTATGGTTAAGTTGAGATTCCAGCAGATATAAAAAGTATTTAACAAAGGGAAGATGTACACAATTATTTTGATTACTCATATGGCACAATCTCGCTTACCCAGGGTGCTCCTGGTACTCCTGGACCTCCAGGCCCCCCTGGACCTGCTGGCATTGGTGAGGCTTTCATGCCCATGCCCCAGCCTGAGAAGGCCCATGATCCCATGCGTGGAGGATACAGGTCTGATGATGCTAATGTTCACGACCGCGACGCTGAGGTGGACGTTACCCTTAAATCTCTGAGCCAGAAGGTTGAGAACATCCGTAGCCCTGAAGGTACACCGGCCAGCCCTGCCCGCATGTGTCGTGACCTCAGGATGTGCCATTCCGACTGGAAGAGCGGTAAGCAACCTTGTTCCAATATTCCACTGTGAAAACCAATCAAATTGAGATGTACTTATCATGGTTTGCCTGTTCATGTAAGGTTTCTACTGGGTGGACCCCAACCAGGGCTCTCCTCTGGATGCCATCAAGGTTTTCTGCAACATGGAGACTGGAGAGACCTGCATCCACCCATCTCAGGCCACCATACCTAAGAAGAGCTGGTACACTAGCAAGAACATGAGAGAGAAGAAGCACGTCTGGTTCGGAGAGTCCATGCCTAATGGCTTCCAGGTACAAGAAGCAAATTTTTGCATTAAATTGCAGATTCATTGCATTTCAAGAAATTAGCTATTGTCCACCGCTAAATTATTTATAAAATATGTGCAATCATTTGCAAGGTCATGTGCCCAAATATCATATTGAAGTCCAAGACCACGTTAGAAATCTGGTAAAATGTTTACTTCAAATTAGGTCAAATTAAAGGAATTTCCCCATTTTTTCCCCTTAAATGTACTCAACGCCATTCCATTGAATGTGTAAATGACTTTCTTTCCTTAGCTGAACACAGTTTTTTAAGTTTCAAAAAGTATATACATTCATCATAAAAGTAGCAAAATTAAAAGTGGGTTGCTAAATGTCTTCTTAAGCAATACACTGGGTTTGTATATGAATGTTTCATATTTCAAACATTTTAAGAATGTTGAATTCTGGGTAGCAACCGTAAACATTCAGTACAGAGTAGCTCAGATGAGAATGACTGTTTTAGACGAACTTTTCCTTTAAGATTTTAGAAAGTTCAAACAAAGAAATACAAATAAACTAAATGTAAAATGATTGATTTGATCTAAAAATAATTAATTTGGATTCTACACAATTCACTTTGTGACATTTTTTTGATTTCTCTGATTAGAAACATTTTCAAATCATTCTGGGATAACGTAACCCATCAGGTTTTGCACGGAATGCATAACAAACATTATCACCAGTGGTCTCAGACTGTTGGATACAATGATGTCATTATAATTGTCGCTGACCAACTCAGGAAGTAATAGTGTCATGGTTTCACGTCCTTTACAGTTCCAGTACGGCAGTGAGGGCTCAGATCCAGAAGACGTGAACATCCAACTGACCTTCATGCGCCTGATGTCCAACAAGGCATCTCAGAACATCACCTACCACTGCAAGAACAGCATCGCCTACATGGACGAAGCCTCAGGCAACCTGAAGAAGGCTCTCCTCCTACAGGGCTCCAACGATATCGAGATCAGAGCGGAGGGCAACAGCCGCTTAACATACAGAGCTAGCGAGGATGGTTGCACGGTGAGCGCCCCTCTTTCTTTTTTAAGCTTTCTATATCTAATGACGTTTCTTTTCTTCCTAGTGATGTTATGGCTTTATTTCTAACCCATAAATCTCCTCATATGCACGACTCCTTCATCTTCGCTTCACTCTGTTTTGTATAGAAATGTGAACTTTGTGTTATAACTGATCTTTTATGTATTCCACAGTCACACACTGGCACATGGGGCAAGACCGTCATTAACTATAAGACAACGAAAACATCTCGTCTGCCGATCATTGATATCGCTCCTATGGACATTGGTGCTCCCGATCAGGAATTCGGTGCAGAAGTTGGCCCAGTCTGCTTCTTGTAAAAAAAATCTGGACATGACTTTGTTGTTTTTTGCTAGCAGTCAACTTCAAATCTTTTCCTCCTCATAAAAAAACGAACTCTTATTTCGGCTGCAATCGGTCCATGTGCTTAAACCTGAATTCCCGAGGACGGTGCTTGTTGTGATTACGTTCCTAACATAATGTTTTAGACAAAATTGAGGACCACTACATCGGCCAGCATCAACATCAAGGACACTTAGCGAGCATCCTTTGCGTCAGCTGACAACAAGAAAATAATATATACTTGTAAAACATCCCGCCCCCTGGATCACCTCAGAAAATACTGGTGACCTTTTTGCCACTTTTGACCACTGCGAAAGGACAATGAGAAGCAAGTAAATGCTAATGTACCATTCTCTGGTGTTGAATAAATATGACAAACAACTGCCCAGTGTCTTGTTCCTTCTAAACCAAAGAGAGAAAAACAAAACATCAGGCAGGGAACAAAATTTAGGAAAAATGGTACAACTTCATCTTGATATAATGCTACCTCAGGACAAAAAAGATTATGTGGGGGATGAGAGGGCAGGTTTTATTCTAGGATCACTAAGTAAAAAACGAGTAAAAGTTACGAAAAGGTGCTACTTCCTCTATAAAGGTCCTGCCGTGGTATGTTTTAGAGAGAAACAAACTTTTTTACTGTCACTTTACAGGGCCTTTTTGGTGCTAAATGTCAACAGAATGTCTCGCTGTCAATGTGATGCATTTGCTCATATCAAAGTGTCGGAAGAGAGAGAAAGGGAGAAAATAGCTGGATTGGTTACTGTAGATTTGCACAAAATCTGATGGGTTAAGTGAATGGACTGATTGCCAGTTCGTTTCATTTCTAAGACCCCCGCTTTTCTTACAATTCTGAAGTTTCATTTCCCTGTACATGCCGCTTCCCCCTCATTTCAATTTAATCTTTCTTTCAAAATGAAATGCACATCGTTTTGTTTGTTTGTTTTTTGTTTGATTTGTTTTTAGAGAAAGGTTGCTTGCAAACATGAAATGAGGCGGCAAAAAAGAAATCCACAGAAGAAATAGCCCCTTAAATGGTTCCAGCAAAGGATCTGTACTTATTTTGTACATGTATAGTATTTCGAGATGTTTTTTAATTATTTTGAATGTTGAAATAAAGCATGTTTATGTGGTCACCTGGATATGTTATCTTCTTGCAATGGCCTCAATGCCTTTCTCTAACCAGAAATTAAACAAATTTCTTTGCTTTCACTCAACCACTCAATTTCTATTTTATTTTCTGAAGTTTGAGATGTGGATGTGAAAATGTGTTTTGAAATGCATGTTGATAACTGGGACAGAACTGTTAAATGTCTGGAAAACGGTTTCCAGATAATTCACTTATATATAGTATATTCTGATATCAAACATTTAATTGTACACCAATTATTCAATGAATATCTTAATATTTAAAAAATAATATTTTCCATAAAGGGAATAATGGACACGTATTGTGTTACAGCCTTGCATAGACAACCGACATCCAAATTTTAATTATGGGAACTCAAACCAAAATTCACTTTCATAGTCCTGTTGAGCTGATACATCAAGAAAACATGTTGACAAAAAATGTCCTCTTTCGTGTTCCACACAAATAAGAAAAACATACCGGTTTGGAGCAACATGAGTACATACTAAAAAAGGCACACGAAGGTCTCCATTAGCACACAAAGCAACACACAATTGTGAACCTCAAAAACAAAGAATGGTCTCCAATTTCTGCAGGCTACTGTTTGACCTGCCTAGAGACGTCAACTCAGCGTCCTGCCATTGTCTGCTCTGACATGATGAGGGGCTGTAGGCACTGACGAGGGCGATCCACAGTGGACCTATCACGGCCAGCCATTCTACGCAATTCATTGAAGTTACCCTGGATGGTGTGGTGATGATACAACTGGACACTGGAACATAAAAAATATGAATATTCAAAAAATAAAACATTATAAACTGTTAAGCAAGTTAAACAATAATGCGGTATAGCATACGTACTCGGGCGTGGTGGTGTTTCGTTTTACGCTGCAAACGACAAAGAGAAAATGTTTAGCGCATGATATGGATATTCAAATTAATTATGAAATATGCGAATGTAACATACACTCCTTCTCTCCTGCAGCACATGACATATGCCAGGATGAGACAGAGGATCAGGGCTATGATAAAGGGAATGATGATGGTGATGATGTAATCGGGGAAGAAGTCTCTTTCAGGTGGAGAATCTGGAGGGTTGAACTCTCCTCCCCACTCAAGGATGCCTGAACCCACAGTAGGGACCGGAGCGGGCGGGATTGGCTTGGACAGATCAAACTGAGGAAAGAAAGATGGTAAACCATGGAGGGAGAGATTAGAAATGATGGGGAAAGGGGTCACTTTTGCACATCATCCTATCCTCAATCACCGCTAATGCAAGATGGATGAAAGCAAACATGGAATCTGAAGGTCCATTTGCTTATATGTGTCCTGTCTGCTATATGATCAACATTTTTAAGGGAATGTAGTGGAGTGGATCCACAAAAAAGCAGCAATCTGTAACTTTTTGGTAAGCATACAAAACAGAAAAATCACGATTTATAAGATTTAATTGCTATTAAGCGGCAACTAGTGGTAATGTTGGGAATTGCAACCAACGGCTCACTCCACGTATTTACGAAACGCGCTCTTTAGAGTAGTTTGTCCGTTTAGGGCTACTGTAGAAACTACATGACGAATTCAATGGAAGGGCACCCGCGGTGTATGTAGATAGAAAGAGCTCATTCTAAGGGAATAAAAATATCTTTATACACCTCTAGGCTAACTATTACAAAGCACCATTACTAATATTAGTTATACAGAGTAACAATGAACAGTCCGTATGTATTCTGTCACAGCACAGCAAAGTTTAGTGCTATTGGGCCTCACCAGGACAGTTTTGCACCAGGTTATGCAGTTGATCGGATATAAGCATGTCTTGCACTCTCCGGGCATCTTGCCTCCAGCTGCACACTTTCTCTCGTGCTCCGGCGTCAGAGTTCTCAGCATGCATTCAGAAAACGGCTTGTCTGAACCCAGTTTGACATACACGCTGATATGCACACAGCGACATACGTACACACAAATTCACAAAGACAGGTGAATGCACACATATATGTATGTATTTAATAATGTATGTAATAATAATAACAATAATCCTCTTTGAATTTGCTCTTTGTAGCCTCACCCCTCAAAATATCCTGCAAGAGGAAGTGGAACCCGACCGCCCCTGTCCAGAGCAGATGTTATGTTCACAAATTCCAGCTTCTCTGTGTCCCACAGTTTCTTGATGTCTGATTTAATGTCTTCTTGAACAACAGAGGGCAGCACTTTCTCAATATCTCGCAGCTCTAAGAAGAACTCAGCCTGGTATGGCAGTTGCTTTACTGGAAAAAAGTAAATCATGATATTATCATACAACCCAACAGATTTAATGCCGAAATGTTGAATGATTTATCCCCATGTGTTTAGTACAGTGCACATATACCTGCAGGAACCACGTTTATTACCAGCCTCTCTTTAAAACACGTCATCATAGCTTCTTCTGTTTGTCACAAAAATCTAAGAGACAGTTCAACACAATTATGTTTAGATCAGATGATGTTTTATAAGACAATCAAAGTAAATCATATTATGACTATATATTAGAAAGAAAAATCACGGATGCGATCTCTTTAATATCTTTAAGATTAACAGGAGAGTAAATGCAAACGTTTGCTTAAGTGTCCGGCATCTCAGATATTTTCACAACCAGTTCTAAAACTCTCCAAACTATATGATGTCATCAACATAAAAGTGTTGGGTATTATGGATCGGAAAATTCAATGGATGCATTTTCACAGTTGTTTCTGTTGTTATAATGTTACTGCACCTGTATAATGTTTCTGCCCTGGTCCTCTGGCAATGGTGTTCCATAAAGAAAGCCGTTATCATAGGGGTCCTCTGGGTAAAGCGGAGCCACCGGGGCAGGTCTGGAAATTTCTCTTTGTTGCATTTAAACACCAAGGGATCGTTATAAATGTGTTCTGCAAGACAGAGCTAGATGGTTGATGTCGCTCTTAAAGGGAAAGTTCACCCAAAATGAAAATTCTGTCATCAATTACTCACCCTCAGGTTCTTCCAAACCTGTATCGATTTCTTTGTTCTGCTGAACACAAAGGAAGATATTTGGAAGAATGTCAGAAACCAAACCGATCTCATTTACTGCCATAGTAGGAAAAATAAATACTATGGAAGTCAATGGGGGATGAGATCTGTTTGGTTACTGACATTCTACCAGATATCTTCCTTTGTGTTTAGCAGAACGAAGAAATTTGAACCGGTGGAATGGAAGTTGTGACGTACCGTAAACTTTATAAAACGGCTCAAATTCACGCTGGAAAACTTCTCTGTGTAACTCGTAGACAAACAGCTGGCCTATATGCGCTTCTGTGATAATGTCTGCCTGGCCCACCAACAAGCTGGTTAAAAAAACTGTGGAGAGAATGTATATAAAGCAAAAATATACTTTTGTGAATTGTCGCCGTCTATAAGCATGTTACTAGAATATTTTGATATATAAGTATTGCAACACTTATTTATTGTGTACTATAATCATATTACTGTACATAGGCTCCTCCTTATTGATATGCTGTTACATTTTGTTTTTAAATACGTATTTAGTGTACAGTTTGGACAATTTTGTTGTCCCTTTATAAAATCTAACATCTATCCACTGATTCTACATAGTAGTGCTTGGATTTTCACCTCCCTATGTTTAATGTATTGTGTAAAGTAACATCTTACAACATACTCGTGTTTTGTTTCTTCAGAATTTGAAATCATGGGAAGGAGGTCTTCCATTTTTAAGGGTTAAAAGAAAGATTTACTTGCCTGTTATTGCCAAAGCCCAGTTCTGTTTGTCTGCCATTTTGCTTGACAGGTCTGAGTGACAGAACCATGTGGTCAAGAAAGCAAAAAATCCCACCCCATCCTAAATACAGTGATACTATTTTTAACCTGCATGTCAAGCCATAATTTCCCTTTGTGGCCTGTGTGTGTTTGCCATAAAAACTTTACAGTTACCTAGTAAGGTGTGAATACTTAAAGATTCAGCCTTTGCATTTAAAGCAGAAGTAGATCAAAGTTTAGTAGAAATCCAAACGCTCATATGCGTTAACTTCTCAGACGTACCACCAGGTGTCACAATGACCACAAACATGGGGGAAAGGTCCGAACGCCAACTGTACGTTTACATCAAATGTAAAGTAGTCACATCACCTTTATTGCGGTTTTAGCAAGATTGCTTCAAAGCAGCTTTGGATTTATGCATTAAAGTGTTTCAAACCGTAGTCTATGTTGTAAAATGTCTGCATTGTTTTCCACGTTTAGTTCATCGTCAAGTCACATTTTAAACGTATAACTATTATAAATAGCATCACATTACCCTCCAAACTGTTGTTTATTTGTATGTATAGGCCTATTTATTTGAAAGGTTGAAACAACTTTGTGCGAAAGGGCTGCAGTGTCACATCACTTCCGACAGGCGGCGCTGATGTTCAATGCACACGCCTTTAGCCTCGAGAAGAAAGGACAATGTAGGGAAATATCGCCAATGTAAATGGCACGCTACGGTCAGAGAGCTTTTTAAAAACAACACAATAGTCCCGTGAAGATCCACAGTTCAGCAGTAGAATCTGTTTAGTCGGTGTGGTTGCGCCAGTAACTTACATTAAACACGCCGAAGGAGTCCGACTAGTTAAAGCTCGCGCTTCGGAAAGCATTAGGCTACGAAGTCAGCAAGAACAATAAGGATATATGGATAGAGATTCACCCGAGAGGGGAAATAAAGCATCGGGTTCACAGCGTTGTTTTAGCCTAGCCTGGTCTTCGCTTTGATGGTAACATTTGTTTAAATGTCCCGGTGATGACGAGCGCATACACACACGTCTAAACATCTGATAACTCTCGGTAAGAAACTTTCATTCTTGTATCGCAGTCGGTGCCTTTAAAACACGGGTTATACAGCGAGTACTTTAATGTCGCTCTTTACTGATTGTATAAACTTTTGCGTTTGGTAAGTGACACACACACAGCAGGAGAAACAGGTTTGTTTTAATTTAGCGTTTCTGTGGTTGTTTTAGATCCTGTTGAGTTCCTGCAAATGCCGCATTATTGCACGTTTTTGGTCATCACGTCGGCTTGTGGAGTGCGGAATAAATTCCTCAAAAATGCTTTGAGACGTGTGTAGTTGAGTTTGTGTTCATTGAAACATGAACAGATGCTTTTCAAACATGTACCATTGTAATCCTGTGTGGGGGTTACATGGTACCGTGGTAATGATGGCACGCTTTTTGGCCTTGGTACCGTGGCATTTTCTTAACAACCATAGACTTGCATAGTTTTGTTTTATATTGTGGTAAAAGTTGTATTATAAAACAATTACATCACTGTCCCATGGTATCACCAGGGGCCAGTTGTTCAAAGGTAAGCTGATCGGATTTTGGTTATCGGATTGGATCAAATCTTGAAAATGCGTTGTTCAAAAGGGAAAGAAGGAATCTGAAATCAGATTAGATCAGGGAATCCAATCCTAGTTTTAATCTGGATCAAACCTTCAGTTTGTGTTGTTCAAAACTTGTCAGTGGGATTTGGATAACTTTGATCCAAAAAAACAGGATTATCCTGATCCCAACAGGGGGTAGGATTTCAAGGTGGATTTCAGGAAGAAAATGTAGTAAAACTTTAAAATTGGTCAAATAATACATTTGTATCATTTAGTGTATATAGTTTTATTTATATTTTGCACTTGACTTGTGTAACCGTTGTAGCAGTGATAAAAGTAGACATAGGCTAACAATTAAGCTATTCAGTATAGTAAAGTAAAAATAAAATAAAAATTATCGTGTCCCCATATGAAATAATCCCCCAAACAGATTTCAATAAACAAAAATAATATATTCATTTTTCGGTCATTCATCACCGTATATTAATTTCAAAGAAACAATCATCAGAGATGAGCCTGTCAAAAATAATGTCTAACAATTGCATCCCTTACTATACGTCCAGTCAGTCCCTGATTCTGACAGACCACCAGAGGTTGGTCTGGTTCTTCAACAGGCTCAGGTGCATCACAAACATCATCACAGAGAGGGACATTGCGCCTGGTAGCGATGTTGTGCAGGACGATACACGCAAGTATTATGTTGCATGCTCCCTGTGGTTCCACTCGCAAGTAGTTAAGGCATGCAAAGCGTCTCTTCAGAACTCCATTTAAACGCTCAATTGCACATCTTGTTTTGCAATGAGCAGTGTTGAAGCGTGCCTGCGCAGGTGTGGTTGCTGCAAGAAAAGGAGTCATCAGCCATGGTAGGAGTGGATAGGCACTGTCTCCTAATATTATGCCATCCGTCGGTTGGTTTGGAGCTCTCTGTATAAAGCACTCTCTCTCAGGATGCGTGCATCATGAACAGACCCAGGCCACTTCACGACACAGTTTGTGATGATGAGGTCAGCATCGCCCACAAGTTGGATGTTGATGCTGCGCCTCCCCTTTCGGTTGATGTACTCCCAATCCCTTTCATGAGGTGCTTGGATATGCACATGAGTGCAGTCAATAACCCCAATAGTATTGGGCATATTCCCCAAAAGAAAAACTTGTGCTTGGTCTGGGCAATCTGGACATCCTTTGGAAGTGAAACAAACTGATTGACCAGGCTGGCCAATGCAATTGACACAGCTTTCACTACATCACTCACAGTTGATTTGTCCACTCCTATATTGTCACCAACAACTTGGTAGAAAGTCCCAGATGCATAGAAGCGCAGAGCAATGAGGACCTGTTCTTCCACAGACAGACTGTGGCTCCTTCGGGTTCTCCGTTGAAGTTTTGGCCTGACAAGGTCTGCAATGTACTTAATATCAGCATTCCCAAAGCGAAAGCGAGCATACAGTTCTTCAGTGGTGTGTATTGCTCCAGTGGTTGTGCACGCTCAACATACACCCTTTGACGGTATCCTCTTCCACCAACACGGTGGTAGCGATGGACAATACCTGCCATGTCAGTGCCTCTCTCTAAGTCCTCTGAGAAAGGCTGAATATAAGATGGCTGTCAAATACCCACACACCAATTGGCTGACGTGCTGTGGCTTGTGTTCAATTAAATCAATCATGCCCAAGGCCTGCAAATACTATGTTCACTACAACAGAAGCGATGAAACCATGGACTCAAAAGGACCTAATTTCACTGTTGCAGAAACCCATGCACTGCTGGAGGGTGTTAAGTGCCATTATGCCTCAATAGTAGGAAGCTCTGTTGAAGGTGGAATGGTGACTAACAAAAGGAAGAAAGACATTTGGGTGAAATCACCCAGAATGTAAATGCAATGGGGTCTGGCCAGAAGAGGACCTTGGAGCAAGTGAAATTTAGATGGAAGAATCTGAGGGCCAGCAACGAAGGACCTTGCTGAGGCAAAAAACACCCAAACAGGCAACAAACCCTTTAAGAAAGGTGAATACACAGATGTGGTTCTGGACATTATTGGAGGTGAGAACTCTAAAGCTCTGCATGGGATTCAAGGTGTTGTAGGGGATGGTGAGCCTACAATTGTAGAGGAAAGTGAGCCAGTTCTTCCTAATGCAGAGGAAAATTCATTCTGGATCTCAGCCCTATTATTGAAGAACAACCTGGATCCTCACTGGTAGAGCCAGCAGTCACAGGAGCTCAGAAAAGAGGCTTGAAGCGTCCTTTGCCGAATAATAATGATGATGCCTATGAATCACTTCTTAAACGAGAAACTGAAAGAGCAGAAGCACAGATACTCCTGGCAGAGGAACAAATCAAGCTGACCAAACTGCAGCAAACCAAAGCGAAACTTCAGATCCGCCTCCTAAAAGCAGGGCTTGGAAATGCTGGTCTCTCCTCCTCAGATGAAGAAGAACCCTGAACATTCTTTATTTCGTTAACAATTGGATATTTAGCCATTTTATTTTTTAAAGACGTTTTTAACAAATACATAGTGGATTTTGATGTTATTTGTTGTGGTTCAGATGAGGGGTCATAAAAGTAATTATTTAATATAATTATTATTTAATATAATTTAATTAAAGTTAAATTATGAATGGAAGTGGATGTTTATGTTATTTTTGTGTTTTGGCTCAAAATAAACACTTACAGTGACCCTATGTTGGCTCTTACTTCTACCTGTTCTTTACATAGCCCACATTGTGATATGTTGTCCCATTTAGAGCACTGTAATCCGGATTTGGTAATCTTGAAAACTGTGTATCTGGATCAGGGTGATCCAGTCCAATGTTGCTTTGAAAAACCGGCATAAAAGTAAGATGGATTACCTGATCCTGGATAGGAAAAAAGGGGATTTCCAAATACGGATAATTTTGATCCAGATTAAATGTTTTGAACAACTGGCCCCAGAGGTCTTCTCCTATTTTAGTTGGGCAATGATAGTCTGTTGAACCTTTTTGTAAGTTCTGTTTCTTTTTTCTTTTCTTTTTTGGCTTTGGGAAGAAGTGTGGCAACTTCACTCACATTTAGTGGAGTTGTCTGCTGGGCATAAATATGGATATTATTTCACATCAGCTTCCACATCTGTGAGCAGTTTAGTATCATTTCAACTCTGAAAATAGAAGACAGGAAATGATTCACATTGATGGCTAAGGCTGTTATTAGTTTGACAAGACTTGCTGACAGATGACTGCTGGTGCCAAAATGAAACTCAACTCATGTGTTTTCATTGGATTGCACAATGAGAGAATGAAATAAACAGGCTTTGAAGATTTAATTGGATAGTTTAATAAAATATCAAATAAAACTTCATCATGTGGCTTCTAATATCGATATTTACTTGACAACAACTGGGTTTTTGCTGGTTGGTCTTTCCATGTAACTACAATAAATACGACTTGATCTTTGAGCCTTTGAAATGGACACTAAAACACAACAAAAGTCTTTAAAAAAGGGATTTGTGTGACTTATGTAAGCTGTTTTATGACGCGGTACAGCTTTGTGAGATTTATAACTAACACATTTGAAATGAGAAGATAATCTACAACATTAGAAAGGCCAGAGAACTAGAGAATCACTGCGATCAGAACCACATCAGGCTAATTCTGGAAAGAAGTATTTTTTATAACAGTTTATAAACCGCTTTAAACAATTCATTGAAAAGGTCAAACTTCTTTCTAAGGTCCAGTCACTACTTCTGTTATGCACTTTAAAGAACACTTCAAGAAAAACTAGAGCTGATGTCAGGATTGTCAGTGAACAACATTTTTTGTCTGGTTCTCAGATAAAGCTATAGGAAATATTTAGATGTATTTATATTAGGGCTGGGACGATATATCGTGTAATTTTTATGCTCAGTTTCTCAATGAATTACGGTTAAACGCCGCCACATCCGAAAGCCAGAGGGCGCTCTCGAGTAGGCGTATTCTGACGCAACATTAGTATACGCACATCTGAATAATTCCATGGGCGATTCTCACAAAATCTTTATTTCAAGATGTCAAACATGATTTTCTTAAAACACTCATCAACAGATTTCCTTTTATATATAAAAAATTATTAATTAAAACATGTTTAAGAACATTCATTTCAAAACTTTTACTGACATTTAGATTTTTCTACAAAGAAGCCTTAAAAATTCTCATTACCGTAACAATTTTCATTACTGTGAATCCCATAAGATGTTTTTAAAAACATTTTTATTAATCATACACAATAAGACATTGATGAAGTGTATTTTAATAAAAACTTATGCATGTAACTTTTTTTAAATGAAGAAAACTACCTGTATCGCAAATGAGCATGAAAAAGAATGCGTAATACAGCGTGACAAGAGAATATTTAGCTCTTACCTAGAAAAATATGAAGTCTGTCAATCTGTTAGCCATTTGAAAGGTATTGATAGTGATAGATGTGTTTATTCCCATAAAATCAAACTTAATGTTAATATCTTTGTGTCTGTGTAAAGTCTGACATTAGAATATCAGTCATGGGCACTTTTTTCCCCACGTATTTCTTTTTGTATTATACATGAATATTCTGTCAAAAAAATATTATCTAATAGAACTTCCAATAGTTTTTGAGAATATTTAAATTCTACTTTAATGTTTAAATCGCAACGTATAGCCTAATTTTCTAAATTAATGCCTAAAAGTCATGCAGGACGCATTACGGTAATGAGAATTTCAGCAGAAAAGCAGTAAAATACATAATTGGTTCCTATGTTAAAATTATGCTTGGTCTACTCTAAAGAACACAAGTATGTTTATTATGATAATTTTTTGTTACAGAATTGTTCTATAACCAATTTTTTCCTGCTATGATTCGTGTGGCAGTGGTTTTGTGAGAATGACCCCCCCAGTAAAATTCTAGTGCTTTGAATCCTTTTGGAAGCTCAAATCCCATTTGATTGTAATTTAATCTGTACATTCTTAAAAATGTGTCTTTTGTGTTTCATGGATGAAAGATATATATTGGTGTGGCACAATGTGGGTGGGTAAAAGGTGACAGGAATGTAATGCGGCTTTACTGCTTTACAACTGCCCTGTGAAAACCTTGAGGTTCAGACATTACCATATCTGACTTGTGAAGACCACACACACACACACACACACACACGCATGCTGGGTTTTCATGTTTTATGGGGACATTCTATAGACGCAACGGTTTTTATACTGTACAAACTGTATATCATATTCCCTTACCCTACTCCTAAACATAACAATCAGACAAAACTTTCTGCTCTTTTAGATTTTCAAAAAAGTTAGGACTTGTTTCCAAAAAATGTCCCCACATGGACAAGGATTTTGGATATTGCCACACCGTAGGGCTTAACCTACCCCCACACACACACACGTCACTTACTCATTCTTTATATTCTTTATATTTTATATTAATAGTTAACTTATTAAAACTGTAAAAAATCACAGCAATATATCAAAAGTATATAATATTTTAGCATCTTCATATGTTAGCCACCCTTCGCCTATAATAGGCCAAAAATGTACTCTTGCATTTTATCGTCTAGGTTCTTGATGTCAATCATATTTTTCTCTAAATAACACATTTTAAATATACAGAGTATTTAAGATAATGAAAAATGCTTGATTGATACTGTATATAGATAATGATTTATTAGGGATGTAACAATATCAAAATCTCAATGTAAGATAATACATCTTTAAAAAACAAAGTCCTTGGTAAGGTATTTATTGCAATATGTAAAATGACAAATGATGGCATGAGATAGGTCAAATGACCTAAAAATCCCTTTTCTAAAATGAAATGATTGCATCAGATGGACCTTGCCGCAGGTAACATCTATTATTTTTTTCTAACATTCTCTGTTAGTCCTTGAAGACCTATCGTTTCATACAGTCATGCGAACAACGATAATACTGAGACAATTTTGCTATTGCGAAAATACGATATCGATAACATTGTTACATTCCTATGATTTATTTGTTTGTTTGGTTTGCTTACGCAGGGTTGTCAGGGTTGATACAGTGAAGATGGGAGCTATTGTGGAGTGTCTGTCAGGCGCGGGCGGTTGAGCTGGCGTTAAGTAAAGGAAGAATGCACTTATCCAATGTTGGAACCAACAAATTCTGCTTCCTGCTCTCTGTGGTGTTCTGTGCCCTACTGGTGCTCCTGATACCCTCACTGCAACCCCCACAGCGCCAAGTGGATCTGCCCCAACCCCGGCCCCATGCCAAGCCCACCAGAGCCGGGCACATACATGACCTCCAAAGAAGCCCCAGCTCAGCTGGACATCAGAGAAATGATGATGCCAAGGAGGACAGTTTCACCCACCCATATGCTTTCAGGGGGCGATCCAAAGACTTGCAGAAGGTGTCAGAAAGGGAAGCTGCACATGCCAACTCCCCCAGGTCCCGTTCCAAAGACTCATTGGACTTGAGAGACATTTTTATTGCCGTCAAGACAACCAGGAAATACCACAAGTCCAGATTGCAGCTTCTGGCCCAGACATGGGTGTCCAAAGCTAAAGAACAGGTAATATAGTGTCCAAGCAATATATTTCAAACACTTATAGAGTTTTACAAGAGCAAAGTCAGCTATGTTGAGAATATTATCATTTCCACTAAATTTAAAGAAGATTATTTAGCTGAATGTCTAAACTGGAAGACACAATTTCCCTCTAGAATTGAATAGAACAGCAAAATGGCTTTCAATACACTTTTATTATGCGCATCCTGAACTGTGTGTGCTCAGTGTCTTTTATCATGAAGATCCTTTCAGTTGAGCATTGGCACGCTCTAAAGGTGTTAATATACACAACGGTCAGCATAAGGGAGGAAGTGCGGGAGCTGCTTTCTGGCAGTGTGCCTGGTGCTTTTAGGAGTGTGGGTGGTTTGAGGGGGGTCTTGTCTTGATACCCCTCTAAACCCCCCGAGGAGGAAGTTCCTCTGCAACCTGAGATCCACAGACACAAGACGGCGTGTGTTTGCTTTCATCCAAGTACATTCACTTGACTGCCAAATGCAGTAGGGAAGTAGGCAGTCCCCTTCCTGGGGCCTCTCCCAGAATGCTGAGAGGGGCCCAAGGGGACCCCAAGATTGACTTAACCTGTATAGCAGTGCAAGAACCATTGTTGTTTAAATATAGCACACCATGGAGAAATTTCAAGCTTTGACTTTTCATTCATAAAGCCAGATTTTGAACCTAAGCATATGAAAAAATAATGCTTTAAGTACCAGTTTATGTCGGGGGGAATTCTTTCGAAATTAGATTCTTAAGACTTAATTTTCAAACTGGGTCAAACGCAAATCGACTAGGAATGTTGTCCTAGGTCCTGTGATAAGGCCCACTAAAGACCTCCTGGTAAAGTTTAATTAATGGCCCCAGTGAAAGGGAGGCCCCCCCAAATAATCTGGTCCTGGGCATCGGCCCAGGATTTAAGTAAACTAAACGGAGGTCTTGAACCTCGGAATTTAAAATAAAGCAAAACCTTGACATTTTTAGAGAGGCTTTGTTAAGTTTAGTTTTCCAAAGAGCAAAAAGCACCATGTCTTAATGCACGAGATCTTACATTCTCCTCAGTTCCAGTGCTCTAACCTAGTTGCAGTGGTGAAAGTATTAGGAAGAACCTGAAGGCAGAAGAGGCTACTAGAAAATGAATGCAAGACTGGACTAAACAAACATACTGTAGTGATGTATGGTTGTAAGCTCTATTTTGTGCGCTCTCTGTTGGTTTTCTTCTTGAACGTGGGCTCGCTCAAACATGCTGTTTGCCAGCAACGTCAACAAGTTAGGTAATCTTGGCTCCAAAGATTGAGTTTTTCTTCTTTCAACTATGCTCCCTATGATGGTTTATGACCCACTGGCAATTCTTTCAAAATGGCTGTTGCTTTCATAATGGATATGAATGTTAGACATTTACGCATTTGACAGATGCCCATCCACACCAATTTACCATGCATATTTTATCAGTTTGTATGCTCCCTGGGATTCGAACCTGTCCAAGCTGTACAAACTAGCTTGATGAAGGGCTTATTCAACTTTTTAGTCCATTAAACTCAGTTTAAAAGTGGAGTGTGTAGTTTTTGGTGTACTTTCTTTTATCCTAGCTTAACCTGCAGAGACAAATATCCTATAAAAAATAAAGCCCTGCTTATATAAATCAGTCCCTGTTTACACGATAACGATGTAGTGAAATAAGGGAAACTTATTTTCGTCTGCTTTTTTTTTTTAAGTTTCACGTACACACAAAAGCATTGTCAGTACGATTGCCTTTCAATACCCTTTGTTGATGTATATGTGTGTGTTTAGAGTCTGGTAAATGTAAATAATGTGGTTCTGCTGGTCATGGTGGTGCATTAAATCTACGTTTTTCCTGAATAATTGTTAATAAGCATGTCACGTAGCACAAACGCACAGTCCTGGAGGCAGTCGTTATTTTTTTGGGAATACTTGGCATGCCTTCAGACTGAACACGGATAGTTCACCCAAAAATTTAAAATTCTGTCATCATTCAATCACACTAAGATTGTTTCAAACCTGTATACATTTTTTGTTCTGTTGAAGACAACAAAAGATATTTGGAAGACTGTCACTAACCAGACAAATCTCATCCCCCATTATAATATATATTATATATATATATATATATATACGATAATAAATACTATGGGAGTCAATGGGAGAGGAGATCTGTTTGGTTACTGACATTCTTCCAAATATCTTCCATTGTGTTTAGCAGAACAAAGAAATATTTAATGGTTTGGAACAATCTGAGCATGAGTAAATGATGACATTTTTTTATTTTGTAAAAATGTAGCATTTGTCCAGTGGGCAAAAATCGTAAAGATTTATATTGAAAGTAGGACCTGAGCCATATCTATTCAATTGTTTTTCAGGACATGGTTGGCACGGTTATGGTTTCTTTTTCCACTTTGGTGCTGTAGAAAGAAATCCACAGAATTACCTTGCCAATTAAAGATGGATCAATAGTCACATCTTTAGAGGTGTTCCAAGAAATCCGGGTCGGAACAGTTTGTATTTTGAGCTGGGTCATTAGGCAGCACATTGAAAACTACTTGGCTACATCCAGCAATGTAAATGTGTGTTGTAATATTTCAAGTGCACTTTACTAAAGCACTCCGGAAGAAAAAGCTTAATCTATATGTCTCTTGTCATACAAGACGTGATAGCTTTAGGAAATAGTTGCTGTGTATTTGGTATCTGTTTTTTTTTCTGAATACCATGTTATCAGGTAGCAGTAAACATTCACTGGTTTCTCTTTTTTTTCTCCAGACGTTTATCTTTACTGATGGGAAGGATAAGGAGCTCAGGCTGAAAACAGGTAACACACTGACTTTCTGGTAGAAGTAAGAAAAAGTTTCACTTAAAGATGGCGTGAGTGTTGGAAGCGCTTTAGACAAATAAAACTGTTTCTGCTTTTATTATGACACAGCTTGTGTCTTTAGACAATCGTAAAATCATTGACATGCTGATCTGTCTCCTCAAGGACTTAATGTCATCAACACCAACTGTTCTGCGGCACACACTCGCCAAGCCCTGTGCTGTAAGATGTCGGTGGAATATGACAAGTTCATCGAGTCACAGAAAAAGTTGAGTTCGTCCTCAGGCCATTTCTGTCAAGTCCATTTTATTTCTATACATAAGCAATGCATTTTTGCACAAAACCGGTAGAGAGAACATGTTTGTCGATGTATGTCACCACTTCCCCAGAAAGCAAGCTGAAATCTTGGCTTTTTTTTTAGAAGTTGTTTTATTAGCTTGTCTTTCTTACTCTGTGTGCTGCTTTTATAGGTGGTTCTGTCATGTGGACGACGATAATTATGTCATCCTGCCTGGTTTGCTGGAGCTGCTCTCCTCCTACTCGCACACACAGGACGTGTACCTGGGCAGACCCAGTCTGGACCACCCAATAGAGGCAGCCGAGAGGGTCAAGAGCGATGGATCGGTAAGATTCCTGTGTTCTTTGATACCGAATATACAGTATATGGGTATGATTCAGGAGGAGTGTAAACACTGATAAACACAGAGAAAGATATTTGGAATAATGCTCATAACCAAACACAACACCCATTGACTCCCATAGTAGGAAAAAAACAATGATAGTCAAAAGTGGCCCAGAACTGTTTGCTGTTCTACATACTTCAAAATATCTTATTTTGTGTTTAACAGAACAAAAAAAAGTATAAAGTAATTTTCCCACTATGATAGTCAATGGGGGTTGAGATCTGTTTGGTTATAAGCATTCTTCCAAATATCTTACTCTGTGTTCATCAGAAAAAAGACATTTATACACATTTTTGGGGGATGTATACCTTTAAGTACTGATGAAGTTCTGTACGGTTCAGTTGAGCACACGTACATTTATGCTACCAAAAGATTGCAGGAAAACTTGTGGTAATAGTAGGAGAATTGGTTGTTTTAAGTTGAACTTATTCAGTCATGGTTACCTGTCTGAACAGTGTAGGTTTCTAATATTATTTGTCAGATCTTATAATCTTGTTTATGTTCTGCAGGTGTCAGTTAAGTTCTGGTTTGCCACTGGAGGAGCCGGCTTTTGTATCAGCAGAGGTTTAGCACTCAAGATGAGTCCATGGGCAAGGTAAAATAAGACCTAAAAGAACACACTTTGCGAAGTGAGCGAGTCTGCATGCACAGTTCTACGCAGGTTATGCTTTAAAAACTGTTTAGGTCAGCTAAATGCAAAAAACTTCTTGGTGTTCTTTGCTTGTGATGTAACAAAAATCATAATTTATTATTTAAACTCTGCCCTATGGTTACATAGTCAGTACTCTATTTACATTTCGGTTTTTCATGTCAGTTTAGTGATTTGCATGTAGACCTTTTAAAGAGGTTCACATGCAAATTAGTGAGCTGACATTTGATAGTTATCTGTATTTTGAAAGACATGAAAATAGCGTAATCTTAATAGTACATGTAATCATACTTTTGTGTTTTGCTCTGTATGCTTGAATTTTCAATGTGTTCATTGTTATTTGATTCTGATACAGCCTTGGAAACTTCATTACGACTGCAGAAAAGATTCGTCTCCCAGATGACTGTACGATAGGTTACATCATTGAGGCTCTGCTTGAGTTCCTCTGACACACACAGGCCTTTTCCACTCACACCTGGAAAATCTCCTGAGACTTCCCACAAACAACATTCTCAAACAGGTCAGAAAACTGAGTGGTCCTTTGGGTAGCTGTCGCCAGTATATTTCAGGTGCATGTGTGTTTGTATACCAGTTGAAAATGTTAATTTGTGGCACCAGGGTTGAAAATACAAACCTTCACTTTCTTCTTTGAACAGTTTGTTGTACAGGAGGATTTGGCTTTATTCCCAGATTGTTCCAACTCGCCTAATTTTCCCCATTTGTGTAACAATATATACCACTTGGATATTACCTGCCTATTTCAATCCCATGATGCCTTGTATAATTGAGATCTAATAAAGCTCTTTTGACCCAGCGAATCTGTTGTATTGTCTGTTTTGACTTTCAAATATAGGTGACCCTCAGTTATGGTGGATTCCAGAACAGACGGAACGTGGTCAGTGTTGGAGGAGCTTTCTCATTGGCTGAGGATCCTTCACGGTATACGTTCACACACACTAGTAGATGCTAGTATCCCTGCTTGTAATAGTGAAAAAATAAAACTTGAAAATTGACAAAATAGTGTTTACACCAGAACAAAACTGTAGAATAAAACCTGCTTTCGCAGCTTTTCATTACTGTTTTTCATCAAGTATCCATGATCTCTTCAGGTTTAAAACGGTTCACTGCCTGCTCTACCCAGACACTGACTGGTGCCCACGCAAGACTCATCACTGACATCTGGGACTCACGCAATCTTTCCACAAAACTCTTTATGTGAATAACTGAGGTGGTTGGCTGTGTTTAACAGGAGTTAAATACCGTTTGATGTTGCCTTCACATGTTCAGGTCTCAAATGCCGGGTTCAATTAGTTTTTGTTTGGTACTTTGTTTTTATGTTTCTATGGTGAAACAGGGTGATTAATTTATTGGAGCAGTTGTTTTCCTGAAATATGTTTTGGAAAATGAGAATGACCTATTTTGAGTCCCTGTAGTGGGTTTCGATGAAGTGTTATCTCATATCTGTGTGTCCAAGATGATCTCTTAAATGCCTCTAAGAAAAACAGTATTGATTCAGTATTGAGTGCAGTCAGAAAATCACACAGACCAAAAAACAAACCCGTTTTGATCAGTCAAGACATGCTAACTTATTTGTTGTTTACCATGTTTTAATGCATGTTTAATTTTACAATACTATTTCATTAAAAAAGTGATTAAGGTGAAGAGAAGCATGATTTTCTAGAGTCTTATGATCAGTGTTCAAATTTCTTTGCGTTCTTGTGCCATTATCTTATTTCTGCACAAACACTGCAGGCCAGTGGTTTGCACAAACATACCAAAACTACACTTCGGTTTTACTTAAACATTTTGTTAATGTGACAGCTTTGCTTTGCAATATGCTGGATATTTGCACTCTCATAACACTGCCAAATGTTTGTGGAGTTGAATGTCAAACTGTTTGCCTCTCTGTTGTGCTTTTTTAATCTCATTTATTGATAATGCTGCAATGTATGGATTTCATTTTAATAAATATTTATAATGCATACGCTGCTTCATTTAAACATCTTAAATTGTATCAGCTGGAAAAATGTGCAAGCAAGCACAAACTTGTTAGCTGGTGGTTTAGTAAATTACATGTCTTATGTTCTCTTGATGTATTTTTAAGAATTGCAGATAATTATTTTCCTTTCTAAAAGATACAGAGGTGTTATGACTTCACTGTTTCTTTATCTGAAGTTTATTCATTGTAACAACCCAATATTGAAATTAAGATATGAAGATGACAAAAAGCCACGTGGGCCTTACAAATAACGGGCAACTACATACAGTGTTTCTGTCAATATACATCCACAATGTCCTCTGACATAGAAGACATCATATTTTAAATGTCTCATACTTGCATGTCAATCAAACAGAGGTGGTGAAAGTTCACATGTGAGCAATGCGATCTAAAATAGTATGGATAGTTGCGTGACGGCGCAAGTATGCGCCAGAACTTTGATTCTTGCGGCGCTGCGCAGACCGATCTACGAATGACATCAAAGTACCGCGAGAACGCTTTGTTCCGGATCGCTCTCGCGGAACTCGATGTCACACGCCGATCGGTCTGCGCAGCGGTGCACAAAGAAAAAACGCCTAAAACACACCACTTAGTGCTTTAAAATCACACTTTCACGTCATGTAAGCGAATCATGTGATAAGAGATGCCATCTTATACAATACTGTCACTCGAAATATCACAAATATTAGCCCGGCGCGAGTGAACTTTGCTCAGTTCGGCAACTTGAGTAAATATTGGCTCAAACCTGAGGTACGTAAAAAGATTAAAGTGTCTCGAAAAGCGCTTTCGTCTCGCTTGCATATGTAAATGCTCTCGATTATAAAATTGTTTATCTACACAGACTTTTGTTTATGCAATCTAGTAGTTTCGTTTATTACAACGGGAGCGGAACGTATTGCGTTTGATGCGTATTGCGTTTGCACTTTAAATACAAACTTCTCTGTGCTTTCAGACAAGAGTCATTTACAGTTATAGTTGTGCAAAAACAGTATGGAGATAACATTTCGTGGGAAACGAGCTCTGGTAACCGGAGCTGGCAAAGGTAAGCTTTAATATAACTCAAAACAACACAATATCTCACGCATGCGTAAGAACAGCGTGCACGTGTGATGTGCAATTCAATGACGCTGGTACCTTCTACGACCTGGCGTCCACATATGTGGACATCGCATTTTTGGTTGTTTGCACGATAACATTTAAATATGTGTAACTGGAACCTGTTGTTCACAAACGTGGACACGAACACATCTGAAAAAAAAGGCAGCTATGGCAGGCCAAAACGTCCAAAAGGTAAATAATTTAATAAAATGTCATTGTTGCTTCTTGTTAAGTTATGCATGGTAGTGTTGTATGATTAATATGGAATGCAAATTTGACACATTTTTGTATGAGTAAAGATTTGCTATCCCTGTAAACTTGATGCCCACATATGTGGACAATGGGACTTTGCTAAGTTGAGCTGTAAAAATGTATAAAAAAATAACTGTTATAAAATGACTGTGAAAACGTAGTTTGGGAAGAATTTGTTAGAAAACATCAATTTACACAAGGACTGCAAGCAGTAGCACGGGGCCAAGCCCAACATATGCCCACACTTTACCCAGTGTACCCACATCCAGCCCACACTTACCCCAGTGCACCCACAGCATTCCCACACTTACCCCAGTGCACCCACAGCATTCCCACTTACCCCAGTGCACCCACAGCATTCCCACACTTACCCCAGTGCACCCACAGCATTCCCACACTTACCCCAGTGCACCCACAGCATTTCCCCACTTACCCACCCACAGCATTCCCACACTTACCCCAGTGCACCCACAGCATTTCCCACACTTACCCCAGTGCACCCACAGCATTCCCACACTTACCCAGGCACCCACAGCATCCCACACTTACCCCAGTGCACCCACAGCATTCCCACACTTACCACAGTACTACCCACAGCATGCCCACACTTCCCCCACTGTAGTCACAGCATACCCACACTTCCCCCACTGTAGTCACAGCATACCCACACTTCCCCCAGTGCACAGCATGCCCACACTTCCCCCACTGTAGTCACAGCATACCCACACTTCCCCCAGTGTACCCACAGCATGCCCACACTTCCCCCAGTGTACCCACAGCATGCCCACACTTCCCCCAGTGTACCCACAGCATGCCCACACTTCCCCCAGTGTACCCACAGCATGCCCACACTTCCCCCACTGTAGTCACAGCATACCCACACTTCCCCCAGTGTACTCAGGCTGTTAATAAAAGAGATTTGTACTTTGTTACACAATGGTGTCTTGGTTGTTTTCTGTGGTTACAGACCGATTGTTCACATTGTTATTTTCAAAAAGTGCTTAATGTTCAAATATAATATCTGGTTATTATATTTATTGGTTCCAACTTCCTCCTAACCCCAAATAGCTAGAAGAAATCTAAAATGCAAGCCAAACCAAAGCTCGGGTTTTAGGAGGTTAAATATGCAAAGGAAGTGTGCATTTTTTTCTTTGACCATTCAGAGATTAGAGCATGATGATGCCAAACCCCTTGACTTTCTCTCTACGTCTCCTAGGCATCGGACGGGCCACTTCACTGGCTCTGGCACGCTGTGGGGCAGAGGTCACTGCTGTCACACGCACTAAGGCTGATCTGGATAGCCTAGTGCAGGAGGTATTGACCCCCTGGTCACGGTCCAACTCATCCCCTATACAAAACACCCTATTGGGTCTATTGTCTCCTAGCTGGCATCAATTCCTAGCATAGATCTGCATTCTTCTGTGTCCCGAGAGAGCCTGCTGCTCCTTTATGCTGTGTTGGTCTCATTTAGCTAGGCTGTGACAATAGAAAATCTCTTTGTAACATCAAATGCTTTTGATCCACAGTGTCCCTCCATTAAGCCGGTATGCGTGGACCTGTCGGACTGGGAAGCCACAGACCGGGCACTGAAAGACGTCGGTCCAGTGGATCTGCTGGTGAACAATGCAGCTTGTGCTAAACTTCAGCCTTTCCTGGAGGTCACACCAGATCAGTTCGACATGTGGGGCATTGAAACTCACTCGTAGACTATAATTTGAGTTTTTTACTGACCGAACTGCCTTTCTGATTGAAACTGATTTTGCAGGTCTTTCAATCTCAATGTTAAAGCCGCTCTTCACGTTGCTCAGGTAATAAGACACCTAGATGTGATGATTTTATAATGAGTCTGAGATGTTACACAATGGCAGCGATGTTGTGTGACTGTTTTAGATTGTGGCTAAAGGCATGAAGACCAGGGGAAGCGGAGGCTCCATAGTCAATGTTTCTAGTCAGGCTTCACAATCTGCCCTGAAAGACCATGCTGTGTACTGTGAGTAAATGAAAAAACTGTGATTATATATAATAAGCAATATATTGGGCCATATAATGATTAATTAAGTGTTAAATAAATGTTTTATTATGTCTGCATCACTGCATTACTAGAGAAAGTAAATGGATAACAACTTTTGGGTACTCTAAATCCCCAAATAATGCAAATCAGTCTTAAGTATAGCTCTTAAAATAAATGTGTCTGACTTTGTTTTAAAGGTGCCACAAAAGGAGCTTTGGACATGTTGACCAGAGTGATGGCGCTAGAGTTGGGGCCACATCAGGTTAATCATTGACAGTTTCTCTTTCTTAAATCCATCAAACACATATTATTGCATATGTTTACACATGCATGTATTCGGCCCACAAGAGTCTATTTTTTATGTCACAAACCATCTATTCCACATGTGGGTGTGTATTACTAACATTGTAATTACTTGTGGATGAAAAATGTGGATGTAATTGCTAACCGATAGTGCTGCATGTTTACAGAAATGTTGTTTGCACAAAGTCATAAATATAAGGGGAATGGAATAACATTATACTACCAACTTGTTGCTCTTCTTAAGCGGATTAACAGCGAGTTTATCTTGAATAATCTGCGTTCTTGGCAAGCCACATCACAGTAGTCGCTCTTTCATATAAGCAGGGCAAATTTGTTATAGCAACATTACACAAAAAGGCTGGAAAACCAAGTCATGATGACCGACCCTTAATCTGTAACAGGGTTGAAGTTTAAACCCAAATTAAAGGTTTGTCTATGACATTTAGCGACATCTATTGGCGAGATTGCGAATTGCAACCAACCGCTCGCTCCACCAATTAGCATGTCTTCAATCTTACTCGGACAGATAAGAGTAAACTCGGTGAACCCAACCGTGGTGATGACAGAGATGGGTAAAATTGGGTGGAGTGACCCAGAGAAGGCCAAGAGCATGACATCACGTATCCCACTGGGGAAATTTGCAGGTATGGCTCTATTTTTCTAAAACAACATAAGTAATGTCAATGTAGTAAATTCTCCCTGCCTTTCCACAGCATTGTTTTAATAAGAAAATTCCTCAGTGAGAAAATATAGTTGCAATTCAAATGTTTTTGAAATTTAAGAAAAAGTCTTAGTAGTGGTGATATAGGTTGATCTGTTGTGTTTTTATCAGACAAACCTAATACTCCCGTCTTTCATATTGTGTGATTAGAAGTGGAGGATGTGGTCAACTCCATCCTCTTCCTGCTGAGTGAAAAGAGTGCCATGACCCATGGAGTCATCCTGCCAGTGGATGGGGGTTTTCTGGCTTGCTGATGGATACCTTCTTCAAAATTGTCTCTCTAAAGCCGGTAGAGAAAACATGTTTTTAACGGTTGAAGTCAGGCTCATGTTATGGTGACATGAAGCTGAAAGTATTCCTTTTACTGTACCTGTTACAACACATTAAAACAGTTACAATATGCATAGTGTATCACATGTGTCATCTGAATGAAATGTTGCATAGACATTCAACTAAAATGAACCATCTTGTTTTAACTGGCACATACCCTCATGTGACCCTTTAATCAGAAATGCTAAGGTCTCCACTTGCAGCCATTGCCTGTTGCCAATACCATATTTAGTTAGGTCTGGGTAAGGGTGAGCATTTACAATTATGCGTTTCATTTATATAGTGACATAACCTAGATTTTCCTGATCAAAGCTTGGCCCTTCATTGATAAAAACAGCTAACGAATAATGCACCTACTCTGTATGATTATTACAATATTTAGAAAACTTAAGGATAGTCACACCGGATACCATTAAATGTATAAATACGTTAGGACGTGCGTTTATGAATAATGAAATCTGCAGTGCCAAATGCCTTTTTTTCCCCCTTTTTTTATGTCCTACTGTAGGTCCATGCAATACAAGGGTACCCGAAAACTGCTTACAGTAATAAAGTCATCAATTGCACCTTCAGAAATATTTTTGTTTTGTTTTCCTGCAACAGAAAGACTGTATATTTGAAATGTATGTATTAAAATGACTATTAGGACAGAAAATCCACAGTGTAAACCTGGAATAATTGATAGTTTCTGACAATCCACTGACATCAGTGTACATTGCATAGAGAAACATTTGCAATAATACCATGTATCTTAATATTTTTCCCCTAGTGTTATTTTTATTTAAAAAAAGTTATTAAGTAGTACGTAAAACCGCTTTTGTGAATAAAAATAGAATTGAATAGAAGTCAAAGTTAGGGTAAACCATGAATAGATTTATTAATGCATTCCTCACCTAAAACAATTTTTAATATACTATCTTACATCATGGAAATGTCTTTTGGCAGCTGTGAAAATCATCTTTTTTGTCCATTTTGATAGTTATTTACAAAGTCGGGTGAGAGAAAGGATATGCTGTAGCACCGACGCAGGATACTGTTTCTGACCATGAAGACTTCAGAACTCACATCACTGACGAATGCCCACACTCACACCACATGCAGACACGTACAGTATTCACAACGTTTCCATAGTGGGAAAGATCGAGAACTTCATTAAAACAGACATTCGGGTTAGCAAGGCTTCTTGTAGCATGCAAGTCAGTCATTTTGTTCAACTAAAGCTTGAATATTTTAGATACTGAAGCTGTACCCTGCATCATAGATCAGGATGAATTGTATTTAATCTCGGAAGAAAAGAGGATCAAAGTGGGTTTATCAATACATGAACACTACAAAAAAAGTCAATTGTATTAACATGAAAGTAGAGACAGTGTCCAGTTCCCTGTGTTTGGGCCAGTTGTTTAAGTTGATAAGAAAACACCTGACTGTTTTTCTGACTGCATGTGGTTTTAAAGTTAAAGCTGCAATCTGAGCAAGTACACAGATAAATCACGTGTGTTCAAAACCGTCATCTTACCCTACCCCGACTCACAATGGTAAGCTTACAATAGTGATTTTTAAGCTAGGCTGTCGGATCAGACTTTGTCAGTTTAACATGATTTCAATACATGTAAAGACTACAATTGTTATCTTAAAGGCAAAAGTTACAGTTTGCGGCCTTAACATAAAATCAAAACAAGCCCTATTTACTAACCCACTTTCCTGCTCTTGTGAAATGTAAATGCATCAGGTCACATTATTCCAAAGGAAAAATATCTGTATAACTTGCTCCGCCTTCTTCCCTTTTTCATCACCAAGCCCTCAAGTCAGCCACACCCCTTCGACAACTTGTCATACACCAATTCACAAGAAGTCCCGTCCTAAAAGTTTTTCTTAGTTAAAAATTCAGTTTCACTCAGAAATCGAGGAAGTAAAATGGCTTGTGAATGCTGTTTCATGTTGACTGACACCAACGCGGATGCTAATACTGTTGATGGTTAGCTTTGTACAAGACTGTCTAAATCAACTTAAGTTTTCTGTTCCATTGACACTTCCTTCACAACACCAAGAAACACTTCCTTACAGTATGTCAACAATTACACTGCACCACTAAGACTTCTCATCTAAACAATATAAAATGGAATATTATGTTCTCTCTAGCCAATGGTTCATATACATGTACAGTAATGTGCATTCAATGTATTAGAACATGATGGACGCCTATTACCAAACCTGTGAGAGTAGGACTGACATCATATTTTCCAAAAAGGCTGATTAAAAATATTACAGTTTTGTGTGGGGGTGCCAGGAACTCTCGCTGTGGATATCTCAGAGAAGAGTGCACCTCTTGCCGCGCTTTTTGACAGGCGGAGGACACAGAACAGCGCGGATGGCCTCATCAAATACAGTCTTTAGACCACGCTGAGTTAGGGCGGAGCATTCCAGGTACTTCACGGCACCTACATAAAGATAAAAGATATTATTGTTTCTTTATTATAAGACGGTATGTCTCAAACTGATGTGAAAAAATATATTTTGAAGAATTTAGGAAAACAAACAATTCTGGGGCACCTTTGACAACCATTTAATTTTAGTCCGTGATGTCCCTGAACTGAAAATTGATAACCTTCTTCCAAATATCTGTTTTTTAATATCTTTAATTTATACAGGTATGAAATGACACGAGGGTGAGTAAATGATGACAGAATTTTCATTTTTGGGTGCTATCCCTTTAAGGATTGTGGTTATAGCAAAAAAATTAAATGTTCTTAATTAAATTTGATTCATTATCCCTTGTAGTCATCCGGGGCCTCATTTATAAAATCCTGTGTAGAAACCGTCCTAAATTTGATGTATATGTGTGCATAAGATGACCCTTGTGGTCATTGTTTGTTGTTGAAGCTCAACAGGTGCTCTATGGCAGGATAGTAGATAGATTTAATTTACAAAATAATTTTACCTAATTTGATATTCGTCAAGTTAACAACTAAAACATGATTAATAAAGTGACAGCCTTAAAAATAAAAAATAACCTGTAAGTAGATTCTTTGAATGTTGCCTGAGCTGCACTACAATATGTAAAATGCAATCGTAACTTTTCTTGTAGATTATTTATAAGGGGTCTCAAGGTCTTTGCACATACAGTCCGAAATTTTCGTATGCGTTTTTTCGTATTTGGTATCGTTTGTACGGTGTGTCTGAATTGTCAAAACGCCAATCGAATCCAATTCCGGAAATATTTCGGAATTCCGGACGGAAATATCGGAGGCAGTGTGTAAATATGATTGACACAACGTGAGGTTGTATTTATTTTTAGTTTGCGGACATTTCAGACACAAATTTCCCACTCAATGTGCAATGGCCTTTAGTCTGGTTTAAGTCAGCTGATTATTTCTTCTGGCAGACACTGAAAAAAACATTCACACTTCGGCTATTCGCAGAATTCAGGCCGAAATGACAAAGAGCCTTTTCTACAGCAGCTGACGGGTGGCTCTCTTAAGAGAGGCCATTTTATTTTGTGAACATGTTTTTCTAGCTGCCATTCCTCCCCCTCCCTCCTCCCTCATGTTGGACTTCCATCGGTCAGACAAATGAGTCTCTGTGTGCCACCCACTCCACTGATCAACTCCGGCATATGACAACACAATCCGCATCCCACTCCCTTACAAAAGCCAATTCGAACGCTCCATTATATTTGGCTGTAACGTGCTTCCGGTTATGGAAGTATGGTTTTCCTCCACAGCCTTGACATTTTGTTTGAGCTCTCTGGAACGCCATAAAAAACTAAGGATCAATCATCCCTTTCCCTGTTTTTTCCCTCGCCTCACCAATCTCACGGGCCATAGCCAGGCCCTGGGGGTAGGTGATGGGCGACAGCTTTTTGTCCCGCAGCCGTTCTATGGTGTCCTTATCGTCTCTAAGGTCCAGTTTGGTGCCCACCAGGATGATTGGTGTGTTGGGACAGTGGTGCCTCACCTC
The DNA here is from genome assembly GCA_006030095.1 of Triplophysa siluroides. Lineage (NCBI taxonomy): Eukaryota > Metazoa > Chordata > Actinopteri > Cypriniformes > Nemacheilidae > Triplophysa > Triplophysa siluroides. The sequence goes on from VCII01000015.1 coordinate 850,911, forward strand.
AGGGTACCACTGGTGCGAGAAAACAGAAAGTTCATATTCAATTTCAACTCTAAATCATTAGGGTTGGATACTGTATGTGTCGCTGGATGCTTTTTCATTTGTTTTCACACTCACCTTTGCACGAACATTCTCAAAGGATGCTGGGCTCACCAAAGAAAAGCATATTAAGAACACATCCTGTAGAGAAAAGCGGGGAAATTAGCAGCTGATCCAATTTCATCCACTCTCTCTTGTTGTGCAGGAGGCAACGGAACTATTGTGATACTAAAATACAAAGTTATTAGTAAAGAATGTGATGGCACACACCGTCTGTGGGTACGAGAGAGGACGGAGGCGGTCGTAGTCTTCCTGTCCTGCTGTATCCCATAAGCCAAGGTTGACGGGTTTGCCATCGACCATCACATTGGCAGAGTAGTTGTCGAATCTGTTAAAGGCAGATGAACATGACAACAAAACGCTCAATACAACCTCGAAACGAAACATTTGAAACTAAATGAATGGCATTGGATCAAAGCTCAGAGACTGAATGTCATTTACCACCATCCATTCCTGAATACTCATTCATCGCTATAATGAAAACGCATTACTCAAAAACATTCCAAAATGTCATTTAGTTGGATCATCTCACATTTTTGGAACATCTCCCTGGAAAGCATCAATAGATCTTAGAATAGTGAACTAATTGTCTTATTGAAATGCAAATCAATGTTGTCTTCACGTCAAAAACAGCAAGGCTGTAAGGACCAATAAATCATGTGACTAGCATGAGCCTTTAAGTAAAGAAAGTGTAGTTCAATAAATAATTCTAAAATAATAGATAATTCTCCTAAAAATAGATTCAGTGATTACTGACCATTATCTACCGTGTGGCTGGTCTAAATCTGTCTTGTATTAGTTTTTCTGGAGCACAAAAAATGTTCCTCGGAAGAAAACGTTTCCAAACAAAGCCAGCTTGACCGTAAAACAAAACAAAACTAAAAAAGACAGGAAACACCATAAAAGTTTATGTTTAACTGTATGTGATCCATATATTATCGTCTAAATGCTGAGTGCTGCCTTCTTTAAAAATAAAACCAAATAAGCAAAGGCTGTTTTTCATATCACATGACCTGAATGCGTTGCATTCATTTGTCATCTTAAAAAAATAGCTTAGTTTACTTTTTAATTGCTTTTTTGTGGAAATGTGCACTCAACCAAATAATGTTTTAAAAAAAGAGACGTTGGTTACAATTCACAATATTGTTGTATTTTTTAACTAACACACGTTAGTTGCATTAATGAACATGAACTAACTATGAACTTCTACACCATTTATTAACATTAGTTCATGTTCATTTCAGCATTTAGGAATTATTATTTTTTCTTTATATAAAGTTGTAAATGTTAACATTAGGCAATAGGCAATAAACTAACAACATGAACAATCGTATAAGCAAAAAACAATAGGCCCTATCGCTTAATGTAGTAATGTATTTAATAGCATTTCAATATTTATTATATATAATGCATTCCTATATGTTAACAAATACAGCCTTAATGTAACGTGTAAAATATTGCTTTTATATTTTAATAAATATGACATCATTTGATATATAAATATACGGTAGTTGTTTTTTCGACAAACTTTGGTTTTTCAATACGTATATACTTCAAATAATAGTAGTAGTATGACAGTACCTGGCAAATAAGAGTGAGCAGATAATGACATTATTTTCATTTTCGGATGAACAATTCCAAAACCATAATACAGTGAATGCACACTGAGGTCAGCAGGTACTCACACTGTGGGGATGTATTCACCGGGGAAGGCATTTGTGGTGTAGCTGATCAGCAGACAGGTTTTACCCACCGCCCTGAGAAACACAGGACAGAGACCTGAACTAGAATCTTCTCAATTTGCATTATATTACAGCAAAGTCATAAATGAAGAATAAGAATGATGATGGAAGATCACTCAAAATACATAAACTTGCTTATTGCCAAACCATTTGCTGCTGCTTGTGTGGTCTATGTATGGGTGTTAGTGTGTCAGTGACAGACCCTGTCCCAGATTCACACCCGCCCGAGGGCGCGCGCACACACACACACACACACAGAGAGAGAGAGAGAGTCGCCAGTAGTGCTCCATTACAAATGTAACGCATGGTGACAGCAGGGGAGAAACTCTCTCGCTCGCTCACATGCACGCGCCACAGACACTACTCGTGCAAACTCGCGCGCGCAAGAGGGAGTGGTAACCATAGAGGAGCGTTTTAGCTCTAGGTTTTACCATTTAACATCACTAGGGTATTTACCACCCATTTAACACTCTGGTAACAATATAAGAACGCACCTTTCCTTTAAAAGCCTTTTCATAATGTCTATTTAACGCATACACGCCGCACGTGCATTGGTTACGCAAAGTAATACTGACGTGAAGCAATTATTAATTGATCAGGCTGCGTTAAGATAGCTCTTTGAAATCCAATAATAATTGTATTTGAAATGCAAACCACATGCATGAATGGTGATGATCAAATGTAAGGGTTTCCTTCAAGCAAAGAATGAAGTGCAAGGCCAGATCCACGCATCAATGCATTGCAATACCCCACACGGGTTTTCCAAGGATGCTCCATCACTTCCAAATAAACTAACGTTACTTACCCGTCGCCGACCACGACGCATTTGATAGCTTGCATTTGTAGAAAGGTGGTCTGCTTCACTTCACGGCCGTAAATATATCTTATTCTGATAAAGCTATCGCAAAGAAATGATAGAAATCTGCAAAAACACGGTCACTGCCCTCTTTGCAGCAACGGTTTTGACGCCGAACATCAACGAGATCTCCGGAAAAAGCCGAAAGGATTTAAAGGAACAGCAGCCCACGCACGCTGCCTTGAGAGGGATTGGCTATTCCATAATACAGTAGAGCAATGAACGATTTATTTGTTTGTTTTTAATAGTAAATAATGCAGTAGTATAACAGTGGCATGCCACCTCCTAGTTTTGCATGTGTGGCATTCACTTGTTATTCCTCTTGGAAACATTACAGCTATTTAGTCTCTTATTTCAACTGTAGGTGGAAACGTCCAACCCTAAAAACGGGCTCATATTTTTTTTTTCTCAACCTGAAGTTGAAAAGTCAAGTGTATTCATTGAATCGTGGGATCTCATGCACACATTTCTGTGTTACATTTACATTTATGCATTTGGCAAATGCTTTATCCAAGGTGCAACTTACAGTGCATTCAGGCTGTACATTTGATCAATATGTGTGTTCCTTAGGATCAAAAAACAGAGCTTGCTCAGAGCTTCTTTAAACCACACATTTATTAAACAACACCAAGGCAAGTAGCAAGACTCCAAAAATAAAAAAAGTATCTTAAAATATGCGATTTATAAGTGCCACACATAAGCGCATTGTTGGACAATATGGCACATTTGGAATATTTCACAAATAAGATTTGTGAACTAGCTCTGGTATTTCGCTGAATCTAAATAAATATTACAACTACAAATTAAAAATTGTAAAAAAAAAAGCTGATACCTGATAATCAATAAGGCAAACCAAACCTAAATACATACATTTAAAGAGACAGAAATACATTCCTTGATGTTCAATGCATTTTTTCTCATTCATATAAAATTTCCACTTTATTTCATGTAAAAATATCTTGCAGTAAATTTACTGTGCATTGTCTAAAAGTGTTCTTTAAAACTGATGTTGGGTGTAGAACATTCCGTACCAAACTGTGGTAAAACACTGATGTCTTCTTGGCAAGCTGGTTCACTTTTTAGGGCTGAAGTGTGCGAGAGGGGATCCCTGGACGTAGGCGTGAATGGCATTCTGGAGGAAGCTGGCTCTCTGGGCTTCGTCCTCACGCATGCGCTGAATCTCTCCTTCTCTAATCCGCAGTCGCTCAAGCAGAGAGGAGATCTCACTTTCTTTGTCCAGAAGGGCCTCTCTGTGGGTAGCGCTGAAAACTGATCCAAAAACACAAACACACATTTACTGAGCCAATGATTCAACAGCCTGTAACATGGGCATCAGATCACGGAAATGAACACAATCTCTCTATTAAAACTAGAATAAATCTTAGTGTTGTGCTTGGTGATGACTGACGTACCCTTCATCTCTCTCTCCAGAGCAGCGATCTTCTCTTTTAGGCCACCCTGCGCTGTCCTCTCGGCCTGAAGGTGACCAATTTGCTCCTGCAGTTCAACCCGAACTCGTGCCACTTCTGCCACTTTTTCTTGCTCTTTCCCTGCAAGCTCCTGTGGTTCAGACACAGGGAGTGTGGTCAGGAGATTCACAGACTTCTTCTCATTAAGAAAGAAATATTTCACTTTTCTGAATTGTGTAAATAAACAAAAAGCATGAGTGAAACAGAAAAAGTCTGAAAGAGATGAAATCGATCATGGTAGTCAAAGTTAAATATTAGATATGGTCTTCAATAGAATATGTTTATGCACGTTATGGCTTAAATGGAGTGACTTCTCAATCAGAGCAATCATCTTTTTTGACCAAACAACCACAGATGTTTATTGCAAAATACAGCACAAATCTAGTTAACAATTATTTTCTACTGAATGGACCAGAAATAATATGTAATACAAATACTAAGCACTGTACAAAACAATATTAAGCTACACTTTTTATATATTTAGAATGTTGACAGAGATATTCACAACCTTGCTTAATTTAATGTAACCAGAAAAATCACTAATGCAATATATTGCTCAGGCTTAAATGAGCTGTGTGTAACATTGACACCTAGCGATTAGCTTGGTATGGCAGTCCAAATTCAAAATATTGGCGAGGGTCTTTCCCCGCCCCTCCTCAAGACTCTCACAGGAGTTGCCAACCTTACAGGAGTGTAATGGACAGCATCAACTCTTGCACTGTAAGTTTATCTGATCATTTATACCTTTGCAGTGGTTTTGTTGTTTGCAATTGCAAATATTACTTAATCAGCGCCTCCACATGCCATATTGCTGTCTCGTTTAAATAACCGTAATCAAATTGTATATTACTCCTCCTAAGTTGTAAAATAATATAGTAATTCTCTCTTAGTTTGCAACGTAATAGTCCCGGAAAGGGTGGAATCGGCTCTGACCCAGATCGTTTGTTTGCTGCCAACTGGTAACCGAGCTGTCGAAATACACCAGTGGGTAAATCTTCAGTGGGCGGGGTCACACGGACCAAAACAAAAACACACTTTCCGGCACGGAAAGCACATTTCGGAGTGGAATAACTGGTTATAGCATTGTTTTTTGTACAAACCAATATATGAACTTAGCACGTTTTCTAAATGTCAATGAACATATTAAGGTATTGTTTTGATTTAATACAGTAAAATTCTTACATACAGCTCCTTTAATGGCCTGTACCTGCTGTAACTCCTCTGTCCTGCGGCGGAGTGTGTCCATCTCGATGCTTTGCTGGCCGACTCTGGCGTGCAGCTCTGCTACGGTTTGTTTCTGCTGGGTGCAGTGGTTCTGAGACTCATCCCGAGACTGACGAACCGCTCGCAGTTTCTCTTCCAGGCTGCTCAAATGCTGTTGCTGCAGAGGAGACATCAGCTTGTCTGGGTACGAATAACCAGTAGCTTTGACACACAAAACTAATAAAGCTTTTTAAAAGTGGTGCATACCTCCTCCAGTCGAACTTGGGAACGAACTTTTCCAAGCTCCTCCTCAGCTTGCGCTCTCTCGGTCACCAGAGATGCTTTGACTCTGCTGAGCTCCTACATGCAAGTCAAAGCAGATTGATTTTTGTGTTTTTATCCAACGATATACCATTAAACCAATATACCCACCCTTCCAAAATCAATACCATAACTGCCACGTAAGAGCTGCGTGAGTTGTATGTGAGATGTATAAATATTGACCAATTATTCGATTTTTGAGCGATCTGTTCCTTCAAAACTGTCTTTGTCTACCTCCTCTAACTGGATCCTGTGTCCTTCAAGTTTAAGAATCCGATCTTGCAGAGCTCTCTCGCTGTCTTCTTGGTGTCTTGTTAGATGATCCACCTGGAGCAACAGGAAAATAAACTTACATCAGCATCTGACCTAAAGTCGAAACAGTGGCTAGGTGGATTTAATGTCTTCACCTCCTTCTGTCGTAAACTGTCCATATCTTCAAGTGTCTGCTTAGATCTTCTCTTCTCCGTGTCCAACCGTTCTGGTGGTAAGAATCAAGATATTTTAAACTCAATCCCAGAGCAAAAAAACGAAATCTTAGAACTGTAGCTGGTATGAATGGCAGACCTTCAGCCTGAACAAGGCGCAGCTTTAGTTCAGCAGTGGTGTTGGTGAGTTCCTGCTTCAGCTCAAAGATTTGCTCCTGTTGCATCTTACATCTGCGTTCAGTCTCGTCCAACTGAGGGATCAACATACTGGTTACAGCTAGCAAACGCATGCAACTGCTCCTCAAGAATAAAGACGATTTCTTCTGTACCTTGTTTCGAAGCTGGAGGTTCTTTTCTGATAGAGCGTTCACTTCCTTTAAAAGCTTGGCCTCCCTTAGAGCACTCTCCTGCAGAACAAGTCATCTTTAAAAATGACTTTTTTATTTTATAAAGTAAAAAACAATGAATACTACATGATACAAAACAATCTACAGTTAAATACATGATAAATACCTCCTGTTCCTTTTTTATGTCTCTGGACTGCTTTTCTCTGAGTTCTGTTTTCTCCATTTTGACTCTGGTTACCAAATTCACCCAGGCCGTGGGACTTCTGCTGTGACAGAGCCAGAGCTGCCTCTGTCATCTGCAATCTAAACAGAATATAAAAAGTACAAAAGTATACTCTTTTCTGTTGGAATGTGGAAAAATCTATGTGAAAATGTACACCAATCAAAGGTGATGTGAGTATTTGTTCTAACTATACAGTATAATGTTCAGAGAAAACTCTACCTGAACTATTTGAGTATGGCAAATTGTTATAATTGTCTATAATTGTTCCAATTCCAGTAAGGCCTCAGAAACGATGGCAGTTTTAAAGGTTGCTTACTTGGCTGTGAGAGAATTCACCGCTGATTTCTGCTCATTCAGTGCTTCGTGTAACTGCCCCAGACGTGTGGAGGAATTTCTGTGGAAACACAAAACCAGTTAGTTATACTAGCTTATGAGTTATGTAAGACATCAACACAAAACACATTCTAAACCTGCTTTCAAATCTCATTTTAAAATAAAATTCACACACGCCATCTAAAACACATGCCAGATTTAACATCAGGTTTGGTTCTTGCATGTCATGTGACTGCTAGCAATGCAGCAAGTTTGAATATACACGTCAGGTAAAAAAGCACACTCAAAAAAATGTTTTACAATACAACAAAAGTACTAACATTTGTATATTAAGTACAAAATTATTTAGCACTAAGTATTTTGAAGTGTATTATAATGCACATTTTTGACCTAGTCTTTTTTTGGAGCATCATGTCAGAACAATAAGAGAATGTTCAATATTGTGGCAACTAACTGTGCAGCGTTATACTGTACTACCACATATTTTTTACATACTGTGGCAGTCCCACTGACCTGCTGCTTCTTCCCATCTCATCTTTCTGTCTGTCAATGGTCTCCATCAGGCTAAGAAACTGGAGAGAATGGGTGTTAGTTTTAAACCATCCGGGCTAAAACCAGCGGCACAGAACATCCTCATTCTCACCTGTCTGCCCTTCTCTTCCTTCAGCAGCTGGATCTCTTTAGAGAGAACATGGGTCTTGCTCCGACTCTCTCGAAGTGTGGACCGCCTGTCCGTGTTATGATTCATGGACTGTTCTGATGAGAAATTGTTATAATAAGATAAACAAATCTTTTGCTTGGACCTTAAAAAAAGACCTCGATATTAATAACGTATATTTTTTTCCATAAACAGGAAGCTATTGCTTTATTGAGTAAAGACTGAGCTTTCAAGGTTTTTAATATTCCACCACTGTCTTAAGCAAAATAACAAATTTAACAAGATTTTATTATGTGGAACAATGAAGTGGTACCAGTAAAGATATAAATGAATCCCAAGACATGAATCTGTAATTTAGGAATATCAGCCCGCTGAATGCTGCCACTGACCAATCAGAACAGAGTATTCCAGATAATTGTGTTACATCTGGATATACACAGATGCTTTGACATTCTTGACAAAACTGAAAATGTGGAAATCAAAGCCCATCTTACCAATTGCTCTGAGTGTATCACTGGGAATGTTGTTTCCAGCCATCTCAAGTTTGAGCAGTGTTCGGTTCTGCTGCATTGCCTCCAGCAGAGATCGACCACCCAGCAAACCAATGTTATTCCACCTGAGATCTGCACACACAAACAGATCATTCTAACGGACATTATATCAGACACGACAGCATAGGTGACAGACCAATGTCTAAAACGTACAAAGACTGCAATTAACATGGCAAGCATTACAACAACACATTATTGCAAAAACAAGGTTCAAAGCAGTTTTGCAAAACATTTACATGACATCATGCTCACATAACTGGGTTGCACAACAACACAGCCTCTGTTTATACCCAACAGTTGAATTGGCTTCACCAATTCACCGATTTGTTGCAAAGCTTACCCAACTCTTGCAAAGTGGTGTTCCTTTTGAGCGCTATACAGATTTCTGCTGCACCCTGGTGGTTAATTTGGTTATTACGCAGGTCGAGCTGACAGAGAGAAGTGTTGGAGGCCAAACCTTCACAAAATATGGCAAATCCTTCCTCCCACATTCCCAGAGCATTCCACTCCAGCACAAGCCTCCAGACAAAACAGAAACAATCATTTGATTTTTTTTTAATGAAATTTTTGTGTAGTAAAATGAAGGATATCAAATAAGTAAATACAACAAAAACTGGTAATTCACTTACCTACGCAGTATTTTGTTCCTCACTAACAGCTGTCCCAAAGCCTCCGCTCCTGTTCCTCTCATATTGTTTCCCTAGAGATAAAAGTTTGGTTGTTTGTTTAAAGATTTAAATGCAGATTAGATATGTAACACAGCAGGAGACAGACTAGTATAATCAGTCTTTACCTTCAGATCCAACATTTTCACTGTGGTGTTGGAGCAAAGCCCATGAAGTAGCAGTTTGGCACCTGGAATTCATTCAATGCAATGGAAAGAGCTCATTCAATTGAACTTTTTTTTCTGTGCACGGCATAGCAATATGAACACACATAAAAAGCAAAACATGTTGAAAAACCTATTGTTGACATTACTTTGACACACATTCAAGTTATGATTATTATAATTTTTCAAAATGATCAAATTTTTATTAAAGGGATAATTCACCCAAAAATAAAACCTATATATATGTGCGGCGGACACACTGATACAATTCTCAGAATATCTTGTGTCATTTACAGGTTTTGAATGAATAAATGATAAATGAATGATGCCGGAATTTGTATTTTGTGTGAACCATCCCTTGAATAGACATTCATTGATAAAGGGATAGTCCAACCAAAAATGTCATCGTTAACTCACCCTCATGTAATATCATAGCTGTATAAGTTACTTTGTTTTGTTGAACACTAAGGAAGATATTTGGAAGAATGTTAGCAATTTCCAGTTCTGGAAAATCATTGACTACCATAGAGTATCAAATTAAAGGGTAGTCAAAGGTGCCCCAGAACTGTTTGTTATTCTAAAGTCTTCAAAATGTCTCATTTTGTGTTCAACAGAACAAAAAATATACAATATTGTATTTTCTATTATGCTATGCATGATGTCGCAGAACTGAAAATTGCTAACATTCTTCCAAATATCTTTCTTCCTCTTCAACAGAACAAAGAAATGTACACAGGTTTGATACAACCTGAGGGTGAGTAAATGGTGACAGAACTTAAAGCAAAACTTTATTTTTCGTTTGAATTTTTGGGGTAAATGTGAACATTTTTCATGCGATTTACCCATTTGCATCACATACCCACCTTCCTCACTGAGCATGCAGTCGCTGAGAATGATCTCTGTGAAAACCGTGTCATTCTGCAGAACTCTGCCCAGCACACTGCAGGTGTCCACGGTGATGCTGTGCCCGCTCAGGTCCAGTCTGCTGCCGCCAGTCACTGTTCTTGTGTCCAGCTGAGCTAGCACGGACTCCTGCGTGTCTATACCACCCTCCTTACACAGCCTCAGGTACGTCCTCCTGAAGTCCTCCATAACTCCACACTGCTCCGTCACCCCCTCACTGTTCTACGAAGAGATCAGAGAGAAACAACACACAGTTAGACAATGTTAACTGGAATGGCAAGACCCATCAGCATAGAAAGAATTAGTAGAATTAAGTTTATACTGCACTTTATGTGCTTGAAAGAAAATCTGTTACTGCATGCTTAAGATGCTACACACAGCATTATATGTTCTTACTGCTTTATATCTCCATATTATATATACATTAGTTTACTTAGCATATGGATCTGTTGTCTGTATCTCCTGATGTAAACGTAATCATGCTCAGACATCTGTATTTGTTTTTGCAAGTTTATGTTCACAACGTTGCACTTCAGGACTAACCTAACGGGACGTATAATAGGATCTTGATTTACACATATTTACATGGAGTTACCAATAGCTTTGACTTGACAGGACGCTTCGTGCAATATTAAATAGCCGAATAAGCTTATAAGTGAAAAGGGCAATATTCGAGTGATGAAGATACTTCTAACCTTTAGTCCCGGCGTTAAAAGGCATCACTTTATCGGTGTTATCGTGCCAGCAGCTGCTGTTCAGCCTCTCGTCTTCACTAGCTGATTGTTTCTTTTGACAGTTTCAAGTATCCAGGAAGTAACTCGCTTCCTGTGTTCAGCCGCGGAATTGTGGGATATGTAGTTGAAGATGCGCTCCCAGTGCGGTATGTAGGCAAATATTAAGATGTATTTCTCTGCAACAGACAAAGAATTTTTCCTCACCAGTATAGTGTTAATGTTAAAAAATGATACGTTTTATACACAACGTCTAAATTTAGATTTTGGGAAGGTTTTGACATTAGTTTTTATTGTATAAGACGTAATGTTTCTTGATTTATCTCTCACATGCTATGCAAAAAATATATAATCTAGGCCTACATTATAAAAAATGACAAGCTTTTTCTTGATTGATAACTGCTTACTAATCAGTAAAATATAGCCTAGGCCTATACCACCAAGAAAAGACAGTGATTCAGTGAAGGGGCGTTTGCTCTGTGTTGTATTAGATTGCCCTAGTAACTGATGGATGATTAATTTAGAAACATGAGCATTCCTATCCTGTATTGAAGATCTACTGCACAGAAGGAAGGAAAGATACCAAGAGTCAACATACTTAACACCAGGCATAGATATTTTTATATACCATATGTTTGTATAGCACCTTTGTATCTCATCTATTTGTATGATGTATATTTTGTTCTTTAAATAGTTTGTTAATTGATTGGCATGGAAGCCCAACAACATAAGGATCTATGGAAGGTCTACGGAGAGGAAATACCCAGCACCACTCATTAGTAAGTGAGTTGTTAATAATAATAAATAACATGTTATGATAGTTGTTTATAATAATAAACAGTTTATCATACGACTAAACGTCATATAGCATAGACAGCCGGTTGTCCATTCCACAGACATGTATGCCTTTGGCAATGTGTTAGCTATCAGCTGCATCAGCTTCCAAAACATAATGTCCCTTGGCTTTTGTGTTCATGTATTTCTTACTAGGCTAATGCTCGCAGGTCATGTGGTCCCATGTCCTGATTTAAAAAAAAAAAAAATACGGTCATAAAAATGTATGTAAAATAACTTACAGATGTTAACTTGATACCAATTTGTACAAGCAACATAGACCCCATATATGATTAGTAGGGCTGTCAAAAGATGAATCGCGATTAATCGCATCCAGAATAAAAGTTTGTGTTTACATGATATATGTCTATGTACTGTGCATATTAGTTTGTTTTTATAAATACAAACACATACATATGTACACATATTTAGGAAATATTTACATGTATTTATTTATATTTACCAACAATTGAAATTATATATAAATCTTTAATCCTTTTTAGATTTTTCTTAAATATATGCATGGATGTGTATGTGTTAATACATACAAAATGATTATGCACAGCACACAGATATATATTATGTAAACACAAACTTTTATTCTGGATGCGATTAATTGCGATTCATCTTTTGACAGCCCTAATGATTAATATTTGCCATTTACATCTGTTAACACATTTTTTTTAAAGCACAAAAAAATAAAAATCTATGATATAGATCATTTTTATCTTGAATAAATATAAATGTGGAAAAAAAAAAGATTAAGGCAAAGCAAGCACAAAAGCTATACGTAAAACTCTCAACAAGCCTGTGCTTGCATGTGAGCATTTTATTGTGGATGTCACTGAATATAATACATAATATGTTTGGTCAAAACAGACATGTTATCAGGTGCCGCCATGTGTAAAAAGGTCTGTTTAGGTTTGTTGTCAGTTTAACCATGGCAATAAACTGCACACTGTGGTTCCAGCATAAGGAGCATTTTGGTGATTTCAAGTATCATACTATTAATAAAATGTATGACCTTTTTGTGATAATAAAATGCAAAACTTTTTTCACTTTTTGTGAAAATAAAATAATTGTTTCAATCAAATCATGTTAAAAGAATTGAGAAGGACCCAAGCCATGGTCTCAAATTATGCAAATGCAATCAGTTAAGTGTATACAGGCAATAGGAGCTGTAATTCCTGTTCACTCCACTTAATGTCTCTGTCTAACCGTCTTTCTATCACACACATAAAAATGACAAAAAAAAAAAAAGTCTCTCTTTTTGTGTATTTTATGACAATAATCACAACTCTGCTGAATCACACATTATGCATGAAACTCTATTTAAGTTACATCATATATTTAAATCTTTACATTTCTAGTTTTGTGACCCGGAGTGTCCGTCTGTTGGAGTCATTGCAGCCAAACCAACTAAAGTTACTGATGGAATCCTTCTTCAAACAGTGTTCTGTGACTTCCAAACACAACAGGAGAGTCAGAGCATGTGATCATGAAAACACTATGAATGTGGATGAACTCCTCTCTGCTCTGAAAGAAGTGACAGGCAAAGCCTACCCCATGAATGATGTGGAGAAGTTGTTCAGCGAGGCAAGTGGTCTTGCCTTAGTGGTTCTTTATCAAACAGGCCATATGTTCAACACACAAATTTTACAAATTTAAGGTTAAGCTTGTTTAAAGCTAGTTTAAAAGCCTGGTGCGAACACCAGCACACCAGTTTTCTGCTGAGGACCAACATCCAAAACAAACGTGGCATGTGAAGTTGACTAAAATCAATGACAGGCTGTAACAGCACATGTGTCTTCTTTTGTACAGATGGACACCTCCTGTTCTGGTCGTGTAGGATGGGAAACTCTCTGCAACTATATGCTGCAGAATTACAAGCAGAGCGGAGACTCACTCCAGGCTGGAATTAATGTTCCCATTTCCCAGCCATTGATACGCCACTGTACCTATAATAAGGTGACAGTAACCAACATTTTATCTTATGTTAACTTACAACTTGGTGTTATTCAGATAGGTGTGTCGCAATATAATGGTATTGACAATAACTGTCATATTAATAACCATGATGACTGATATTATGTTAATACTAATATTTATTAAACATCAATACCTTATTGTATTGTAAGGTTAGTACGGTTTTGCTTTAAGGTAAAAGCTGAAACTAAAAATTTTCAAAGTAACTACCCTATTCAAGTTACATGTTTATCCACCAAACTTCATCTCTTTGCAGAATATCTAAATTTCATCCAACTAACAGAGACACTCTCTCTTACTATCTCTGAGTATGTGAGCTACATAAGGTTTATACAAACTTCAAGGGTTTTGAACATTTTCAAATTTACAGGCAAAGCCTTCTTAAATCAAAAGGCAAACTTGACAACATTTTCAAACCCAAAAAAACCTTTCCACTGCATTTCATTGCTGTCATTAAAGGACCTGCTGAGATCATTTCAGTCATCATCTTGTTAACTCAGGTGAGAATGTTGACAAGCACAAGGCTGGAGATCATTATGTCAGGCTGATTGGGTTAGAATGGCAGACTTGACATGTTAAAAGGAGGGTGATGCTTGAAATCATTGTTCTTCCATTGTTAACCATGGTGACCTGCAAAGAAACGCGTGCAGCCATCATTGCGTTGCATAAAAATGGCTTCACAGGCAAGGATATTGTGGCTACTAAGATTGCACCTAAATCAACAATTTATAGGTTCATCAAGAACTTCAAGGAAAGAGGTTCAATTCTTGTAAAGAAGGCTTCAGGGCGTCCAAGAAAGTCCAGCAAGCGCCAGGATCGTCTCCTAAAGAGGATTCAGCTGCGGGATCGGAGTGCCACCAGTGCAGAGCTTGCTCAGGCAGCAGGCAGGTGTGAGCGCATCTGCACGCACAGTGAGGCGAAGACTTTTGGAAGATGGCCTGGTGTCAAGAAGGGCAGCAAAGAAGCCACTTCTCTCCAAAAAAAAACATCAGGGACAGATTGATCTTCTGCAGAAAGTATAGTGAATGGACTGCTGAGGACTGGGGCAAAGTCATATTCTCCGATGAAGCCCCTTTCCGATTGTTTGGGGCATCTGGAAAAAGGCTTGTCCGGAGAAGAAAAGGTGGGCGCTACCATCAGTCCTGTGTCATGCCAACAGTAAAGCATCCTAACACCATTCATGTGTGAGGTTGCTTCTCATCCAAGTGAGTGGGCTCACTCACAATTCTGCCCAAAAACACAGCCATGAATAAAGAATGGTACCAAAACACCCTCCAACAGCAACTTCTTCCAACAATCCAACAACAGTTTGGTGAAGAACAATGCATTTTCCAGCACGATGGAGCACCGTGCCATAAGGCAAAAGTGATAACTAAGTGGCTCGGGGACCAGAATGTTGGGTCCATGGCCTGGAAACTCCCCAGATCTTAATCCCATTGAGAACTTGTGGTCAATCCTCAAGAGGCGGGTGGACAAACAAAAACCCACTAATTCTGACAAACTCCAAGAAGTTATTATGAAAGAATGGGTTGCTATCAGTCAGGATTTGGCCCAGAAGTTGATTGAGAGCATGCCCAGTCGAATTGCAGAGGTCCTGAAAAAGAAGGGCCAACACTGCAAATACTGACTCTTTGCATAGATGTCATGTAATTGTCGATAAAAGCCTTTGAAACGTATGAAGTGCTTGTAATTATATTTCAGTTCATCACAGAAACAACTGAAACAAAGATCTAAAAGCAGTTTAGCAGCAAACTTTTTGAAAACGAATATTTATGTAATTCTCAAAACCTTTGGCCACGACTGTACATGTCAGCAACATTAAAAAACCTATTTTCAAAAACATCTCCTAACGTAAACTTAAAGTAATGATTTAAAAATTAAACTGCCGAGCATCATTTTTCAGGAAGTGATCTGACTTCAATCCATGCAAAGATACAGTCATTTTCAATTTTACGTTTCAAAAAGAATTGCAGATATAAATGCAAAAGTTACAGATTGCGGCTTTATGATTCTTTATATTCCTTTACATTTACATTATGTTTATGTAGTTTATGACAGTTTAGTTTATGTTTATGTAGTTTATTGACAATGACTTCTGTAAAGTCTATGAGTGTGTCTCAATCAGCTCCCTTGTTCATTAGTCAGGCTC
Organism: Triplophysa siluroides; assembly: GCA_006030095.1. Lineage (NCBI taxonomy): Eukaryota > Metazoa > Chordata > Actinopteri > Cypriniformes > Nemacheilidae > Triplophysa > Triplophysa siluroides. The sequence continues at coordinate 866,567 of VCII01000015.1, forward strand.
TGATCAGAGAATCAACCATTTAAAGGGCTGTCTCATTCGCAAAATCATTCCAGTGCACTGGAACATTCAGTCCCTAAAAATTCCCACAATGCACCTCAAAAGTTCCCTTACCGGAAACCATGCATTTAATAAAAAATAGGAGCAGTGATCTAACTTATACTCTATCTCCTTACGCAAAAGTAGGCTTTATCTGGATTTACCCTATTTTGGATGTTGTTAAATAGGGACAGCTTGACCTATGTCAATGTCATGTTCCAGCATCTTGGTACAAGTTGGAACATCCGAAAACAAGGCCAAGTGTTGCCCAATTAAGTGAATAATATCAGAGCGCTCCGAAAGATTGAGAAAGGACAAATGAGAGTCCAAATCAGCCAGAATTTCTGAATTTGACAATCTAATCTGAGCAATTTTAGTGACAGTGACACAGTTTTCTGTCTCACTAGATAGAACATAAAAAAAAGCCAAGGCCTTAACCTCTGTCACAGCCGTGTGGTTCACATGGCACACACAGATTTTCCTTTTACAATCTGGAGTCTTAACCAAATAGTTACATTCACCAACTTGCCGTCAATGGTATATGGACCACTGTATTTAGCCTGTAATGCAGAACCCGGTATTGGTAAGAGCACAAGCACTTGGTCTCCTGAACAGAACGATGCTCAGCCTTTCGATCATACCAGGTCTTCATCTTCATCTGAGCTGCTTTCAGATTTTCTTTAGATAGTTCACATGCCCTACTAAGCCTGGAATGAAAATTAGACACATAGTCCAAGAGGTTAGTAGGAGTGTATTCTCAACATCTAACCAATTCTCAAATCTCAGTGGTCAGAGCATGGCGCTAACAATGCCAAGGTCGTGGGTTCGATCCCAGGGGATTGCATATACTTAGAAACAAATGTAAAGAATTATGCAATGTAAATCGCTTTGGATTAAAGCGTCTGACAAATGTGTAAATGTAAATGTAACTGCAAAGAGGAGTAGTGGAATGCCATCATCCCAATCCCTCTCAAACTCATTGCAGTAGGTCTTCAGCATTGTCTTGAGAGTTTTATGGAATCTCTCAAGTGCACATTGACTCTCTGGATGATACGCAGATGAACGAATATATGTTGTGCCGAATTCATAACTGCTTTAACACCTGGGAGAAAAGGCGTGACATGAAATTAGACCCTTGATCAGACTGAACAACTCTTGGTAGCCCAAACACTGTGAAAAATGTAATAAGGGCTTTAGAAATGGCAGGGGCTGTGACCTTATGCAATGGAACGGCTTCAGGAAACTGTATTGCTGCACACATGACTGTGAGAAGATATTGGTTACCTGACTTGGTACGTGTGAGAGTCAATCAAAACATGTTCAAATGGCTCTCCAATGGCAGGAATAGTAGTGGGGCTGCAGGAATAGACTGGTTAGGTTTACCTGTAATCTGTCAAACATGACACGATTTACATTTACATTTAGCTGACGCTTTTATCCAAAGCGACTTACAAAGAGTTCAGGGAGCATATGTCATACAGGAGCAATAATACAATAGGTGCTAATACAGAGTTACTAGGTTTAACAAAAGCTAGACCACTACCTGTTGAGGGAATTATAAAAAAAATATTTGTCTGTCAAGTATTCACAGAAGAGATGTGGTTGACCGGACAGACTTAGGAAGAATGTTCCACCAGGAAGGAGTTGTGAAGAAGAATGAGTGGGAAAGTGATTTACTGCCCTTATGAGAAGGCAATACAAGACGTTGCTCGATTGCTGAACGCAGGGTTCTTGGTGGGGTGTAGGAGGGTGTGAAACTATGCCGGTGAAGATCCGTATCTACAATACTTAGCCACATCTCACATTACCCCAGGCCCAAAAAAAGCCTTAACACACGATCAAAAATTTCCTGATATCCAAATGGCCAGACAGACAAAAATCATGAGCAAGATACAATATGTCTGACTGATAAAATTCTGGAACCATCACCTGAAACATGGGTATATATAACACAAAGGTATCTATAAATATATAAAAATGAATAAAGTTAGAGAGATGCAGGTTTTGCCTGTTCTTGATAATTACCAGCTGTGAAGTACTGTAGTATATCACAACCGGCTTAAACTGTCACGTCACAGGAAAATAAATGAACAGTGTCCCAATGTGAAGTGAGTCAGGGTCCTTACCAGTGCCCAAACCCTTGTACACGATAAACTGATACATGATCTTGGGAGATAGGGACCTGATTGAGACACAACCTATGTATTTTGACTAATGTTATTGTAAAATCACTCTCCACACCAGAGAGAGCCCATCATTCGTATTTTGGCAGTGGACCGGACACCACCAATGCGTTACATCAGCATCAGCAAGGGAGGAACACTTGCGGTGTGGAATAGTAGTCTTAACATCACCAAGCAACTGAGGGTAAAATATCAACACTGAAATGAATTTCTCTGCTTTATACTTTCAACAAATATAACAATAGGCTTAATTGATGGTTAACATTTCAGAAATCTCTTTAATTTGTGCAGATGTGTGCTGAACCCTCTGATAAAACAGAATTGGGAAGGAGGTGTTGTATCACAGATGGCATCTACATGGCCAACGTCCACAAGATCGCTGTGGCAACAATGAGCAGGGGCATTCACTTCTTTGACGTTGCCACCACAAACTGTTTCGAGCAGTTTCATTTATTTGGTATTCACCAGTAAACAACTACCAGATGTAAAAGTTTGCTATTGCACTTACATTATGTCCTTGCTGACTCCCTGTTTTTTAGGACTGAATCATTTCGCCACTGCTCTGAGTTATTGGTATGACAAAGAGGTGTGCCAGTCACTTTTTAAACACCAGTGTTGAATCAGAATTAATTTAAGGCTTTCTCTGTTTATGTCATTTTGTTGTGATTCATGTCTATCTAGGATCCAGGAGAGAAGTGTGTGCTGATGTGGGGAGATGAGAGTGGCTCTGTAAATTTGTTGTGGTTTCTTCAGCCTTCAAAGGGGCTCTTTGAGAACAAATTCGCCAAGCAAACAGCCTCTGTGCCTATTTTTATGCCAGTAAGTGTCTTCATTGGGTAAATTCATCTTGTAGCTATACAGTAAGCTATATAAAGATTCAGCATTGTATTGCATCATATGTGGAAAGTGCGCAACAAAAAGTAAGCTATAGCAAAATTCCAATTTACTGTATTGTAATTAATAAGATACAATACAGTTTTTGGAGGATCTATTGAAAGAAATGCAACAATCTAAAAAATGTTGGGTTGTTTGAACCCATCATTGGGTCAGAAATGGACAACCCCATCTGTTGGGTTAAATTAACTATGGTTAATTATGGTTATTTTTAATCAACTCAGCATTTTGGGTTGAAACAACCCAGAAAAGGTTCATTTATAACCTAACGGTTGGGTTTGCCCATTTTGAACTTCATAGGAGACCTTACACCGTTATACATATATGTTGGTCATTTATTATTTAACTGCAAGCAGACACTGTACGCACAACCACAAAAGATGTCCACTCTGTCATGGATAGAGTATAGAATAAATCAAGTATAGAATAAATCAAAACTTATCATCATCACCTGCGGATACCAATTGTAATAAGGTTCAATAAAAGGAAGGAAGGAGGCAGGAACCGGCAAACATTTAAACATTTAATTAAATAATAACAAAGTAAATAAACAGCTGGCAGCCCCTCACGGACGACTGCCGGCGACATACACAAACCACAACTAAAACCCAGGCCCGGTCCTCTCTCAGTGACGGTCCGGTCGCTCGTTCTCTTATGCTCCCGATCTCCTTCATGATACGAGACCGGTGCGTGCACAGCTGACACTCATTAACACTCACTCACCGGCCTCGACTCACGGTCTCGCCCCGCCTACTCCACTACATACCCCCATCGCCCCACACAGGCCGGTGGGTACCCCCGAGACTGTGCTTGCTCCCTCCCCCTTCCTCGGGTGAGTCTCCCAGTCTCGGAGTACCTTTCCCCTGGGGGTATGTAGCGACGAGACGAGACAACGGAAACGGGAGCCCTCGGAGCGACCGGAAAGAGAGAGGGGAGAGAGGAAAAAAAATAATAAAAATTGTCCGGTTCCCCGACATGCTGCCGCTCGGTCCTCAACCAGCCGGGGTTCTCTCCTTCGCGGTGCCTTGCAGTGGCCCTGGGCGCTCGGTTGACGGCTCGACCGTCAGCCCCCTGGCGGCCGGCGGTGGCTCCTCCTTTTGCGGGAAGTCGGCGGCGAGTTCCCCGTCCCCTGCTCCTCCCCCTTGGGCGGACGGACGCAGGCTCCGGCCTCTGGCAGGCGGTGGCCGTCCTCGGCGCTTCCGCTCCCTGCTCCTCCCCCTTGGGCGGACGGACGCAGGCTCCGGCCTCTGGCGGACGGTGGCAACTCCCCCGCTCCCGCTTGGGTGATAGCCACCCCACCTCGACCCAGGGGCGCGGCAGCAAAGGTCGCCGTCCTACCGAAGCTTTGGTGGCCCACAATAGCTCTTCCTCTTCTCCAGAACCACCACTTCGGGCAGCCACTGGCAGACGCCCTTCGTCCGCGCTGCCCGAACTCTCCGGCACCGCGAGGCCACTCGGCGGCAAGGACTCTCCGACAGCATGTCTCTCCTTCCTCCCGGGTTTCGGCACCACTGTAATAAGGTTCAACAAAAGGAAGGAAGGAGGCAGGAACCGGCAAACATTAAATCAAAGAATAACAACGGCAGCCCCTCACGGACGACTACCGGCAACACAAACATAAATCAACTTAACAAGTGTCCGGGCCCGGTCTTCTCTCAGTGATGGTCCGGTCGCTCGTTCTCTTATGCTCCCGATCTCCACCTTGATAAGAGACCGGTGCGTGCACAGCTGACGCTCATTAACACTCACTCACCGGCCTCGACTCACGGTCTCGCCCTGCCTACTCCACTACACCAATGTTGCCAAAGAAGTTGAAATCATTCTCTCATTGACATAGACATTTATGTATTTGGCAGACGCTTTTGTCCAAAGCGTCTTACCTTGCATTATACTATACAGCACCATGCTCCAACCATTTAACTACAGGAAAGCTGATGTATAGCATCTACAGTTATATTATGTGTTAAAACTGTTTTATTTTATTATATGATATTTAATATTATATAATATTTGTTCGTGACAGGGTGGACATTTTTTGTCTAAAGATAGCATTTAATGAACACATGGTGTATCTCCAGTTGGCAATGTGATTCACATTTGAAGCTGACGGTGACTGTTTAAAATACATATTTTGAATTTCTAAAAGGTTTTATATTAATTAATATTTCACTATGACAGGGTGGACATGTTAAGCTTGACAACATCCAATTACAGACACACTATTATGAAAATTGGTAAATATAAGTGTAGATATTTACTGGGTGTGTATCAGATGTTATAACCTCCACTGAGGAAAGGCAAAATGGGGGAAGGGATGTCACTGAGTACATCAGTTGGTTCCTTAAAGGGGCATTCACCCAATAATGACAGGATTGACAGCATTTTCAGGGACATGTTTTATCAAATAACTCGTTGAGGACAATATGAATATTCAAAACATATTTTCATGTTGTGTCATTTATTCACTTATTACACTCAATGAAGTTAGCTGAGCAATGTGTGGTACATGCCACAATCGCATACGTTGAATCAAAGAAGATGGTGAAAAATGAGAAAAAAATCAAGATTGTTTAAATATTTGGCCATTTAGCTATAATAAAACCTCAAAATGTCTTTATTCTGCATTATTTTCATGATGGCTCATGATACTGACTTCTTAGGTGGAATACTAATAAACCTCTGATTTCCCGCAACTGAATCCGTGTTAATTCCCACCCCTGACAGAAGACACCCAAGCGCTAAATGGGTGGTGCCAAAGTGTTTAAAAACAGTGAAGGAAAATGATGTGTATTTTGTTATATTTGCAGACAGTTGAAAGTGAGGCAGCAAATAAAGATTTTTTTTTATCTTGCAAAGTATTGAGACAGTTTGGCTTAAAAATAACCCTATGACATTTACTTGCTGTGAACATCAATAATGCATCATCAATAGTGTTTGTACCCTTACAGGACATATGTGCCCACAGTGAACTGATCACCTTTCAAAACATCCCACACATCCACAGTGAACCGATCAACAGAATCCTGTATGAGCACCACGGTGAGCTCATTATTACATCATCCGAAAGCACAGGCAGCTCTGTGGTAATCATTGATGTCCATCAGAAGAGACAGAAATACACTTGGAGAATTAAAAAGGTATGCTTGTAACAAAGACCTTTTTTTGTGAACGTTACAGATGCATAAATGGACAGACAGATACATATATGCATATATTTATTATTTATTTTAACAACTCTTTTCAACCTTAATTAAACTCATGATTTAAAAGGGTGATGGTGTTTGGATTTTGTTATTGTGGCTTCATACACAGTGTTCAGACTCCAATAAATTGGCTTCATTTCGTTGTTTTGACGGATAGAGTATTCACTAACATATTCCATTCTGTCATATTCAGAATAAAAGTAACAAGCCACCCTCGCAACTCTGACTAATTTAAATGAGAAGAAATCTGCTCTCTGAACTTTGTATAAAACGAGAACTACTGTATGATTCAGCCATTAGTCAGACTGAATTACTGCATGTTTACCCATAAATAATGACACATTTGAAATCCATTCACTATGGTTTTCCTTCAGGGAGTCAAATGTTTTGACTTCAGCTCTTCTCACAGCCTCCTGGTAACTGCAGGAGTGGATCTTGCTGTGAGAATGTGGAACCGCTATGTGACCTCTCAACCCATTGCGGTTCTGCGCAGTCACAAGACCAATGTGGTGGATGTGATTATTCACCAAGCAATGAGCAAGATCTTCAGCTACGCTAAGGATTCTGTCAGTATTATAACCACTACATGTCAGCTTGGAAAGCTCAGTTTAGTTATAAGCTCTTTAGTTTATTTGAGTTTATTTTCACTTTTCAGGTGGTGAACATATGGGATATACCTTCTCAACAATGCGTTAAGACAATTGAGCTGACATTCCCTCATTTAAAAGCAGGCCGTGTTCTTGAACATGGCCCCTTTCCTCTTCTTCTCAGTCTGACTGCAGATCCTGCGCTCCTGGTGACCTGCAGGGAGTATATGGCTATGCTGAGACTCCACAAAACAGAGTGTGACAGAAAACTCTACACATGTGCCCTTTACAGTCCTCACCTTGAACAGGTTGACTTTCAGATTGTTGGTTTGAGAATTGAACATTACAGGTTATCATCTTTAATATATAGTGTTCGAAGAGTAATGTCTGTGTGTTGTGTACATTTGGACATGGCTTATTGCAGGTAATAACAGCCTGTGCTGACTCTTCATTGGCTGTGTGGGATGTGAAGACAGGCTTGAAGAAGATGGAAATAAGGAATGCTCATTGTATGGAGAAGATTTCTTGTATTGCACTGGACCGAAGCCAACGCAGGCTGATCTCTGCAGCCACCAATGGAACTATCAAGGCAAGTTATTGAGTTCCTCTATGTTCATATAAAAAATGTAAGATTGACTATTAATCCAACTAGCCTGTAGGTACAGAGGACCAGCCCCCATATTTATTGGTCTTTGGAGCCATATTGCATACAGATCTCTTATCTCATATTGCATTCATAACACCTGTAGGGTACAGAATACAAGTCAAATGTGGTCAGATGGCCCCTTCTTGTCTAAGAGGGGTGCTTGGTCAGCAAAAAACTGCAGTGTGGCGCAGACAGACTTTATGATAGTCTACTCCAGAGACACCTAGTCTAGAATGAATTTAGAACCCGGACAAGAACATTCCTGTATACTTGCTGTCAGGAAAGTTTCATAAATTGGACATTAGTCCAATTAGCAGTTTGAAATAGCTAGAAAACAATGGACTGGATTGTAGACTGTAAGAATATATCCACCATCGTTTAAATGTATAGATTGCTCCCTGGGACCATTATCACAACAGCAGCTCTATCTTAGCAAGGATAATAAACTATATTGATGTATTGACAGCAGTGAATGTTCTGCAGACATACACATGCTTTGAACTTAAGTTCAACAGGCGGCCCTTCTCATCTTCTTGACTAATTGCTTCCAGTGAGAGCAGTTTTCTTTTGGCTCCCTTCTTTCATTTGGCAGATCATGAAAATCCAGTTTTCTGCACGTTTTTACGTAGTCTAGTTTATTTATCTGTGGAGATGTATTCATTCTTACAGATTACCTTTAAATGACATTGCTAACTTTGTTGAGAATTTGAAGTGAACCTATATTCAACCATTTCTTTGGAATGTTTTCAGGTGGATTTTATTAGTGATTTCTTAAAAGAAGCTGTTAAAATAGAAAGTTGTGGTATTTGGAAAAAATATTTGTACTGACTGGCCATTGTTGTGATCACTGCCTTCTGTTACTAATGGGTGCATTTCCCCGAAAGGTGTGGAACGCATTGAATGGGCACAATCTTCACAAGATGGAAGCTGTCTCCAACACAGAGGTCACTGGGATCATCTGTCACCATGACAACCAGCTTATAGCCACAGGATGGAGTCGACTCATCGCTCAATATAACATTGGATTTTCAAATGTAAGGGACACACACATACACACTAACACACACACACACACACTTAAATGGCCACTTAATGTACATTTTCAATTGTCGCATTTGATTATGTGATTTTTTACGCTCATACTTTGAGTTTTATGATGACAGGACACCTATGTCAAAGCAGATCTGTCCTGGAACCCTGGTTGTCAACACAGTGAGGATATCCTAGCAATGGATCACTGTCCAAGTTTGGGAATTCTGGCTACTGGGAGCTATGATGGAGAAATTATTATCTGGAATATGGGTCTTCAAAGGTCCATAACAAGACTGCAGAGATCCCCACAGGACAAAAAGGGACCCCAACAAAGGTTTTTAAGGAGACTGACTATATACAAAATGGAAACTGAATGTCATCCTCATCTTAAGAGTTTATGAGCTTAGATTTTAAGAATACTGTTATATAATTCATACAGAATGAAAAATGTATATATTGTTCATAAAGTCATGTTGCTGACTTGGTAAATTCAGTTCATATGTCAGCTGGCAAAGGGAAAATATGTTCAAAGTATGCTTTGATGTGTTTGTATATGTGCATAGGCTATATCCGCCTGTTCATAGGCTGCTGTTCCTGCAAAGACGAGCACAGAAAAATGTTTTGAAAAACAGTGCTGTGCTGCTTAGCTCACAGGCCGGATCTGTCTGCTGGTGGAGCATATATGGACCCAAGCACAAGCATGGTACACATAATAACTGAGAGCATTTGATGATGACTTACACCACAAACAGTAATTTGGCCCTTTAAATGGAAGACTCTTTAAATGACACCCTACCTCAGAGACTGTACTATCACATAATACGCCATTAAAAAGTAACGTTCCTAAAACGGTTCCTTAAAATGGTTCTATAAAGAGCATCCACGAGAACAGTTCTTTGTAGTGGAAAATGTTCTTCAGACTATAAGAACGTAAGATAGTTTCTGTGGGGAACAAAAAAAATGGTATATAACCTTTATTTTTAAGAGTGTACACCAATGTTTTGAAATGGTGTCCAAGGATCAGGATCTTTAAGCACTAAAGGCTTTTCGTTGTTTGTGCCACAATAGGATTAAACACTTGGTTATTCTTGGCTGGAATACAATAAACCGCAATATAATACTTAAACAATTTGTCGATGTGAGCATAAGATTGCATTTCTCGTTTCAAAATTCATGTCCCATAACAGTGCAGTACAGTACAGTGAAAGTGTAGAAAGTAATTCTGAAAAAAGAACACTAAGGTAAACTACAAAATGAATGCTAATGTTGAACTTATCCATTATGAAAAGGGTGAATAGAGGAATAGGCAAGTGACTTTTTTCATTTGGTTTGATGCAGGGCAGTTCTATGTGCCTGGTGAATCTAATAAGAGTTTGACGGGTTTAAGTTCAGACCAGGAAAATGGTCTTCTTGTCACTGGAGACACCACTGGATCCATAAAAGTGTGGGACATCTCACAATATGCCTTATCGGCTGGAGATGAAGTAGGAAAATCAGCATTCACCTTTTTTTTTAGCTATCAGAGATTCATATCTATATGTGGTGTTTTTTGAACCTGTCTCTCTAAGTCTGCAACAGAATCACCTCCACTGTTACACTCTTGGAGGGGCCATGAGGGGGCGTTAGTGAGCAGTGAGCTTCTGGCGTACGGCTCTCGACTTTTCGTGCTAACCGTGTCAGTGGACTGCAGGGCCTGTCTGTGGACCATCGATGGAGGTTATGTGGGCTGTTTTGGACAGGAAGAGAAGTGGGATATAAGCAACCCGGACACTTATCAAATCAACAGGATTTTTGTATAACAGGGGTCCCCCGGCTCGGTCCAGGAGGGCCGGTGTCCTGCAGAGTTTAGCTCCGCCCCATAATCAAACAATCAAGATCTTACTAGGCAAAGCAGAAACTGACAGACAGGTGTGTTGAGGCAGATTGAAACTAAACTCTGCAGGACTTCGGCCCACCAGGATCAAGTTTTGAGACCCCTGTTCTGTAACATGTGTTAGTATAATGATAGCATACTCAACTATATACTCAAAAAGATGATGTTTTCAGAATACCGAGGACAGGACTGTTTTACAATACAGTATACTGAAATCTCTGCAACAATAACCAGCACCACATCTACCCCAGGCCTACTCGCAGGGAAGCATATCTCCAATTGAATAGTTCACCCAAAAATGGAAATTCTTTCCTCATTTTTTCATCCTCATGCCTTATATGGCTTGCTTTCTTTTTGCTGACCACAAACAGTGTTTTTGTCTTTAGACTGCCATTAGTAATTCTCCAAAAAGAAATAGGATGAGAAGTTAATCCAAATTACCAGCTCATATCCTGGCCCAGATGTGATTCTGGCAGCTGGTGTTGTGGATATTTGATCACCATCCACATTTGGCAGAGCTGGCTTGGCAATGAACTCACAGAGAGGCGTTAACAAATAAACCAACAGAGGGAATGTTTTGATGGTCTGATATAACTGCTGTTAAACTCTAGCATATGGTAGAAACAGAAGCTTTGTGGTGAGGGGTGAAAAGTCCAAAGAGACGGTTATTGTGGTGTTTTCATTGTTGTTTTTACAATTGTCTGAAAGTCTCTAACAGTCACAGAAAACTATTCATCAAAGTGTCTAGTTTGGTGAAGAATCTCTCCTCAGATTTCCTTCACTTCATCAACTGACTGACTTTGTGTAGACTTGCACTGGGCAAAATCTGTTCTAAGGATTAGTTCACCCGAAAATGAAAATTGTTCAGCGTTATTGTATAAATAATAATTGTATAAATAAAATTGTATATATTCAGCATATTATGTGAAAATTTTGTCACACTTTTTTATCACACAACATTTTTATCTTTCACCAATGAGAGCTGTGATAGAATCCAGACCTTCAAACTGACAGAAGGTCTGGATTCTATCGCAGCTCTCATAGGTGAAAGATAAAAATGACAACACAATCTCACGGCGAATCTCGTAACGATTTTACGATGTCGCTAATTTTGGCTAATTCGTATGAATTCGTACAATCTAATGCGTACATTTTAGTTTGATTTGCTTTCACGCCAGTGACGATAGGGTTAGGGGCGGGGCTTCAGTATTGCATTTTTTTACAACACACAAATTCATACGAATGAGCCACCTCGTAAAACGAACCTATGCTCCGACCCATACGACTGTGTATGTTGTTTGTATGTTTCTTCAGTTTTGTCATGCTGTATTTAAGCATTTGTAAAAAAGATAAGAAAGATCCATCATTTTGGTATGGGGTAAGCTTGTGTGAAAATAAAATTTAAGCATTTTAGAAACGTATTAACCGATTGAGTATTGTGTGGAAACAACACGAATTGTGTTAATGGTATGGTCACAACAGACGGATGTTGTGCTAATTGTGCTTAGTTTTGAAAATGTGACAACAGATTGGTCAAAGGGATTTTAGAAAAAAGCTGCAGTGTATTTTTGCGTTTTTAAAATGAGTGTTGGAGTAAAGTTTACAATGTGTGATATTGAGCATGAAATTAACAGTTTTGACAATTATGTATTTTAGGTGTGTTGCTGTCTAAAGAGTTTAGGAATCTTGTAAGGTGAACTGAAAAAATGGTCATAGTAATTGTAAAAAACTGTCAAATATAGTGGAACCCATAAACATTTATTAAACCATTAATACTTTTATAAAAGCAAAAGTTAATGTGTCTTTATCTCGACACAAATGGCATATGGGGCATAACGATCGTAACAATCACTAGAGGGTGTTTAAATTCAAAACGTGAAACTTTGTCGTAATAAGCTATGTGCACAAACTACCCTTTGAGTCGTTTTTACTCGGAGTACAGGCTCACCAATCCTGGCCCTGAATATCCCTAACACTTCAAGTTTTAGATGTTTTTTAATCTAACACCCATCATTTTATTCATCACCTCAGTAGCAGACTTGATCTCAACTCAACTTTATTTATTATTATTTATTATCGCAATTTACAATTTTCATTGTTACAAAGAAATGTACATGAAAGATTGACTATAACCAAAACATAGTTATACAATGTATAATAACAACAAACAACCACACACAGGTTCATACACACCCACATGCACACATGTTTAAAACACAGACACACAACTCCACATGCACAGAAAAAAAACTACACACACTGACATTCGCACGCTTTTACGCACACACACAGACACACACACAGCGTGGTTTTCACAGAGAAGCACGCATTTACAATTTTTCTTCATTGCTTAAACACATTTCTTGAAATTATGCCTAATTTTCTCGAAACTCTTGACACAAATTCATAACTTCTCACCCAATTCCCTACACATTTTCAGGTCAAAATGAAGCTCCCCACTCAAAACCATTCAAACTTGCTGAAAAAGTTGAAAAACAATATACTGGGTTTGGAACACAATACAGAATACAATTGCTTAAATAGTATATTCACGAGTTCGCCCTCACAGATAAACAGCTCCGTTATAGGGATAGATTGGTAAAGCATGGGTATGCATGTTATGCGTATTGGCGTGTTGTGCAGGGAGTGGGCTCCGAGCTCACCGGATCTATCCGAACCCGGAGCACTCTACCCTGGTCAGGGCAAGTGCGCCGGGCTCGGAACCGGCTCGAGCCCAGAACACACCCCCCCGGGGGTCCAGCTGGACTGAGGAAAGTAAGAGGAGCCGGGGTGGAGGAGGGATGTTTATCTGGCGAGAAGTATCAGGTAAGACTGCTTGTCTATTTATGGTAGAGCTTGCTTGAGCTGATAGGGTAGGTGCTGTGATTGCTAATGATGTACCAGCCGAGATGGTTGTGCAGATTGCATGCTCGGCTGATAGGTATTTGCTGGTGATGGCACGGCGTGCTGATTATATGCTTAGGTTCCTCCCGAACTTTGTTAATAAAACATCATTTCACGAGTTCGCCCTCGCAGATAAACAGCTCCGTTATAGGGATAGATTGGTAAAGCATGGGTATGCATGTTATGCGTATTGGCGTGTTGTGCAGGGAGTGGGCTCCGAGCTCACCGGATCTATCCGAACCCGGAGCACTCTACCCTGGTCAGGGCAAGTGCGCCGGGCTCGGAACCGGCTCGAGCCCAGAACACACCCCCCAAATGCTGATAAACTGAACATCCGCCGAAGTACGCATACATCCCACCAAAAACCATGCTTGGCGTTACGGAGGTGCAATCCGGAAGCAGGTAACTACGAGAGGATGAGGGCCCCGCTGGGGCGGTTACTGCTGTGATGCATGCATCATGATGATTGGTGTCTGCTTCTGCAGAACACTTGTTGGAAGCTCGGGCCACTGCGGGGCTGTTGCTGCTATGCTGCAGGCTTCATGTCGTTTGGTGTCTGCTGCTGCAGTGCACTAGCTGAAAGCACGGAGCGCTGCTATACTGGCTCTGTGATGAGTGATGTCTGCCGATTCAGATTACTAGATGGAATTTCTTGCCACTAAGGGGCCTTCGCTGCTGCGGTACTGGCTTCACGACGGGTGGAGTCTGTGCTACGGAGCACTAGTTGGAATCTTGAGCCCCTTCGGGGGCAGTCGCTGCTGCGCTACTGACTTCATGGCTAGAAGTGTCTGCAATGCGAAGCATGATTTGGAGCGTGGGCCCCTTTTTTCTTCATGACAAGATGTGACTGCGCTGCAGACGAGTGGAAGCTCGCTGCGGGCTCGCTGCTGCGGTACTGGCTTCATGAGGAGATGTGACTGCGCTGCAGATCACGAGTTGGCTGCTCGGGCCCCTGCGGGGCGGTCGCTGCTGCTATACTGGCTTCATGACGAGATGTGACTGCGCTGCAGATCACGAGTTGGAAGCTTGGGCCCCTGCAGGGGCGGTTGCTGCTGCGATACTGGCTTCATGATGAGATGTGACTGCGCTGCAGATCACGAGTTGGAAGCTCGGGCCCCTGCGGGGGCGGTCGCTGCTGCGATACTGGCTTCATGGTGAGAGGTGCCTGCGCTGCAGAGCACGAGTTGGAAGCTCGGGCTGCTGCGATGCTGGCTTCATGACGAGATGTGACTGCGCTGCAGATCACGAGTTGGAAGCTCGGGCCCTTGCGGGGCGGTCGCGCTGCGATGCTGGCTTCATGACGAGATGTGACTGCGCTGCAGATCACGAGTTGGAAGCTCGGGCCCTTGCGGGGCGGTCGCGCTGCGATACTGGCTTGATGACGAGATGTGACTGCGCTGCAGATCACGAGTTGGAAGCTCGGGCCCCTGCGGGGGCGGTCGCTGCTGCGATACTGGCTTCATGGTGAGAGGTGCCTGCGCTGCAGAGCACGAGTTGGAAGCTCGGGCCCCTGCGGGGCGATCGCTGCTGCGATGCTGGCTTCATGACGAGATGTGACTGCGCTGCAGATCACGAGTTGGAAGCTCGGGCCCTTGCGGGGCGGTCGCGCTGCGACGCTGGCTTCATGACGAGATGTGACTGCGCTGCAGATCACGAGTTGGAAGCTCGGGCCCTTGCGGGGCGGTCGCGCTGCGATACTGGCTTCATGACGAGATGTGACTGCGCTGCAGATCACGAGTTGGAAGCTCGGGCCCTTGCGGGGCGGTCGCGCTGCGATACTGGCTTCATGACGAGATGTGACTGCGCTGCAGATCACGAGTTGGAAGCTCGGGCCCTTGCAGGGCGGTCGCGCTGCGACACTGGCTTCATGACGAGATGTGACTGCGCTGCAGATCACGAGTTGGAAGCTCGGGCCCTTGCGGGCAGTCGCTGCGATACTGGCTTCATGACGAGATGTGACTGCGCTGCAGATCACGAGTTGGAAGCTCGGGCCCTTGCGGGGCGGTCGCGCTGCGATACTGGCTTCATGACGAGATGTGACTGCGCTGCAGATCACGAGTTGGAAGCTCGGGCCCTTGCGGGGCGGTTGAGCTGCGATACTGGTTTCATGACAAGATGTGACTGCGCTGCAGATCACGAGTTGGAAGCTCGGGCCCTTGCGGGGCGGTCGCGCTGCGATACTGGCTTCATGACGAGATGTGACTGCGCTGCAGATCACGAGTTGGAAGCTCGGGCCGTTGCAGGGCAGTTGCTGCGGAGATACTGGCTTCCTGGAGATTGGTGTCTGTTGTATCGTGGCTATAGTTGAAAGCACAGGCCTCTGAGGGGACGGTCGCTGCGATGAGGCTATCTTCGATGATGAGACCAACGTTGTGATATGGAGGAGCTGGTTGCCTCGTGAGATATTCATGTGGCGGTGCTGACGTCCGAAATGAATACCGGCTCAGCAGAGCTTCCGATGTGAGAGCCATTCCCTGCGAAGGCGTTCCCGAATGACGAGTCTGGACGAACAAACTGTAGATGTTGAGCCAGTATGTAATGAGGTGTTACGACCTTCTTGGGAGTCTTGTGTCAACGTGGCCGAGGTTGCACTGACAGCCACGACTGAACGATATGGGAAAGGAGGGTTTGATGGGGCCTGATGAGCGACAAGTCCGTCCGAATGTAGCTTCTAAAATCCTCCGATGACTACCGGCCTAGGGCTTGGATCTGTGGCTGAGATAAGCCCTTTTGGAGGGCTGTGGTGGCTGCGCCTATGCGGAAGGAGTTACCGGAAAAGTTTTCTGCTGGGATTCCTGATTGTAGCAGGACGGCTTTGAGGTGCTTCTGAAACCAGAATCGTGAAGCCGGGCGGTTATGTTTGTCGATAAAGAGGGGATCCGATAAGGCTGCTGTCCGGGTTGCCTGTAGCGAAGATAGGCTAGGAGGGTTCCATACGGCTGAATCTGTGACTGGAGGTTGAAGACATATATGAAATGGCCTCTCCTGGTCTGGTCAGTCTTACTTTGCTTAATCGCGTAAGAAATTGTCTCTGAATCCAGCACTTGAAGGTCATACACTGTGGGGTGAACCGCGGGGTCAAATGTCATTGGATGTGATTGAGAACTCTGGCGTTCTTCGGTTTTCTACGATGCTCAATGTGAACATGGCGTCGAGTGTGCGGGCAACATGCTTTGAGTGGTATCCCTTTCGGAGGGTGGAGATACATTTGGTGAGAATCTCCAGGGTGATAGGTCTCCTAACATCCTGACGGGTGGGTTGGGATCTTCGAATGCCTTGGATAACCATTGATGTTTGAGAGCTTTGCTATGGCCGGCGACGTAGAGTTGAAAATCAGTTTGTGGAAGAACTGGAGTCCGCTTAGGTAACCTCTGATGGAGCTGGCCTGAAGGCTTTTGGCAGTGTTGAGAAATGAGATGAAGGAGGTGATGGTGAGGAGTGAAAAAATCCGGGAAGGAAATGCTGAAAGCCCTGTGAAATGATTTGAAGCTTCTCCACGCCGTAAAGTATGATTGCAGGGTCCTGGGGAAACTGTCTGAGTGATGGAATTGAGAGAGGCATCGAGAAGGTTGTGCAGCGGGTGATTCACTGAAAGATCAACTCCGAATAAGGTGGAACAGGGGTGGGCACAGGGTCCGCTTCGGGTGCTAGCAGCTTGAACTTCTGGAAGGCAAAACGAGAGAGTGCGTCAGCAATCAAGTTCTTGGATCCAGGGATATGTCTGGCTGTTATTATGAACTGGTCGCATGCTGAGATCCAGATGAGACGTCTGAGGAATGGCATTAAGGCGGGGGAATGAGATCGCCCTTTGTTAATGCAATGCACGACTGCCTCGTTGTCGCAATGCACGACGATGCTGGAAGCCGCCCATTCCTTGCCCCATAAGTATGCCGCAACCACCAGGGGGTAGAGCTCGAAAAGTGCCGAAGATGCGATATCCTGTGGTAGGCCAGTGAGCTGGTGGGGCCAAGCAGACGCGAACCAACGACCTTGGTAGAAGCCTCCGAAACCTACTGAAGGGGCAGCGTCAGTGAATAGCCGAATGTCGGTGGGAGAGGAGATCATGTCCCTGTAAAAAAAAGACAAGCCATTCCATTGACCAAGGAATTTTATCCATAAGCTCAGCTCTTCTCTGCATGATCTTGGCAAGAAGACTGTGTCCTCTAGTGCGTGGGCGGAGGACGCGAGAGAGAGGAGGTGCGAGACGAACGGGCGGCCTTGCGGGATTATACGCATCGCGAAATTTAGGTGGCCGAGCACGGACAGGAGCTCTCGTTTCGAACATCTGGAAACATTCTCAAAGAGGAAACGATCAGGATCGTTCTGTCTATTTTCTCTTTTGGCAAAGAAGCCTGGAATTGGAGCGAGTCTAATTTGATGCCGAGAAATTCTATGGATGCACTTGGTCCGGATGTTTTGTCTGGGGCGAGGGGAATGTTGAGCTGCTCAAAAACTCGTTGGACTATGGTGAGATGCACGTCTGGCACGGAATCTGGCGGTGAGATTATCAAAAAATCGTCCAACAAGTGGATTAGGTATGGGATCGCGTAATTATTGGAAAGAATCCAGCATATTGCCTCTGATAATACATCGAAAATTTTGGGGCTACTTCTGCAGCCAAAAGGTAGGCGGACTGAGAAGTAAAATTTTCTACGCCATTGTATCCCGAAAAGATGCCAGAAGGCTGGGTGGATTGGCATGACTTTGAAGGCGGAGGTGATGTCGACTTTAGCTAGCCAGGCGCCGCGACCAGCCTTTGTGATCAATTTGATTGCGTGATCGATGTTGTGGTAGTGCAGGGAAAATTCTTCTATTGGAATTAAGCTGTTAATGCTCGGAAATGAAAAACCGTGGGGAGAAGAGAGGTCGAATATTAAACGTTTCTTGGCCGAAAATTTTCTGGTAGCAACGCCAATGGGGCTGATGCGATAAGTGGTGAATGGAGGTACCTCGAAGGGGCCGATAATAAATTTGGCATCGATCTCCTTCTGTAAAAGGCTATCGACTGCCTCCGGTTCGTTTATTGCGGACTGTAGGTTGGGGCAGATAAGGCTTTGCGAAGGGAGACTTATGACGCCGGGGTCGAAGCCGTTCGAAAGGCCGGTCAGGATATAATCAGTGAACCGCGGGTCAGGGTGCGAAGACAACTCATGAGACAAACGAGAAATGTTCACGGGAGTCGAGAGGTAAGATCTGAATTTTTTTATTGGCATGGGAATGTGATACAGGGCAAACCAGGCAAGCGTGCGCTCCGCTACAGAAAGTGCACACATGCAGGTACCGACAGCTCTGCCTGGTGCATTTGCCCGCGTTGGATTTATTGCAGGCCTCTCGTGCGCGGGAGTCGGTGGTCTCGCGTGGATTCGAGGTAGCTGGGCGATTTGGCAGGCGCGGGACCTTAGAAGTGGACTGGTGAGGCGGAGATGTACATGGAGGGTGAGAGGGAGAGACTAGAGGGCATTCGCCGGTGGAGTGCACCACGGATCGGCAAACAGTGCAGGAGATGTTTCTCACCCCCAAGAATACCCTACCATGCAGCTCAGCGTCCAGGGCTCCCCAATAAGGGCACTGGTTCCACTGAGCCACACGAAATGCGCATTTGGCGGAGAAAAGCTTGTGATATGTATAAAAGTGAGTTCCTCCATAGGAGAGAGCGAGCTCAGCCACGAGGGCCAAGTAATCACTTAGCTCGCGTCTCCTATCGGGGAAAAACCGTGCATATTACTTCCGTGTAGCGTGAGAAGGCTACAGTGAATTCGGGAAATGATAACGTGCGGAAGTGTTGGGGTGAAGCATTTTTTAAAGTGAAAGATAAATCTCCGTATGTGATCTGACGCTCAACTGATGGAGGTGACAGGGGTGAAAGAAGAGAATAAAGATCGGTATCCGCACCTGCCAAAATCTGCGCTCTGACTCCGCTGGAGACTTGTGGAGGTTCCAACGCAGGCGCATTAGGAGGTGCGGGCATCGCGATCGCTGTAGCCAGTGAGAATGCTGGGCGTGCCTGTTGAAGAGCGAGAGAGGAGGAAATGGCGGCCGCTTGCGCGTCGTGCGGAGGCATGCTCACGCTTACGTTGGCAGTGGCGCCGAAGAAATGAGGTCCAGAGACCGGAACTCTTGACTCTAGCGGAGGCATCCTCATGCTAGAAACGGATTCCGGCGCTGCGGGCCAGGAGCCTGGGGCGGGAAAGGCGGATCTTACGGCGGCCGCTTGTGTGTCTAGCGGAGACGGGGTCGCGCTAGCAGCGGCAGCTGCACCGAAGAATTGTGGTCCTGAGACCAGCGCTTGTGTCCCTAGCGAAGGCAGCCTCGCGCCAGAGAAGTGTTGATGAGCTGGTGCTCCTGAAGTTTCCTGGCCGGCCTTGCCTGAGGGACCCACTGCATTTGCTGTGATGTCATGCGCGTAGAGCTGAGATACCTCTGCCTGCCGGAGGTGCTTAACCGGGATGTCCGCGGCTTCCAACGCAACTAGTGCGCTACCTGGATTAGCTGGATGACTGCTGTGGCGTCTCGAGGGATGGAGGCCATGCCGAGCCGCGGCGGAAGATTGCTCTTGCCTGGAATGGACGGGACCCCTAGCCGAGCCTGACTCGTCGTTGGCAGCCATTCGGTCCGACCTGACCGGCGGGGCGTCTGTCTGGGACGACACGTAGAGGGTGTAAAGCTCTAATTTTGACATCCGCCTGCTGAATGGGACTTCCGCGTTGGTGAGGGCCCTATGAAGACTCTGGACCGTCCATTTGCGGAATGTTGGCATCTTGGGGTTTGCAGAGGCGTAAGATGACGCCGGTGAATGGGGTGGAGATCGCGCTGGTGGGAGAGATGCCGAACTCTTACGCTCAGATGCGCGCCGCTCCGAGCGGCGTGGCTGGCGGCCCCGAGGCGAAGCTTGGGAATCGACCGAAGATTCTGACTCTGAACTGGAGAGCTGGGGTGCGCATGATGTCGCCGAAGGATCTTGACTAGCCGATACACTTTGAACTGCTTGAGTCTCAGACATCGTAAATGAATATTGACGATGTTTATCTGGCGAGAAGTATCAGGTAAGACTGCTTGTCTATTTATGGTAGAGCTTGCTTGAGCTGATAGGGTAGGTGCTGTGATTGCTAATGATGTACCAGCCGAGATGGTTGTGCAGATTGCATGCTCGGCTGATAGGTATTTGCTGGTGATGGCACGGCGTGCTGATTATATGCTTAGGTTCCTCCCGAACTTTGTTAATAAAACATCATTAAATAAACATGGCATCATATGCACTTTTGGCTTAATTTCGTTCCAGGAAACTATAGTAAATTCTTTTGACAAAATATTTATTTGTTAGTAGTCGTCTCTAAGTTCTGCAGAAATACAGAACATGTAAAAAATGCGACAAATAAACTTGACAATCACCAATTTGTGGGTGTACACGTGCCACAGTTTACAGGATACAGAATACAAGTTGGTGAATTGTTCTGAGAATTGTTTCATGAATTGGGTGTTAGCAATCGAGAAAAACTGTGAGATAAAGGAGAGAGAAACACAAGTCAAATATTATACGGACTATAAAGTCCTATATGTAATAAATGAAGCAGAATGTAACATTTAAAGTGACATTTCCGTAATAAATACAAAAACTTTAAATGTCAGCAGCCCCCCGGTCAGGCAAACAACAGTGGCGAGGAATCCCCCCAAAAACCTCAGGAGAACCCAGGCCCAACCAGGGGAAGCAGTTATCAAATAATTTAGGCATGTACTTTGTGACCAGGATTTGAAAAGACTATAGAATAGTTTTAATAAAATAGTTATAACATTGATTCATCCAATGCAACACTGCTAGTAAATGATTCATTCCATGTTTTGAAATAATGTGACCGCATGTCATGACATGGTCATGGCACATCCTCAGGGACTTCTTCGATTTGGTAAATATTTGTCAATCATTTATTCACGTCTAATGATAATGCACAAACACCCCCCACAGAGAACAAACCACTACAATCAAAGGAGAGGAGGACAGGCCGGAGAACAGCCAATCACGAACAGGCTCATAGGATTTTATCTACTGGGGTGAAAGTTCATGAGAGGGCACTCTGACAGACCTCAGTGAGGGTGATTGCCAGCCAACAGGTAGATTGAAACTCTCGCGAACATACAGAGACCTTGATAGCCGTATTAGTCTAAAGACCTCTCATAGACGTGATCAATAAAAGGTCTTTACCAAAAACTACAATACACACTGTACACAAAGACTCGGTTGCCATTATTTTAGAGAGTTTGTTGGGCTAAAGTCTTGAGTCATGTAAAACAGTTATACGTAAGCCATCGCTTTATTGTGTAATTGTAACGATCCTTTGACAGCTCCAAAGTGACTATAAAGTTGACCGTTAAGTGCAGACAAACAGAATCTGCGGTTTGCTGAGCTCATTTTCCTCTGCTTCCAAGTCCCCATCTTGCCAAAACAAGCGATTAACTGAACCTCTCGACAGAGCTGGGTGTGTTACTTAGTTCCTGCAGCTGTCTAGACACTCATCGGAGTGAGTTACAGGTCTGTTGATGCTCAGACGTCGTCCAGTCTCCACGTGTGGCAATTGAACTTTCATAACAGCTGCTCAGGGGAATTTCCCTTAACTTCAAACAGTTCACCAAGAATAAGTGTAAATGTATAAACCTTCAAAGACAACAAGCAATCGAAATTGACCCCATTTACTTTCTTGATAAATTTGCTCTTAGTCTTAGTCTTAGTCAACCTTTATAATCCCCGAAGGGCAATTTATTTCACAGCCAGCAGTAAACCATCTGAAACAATGACAAGCACCATAACACACAAACAAAAACAAACAAACAAAAACAATGACATTCCATTAATAATATCCATACAATTATTTGTAATTAAAAAAAACGATGGCAGCTGGTATAAAAGAGTTCTTACATCTATTGGTCCTACATAAAGGCAAACAATATCTGCGAGTAGAAGGAAGCAACTTAAAAACATTCTGCAGGGGATGGCTGGGATCATTCATAATTAACTCCGCCTTCTTCAAAGTCCTGGCCTTATACAGGTCGTTCAACTCATTTAAAGTGGTGCCAACAATCTTACCACGCACTTTAACAATACCTTGCAGTCTATTTCTGTTTTTAACATTAAGCGACCCATACCAACACACAAATGAGAAAGTAATGGCAGATTCAATACAACAAGAGTAAAACATCTTCATAAAAGTACTGTCCACTTTAAAACTACAAAGCTTCCGCAAATAGAACATACGCTGGTGGGCTTTCTAACACACAGCATCCACATGAGTCTCAAAGGTCAATTTTTCGTCTATTATGGTACCGAGGTATTTAAATTGATGTACAACCTCAACAGCGTGATCATTACCAACCACAGGAGAGATGACCATAGGATTCTTCCTCAAATCTATAATCATCTCTTTAGTTTTAAGTACATTTATGTCCAAAAAGGACAATTTACACCAATCGATAAAATCCGTCAGTACAGGACCATGATCAATATCCACGCTATTTAAAAGGGAGACAATCACTGAATCATCTGCAAACTTAATGATATGACGCCTCTCTAGTTGTGTTTGACACTCATTAGTATAAAGCACAAATAAAAGAGGTGAAAGAACACATCCTTGGGGTGACCCAGTCGAAGAAAAAAGCACATCAGATAAACCCCTTTTACTTTCACACGTTGGGACCTATCGGTTAAAGAATCCATCAGCAAACATATCAGCCCAGAATCAATATTATAATCCCTATTTAACCTTTCTGCTAAAATATGAGGCTGGATAAAATTAAAAGCAGATGAAAAATCTATGAAAATTATCGCACAAAAGTTTTTGCACCCTCAACATGTGCTAAAATCATATTTGAAAGAGTACTTATCGCATCATCAACCCCCCTACCGGGCATGTAAGCAAACTGAAACGGATCTAAATTGTCCTGTACCATGGTCAAAAGCTTATCCTTCACAACCCTCTCAAATGTTATTTTTTTTTGCTCAAATTTGCTCAAAGGAAACATTTTTAAAAGCTGCCAATTCCTGACAAAAATGGACTCACTGGAGTCATTCATCAGTGCATGTTATAAAGAAAAAGATTTCATAATCTTTCATTCAGGTGAAGAAATGGCTTTAAAGGACCTTTCTGCTCGTGTTAACAGCCCTCATGAAAAATAACCTTGGTTTAAAAAACAAGGTTTTACTACAGTTTAAAAAAGCATGGTTGCTGTTGTAAAATCATGGTTCCCTTTCTGTCGGTCTCTCGACGTTGTGTCGAGAACGACAGATGGGGTTCGCCCTTGAGAACCAATCAACTCTGACTACTATAGAAAAGGCCAATGAAATTTGGCGAATGAAATTTGCATGCCGGGCTCCGCCCCCGGATGTCCGGTATAAAAAGGAAGCCGGCATGCAGCATTCATTTACCTTTTGTTCTTCAGAGCCTTCGCTCATGACTACGAACAGAACGAATTCAATGAATTCTTCTTCTTCTACATTGCCGGATCTACGACGTAGAGCAGCGGATCGTCCCTACCTGCAGCGACCTTCCCCTGGGTGTCTCGGCGGTTCCGGAGGTGATAGAGATTTTTTTCTAAAAGGTCCTTTTCAGGACTGACTGAGCATTCTCCAGCGCGGCATGTCCCGCTGTTCTCTTGGGTGCGGCACCCTCATCGAGGAGGGGGATGGACACGATCGCTGCATTAGGTGTCTGGGCGTCCAGCACACTGAAGCAGCGTTCGTTGACACATCTGCCCGCACTGCGGGCAGATTGTCATTCAGAAGTTGCGTTCACAGGTGGCTGTCTTCCTACAGGAACCAGCCACCATTTCGTCTGCTACCTGGGCGTGACATCTGTGGCTACGGCCCCGATGACCACCCACGTTAGCAGCGTTAGTGATATGGGGAACTCTGCGAACGTAAACCCGCCAGCCAAGTGCTCACGGGCCGATCGCACCCCGATTCGCTCTTCTGAACGTTCCCCAACCGGCGGTGGCATACCGTCCGGATCCTCAGGCACACACTCGGAAACGATGTGTGACGTAGATGAGATGTCGCTCGCAGCATCGGAGGGAGATTGGCATCCGACTCTGACGAATCCGAGCTCCACCCCCAGCGGTCGAGTTCAGGAGGAAGCAGAAGTGATGTCATCCGTGCTAACCCGGGGATATGTGGTTCCTGAGGTCGGAGCGCGGTGCAAACCGCGCCCACCCCGGGTGCCATGTTTTTCCCGGGGGTGCATGAGGAGCTGTGTAAAACTTGGAGCGCTCCACTCACGGACCGTTCCAGTGAAACCAGCTCCGGCTCCCTTACTTCCCTCGATGGTGGGGCAGCCAAGGCTACGTCGAGATCCCCCGGGTGGAACGTCCGCCTGCGGTGCACCTGTGCCGCGGACGGCTACCACCTGGGGGGGAATTGGCCACGCCTACCGTCCAAAGCGCGTAAGACTTCGGCATCACTGGTGTCGAAAGCTTACGATGCCGCGGGCCAGGCTGCCTCCTCTCTCTATGCCATGGCCATCCTGCAGGTCCGCCAGGCCAAGGCGTTTAGAGAGTTCCACGAGGGTAAGGCTGACCCGGGTATAATGCAGGATCTCCGTGCCGCCGCTGACAGCGCTCCATGGGCGACCAAGGCGGCGACACGGACCCTGGGTCGGACGATGTCCACGGTAGTGGTCCAGGAGAGTCACCCCCGGCTTTACCTTGCGCAGAGAGTGACACCAAGGAAGTCCGCTTTCTTGATGCACCCATCTCGCAGGGTGGGTTGTTGGTAACACCGTCAAGGACTGCGCTCAGCAGTTTTTGACGGTGAAGCAGACAGTGGCAATTAGCCAAATTTTTTCACGCCGCGACTCGGCCGCCTAGAGGCCTCCGAGATCCCGCGTGACGTCTGCTTCCCTTCAACCCAGGACCCCTTCGACATCGGCTCCGGTTCCTGTGCCCCCACAGGCGGCACCCCGGTAGCAGAGGTCGAGGGGGAAACCTCCACCCCGTCAGCAACCTTTTTGCGAGAAGGGACACTGACGGGAAGACCCCAGGGAGGACAACATCGGGCCCGAACCTTCACAGCCACGGCTCTGATTGGTCGGTACGGGACGACTTCTGCCTCGTCACCAAAGCCGGGCCCTTGTCAGGGCCTGGCGCCCACTTACTCGCAGAGTTTTTCTGTTCTCCCCGGGTGTACTTACAGCCGATCGCACACTCCACTGGACTGTGCTCGGCGAACCGACCTCACACTCTGGCGAGGTGTGAGGTCGTACACACATGACAGCTGTCACCACTCTCAAACCGACAGTGCGTGCCGTTGTCCCGCCAGGCAGGTAAAAAGGCGGAGCCAACCTTCCCTCCGGGGACCCCCGTGACAGATGGTTAGCTCCGCCGGCCGACGAACCACCCCCTGTGGGAATGATGAAGCAGACCGTCCCCTTGGTCACCCTGTCACAGTCCCTGGGAGCTCAAGAGCTGCCCACACTGTCTCGCTGGCCTTGCGGGCGGTCCGTCTTGGTTACTCGATCCAGTTCGCCAGAGACTCTCCCAAGTTTCAGGGCATCATCTCTCCCTCTGTCAGAGGCAGGGACGCCTCTGTACTTCGGGTAGAGGTCACCACCCTTCTGGCAAAACAGGCATAGAGTTCGTCCCTCAAACCAAGATGTTCAGTGGGTCACGACCCGCACTTCATCATTCCCAAGAAAGACGGCGGGTTGCGCCCCATCGGTCTGCGTACCCTGAACAAGCACCTTCACAAGCTGCTGTTCAGATCTCACGCAGAGGCGCATCCTGACATCTGTCAGGATTGGTTCGTGGCAATCGACCTGAAGGACGCTTACTTTCATGTCTCGATCCCCTTGACACCGGCCGTTCCCACGGTTCGTGTTCGAGGGGGGGGCATATCAGTACAGAGTCCTCCCTTTCGGTCTGTCCCTGTCTCCACACATCTTCACGAAGATCGTGGAAGCCGCCCTTTCTCCCCTTCGGGAAAGAGGTGTGCGGGTACTAAACTATCTCGACGACTGGCTTATCTTGGCACACTCGTGAGATCTGTTGTGTACACAGAGGGACCTGGTGCTCCGGCATCTAGATCGATTGGGATTTCAGGTCAACCGAGAAAAGAGCAAACTCTCCCCAGTGCAGAGCATCCTCTTCCTCGGTATGGAACTAGACTCTGTCACCATGACGGCGCAGCTGTCCGCAGCACGCGCCCAGTCAGTGTTGAACTGCCTGGAACACTTCAGGCAGTCGGCGGTCCCCCTGAAACAATTTCAGAGGCTCCTGGGACACATGGCGTCCTCCGCGGGGATAATACCCCGGATTGATGCACATGAGACCGCTTCAACACTGGCTACAGAGTCGAGTTCCGAGGATAGCGTGGCACACCGGCAGCAGGCGCATGGTGATGACCCCTGCTGCCGACGCACCCTAACCCCTTGGTCTTCCATGACCTTCCTCCGGGGGGTTCCCCTCGGGCAGGTGACGAGGTACGTCGTGGTGACGACGGACGCCTCGCTGCAGGGGTGGGGTGCAGTGTGCAACGGGCACGCAGTAGCGGGGCGCTGGACGGGCCCCCGTCTGCGCTGGCATGCAATTGCCTAGAGTTGTGGGCCTAGAGTCCTCCGGGACAGCACGACAGCCGTAGCGTACATCGCTAGGGTGGCGTACGCTCACGGCAGCTAACACAACTTGCCCGACGCCTCCTCCTGTGGAGTTAGCAGGTGATCCGCTCCCTGCGGGCCACACACATCCCAGGCAAACTGAACCAGACAGCCGACGCGCTCTCTCGTCAGTATACGCCTTGCGGAGAGTGGCGACTGCACCCCCGGTCCAGCTCATTTGGGTGCTGTTCGGACAGGCACAGATAGACCTCTTTGCCTCCCACGACACCACCCATTGTCTGCTTTGGTACTCCCTGACCGAGGCCCCCCTCGGCACGGATGCCCTGGCGCACAGCTGACCACGGGACGGGCGGAAGCACACCTTCCCCCCCAGGAGCCTCCTTGCACAGACACTGTGCAAGGTCAGGGAAGAGGAGCACCAAGTTTATTGGTTACACACAGCACTGTTTTAACCACACTTGACTTCAGAGCTGATGCTGTGTAGGCGACATGTAGGCGACATGTAGGTCTGGCATCCGGGGGGGGCGTATGCCTGCGAAAGCATCTTCCCACCCTCCAAGAGGTTGGGTCAGTGTGCTATCTACCTTTCTTCTTACCCAAACACATGGCTAAGAAACTGGTACCTCACCAAACCTTCCTTCTTACCCAGACACTGGTTAAGAACAGGCATTCCATCCATCACTAAGCAAGCACCCCCTGGGGTTGGCTGGGCAGAGCAGCCTTCCCCCTTAGGCCGGGACACCATATGACCTATCACAGATAGCTCTAACCGGACCTAGTGCTATCGGACGCAGTAACACCCCCCCCCCGTGGGCTGTTCCGTCTCATATACCCTCATGGCAACGGTTCCCACACATGGTAACCCATGAGCTTCCCCAGGTGGACCTCCACCTCGCGGTTAACTACCCAGTCCGCACGTTCCATGCGTTCTCCTCCAAGGACGAGACCATACCTATATCCACCATTTCCTCCCCACGGGTAGGAGGTGGCCTCTGCAGCGCTTCTCTGATTAAGAGTTGCGCTCACCCGGTGTAAACCCGAGCGGACGGCCTCTCGCCTGTAGAGAGCTAAGGCCCCGTCCGTAAAAGGTACCAGTCAGGGATGTACCCATCTTTCCCAAGAAAGCTCTGGAACCCCCCGACCACCACACTGGAAGGTTACAGTTTCACGAAGCTTCGAGCTGACACGCCCAGGCTTGTTACCGTCGCTTCGCTGATGTTGTGACGCGATACAGCGTTGTGGCGTTTCCATAGGTAACCCCATCTGTCGTTCTCGACACAACGTCGAGAGACCGACAGAAAGGGAACGTCTTGGTTACGTATGTAACCTCAGTTCCCTGATGGAGGGAACGAGACGTTGTGTCCCTTATGCCACAAACACGTATCGTATTCTGCTGCAGTCGTGAGAGGCTCTCAGGCTCTTCAGAACAAGAGGTAAATGAATGCTGCATGCCGGCTTCCTTTTATACCGGACATCCGGGGGCGGAGCCCGGCATGCAAATTTCATTCGCCAAATTTCATTGGCCTTTTCTATAGTAGTCAGAGTTGATTGGTTCTCAAGGGCGAACCCCATCTGTCGTTCTCGACACAACGTCTCGTTCCCTCCATCAGGGAACTGAGGTTACATACGTAACCAAGACGTTTTGCGAATAGTAATCAATGCACCAAAAAAACACGGTTACTATAATTTGACCACAAAAAAAAACATGGTTAATATTCGTAAGGGGGGACCATTTAAGAAAATAAATAATATATAAATCAATATATGAATATATATTATTTTGTCATAAAAATAATCGTCTCTGGCTGACCTCTTCTTGGCTCTCCAAAACAGAGAAAAAGTTGGTCAGATCGTCAAAATTCTTCTGTGGCTCTTGAAGGCCTTGCTCTGTAACCTTGATCAGTTTGTTTTTATGCCAACTGGGATTCAGGTGAAAACTGTTTACCTTTTTCTGGAAGGGACGCAGTTCCAGGAGGCCCAATGGTATGACAGCAGCCGCTGCTGCCACCATGGACCCAAGGAAGTACCTGAACAGAAGTCTGGTCTACCTTCGAAATCGTTTAAGGAGCAGCAGAACGCTGTTCACCCGCTGTTCTGATGGTGAAGCTTTCATCAATCGCGAGTCCAGGTCAACCCCTGTGAACTTCACTGCCTGACTTGGAGTTAACTTGTTGTTGGTGAAGACCCAGATGGATAATATGGGAGAGCAGCTGCCTGATTTCCACCACAGCCAGAGAGTGGGAGCACAGAAGCCAGTCTTGCTCAGAACTGTTGATGAGAAAAACCCCCGACGGATGGTGCGAGCCAGGCAGAGTAACTCTTAGATCCGCAAACTGCTCTCTCTAGTGTCTGCTGTGCAGCTGGGCCTAAGACCTGTCCAGGAACTACCGGAAAGTCTCTTGGAGTTAGGACAATGGCAACATAAGATGGGACAGAGAATTACCAATGCAAGCGGCGTGTTATATGCCTGTATGAAAAGATCATCAGCAATCCGACATTGAGGCTGAGGGCAACGGACATTAGTTCTCAAAACCTTATCTGGGGAGAGAACAAAAGAGGCAACAAACTGATCAATCTTAGGCATCTGACCCAGGCCAAAAGTGTCTGCATTTTCGATCAATAGCTCCATGCACTGCTTGCACTAGTGTGGTGTGTAAGTGATTTTGGGTTAGCCCAGCACTTATGCCATTTGTCAATATAATTTCTTGATGGCAGAAAGAAAGAGAAGAGCACTTTAAAAAAAGCACTTGTAGAGGTTGTAACTACTGGAACTGTATCAAAGCCTAAACAAGCCAATGCAGCCCGAAGGGCTTGCTTCACCACCTCCTGATCTGACTGTGAACCTTCTTTAAATCCACAACCAGTCTCCTCAGAGTCATAATGGGAGACCTGAGAGTGCTCTGCAATAATCTCTTCTTCAACCCCATTAAATGGATTGTGAGAAGCCGACACTGACATGACATCTTCCTCCAACTTGGGAGAATCCATAGTGGGAGCTTCAATTGAAGGGATTAGTTTCTCAGCCAATTGTAACTTTATAAGCAAAGACTTAATCTGAGCAAACTAGCAATCAACCCATCCACCTTCTTAACTCAGGAATCTTCCTTAATTCGTTTGCCAGACGAAAGATCCCTTGTTTCAGCATGTTTACGTTTAACCTTTGTTTTAAGTTGTGCTGGCGGTGGCGATGATTTTGGTGGTAGTAGCTACTCCCTCAAGAGTTTTTCCACCATAGCTACACAAGAGGTCATCCTATCCCAAGACAGAACTTTGCAGAGCCTCACCTAGACCTCAGTTTTATGGACAGGAAAAATATCCATATCAAAACTTAACATAGAAACCATCAGTCTGGTGAAACTGCAAATTCTACGTCAACTACATCGTAATTGTAGTACGCGAGTCATATACATAACAGCATGTTATACCCAAGGTGTGTTGTGGCGCAATCGGTCAGTGTGCGGTACTTATAAGAACCTACATAGCAGGGGAATGCCGAGGTTGTGAGTTTGTGCTTCACCTGGAGCATAGTTTTAAGAAAGTGAAAACTTGCCACCGTGTTAAAATGTAATGCAGTAAACTGATGAGACTGATAGTTTGTGCTTCTCTATGCAAATTACAATCTGTTATGTTCAAGGTTGATTGTGCCGCACAATGGTGCAGCAACCCACCCTAAATGCATTTTTTTTAGGTTCCCTCAGAATATTAAGGAACTACACAGAAAGACTACAAGCAACAGTTTAGTGCCCTTGATTTGCAAGGGTTATTCAATATATTTTTTAGATGTTTAGTATGCTTAAAACATATCAGTAACACAAACAGACCTGTGGCTACATGGTACGGTCCGTAGAACTAAATGAAAGTTTTGCAAAACTAGTTGAGGGCAAAAAACAAAGACAACGCCCTATTTTTTGTCATGAAAACAGCACCAGGGTTTAGTGTTGAACGTTTGTTGAGTGTTTGTTGCCATGCACACCTCAACACTTGTGTTTTGCTTGGCCAGTAAAGCTATTTGGTGAGGTGGACTGAAGATGTTTTTCTCTTTAAAACTTTGAAATGCCTCAGCCAGAGAAGAAATAAAAAATGAAGAGGAATTGATGGTCAGGGCGGGTGAAAGAGTGCATAGGCATTCACATGTGCCAGGATCGGCTACTGACTGTCATGGCATGCTCTAAGAAGCGAGACAATGTTATGTCAACCGCATCACATGTCAGACACATTTCAATGTCTCCACCACAGTGCAATAGGAGGACACAAAATGTTATACATTACATTTTCTTCTATTTTAAATGGAATAGAAGTAGTTGGCCATGTTTTAGTTAAAGAAACGCATAAAAGGCTTGTCATATTAATGTAACAACTTTGACTTTTTAATTAGAAACAAAACACTTAATTTACACTTTCTTGTTTTGTCCATGTTCATTTCTTGTTATGCTAACATGTATACCACAGTACAGTACAGTACAATATATTCATACACACAGAACCAGAGCCAGTCCTCCCTATAAGCGAACCAATTGGCAGCTAAGGGGCCCGCCACCACTAGGGGCCCCCCATGAGCACATGAAATTACAGCTTTTTGGTGATATATTCACAACACATTCCATTTTCTCACATAGCACTGTACCCACAATTGTTTCTATGGTGTGTGTCACAATTTGTTATATAATAATCATCCCCCAGGGCGGTGTGGCTTTAAATTGTGTTTATAGGTTGTGGTTAAAATAAAATAAAAAATATTTTTTACATAAAATCTTTGCAAATAGTTAATGCATTGAACAATAAATTCCACAACCTATGTATGGTCTGTGCTCGAAATTTAAAGGGACAGTTCACCTAAAATTGGAAGTAATGAAATTATAAAATATTTTGACAGTCACACTTGTAATGCAAGGTTTATGTGTTTGTGTTTTTATGACATTCCTGCATGCAAATAATCGAACGTCGATTGTATTGGGGGCACAGAGGGACCCCTAAATAAAATTCTGCCGGACCTGCAATAACAGTAAGTGTACATTTTTTGGATGCAGAAAGAAAGACCTCAGTTGTGTCCACACATTATCATTATATAAGATGCAACTTTGAAATATTATTTCCTTCATGCATTTTTAAATCCATACATCCAAAATGTAATTGACAAAATTAAACAACCACAATCAGCACTTTCAATTTAGCACACACCTTCCACAAGGAATAGTTCAGAAAATCTAAGCTTTCTCATATTTACTCACCCAGATTAATATGATTTATTTTTCTTGTTAATATAGGATTTTTAATATGAACTTGAGATCAATCTCTTGTTGTATTCCTTAACCGTGAGGCACTTTTGATAAAAGCATCTGTTAAATGAATAAAGGTAAACGACTCTATTGGCTTATATAGGCTACAATAGAGGACTTGACGTTCCAAAAAAGCACATCCATCATAAAAACCATCAGTTATCAACTCTAGTGGTTTAACAAAGTGAGACAATAGGTGTTTATAAGACAACAATTATTATTTGGAATTTTAGCAAAACTGAAACTAAGGCAAACATGTACTAGATCCTAATGTAAATATTATTATGTGTCTCGTGACAACTATTTGGATTAGTTTAATTAAGGTTTAAATGATAGTGATGATAGATGCAGTTTATATAACAGTCATACATATTTATACAGTATATCAAATGTTTGTGTTTATCTGAAAGAAGTTATATACTGTATGTCTGGATAGTTAGAGGTTGAGTAAATTATGAGAGAATTTTCATTTGAACTATTGCTTTAACCTTTTGTATTTTGGCACATAGCAAGTGGAACATTCACCTTAACATGAGCAGAATACTGTGCTGTGATTTATTACTTGTTCCATCTATCCATTGACAAAGATTTGGCCAACTGTACACACAGATTTTTCTCAATAACCACAATGTTGAAATTTGTCGGCTCACTAAAACTCTTGTCTGGGAATGCAGAGACTCCTTCTCAGGGTGGAATGCATTTGTCTGATATAAAATGGGATACAGTGTGTGCATGTGCGTGTTTTGTTATATTCATTATTTATGCATCTTGCAATCAGGTCATGGATAAATCTGTAAGCTTTCTACTTGTTGAACAGAAAACTTTTTTTCACAACTTTCCCAAAAGACAACTTCTATAAGCGCTGTTATATAATTCTTCAAGAATTCTTGGACGCTTTGGAGCTGCTCTGTATAAACTATCCACGACAGATAACAGAGAACAAGTATACACAAAGTTTGAAGAAAGTGAAAAACAACATTATAAATCTTCGGACGTCCATAAAGCTTAAAATCAGGCCGATTTCTTTTAATAAAGTTAAATAAATAACAGCAATAAACGTTAAGAAAACAAAGCTGAGAGAATTCCACAAGCTACCTACTGCAGATAAACACACTTTTCTGTTTTCAAGCTTCCACAAAAACTGCCAATTGCTGGCATTCGGTCAATGTTGAAGTCATCTAAGTAGTAAGGGATGAAGTGTTACTCAATTGCATGTTGCCCTGTTCAGAGTCTCGAGACATCAACAACAGCTGCAATGACCATGTTGACATTTCACTTAAAAAGATATATTTGTTTTTGACCACAGAATTGAGTCAGGCAGTTTGATTTCAAAATAGCAGCATCTGGATTTTGGACCCATACACCCTTTCACTGTTGGGAAAGACCTGTGTGTTGTAATGTTGTGGGTCTAAAAAAACTGTTTTAAGGTTGTTTCCAAACACAATTGTTTTTAAATAACACAGGACTGATTTCGGTTCCACGGGGAACCCACAAATGCACACATACACGGAAGCGTATCCAAACAAATGGCAGATGTTCTAGAATACCACAGCGGCGCAGATGCAATCTGGAAAATACCTACCGTGTTTCCCGTCCACCTCACATCGGTTTCAGTGAACGTACACATTTCACTGCTCCACAATTGCTTACACTTAAGGCGCAGAAAACCACGACCTTTTAATTTCTCAGCTGAAAACATACACTCACTTTATGTGTGTTGGCAGTCAGACATGCTTTCCATCACATTCCCTTTTCTCCTCTCTCTCTCTCTCTCTCTCTCTCTCTCTCTCGCTCTCTCTCTCCAGTGTAAGTGTGTTTATCTGCGTGCGTGTATTTTGATTGGAGGCTGTGTCTACATGGGAAGGTGCAGTTGGAATGTCGCCTAAAGGCAAGGGAGCTGCACTGCTTCCACTCTTCAGTCCGTGAGCCAGGGACGCCATACAGCAAAGTGGCTTAGGGCAGAATCGTGAGACACACACAGCAAAGCAACCGCACAGTCTCAAATGGTTTGTGTGAGCTACTATGGAATAGCGCTCTGTTGAATGAAATAAGTGGGAAACACACCGCCCTGGTCTCAAAAGAAGCTGCAGGATCTGTTGATGAGGAGAAACAAGTTTTGTGGAGCGGACGTCCATCTGGCACAATTTAGCGGAGAACATCCCAATCCAGCTGGGAGCAAACCATTGCAGTGCTCTTCGATCTCTATCGGGGGACATGAGGAGAGACAGGCTGCTGGTGGCTGTCACGTTGGTCACCCTCCTGGTGGCCGATGTTCATTTTGTCTTAATTCCCCGATTGAAAACATGGTATCACCTGTCTAGAGAAATCTGCGCCTGCAGGGGCGACAATGTCAGCTTGGGGAACCGTGTTCCCACAACTGACCTATGGCCGTTGAACCAGAGTTCTACTCTGGGTTCTGCAGAGCAAGACTCCAAACTGGAAAGGTTGTTCCGACACTCGCTGTACAACATCCGTCTTCCAGAACTGGGGCCTGATGATCTTATATTGCAGCACGAGGAGCTTATGAATTATCACAAGAGAAAAATGACCCGATGGGAGAGGTAAGCAAAGTTTCTCAGTCAAATGATTTTTGATATGTGACTCCGCTATGATGATCAAAGTTGAATAAAGTTTGAGCTCAGATGACACTTTTGTCACAACTTTTTAGGTACTGTAGCCTAGATACTGTATGTTTTAGTAGTCTATAGTGTATATATACTAGCCTAGAATATACTGTAGTCCCCAATAATTTGTTTTAGATGATGTAGTTTTTGTTATTCGCAATCTTTATTCTGGGAAAAGCTATATTGTACTTGTCAACATCGGTTGAGACATTCCGAATGTACATATTTATTTGCAGCTTTATTGAGCTAACTGATAAGACCTGTTGAAGATGATTTTGCCGTGCATTTTATGTGAATTGAACTGGCTTTGCACACGTGAAATTGGTGACAGGTCACTATGGGTTACATAGGGTAAGCCAGGTACTCTATTACTGGTAAAAAAGTAGACAAGCTCAGAAATAAAACAAGTAAACGTTTCTTTAGATGGCATAAATCTTAAATTATAATAAAAGCATTTTTAAAAATATATATTTTTACTTTTGCATAAATCGATGCTATAGTAGCAATATAAAAAGTGCGGCAATGTGGTGATGGGATAGTTTGAGCTATGGTAATATTGGGACATTCTGTGTCAAATCATTGTAAAGGGGGTCGAAATGAAAATGTTTACATAAAATTTGCAGTCAAATGACAGGCAGTGAAAATGATGGCTGCATTGTTTTATTTTCACACAGAGATGTATAGGTCTAAAGAATCTGTTGACTTCATCCATCTTTGTTGTATTTCTATGTTAACGGTAAAAAGAGAAAAGCACTTTCTGTTCTTTTTCCAGAATTATCCTAATTTCTTTTATATTTTGGTTCCTAATCAACTTGTCTTTTGGAATCTACATTAAAATCTACATGATAAAGTCCCAGAGCAGTGTCAAAGTGGCTCCATGTATAAATTGTAGACTTATTGTAGACTTTGCATATGAGACGTACTGTATTTAAAGACGAATGTCTGAAGAACAAATAATGTTAGCAATGCACTACTCATTCATCACATAAAAGCAATATTGTCAATATATTGACTTGAGAGTTTGCAGTGTTTGAATGCTGTTTATACAGAGCAACCAATGATCATTATTATTATTTTTGGCCACTGCATTGCCCTGATATTGCCCTTACTGAATTTATGTCTTAGTTGTGTTTTTAAAAGATTTTCCTCTTGAGTTAAACACATTTTCATGACAGTAGGGTAGACAAAGCACTTGTACCCGCAGTAATGTTGTCCAACAGCCTGGCCAAGATATGCAACACAAGTGTCTCCCACATAATCACTCACTTTAATTTTGTTTCGATGTTTATTGGGGATTGCCGGAGGCTCTATTGTACGTAAAAGATCACAAGTCAGAACTCTTTAGTTTCTATAAGAACTGATGAGATGAGGTGATGAGGTGTGAGTGCTCATTGTGTACTTTAGCAGCGGTGAGTGCGGAACTATGGAATCAGCACACAGAGACTCACGAATTCTGTTTATTTTAATGTGTGGCCTCCTTTTGGGTCTCTGCCACAGTAAACATTCTGTCCCATAAATTTGATATTTGACTAATTCCTTTTTAATTTCTTCTCAAACCAATGCTTGTAGAAGCCATGGTCACAATTTCAAGGGCAAATATTTGCGGCAAATAATCTGAAGCGTGAAGATGTTACCATGAAATAATAATAACCTTATGTACTTTCGCACATGAGCAATATTTCACCCAAAAATACAAATATATATAATGTATGTTCCCTAAAAATATTCCCTAGAAAAAAAAAGAATTGCCAGTTTTTAACTCGTGGGGACTGCTGGTTAAATGTAATAAGGATAACAAATGAAGATTAATAACATTAATAACAAACCACAAACTGATGAATTGTGTGGCATTACAGCAGTTAAATGGCTTGCAAATGGAATTTCATATTTAAATATTAATATACATTTTCATTTGTACTGTATTATAGAAAAGCTTTTCCGTTTTATAAAATGTATAATGTTTCACATGTTGTAAGAAGTAAAATATGTTGCCGGCAGATTGCAGAAGCTGTGGAATATAATTGTGAATCTCTAGGATCTCAAAGGCATCTACATGTGTAGACTTGTGCACACTTAGGGAACTGGAGCTAAGAATATCTCTTAGTTGATGACTTTAAAGAGATAAAACACCAAGGGTTCCTTTTGAATAATTATTTTAGGAATATAATGATTTAATAAACGGCTTATAATCAACTTAAATGTATTGGAAGGCAACTGCAGTGTTTAAAGAGGCAAAAATCTCTTCAATCAGAATGTTGTCATTGCAAATGTTGAATAGACTCATAAGAGAAATGGCTAATCAGAATAAAAGACCAAATAATCTTCACAACTTCTGTTCCACAGACTGAAAAAGTTCTACATTGAGGCGGCAGCTGCTTCAAACATCACTGTTCCTGATCACCCTGTGACCTTTGACCCTGAGGCCAGTTGGCTAAGATTCCATTTGGGCATCAACCGATATGCACTATATTCAAGAGATGACAGCAGCATAGACAGACTTCTGAAGGACATGCAGACAGCCACTGTTATCAGTGCAGGTAATGTTTACCTCTGAATCAGCTTTAACATGCATATCTTGATATGAAAGTGCTTTGGTTTTATTTCAATGAATACAATGAAATTCAATGAATAATACCCAAATATGGAGAGTTATGCTGGCCACTTTTATGTGTAGCTGCAACTGGTATTGTGTTAGCTGTGCGATTCCATTACCAGGGAGCACACATAAAGTATTGACAAAGTGAATGCAATATTAGTCGCATTTGCCAAATGTGTAAAAATGTAAAAACAAAGGCACTATACTCTCACCCCTTAAATTTCTTAAAAGGAGTACATTTCATAAAAAAATGAAAATGATATTTTCCTTGAACAAACGTATTGTTTGATAAATGTCATAAGTTCATCTAAAGACATGAAATGGCATGAGAATAAATAGATAAGAAACTTCCATTTTTGGTTAGACTATTTCTTTAATATGCAGCTTGCTACGTTTGAGACAGAGTCAATGATGTATGTTTTAAAACTTTCAATGGGAAACTCCACATTTGCTTGTTTGAACCACATGTTACTAATAGATCCAACATCTTAAAGACGTTGGGCCATAGGCATGAATAGCATGCAACTGTTCCTCATGTTCTTGATTTATAATTGACAATGGGGCTTATGTTGATTTAAAGTATAATACAATATTTTTCATTGTGTCTGACAGATTACACTCAGGATGAGAAAGCTTTAAAGGGTGCATGTGACTGCTCTCAAGGTAACTACTTTATGTTTTGTCCAGGTTTTTCTTTACATAAACTTTACTTAAACCTATAGTATTGTCACTCAAATAGACTCTACCACAAAAAATACATGACAACATTACACACAATACTGAAATAACTTGTATAAAATGTAAGACACATTCCAGTAGATATAACAAAATGTGGATGGTATGTCGCTATTTAAATAATATAGGAACTGGCAGTAGTGGGGAGTGCAATTTTATTGTAATTCAAGTTTTTATTGTTTTCCTCCGGTACATGACAATAGCATATAAAACACAGAATACAGATTTATACAATTACTGCATATAAGGTCGAAATATATACATATATAAAGTGGCTGAAATTAACAGGAAGAAAGGAAATAATAAATAAAAATATAAATAATAATAATAATAACGAGAAGGGAGTGTCATTTTTACACAAATTGTAACACAATTCATATTTTTCATTAAGAATAAATAATAAGAAACGATTCATTTTGAATCGTTTCCTATCCCCTATATAGTGCAATATGCAGCGTTCCCAATACAGGATGTAGTAAAAGATGAGCAGCTGAAATATAGAATGATGTCATCAAAATTCGAGATCGTTTATTGGTGGAAGTGAGAAACTGTAAGTTTATATCTTCTAAATATGTTTTTATCTTATATCTTAATGTGAAATTTGTTGTTTTGAAGAACATTAGCTTATAGGTAACCTTAAAGTCACCATGAAATCAAAACGTATGTTTAACCGTGTTATAAATGAGAAAATCGGGAGAACTTCCCTCCCCCTAAAATGACATCTATTTTTGCATGACATATACCTCACCCTATAAAAACATCTCATAAAATACACTGGCAGCTGTGGCACCAGAAAAAATACATTAAATAACATTTTAATGTAAAATTACATCTTTTTAGCAGACTTTTTTTGTGATTTGACATTTTTACAGTTTTTTATATGTGGAAAATCTGTCAAATAAAACAGCAAAATTCTGTTAAATTAAAAAATGTTCCACATCATTGCGAATTCAGTTTTATGCCGACTTTAAGACTAAACTATACTAAAAGGCACAACACTTACATTTTGAATTCAGGGGAAATATTTGGACAAATAACAACATCAAATTTTGTCGCTTTGGATAAAAGCGAAGCATCTGCTAAATGAATTAAGCTAGGTAAAGGTAAGGTAAATTTAATATTTTACATTAAAGCTACATGTAATAGTTGTAATACATGTAATAAGCTAACTAACAAGCATATGCAACAATTTTAGAGTACTGGAAGTTTTTTAACAGTAACATTTCTATGTCTTTCTGCATTTCCAGCATTGCTAAGTTCATGAACTGTCTTAAAACTTAAAATTCCACCTTCACTATTCAATCTGCTCTCATGGTAAACAACCATTCTTATAATAACCATGTGTATTCACATGTATCCAAACCTCATCATCATTGCCCTGTAGTTTAAATCCTTTGAAGGTAATGAGTAAGACCAGTGCTTGCTATTATAAGGCGTGTGTAGAATAAATTGCCACTACCCCTATTAGTATCAAAGGCGGTTGTGTAGAATAAATGGACTTTGGAGTACACCCCTTTCAGAAACAAACAACCCCCAATCATAAAATGCAAACAGTCTACATTATAGCATCGCTCCTCTAAACTCAAAACCACACATTCACCACCTGCCCCTGAACTCAGACAAATAAACTAAATTTATTTCCCTTTTAGCTTTTTTGGCCCTAAATAAACATCTGATGCAGTAATTGTATTGTCCAACTTGAACCTTTTGTTGTTTTTCTGCTTTGCACCACGACTTGTGTTATTTTGGAGTGTGGTTGAGTTTGTAAACTATTGATATGATTTAGCCATAGAGAAGCTAAAAGAAGTTGGAACTGTGTGGTTTGGGGTTGGCAGCAGCCTTCCATGGCTTCCCACAACCTCAGACAAAGCAGAAGAAAGCCCCTGGTGGAGCACACCGCAAGCACGAGTACATTTATGTAAAAACCTCCTATAACTAAAGTTTTTTAGGGAGCCAAACTAAAAAGAAATAGAGAAAAGAAAATAATAAATGAAGTAAAATAATATAAAAAAGATATTGTTCAAAAATCTAAAGATAAAAGTTTGAAAAGTCAAAAATGTTGACAAAAAAAATGCACAACACATTCTCATTCCTAACAATTTTACGAGGTGGCTGATTTGTAGGAATTCGTATTTTCTTTCTACATTTTGGTTAGCTTAAGGGGTTGGGCTTCTATTAAGCGTACATTTTTGTACAATTTCCATTATACAAATGTAGCCCCCTTGTTAAATTCTTATGAAGTCACGGGTGTTTTCTTTCTTTGTGACTGTCCAATCAGTGGTTAAGCCAAGCGGTCTTCACTTGAAGTTGGCACTGAAGCTCCAAGACTTTGGCAAAGCTATGTTTAAACCAATGAGGTACTGTACCATTGTGTTATGTCTTGTTTTGATTCGTTTGGTTATGTGTCACTAAATCATGGCCTTTCATTTCAGACAGGAGCGACACGAGGAGACACCAGAGAACTTTTTCTATTTCGTTGACTTTCAGAGGCACAATGCGGAGATTGCAGCCTTCCACCTCGACAGGTGAGGTGATAAAAACACTGATGACAGTCATCATAGCAAATAGACAGATGGAGTTACAGTCAATCCTCAAGCGTAGGAATGAATTACCTTGTGAAGGATCTGATATGAGTAAACACAGATGAAATCCCTTAGGCACCAGACATTAAAACCACTGGGATATTGTATGTCATTGTTTGGGCCTGTTGAAACAATGAGGTTCTGCATGATTAGTCTCATCAAAGTGCATTTGGTGTGGTCTGTTATGGCAGATTGTATGATGATGAAACCCTAGTGCAGACGTAAACAGACACTATGTTGAAATTTCATTTATGAGTCATTGATGCATTCTGAAGCTTTCAACACATGTATGTTTAAATTGTATTAATTGACATGGAAATTTGGTCTAAATTATGTATTCAGATGCATTAGTCATATATTGTTAAATTGTAGACCCCTATTGTATCCGTTAGCGTTTTTATTTTAAGTCCACCATTGCCCATAGATTCGTACGCAGGAAAGTTATGAAATTTGGCACACTGATAGAGGACAATCTTATATTTTACTGTAGCAAATTTGGAGTCTCTAACTAAGACCCTCTAGCACGGTGGTTCTCAACTCTGGCCCGCGAGATCCATTTTCCTGCAGAGTTTAGCCCCAACTCTGATATAAAACACCTGAACAAGCTAATCAGCGTATTTAGGAATAGATGCTTTCAACTTAATGCGGCGCTGTGCAAATCTATCAGCGTATGAGATTGAAGTACCGCGATAGCTATTTTAGTGCAGATTGCTCGGTACGCATTTGAATGGCTCTCGCGGTACTTTAATGATATATCCCAAACAATCTGCGCAGCCCAACATTAAGTTCAACGCGTCTGTTCCTGAAGTCACTGATTAGCCTCTTCAGGTGTTTTATCAGAGTTGGGGCTAAACTCTGCATGAAAATGGATCTCGCGGGCCAGAGTTGAGAACCACTGCTCTAGCACCCACCAATAGTCCTTTTTCCCCCGACATTCTGAATTTTTTGAAAAACTTACATTTTCGAACTTGTCCTACAGCGTTTGTCTGATTTGCACCAAATTTGGTAAGTAACATCTAGAGACAGTGCTGACAAAAAGTTAATAAAAGATTTTCTATTGAGCAGACCGTTCTCGTATAGCCTGTTAATTAATTTGATGGTGAGCGCGCCAAAATGGATATGATGCTGTATCTTCACCAAACTTTTGTGTATTGACGCAAAACTAGGTAAAAAGCTTCGGCACAGCGCCACCTAGTGGGTCCAGAGATAGAAAAACAGGCTATTTTTGCTTATATATTTTTTAAACTTTGGTGTAAAATCATGAGAGTGATCTTGTTTAATTCCTTGAGGCATGCCGAGTAAGCCATAACCAGTATTCCTCGGTCGCCCATTTTGAATTTGGTCACAAAATGCAGTATTTCATGAAGGCCATAGCATCTCGCTACGAAACCTAGTTTGGTTCTTCATGTCTGTATTCTGAGAAAACCTGTAAAATTTTACTTTAGCGCCCCCTAGTGGTCAAGAGATCTAAGAAAATGTATGAAAATGCTTATAACATATGAAAAATGTAACTGTCATCTCGTGTCATTTACATTACTTGGGTTGTTGGCTTTAGTCGAGTTCTTATACCACCTTTGTCATATTCCACCATACATCTTGACCGCCATATGGTATTTTATTCAAAACGAACTCCTACAAAATGTGTTAGATTTGCATGAAATTTGGTATCTAGCATCTAGAGACACTCATTGACCCCGTAATTGCTGCTTGCAGCTATATTTAACTTCATTCGGCGGTTTATCAGCTACTGTAGGTGCTACAATAGCAGATTTCCCACAGTGGGATGCAGTGGAAGAACATTTGTGTTGTTCTGCCATCAGTTTTGTGACATTTAAAGGGATAGTTCAGAGGCAAAACAAATTTACACCGATTTTTACTCACCCTCAAGGCGTCCTAGGTGTCTATGACTTTCTACTATTTGCTGAAAACAGTCGGAGTTATAATACCATTTTTCTTGGCTCTTCCAATGGGAATGAATGGAAGATGAGATTTTGAAACTTCAAAAAGTGCATCCATTGATCAAAAAACTGCTCAAACGGTTAATAAAGGCCTTTGGAAGCAAATCAAAGCGTTTGTTAAACAGAAATATCCATATTCACAACTTTATAAACTGTAATATCTAACTTCCGTTGGAGGATGGCATTCCGGCAAAGGATGAATTAAGCATCATAGGAGTCATAAAAATGTTTACTAATTATACTGAAATTACCAAAATATTGATTTATACTGTGAAAATAAACACCACATTATCACCAAGATACCATTTACATTCTGAAGCTAATATTTATCTTACTTAAAATATAATTCGAAACTATTGTTAGAACTTGGTAACTTTATCTGTCAGCAAGTAATGGGTTCATTTTTAATGTAACCTGAGTTAACAAGCCATAACGTGTAACTTGTGTGCAGAGTGCTGGACTTCCGGAGAGTTCCACCTGTGTCTGGGAGATTGGTCAA
Organism: Triplophysa siluroides; assembly: GCA_006030095.1. Lineage (NCBI taxonomy): Eukaryota > Metazoa > Chordata > Actinopteri > Cypriniformes > Nemacheilidae > Triplophysa > Triplophysa siluroides. The sequence goes on from VCII01000015.1 coordinate 909,787, forward strand.
TGTGACCGGTGAAATCTTGTATATAACTCACAACGCGGACCTGCGCAATGTTTTCTTTACCTCTCCAGGTGTGAACAAGAATTCAAAAAAGCCAAAACATTGAAATAGAAATGTGTATAAATATTATTGTTGGCCATTTGGTTTGACATCAGTGTGCGAGTTCTTTTAATAACTTTAAAAGTTTTCTTCTTTTTCCTTGACCAGCCAACAACACGTGTTTCTTTGCCAAGTGTTTATACGTGTGCAAGTCAGAGTATGCTGTGTGTGGTCACCCGGATCTTCTGGAAGGGTCCATGTCTGCCTATCTACCAGGCTTGAGCATTGCTCCCCGGATCTCCATTCCCAACCCCTGGATACGCTCCTATAGCTTCACTGGCCGAGAGGAGTATGTGACTTTCATTTTTTTTGTCTATGGTGTAACCTATAGTTGAGCAACTTGTTTTGCTTATGTGATGTAACATATATAAAACCGTTTTTTTCTGTGGGGGAAACAATTTCCCATCAGTATTCGAGTCCTTTTCATAGATTTAAGAATTCCGGCTTCACATTCGAAGCATGGTTGAGTTTCAAAGCAAGACTGTTAAAGAGAAAAGTCACCCCAAAATGTTTTTTTTATCATTTAATCACCCTCATGTTATTCTCAACCTATATGACTTTCTTTATGTGCACAACACAAAAGAAGATACTTTGAAGAATGTTGGTAAATAAAAAAACAATGCCATTTTTGGGTGAACTATCCCTTGGGAGTAAAACAAAAATGCTTAGTCTTGAAACAATTCATGTCTTTTCTTTTTTCTTCATTTAGGTGGGAAGTTAATCCATTATACTGTAACACAATCAAAACACTCTATCCCTACAACTCTGGGAATAGACTTGTCAACATCATTGACATGGCGATATTCGACTTTCTCACAGGCATGTATGCACATTTTTACTTTTCATTTGAAAAAATTCAACAGAATCAGGCCTGCGATGCACTTTAAACTATAAACATTAACATATCAATTCCACACCTGGCAAAAAAGTATAAGTGATTGGTCCTTCAGCAAATAACAAAAAGTTACATCGCATGTATTAACCTTAATGGAAAAGATCCTTTTACTTCCTGTTGTAGGAAACATGGACAGGCACCATTATGAGATTTTCACCAAGTTTGGGGATGAAGGTTTCTTGCTTCACTTAGATAATGCCAGAGGGTATGTTCTCATCTGTGTTGTATGTTATTTTTTTAACATATTTATTATTAGTAAAGGTTTCGTCATCTCCTTATTTTCTTGCAGATTTGGACGATATTTCCACGATGAGATGTCAATTTTAGCCCCCTTGACGCAATGCTGCGTGTAAGCATCTTAATTTATTTGACAAAAAAACTAGTTCACCAAAAAATGAAACTTTTCTTATCATTTACTCAGACTCATATCATCCCAGATATGACTTCCTTCAGCTGAACACACACACAAAATAGGATAGTCTCCAATTTACGCGCTAAATAAAGCAGGTTGTATACCACCAATATTCATATTTCAAACTTTTTTGTCTTCAGATGAGGAAAGTCAATGATGAGATAATTGTTTATTTTTGGTTGAGCTATTCCTTTAATCTTGCACTTAATAATAATGGATAATAATAATCATTTATTCACCCTCATGTCATAAACCTGTATGACTTTTCTTTCTTTGGCAAGACACAAAAAAATATTTTGAAGAACATTGTTAACCAAACAACACTGGACCCCACTGACTTCAATTGTATGAACATTTCTCAAAATATCTGATACAGATATTTATAATATAGAATCGTATACAGGTTTTAAACAACAAGAGAGAGAATAAATAATGACATATTTTATACTTGTGGGTGAGCTATGCCTTTAACATAATTACATCCTACAGCATCAAGCGCTCTACACTACTGAGACTGAAACTTTTGGCAAGGTCAGAGTACCGTCTAAGTGACGTAATGCGGGAGTCCCTATCACGAGATCCTCTCACCCCAGTTCTGACTGAGGCACATCTGGAGGCCTTGGATCGGCGATTGGAACATGTTCTTAGGACAGTGGGAAGGTGTGTGAAGAAGCTGGGAGAAACACAAGTGGTGGTCACAGACTTTGTGGAATCACAGAGAGGAACAACTATCCACCCAGCGACAAATAACAGGTGACAGGAGGACAGAGAGAAGTGAAGATGTGAAGAGATCACAAGAATCCTTAGCTGAGATCCCCCAAAATTCCACATCAAGAATATCAGCGTACCCAAGTCAAGGAGATTGGATAGTGTTTGTAAAAAGCTAGCATTCCTATGCATCTCAATGGCAGCTGCTGGGCTGGCACAGGACCACTAGAAGTATACAATGTGAATCCTACCATGGTACTCTCGGATGCTCAATTTTGGAAAAGAATTAAATGCCATATTCGCCATCTATACCCGTTGAAGGCATCAGACGAGGCCAGCAAAAAAAGACCTTGAGAGACATTTGAAAGTAATGTCACCTTATAGTCTATTACAACATTTTTTTGTTACTTTTTAAAAAGCTGTCATCAGAATAATATATATTTAGTTGTCAAACAACATTAAAGGGCCTCATCCAAAAACAACCAAACCATGATCCATTAACCGAAACAAGTAAACATGCACTAAATCTGAGGCACTGAGTCTATGAGGCACACATGCCATCTCGGAACAATTGTTTGTTAAGCAGTCCAGACATTTTCAATAAAACATCCCACACAGAACCTTTAAGGGGATGCCCTGAGCTGGTGATGTTGAGACATGGGATAAGAATGTCATATTGTGAATTCGGGTTGATCATTGTCAGAAAAGAGTCATTTGGAAAAGCTGTCTGTAGTCAGATGATGCAGGATTGGCCTTAAAAACAACACATTTCATCAGAAAACACATTTATTGTTCTTTAACTGCACCGTGGGAATGTTTCCTTTGTTTATCCTTGTCAAGTTGGTAACACTTTACAATAAGGTTCTATGTTTACAATTATGCATTAGCTAACATGAACTAACAACGAACCTACTTCTACAGCATTTATTCATAATAGTTTATAATTTCAGCGTTACATGATTAAAATCAAACGTTGTTAACATTATTGTTAATGCACCATGAAATAACATGAATTACTGTAGGCAATTTACATGAACTGAAATGAACAAGGATAAATGCAGAAAAACGAAATTGTTCACTGTTAGCTAATGCATTTACTACCATTACCAAACAGCACCTTATTGTAAAGTGTTACCGACCAGTTTTACGCAAACAGCCTGAGGAACACACAAATAAATTTGCATGTCCCAGCAAGCAAAAAATAAAAGTCTGTAATAACAAATAAAAATAACCAAAACCCAAAACAAAACTTTAATCTAATCCATTTTTTAAGGTAGTACATTAGTATTCAACTATATGAACCTAACCCAAGACTTGAATTAAACACTGCCCCCTTGTGTATGACAATGTGAAACCTAATTATGAATACAAAAAAAAATGTTTTGAATGGAAAGTGTTCAATTTAAAGCTGATGAATCAATAACGGAACCTTTGATTGCTTAATGTCTTTGCCTTTGTGCAAAAGGTTTATTTCTGTGTAGAACTCACAGGGAATCAATTGACATATTTGGGAAACACTGGAGCAAATATCATCAGTGGTCCGCAACTCTTAAAACTGAATGTCACAAAACAAGCAGAAACATTCGGGTTACAAGGAAAATGTTACCCACGACAACAAAGCCAAGGAAAGCTATATTCATCTGTTTAAAACTCACAATCATTCAACAGTCTGTCCATTCACACAGATATAAAACTTAAACTAATGTGACCCAATTCATATGACAATTTAAAATGCAAAACATTTGTGCCAAATCATTTTACTCTATAAAATGTATCATAAACTAATACTGGGAACATTATATATATAAAGAGACTCGGACAATGACTATGTGATAGAAACGGTTAACAGAAACATTGACAGTACCTTATTAACAAAACACGTTTCCCATTTTCTTCTCAGTTTTGCGCTACATTTCAGTAAGTCTCATTCATGAAACAAGGTTGATTTTGTGTACATTATAATAAACAAAAACATTTTGTTTAAACAGAGAACTTGTCAGACTCTGTTTTCAAACTGTACCACTAGAAAACCAGATACCCAGCATTTACATGATTTTTAATCATTTCATTTTCATTTCAACATTAAAACTGCTACAAGCCTGTTAAAAATTGCCATAGAAACACTCACAAGAGAAAATAACAAATAAGGTCGTTTCAAAATACGGCATGCGTCTAAATATGCAACTGTGCACTTGAAGGTATCATTTGTGGAAAAATAAGCTTATTAAAAATAAAACTTGTATTTTTGGGCATATACTGACAAAAAGGTAAATACTGAAACATTCAAACTGAAAATGCTTCTCACTCGGTGATAGCCACATGCAATTTTAAAATACAAATGAAATATTATGAGAGTATCAGCAATGGTTCACCATTCACTGCTAGAAGCAAAATTCAAGTGAAGAACTGAGGCTCTGTCCGACGTTTGGCACTGGCATTTTAGCATAAAAATAATCATTTCAATCACATAACTGTTATGCTTAATAGTTTAAAATGTTTTTAAAATTGTTGAGCCAGCTTCTCCTACTATAAAACTTAATACATATATACTGCTTGGGAATGACCTGACGTATTAACTTACAAGCAAAAAATACATATATCAGGAAAGTGTGCTGGAATGATAACAACAAAAATATCAATCCTACAGTTGGGACATATTTCTGACCGTTGTATTGTCCATTAAATCATATCATGTCTTTGTTTGACGAGGTCTGTATAGGGCAAATTCGGCAGTAAGGCTTAAAGGAGCTGAATGACAATGTAACTACATAATTCTTTTTCATAAGTAGGCAGTTCATCTCTTATAGAAAACTAGTCTTAAAAAACTAACTTCAGCACTGAATGGGTAAAGGAATTCACAATTGTTTTAAAATAACTTTACTATAAATATATTTTTACTCCTGCTTTTTGTTTAGTTCAGTGCTGGAGTTCCAGGTAAAAATTCGGTGGAATAAAGGCTGTGATTTGATTGGACGAGCATGTGTTTGATTGTCTCTCTTTTCATTTGGCTCTAAATGTCCAACAATGAAAACGCTGTTAAAGCTTTCGACTGATGTGACGGTCAAATGGGAAGCACATGAAAGTTAATGAGCTTGTGTATATGATGTGTAAATTAAAAACTAAACTGTGTCGATGATGGACCCGACAGAGGTTGCTGGAGGGGGCCGTCTCAGACGGAGAGCGAGACGAAGCTGTTGTACTGCTGGATGTTGCGTTTTAGGATGTCCGAGCACGGCCCCAACACCCTCTCGAAACGCGGCCTGTCCAACTTGACGCACTTCAGTGGCCCGCGGGCTACCACAGTGGCTGCACGGGGCCGGTTCATGAGCAGTGCGATCTCGCCTAGAGACAGGACGAGTGTGAAAAACACAATTCAAAAATAAAATGAATATTCTTTCCCAGCTAAATGTTTGGACAATATTTTTATTTGATTTTGTAGTGACAGGTTGCTCTAGAAAAGCTCATGCAACAGTGAAACATATGAATATATTTTGCATTCATGACATACCAAAGTAGTCCGATGGTCCTAACCGGCCGACCTCCACAAACTCTTCATTTTCTGACCTCCGCTGCAGAACAGCAGCACATCCCTGAAAAGGCAAAGAGTTGAACTTTAGAGAACAGAAGACACAAAAACATTCCCACACTTGCAGCCGGAGGGCAAAGCTCACTTCTAGGATGATGAAGAACTCATCCCCTGGTTCTCCTTGCACTACGATCTTCTGGGTGTCCTCAAACTGCACCGGCTCTAAAGCATCAGCCACAGTCAGACGCTCCCACTTATCCAGAGACTCTGTGACGTCACAGACACAAAAACCCAATTGAAACCCATCATATCCCAACTGGTTTCCATTAGAATTAACAAATTCTTCATCAACGTTTACATTCTCAGCTAGTATTACCTAAAATGGATACTTTGGTTAGGAACTCCTCATACATCTTCCTCTTCCTCAAAGTGCTGCCCTAAAATCAAAATCAACCCATATTTCTGTTTTAGAAACATAACATAACATTCCTGTGATCTAAAGTAATGTGTTTGAGTGGTGTACCATCAGTATTCTCCTATAGCTGTCTCTGTCAATACCCCAGAGCTTTGCGTTGGTCTTGGCTCTGACAGTCGCGGCTCTTGGGGTACCATAGATCAAAGCCAGTTCTCCAAAGCTGCCCCCTTCTCCAATGCTGGTGACCCACTCGCTGTTAACATACACCTTTGAGGAGATAAATGATACAGCATATTAAGTCGCTGGCCAAAATTGTTGACTTTAAATGCAAAAGAACAAAACCGGGGTAATAGAGCTCACATCCATTTCCCCCTGGTCTATGACGTAGAAATTATCGCCCTCATCACCTACAAAACAAGTGAATTTAGATTTAGGATAATAAAGGAAAATCTATTTGGTTAAGTATTTTTGCAGTTCTACCTTGCTGGATGACAATCTCTCCTGCAATGTAGGTGACCGGGAACATTGCATCAAATATGTCGCTGTAAGTTAAAATATCAGAAACATACCGTCAATACACAAAGTACTTGCCTACACAAAAAAACATTGAATATCGATAACAATAAATCACCTTCGTTCATTGTCATCCAAATGTGAGAAGAGCACATTCCTTTCAATAGCTTTGGCAAGAGCCGCCATAGTTTTGTAGTCCTTAGGGATAACCTTCACAGAGAAAACAATACATTAATACTCTCTCAAAACTCGACATCTCAATTTGAAGTTATCACAGTGTGACAAGCTGACCTTCCTAACATATGAAGCAGCGTCCTCCTCAGTGTAAACCTCAGCACTGATAGCTCCTCTCCGTCTGCGACCCTTCACCACGGGATTCATGGGAGGAGACACTTCATCTTCACGCGAGTCTGAGCGAGAACTGGCTTTCTGCTGGTTCAGGATCTGCTTCGCTTCCTCCTGTGAATCGAAAAAAACACACGCACCTTTTTCAAGACGTAGTTCCACAGCACAGTATGAGTTATGTTGGGATCTTATGTTATAAAGAATCGAATGTACATTTAAGTGCAAACCTTTTCAAGTCTCTCAAAGGATTCTCGGAGGAAGGCCATGGGTCGTTCAGGTCGTGAGGTGCACAGTTGTACGATGCAGTCCTTCAGCAGCTGCTGGATGTTGTGTTTTTGCACGTATAACTCGCATTCTCGCAGACTCTTCTCCTCCTCGGTGACCGCACTGCCTGATGCCATGGTGAACACTAGATGTGAACTTTGATCTGCAGTGGGACAAAAATAGAGACCATTTACTTACAGTGACAAAGAGCTCAGTGAGATGGTGATGAACTGCAACGAGCATTTATTTGTCATTGAACATAAACGTCAAGATCTATGTTTAAACACTGTGTACTATATTGTAAAGACAGTTTCATCGGACACGCGCACCAGGACTGCAGTAAACTGTTTGTTTCAGGGTTATTTTAGTTAACTAATATTCTAATCCTAAATTAAATAAGATATCGATCTAAAGATGATTGGAAAGACTTAACTAAAGTAAAAATTTAAATGTTGCCTCAAAAATAAACGGAAATAAGTTTAAAGCACTAAAATTTGAATAAGAAACAAAAACTAAAATAAAAATGAATTCATTTTATATAGCAACATAAAAAATAAACCAATAAATTATAAAATGACAAAAGCATATATTAAAATTGCTAAAACGTTTACTAAAATTAACACAAAAAACTAAAAATAAAACCTAATTTGAAATATTAATACAACTGAATAAAACTAAAATAACTCGGGTTTGTTTATCAGTGTGGCTAGTGCATAATAATATAACTATTTATATTTTATTTAATTGATGTTAATATTAATGTATATTTTTATTTTATTGTATAATAATTGTATTATATAAACGATTTGTTGAATTTTCTTGCTTGTTAATTTAATTAAACAATTTGTTCAATGGGTCATGTCATTTTGCAGCATTATTGGAGAGACAAGTTTAGTTTTCTTTTGCTTGTTATCAGAAATAATCTACAGGCACACACAGTTAAAGGGATAGTTCAGCCAAAAATTAAAATTCTGTCATCATTTACTCACCCTTAGATTGTTCCAAACCTATATAAATACAAACCTGTATAAATGTCTTTGCTCTGATAAACACAGATAAAGATATTTGGTAAAATGTCAGTAACCAAACAGATCTCACCCTCATTGACACCCATAATATTTAATTTCACTTCTATGGCAGTAAACGGGGGATGAGATCTGTTTGGTTACTGACATTCTTCCAAATATCTTTCTCTGTGTTTAATCAGGGTAAAGACATTTATACAGACTTGGAACAATCTGATGGCGAGTAAATGATGATAGAATTTTCATTTTTGGGAGAACTATGCCTTTAAGGACATCCTATGAACACATGATGCGCTGTTAGGTTTGTTCATGTTGTTGCTTTCAACACAAGTCCGTTCTTTGCGTTCTTGGGATTGAGAAACGGCTTTAAATGGAGTTTAGCATGATGCACTTCAGCATTTAGTCCATTTCCTGTTTAAATACTGTACTACAAAATAAGGGTTTGTTTGGGTGTTTAACTCATTATAAAAATCATTATGAAAATTCTAAAAATATTTAAAACACAGTTATCTTCTGAGCCATTTGGACTCCAATTGAGGATGGGAACAGGATTACTACATCATTTTAGTACTGGGATTTATGTCAGAAATAATCTGGAGATTATTTTAGTTTCAGAACACCTGGACAGTCTGATCCATTGCATGGACTATTTGAGATTAGTGTGCCTCAATATTTAGAGACGAAAAACGTCTGTTGCACATTGTTGCGAAATTAGCACCATGTTCAATATCAACGACATTATCAACACTTTACCAGCACAAACATTCATGCATTTACAATGGAGCATAAACTACACTATAACGGTTGTAATCCGTTTTGACAGGACCGAGTGACTAAATATACAACGCAATGAATAAGAAATAACATTACTGACCAAACACCATACAGACAAAAAAAATAACGCGCTTTAAAATGTGTCTAATGTTGCAACACGCTGGACCTTCACAATACATCAAATATAAATGAAATATACACGAAGCAAAATACTGAAGGCAAATGCGTTGTGCATTAAATGTGATATTTTGAATAAGGCGAGATATGTAATCGAAGGCCGTAACGTTAACGTGGTCGCCATCTTGATCTGTATCATAAACAAATGACATTTACAGCAGTTCCCGATAATCAAATTTAATATTGCGTCACACCGCCCAAAACATATCGCATATGATTTACCGTTTTCCTTTCCGAGCCTTTACAAGGGGACTCGGGTTGTGCGTTATTCTGTTATTCTGTGACGGCACAGCAACTCTTTATTCCTCACAAGCGTTTGGATGTCAGCCCACCGGAAACACCAAAGTCTGCTATTGACGTCAATTCGCTTGCTTCTCACATGGAAACTGTAACCCTGGGTAACCTTAAAGAGCGCGTTACACGTGAACCCAGGAACACAGTACCAAACGCACAATTTCTCTATCATACTTGTGTGAAATTCTATTGTAGTGCATACTTGTCAATTTTAAGAATTATTTTTATGAGAATCGACATTTTTATTGCGTAATTACACGTTATTTGTTATTGTTGTTTTTTATTATTGGTGGCCACATTTTACAATGCAGTACACAGAGATGTTTCTAGAGTTAGATGTTGTATTTACCTGTTTACAAATTTAAAAGTCAAGGATTAACAGCTTTCGTTGCAAACTGGGATCCTGCGCAAACGACGTGTCTTTTATTTTGAAAACTATTGTAAAACACCGGAAATTCATTCTGGTCATGCGGTTGCTACAGAAGTACTGTTTGTTAGTGGAGGAGGAGGTGTCATCTATTTAATTCATAAACATTCATGAGATACGTGTCTCTTTTTTAATTGCGAACATGGCCTGAATGTTTATGAGCGAATCGGGACCGGATTTGGTACGTATTTTATTTGTATTGCCTGGCAGTTGAGCATCCTCACCTGGCTTTCAGATTTACATATATAACTGTATAACGTTACCTGGGCTTTGCAATGACGGCATAAACACGTCCCCTTTCGTTACTCGATATCAATAGCAACATACGCTTCGTTGCTGAATCTAAAAGTATTTTGATCGCACATTATTTGACCTCGACTCTTTTGTTCTATTGAACCTGCTGTTGCAATGGAAAGTGTATCTGTTGAACAGCAGCAGACGTGCGTTGCAACCTGAGATCATACCCTGTCTCAGCGTTACAGTATGTCAGTCATAAGCATGACAGTGGAACTAGGTCAAGTGTGGGTTTCCATGGACCCCAAGTGTCGAGATAATGGCAAACGCATCACGGACCCTCTCCGCATCCTTCCTAATCTCCTGCATTCTTTTTGTCTTGCCATAAAGTTTCTGCGTTTTACCTTAACGAGCCAGAGTGGAAGTAGATTTTCGTTTTGTTTTTGTGGTACATACAGTAGTATATTCAAACTATTAAATTCTGTAAACCGTGTAACTTTAAAGAATTATTTGTTTTATAAGGTATAACCAGACAATCGTGGTAATATTGATAGATATACTCCAGGTGGACACGCTTGACTGTATGTTTCTATGTTCTACATAGCTTTTGATTTAAGCGTATTTTGACTTAGTTCTTAAATATTTATTGCTTAAAGTGATAGCTCACCCAAAATTGAAAATTCATCATTTGCCCGCTTGTCATTTCAAACCTGTGTAACTTTCTTTCTTCGCAAAACACAAAAGAAGATATTTTGAAGAAGGTTGGTTAGCGAACAGCAGTGGCACCTATTCACTTCTGTTGTATGGACACAAAACCAATCCAAGTGAATGGGTGCCAAACAACATTCTTCATCCATCCATCCATCCATCCATCCATCCATCCATCCATCCATCCATCCATCCATCTTCTTCCGCTTATCCGGGGCCGGGTCGCGGGGGCAGCAGTTTAAGCAGGGACGCCCAGACTTCCCTCTCCCTAGACACTTCCTCCAGCTCTTCCGGGGGGACACCGAGGCGTTCCCAGGCCAGCCGGGAGACATAGTCCCTCCAGCGTGTCCTAGGTCTTCCCCGGGGTCTCCTCCCGGTGGGACATGCCCGGAACACCTTCCCAGGAAGGCGTCCAGGGGGCATCCGGAAAAGATGCCCGAGCCACCTCAGCTGGCCCCTCTCGATGTGGAGGAGCAGCGGATCTACTCTGAGCTCCTCCCGAGTGACCGAGCTTCTCACCCTATCTCTAAGAGATCGCCCAGCCACCCTGCGGAGAAAGCTCATTTCGGCCGCCTGTATCCGGGATCTTGTCCTTTCGGTCATGACCCACAGCTCATGACCATAGGTGAGAGTAGGAACGTAGATTGACCGGTAAATCGAGAGCTTCGCCTTGCGGCTCAGCTCCTTCTTCACCACGACAGACCGGTACAGCGACCGCATTACTGCAGAAGCTGCACCGATCCATCTGTCAATCTCCCGTTCCATCCTTCCCTTACTCGTGAACAAGACCCCCAGATACTTGAACTCCTCCACTTGAGGAAGGAACTCTCCACCTACCTGAAGTGAGCAAGCCACCCTTTTCCGACTGAGAACCATGGCCTCAGATTTGGAGGTGCTGATTCTCATCCCAGCCGCTTCACACTCGGCTGCAAACCGTCCCAGTGCATGCTGAAGGTCCTGGTCTGATGGGGCCAGCACGACGACATCATCCGCAAAGAGCAGAGATGATATCGTGTGGTCCCCAAACCCGACGCCCTCCGGCCCCTGGCTGCGCCTAGAAATTCTGTCCATAAAAATTATGAACAGAACCGGCGACAAAGGGCAGCCCTGCCGGAGTCCAACATGCACCGGAAACAAGTCTGACTTACTGCCGGCAATGCGAACCCAAGCTCCTGCTCCGGTCGTACAGGGACCGGATAGCCCTTAGCAAAGGGTCCCGAATCCCATACTCCCGGAGCACCCTCCACAAGATGCCGCGAGGGACACAGTCGAATGCCTTCTCCAAATCCACAAAACTCATGTGGATTGGTTGGGCAAACTCCCATGAACCCTCCAGCACCCTGGAGAGGGTATAGAGCTGGTCCAGTGTTCCACGACCGGGACGGAAACCACACTGTTCCTCCTGAATCCGAGGTTTTACCATCGGCCGGATTCTCCTCTCCAGTACCCTGGCATAGACTTTCCCGGGGAGGCTGAGAAGTGTGATCCCCCGATAGTTGGAGCACACCCTCCGGTCCCCCTTCTTAAAAAGAGGGACCACCACCCCGGTCTGCCAGTCCAAGGGCACTGTCCCCGATCCAGAGACTTGAGGTACTCAGGGCGGATCTCGTCCACCCCCGGTGCCCTGCCACCGAGGAGTTTCTTGACTACCTCGGTGACTTCAGCCCGGGTGATGGGCGAGTCCGCCTCCGAGCCCTCGGCCTCTGCTTCCTCAATGGAAGACGTGACGGCGGGATTGAGGAGATCCTCGAAGTATTCCTTCCACCGCCCGATGATATCCCCGGTCGAGGTCAACAGCCGCCCCCCTCCACTGTAAACAGCGTTGGTAGGGCACTGCTTACCCCTCCTGAGGCGCCGGACGGTTTGCCAGAATCTCTTCGAGGCCGACCGATAGTCCTTCTCCATGGCCTCCTCTAACTCCTCCCAGGCCCGAGTTTTTGCCTCCCCAACCACCCGGGCTGCAGTCCGCTTGGCCTGTCGGTACCTGTCAGCTGCCTCGGGAGTCCCACAAGCCAGCCAGGCCCGATAGGACTCCTTCTTCAGCTTGACGGCATCCCTTACTTCCGGTGTCCACCACGGGTTCGGGATTGCCGCCTCGACAGGCACCGGAGACCTTACGGCCACAGCTCCGAGTGGCCGCGTTGACAATGGAGGTGGAGAACATGGTCCACTCGGACTCAATATCTCCAGACTCCCTCGGGATCTGGTCGAAGCTCTGCCGGAGGTGGAAGTTGAAGATCTCTCTGACAGGCGATTCGGCCAAACGTTCCCAACAGACCCTCACAGTACGTTTGGGTCTGCCGAGTCTGTCCAGCTTCCTCCCCCGCCATCAGATCCAACTCACCACCAGGTGGTGATCAGTTGACAGCTCCGCCCCTCTCTTCACCCGAGTGTCCAAGACATACGGCCGTAGGTCAGATGAAACAACTACAAAGTCGATCATCGACCTCCGGCCAAGGGTGTCCTGGTGCCATGTGCACTGATGGACACCCTTATGCTTGAACATGGTGTTCGTTATGGCCAAACTGTGACTAGCACAGAAGTCCAATAACAGAACACCACTCGGGTTCAGATCAGGGGGCCTGTTCCTCCCAATCACGCCCCTCCAGGTGTCACTGTCGTTGCCCACGTGGGCGTTGAAGTCCCCCAGCAGAACGACGGAGTCCCCAGTCGGGGCGCTTTCCAGCACCCCTCCAAGAGTCTCCAAGAAGGCCGGGTACTCTACACTGCCATTTGGCCCATAGGCGCAAACGACAGTGAGAGACCTATCCCCGACCCGAAGGCGCAGGGAAGCGACCCTCTCGTTCACCGGGGTAAACTCCAACACATGGCGGCTGAGCTGGGGGGCTATAAGCAAACCCACACCAGCCCGCCGCCTCTCACCATGGGCAACTCCAGAGTGGTGAAGAGTCCATCCTCCCTCGAGGAGAGTGGTTCCAGAGCCCAAGCTGTGCGTAGAGGTGATCCCGACTATTTCTAGTCGGAATCTCTGAACCTCACGCACAATCTCAGGCTCCTTCCCCGTCAGAGAGGTGACGTTCCATGTCCCTAGAGCTAGATTCCGGTCCAGGGATCGGGTTGTCGAGGCCCCCGCCTTCGACTGCCGCCCGATCCACTTTGCACCGGCCCCTTACGGTCCCTCCTGCAGGTGGTGGGTCCACGGGAGGGTGGCCCCACGTCGCTCCTTCGGGCTGTGCCCGGCCGGACCCCATGGGGGGAGGCCCGGCCACCAGGCGCTCGCATACGAGCCCCAACCCCGGGCCTGGCTCCAGGGTGGGGCCCCGGCTGCACCATACCGGGCGACGTCACGGTCCTCCATTTACTTGTCATCATAAGGGTTTTTTGAAACATACAACATTCTTCAAACTATCTTTATGTGTACTGCGGGAGGAAGAAAGTCATACAGGTTTGAAATAACAAGGGATGATGACAGAATTCTATGCTACCTTTCACAGACTGATAAAAACTGCCTATGTAGTATATTTTTCTTAGTAAATGTTAGTGTAATATTAAAAATGAATCAAAATCATATTTAAATAAAAATGTTGGTCATTATTTCAAGTGATGCATTTCCATTTGGGATGTTTGGATTCATTTAGAATTATTTCTATGGACTATTTTCTAAAATGAGAAACATAGACCAAATGACCTTTGCTTGGTTGTGCTTTATATGGAACCTTAAGACATTAACAAGCGTTTTCTCTCAAAATCCATGTAATGAGTAATGAACCATATGACATGACATTTTTCAAAGCCATGCAAGCTAAAAGATAAACTTATCGTAAGCTCACATTTCCACCTTAAACGTTAGGAATAAAATTAGGTCCAGGTGTATAGATTGCACATCTTATTTGAAAACCTTCTCAGGCCACAAGGGATCCCCACAGGACACAATAAAACAAAGGACAAATATTGTAACTTATACTGTTACAAGATTAGAATACTCACTTTTATCAGATGCTGTGGCCATATCAGATGGACACTTTTTGTCCCCATGAGGAAATGTGTCCAGTGCCGGGTTACTCTGGTCGTGTGCCTTGAAGCTTTTCCTAATCTGGTTGTTGTTACATTAGGTGAACCGCCAAGAGCTTGATAAAATATTTAGAGTGTTTTTTTCCTGCCTTGGACATTAGTTGATAATCCTACCCAGTAGTTGTCCACCCCTTAGGAGGTATTTTGAGCTCGCCACATTTGTTTTTCCTAATCAAACTAATGCTTAAGAAGAAGGTGTATGTTTGTGAGCTCTATGGTCTTTCACATGGGCTTTAAGGACGCAGGCTCTTGTGATGGCACAGAACAACTTTTTTGTGACGTTGGTCTATTTTGAACCCGATTTGTAAGAAAATCTAAATCTAAGGTTAGGTAAGGATTTTACTTAAACTTCCAAAATGCACACGTATATCCAGTCTTAAATTACTTTTGCTGTTATTTTTGCTCTGGGAATAACTGCTAAAATGTACCTATTTTTCTTCATTATCATCATTGACGTTGTCATTTGTGAGTTAGACAAGTGTACTAACAGTACTAATATTTGTAAAACAGCATTTTATTATACTATTTTACAATTACATTTATGTAACATTTTTTCGTCCAAAGCAACTTGCAGTGCATTTAAGCAATACGTTTTTATCAGAATTTGTGAAAACTGTAGAAACGAATAACTGAAAAGAGGCTCTGTATTTTGTCAGATGTCAAATACTGCAAAGCAAACAAGTTCATAATGACGTTAGGCAATACAACAGTAATGTATGTACATGCATTTAGGAAAAGTTCAAATAAGGCCACAATACATCTAGAAATGCTGATCAAATACTTTTTTTTGTCTGTTTGGCAGAACCATAAACTTGAAAAAGACTTTGTACTGTTGATTTCTAGCCTGTATGTTATGGATGCACGTGTTATGCAGAGGGGATCGACTCTCATTTTGTGTGCTGTGTGTTTGCAGGCGGGTGGGATGCGTAGCTGGAGGTGGTACCTCTCCAGGGTCATGCGCCTCTTCCTACGCTGGTTCAGGCTCTGTCCACAGCGAGGACGCAGAAAGCGGCAACGCAGTGTACGAGACCTTTGGAATTACGGGAAAGTGATACTCAAGTCCCTGTACTACAACATCCTGACCAATTCGGACACGGTGCTGGACTGTGCCTTTGAGCCCATCTACTGGGTGGTGGACAACCTGACCCGTTGGTTTGGAGTGGTAAGTAGACTAATATCTGTCAATATGATTTTGATTTCATTATGTATCTTCTTCCATCGTAAATGATTGGGTGCAGAACTTGCTGTGATCTACACCCACAGTGTTGAATCGTTCCTAATGTGTTTACTCTTTATGTGAAGGTGTTTGTTTCTTTGGTCATCTCCTTGACCAGCTCCGTCGTCATTATCGTGTATGTCTGCATGCTCCCCGTCATCTTGAACACGTACCCCTTACACTGGATACTGTGGCACCTCTGTTACGGGCATTGGAATCTCCTTATGGTGGTCTTCCATTATTACAAAGCCACAACTACACATCCGGGCTCCCCTCCGCAGGTGACTCAGATTATTTTAGATTTGTAAACTTTTGAAAGTTTCAGTTGTTGATTTGATGGTTGGAGCATTGTTTGCTTAGGATTTGTGTATTTGATATTTATGCCTTTGTTGCATGTGTGTGTCTTTTGTTTTAGGAAAAGAGCGATATTCCAACTGTTACTATTTGTAAAAAATGTATAATTCCCAAACCAGCTAGAACGCATCATTGCAGCATCTGCAACAGGTAAGACTTTATTTCTTTATCCACAGTGGACTCGAAAAGCTTAGTGACATTTCACATTTGTGAATGCCATTGCATTAGATAAGATATTATCTGATGATATATGGAAATAAGCAGCTGGCCTTATGTTCAGGGTTTGTTGGATGTCAGTCAGTTCCCCTTAAATTCACACGGGTGTTTTTGCAGAGTAACCAAAGATGTATTTCATCACATTACTATGGACATGTTGCACAATTATTTGACAACCAGAAAGAATCCAGTTACTTTTGTCTTCAGTTTAGACACTTAATTGCATACTGTGTATTGTTTTTAATTGAAATCCCACAAACAATGTTTTAATGTCGGGCATCTAATATTTTGTTCTCTAATGCATTGATCTCCATACATTATTTCAGTGCAAGATACTGTATGTATCCAAAATAAATTTGACAGCCACTGTGTTGTATCTCAAACGTTTTACCTTCTGTTCGTTGTTGTTTTCGCAGATGTATTTTGAAAATGGACCATCACTGTCGTATCCTTCTGAAGGTGCACAAATGTAAATGACGAGTTGTAAATGTTTTACTTTTCTTTATTTATTCATTGTGGCCAGTTTTAAAAGTGAAAATATTCTGTGACTTTATTGTGTGGTTGTGGATCTTTACTCACCTCTTGACCAGCGTGGTTGAATAATTGTGTGGGTCATTTTAATCACCGTTACTTCTTCAGTTTCTGTCTGTATATGACCATGGGCTGCATCTACTGCAGCATGAGTGCCAAAGAGATGTTTCTGGATGCTTACAATGCCATTGAGGTAAACGGATGTTCCTCGAGAATATAAAGTGCATTGGTCAACCTCTGGTTTGCTGTTGAGATGTGTTTTTTTGGGTTCATTTATAAGATCCGAATGCTTTTTAAATGATTTACCCTTTGGATCAACAAACCCTTTGCCTACCGAATGATGCAATTGCATTACATAAAGTTCTCAGATGTTTTCATTTTGTAACATTTCATAACTTAATTATTGAATAGAGGCAATTTAAACATTTATTTTTATTTTAAAGAGCTATTATCAGACGCCTGCACCTGAATACACCCATCAGGAGCGAATGGTTCATAAAAGCCTCATTTATCTGTGGGTGCTCACAAGGTAACAACAATGATGTATTTTCACATATAAATTTACAACATATATCCTTCCATCTAATGTTTCTTCCAAATCCCATGTTTTGACCATTCTAACAGTACGGTGACTTTTGCTCTGGGAGCCCTGACATTGTGGCACGCGGTGCTGATAACCAGAGGAGAGACCAGCGTGGAGAGACATATCAACCGCAAAGAGAGAACGCGACTCAAGCTGAAGGGCAAAGTAAGACTGATTCATAAGATTTAAAGATCAGTGGAAAGTTGATAGGAGGGCTTAATACAAAGTCTTTTTATGTCATTCATTTCCAAAGGTCTGTCCCACAGAGCATAGTTATTTATACTCTCATACTATGTCATTTACAGTTTTTTAACGTTTACATTATACATTTGGTACATGCATATACCCAGATTGACCAGGGTATATACTAACTACATATTTAAAGAGTACATAACTAGGGATTTTTAAAGGAACAATATGGGTTTTTTTGGAGGATCTATTGACAGAAATGCAATATAATATACAAAACTATTTCTTCAGAGGTGTATAAAGACCTTACATAATGAACCGTTATGTTTCTAATACCTTAGAATAAGATGCTTATATCTACATACTGTACAGAGCAGGTCCCACATACATTGAATTCGCCGCCATGTTTTGTACAGCAGCCCTAAACGGACCAACAACTCTACAACGCGCGTTTCCTCTCCCTCTCCCCTGCGGTATAGCGGTGAAACGGATCGGATCATGCGCGAGTACAATATTAAAGCGGTTCCATATAAACAATGACCAGGGGCGGTTCTAGGGGGGGGCAGTGCCCCCGTGTCAGCACACTTGGCCACCCCCCTGGCCCCCCTAAATCTGGAATGATATTTCACCAAAACAGAGCAATTTTGAGCTGAACTTGTTTTCAAATGAAAAATTACTGAAAAAGAATCATGATAACAAATGTTGTGCCCCCTAAAAGCATAAGTGGCCCCTGCCTGGCCCCCCAGTTACAGTAGTCTAGTACCGCCACTGACAATGACCCTCAAACTGCTCCGTCACACAGCTAATATTAGAACAAAAACAACAACATATCTTGGTTCTTACAAACAGAAAATCCAATGTTACTCGCATACTGATCCGAATCAAAGCAACCTCCTCGGGGGTGATTTTAAGTCGATCTTTCTCTCCAACGACTCTCTGCTGGAAAGTATCTCCATAGATATCTGTGGGTCCTAACTCTGGGTCCTGTCTCTGCTGGAAAGACTTTATAATATTAGCGCAGATCTTGGCTCCTGCCTGACTTTTATCCTTCTTTTTATACTTAAAATCCATAGACCTTTTATTCAATGTAATAAATAAGACATCGCTCTTTCTACAGTCTCTCTCATGCCCACTTGATCTCTTCCCCGCGTCTACATGAGAACGACATCTTTTTGTACTATGGTGGCCACCGTCGTGTTTGGACCGAGCATTCGTTGCAAATCTATAATACAACGCTAGTGTAGTTTATGTACATAGGTGTAAAAACACTATTTTGCAATAATAGGCAGTTATTCTTATCTTACTTCTTGACTGACTCTCAAATGATTCGTTCCGTGATTCATCTGTCTAATCCCCTCCTTTCCGCTAGCCTAGTCTGATGTGATTGGTCAGATGGTCTAGTCTGCTGTGATTGGTCTACGGCAAATGAGGCTCACGAGCTACAGTGTTTGGGGGAGAAGAGTGAAGTTTTCGTGGGCAGATCTTGCAAAACGTAGGCGGGGTTTATATGTAGTGACGTAAATCCGCGGCGGTTCGTGAATCGGACTAGGGACGACTCATTTGCGTGATTCAGAGTCGACTCCCTTTTTTCCAAGCCAATAACTTTGTTATTCATTCACCTTTGGATTTACAACTTGGCAGACTGCTTACTTTCAAACACGGCAAAATTACACACTGCATGACATGTCATTTTCATGATCTCATGTTATGTACGCTTCAATGTATGCTGTATTTATTCCCAGGTGTTCCGTAATCCATACCACCATGGAACAATTAAGAATTGGAAAATGTTTTTTGCTGTGGAAAAGCCGAGGTGAGATGTCTACCATTTTAATACATTCCCTTTAATTGTAAATGTAAAAGCATTTTTTTTAGTCGTGTATTGTAACAGATGTTTCCTGTCTAACAGTCACTGGCTAACACGAGTGCTGCTACCCTCCAGTCATCTTCCTCATGGGGACGGCCTGATGTGGGACTGTCCTAAATACAGAAACAACACAATGGCTATATAATGTCATTGACATATCCTGACCACATAATTCCTCATCAACTATGGATCTGTTGGATCAGTGGATTATAGGAGTGAGGCATCATGTCTGCACTGCCCAAACCGTACTGTTGGTTTATGGACTACTGGTGGAAGTTTTTAAGTGGATTTGTTATTAAATGTGTGTGTTTAGGTCCTAAGGAGATTTTTTTGAATAGGTGCCGAGTCAGTGGTAGTACTTGGTGCCAAAGATCTGTTGTGAGTGGATTTTAATGACTGTGAAATAATGGAAATCTTGAATTGGGTTCTTCCTGGTACTCATCGATACCAATGCCTGTACCATTTCTAAACACAGTGTGACTAATAAAAATAGTATCGCTTCATAATTACAAACAATTCCACCTTAAACACATTATAAAAAAATAAATGTATGTGCTTGTCACAAACTTTCAGTCAGTTTTGTAACATGAGGTGTTTTTTTACGAGCACTAGTACATGAGCTTAGTATCGATGCATCCCTACACAAAAGAATGTCTGTTTGCGCCAAGTTGGTCCATGCATTTCTGTTAGGTTAGTTGGAGTCATTTGCTAATGTTTTGTAGTTAACATATTTGACATGATTTTAAAGTATTTCTGCGGTTTATACAAAAACAGCCCTGGACCACTAGTGAAATGGTTTTATTTTGCACCTTTTTCCTCATTCTGAATGATTTTTGTGTACCGCTTTTGCTGTACTGACATCATATTCTTAATAACTTGAAGGTTCATGTTACCAGGATGATTCCAAAGAGCATCTTATTCCTGTATGAAATTATAAAAATCGCGCCGTTTTTGCTTATAAATTTTTATTACATTTTTTATATCATTTAATTTTACATCCAGGTTTAAATGGAAAGATATTTTCAGTGTGGTCACAGACTTTCATATCAATCGTACTGGTTAACTACCTAAAGTATGTTTTAACAATTTGAAGTACTGATGTTCATAAAGACTACAAAGACAGCATGTGAAAGCGAACAGATCTGTTATAATACAGCAATACAACATAACGGGTGTATTACAGGTACTTGCCCTTACCACAATTCATATCTTTTCTATTTAACAAACCACGTTTGACATAAATCCACTTCTGCCTTGCATTTTTTTATTTGAAGCAACCCATTTTAATAACAAAATTCCCTCACACACCTTGACAAAAAAGTTTTATTAACAAGTTTGACATTAAAATATTGTTTTAGATTCTTGGCATCGAGTTTTGTCAGTTAGACCTATAGGTTAGTCTTGAAAATGAATAATGACAACCAACTTTTTGGCTGATAGAACACATCATTTTAAAATACTGACATTAAGACACATTCACTGATCCTCGCATCCTTCTCCAAACTACATTTCTTCCACCCGCCATTCCCAAAAACTGTAACGCAGCATTGTTAACTTGTAATCTGAGGTGGTGTGTGTACAAAGAAACCGGTCAGCAGAATCAGATGTGTCATGTAAGATCTTGCTGCTGGCAATCCATATATGTCACTCGTGTATCAAATTTCCTTTGTAAGGTCCGGACTGAAGAAACAAGTCTGCTTAATGCATCATTTCGGGTTCATCTTCAAGCAGTTTGTGGCTGCCTAGAGTTTGTTTAGCCATTGCTATGCCCAGGCAGGCCAAACCCTGTGCACTTTAAAGTACGAAGGATACTATAAAAAGGCTGTGGGCAAGTAAAATCAAAGGCTGTGAATGGTATTCTGTTCCCAGATGTCTAAAAGAACATCCATGATGTTTAATCCACAGCGGATAGCAGAAGTTTATCTTCCACCAGGACTACCAAGCAAAAACCTGTGAAGAAGAATCCAGATATTAGATGACGTTAGAACATTGGACCTTAAAAACATCAATAGATGCCTCTTACCATTCTCCCCTGGCAGACACGGCCTCCTTTCTGACCAGCCTCTTAATGTCATCCAGTGGAAGAGCAAGAGCTTTTAGCACTCTAGCACGAAACGGCAATACCTGAAACATGGGGTAAACTATAAGCTGCTAAAACCAAGATATACTGTGTAATATACTTTAGTCATTTCTGTGTGCACAAATCTTAATGTATATATTCAAAAGAATTGTGGGCTTCTAACTTTAAAGCAACAGTTTGGGCAGGGCCCTTTTCTATTCCAACATGACAATGCCCCTGTGCACAAAACAAGGTTAAGAAAGAAATGATCAAAGTAGCGGTCACTACTGATAAAAGTAATTCGTTCTTTTGACGAAAGTTTAAGTCAATATAAAAAAAATCTTTACATGATTACAAGTAGATAAATGCATTTTTACCATATGTTCAGGCAAGTGGGACAGAGCATGGACACAACGGAGGGATGCAATTTTCACTTTCTGTGGAGTGGAGCATAAGAATTAACACTAGGTCAAATGCTGAATTATAAAAATAAGAAAATGTTCAGAGCACATGAGGTACTGTACCATAGCAGGGCTGGTGGTGAGGGCCAGCAGGCGGGTAAATAAAGCCTCCAGCTGGTTGTTGAGGGCCGCCGGGGGTTCCAACAAAACTGGCTGCAAACAGGACAGTGTAGACAACTGCACCCCCTGATCCGGACATGATAACGCCTCAAGCAGAAGTGGCAGCAACTGTTCTCAGAACAGCACAGAAAACAGATTCAACACTTTTAACTAGTGCCGCATTGGCCGTACACACTTGCACCTATGGTTCTATGACTGTTTACTCGTACGCACTCACCGCTGGGAGCTCTGTGAGCTGAACTTGTCTTGGAAGGTTATTGACAATGTGAGACAGGGCTTTTAAATAACAAGACTTCTTTTCTGTCGAACAAAAGAATACGTTTTAGATATTGCAGTGGTAAAGGAACATAGCAAGCAGTTTATCTAGTACGTGGCTAGATAAAACAGAAAGTGGTAATCCGGCGGTACCCTGCTCTGCCGAGTTGAAGCCTTGAACCAGTTTGGTGGAGTTTTCGGCGAAAAAACGTTGTCGGTACATGATGCGCACGTCGGCGTGACAGTTGCGATTGAGTACGTCTGGCGAGTTGCTCATGAGAACACAGAAACCATCGGCCACCTTAGACCCTAATTCTGGGTCACCCAACAAAGCAAAGAGCTGAGAACAAATGAGACCGAGTGAGAAATGGATCATCCTAACGTGAACCCCGTGAAAATGAGTGTCAAGAATTATGTGAGCAGGAAACCATTCACCTTGTCTGTCAGGACTGTTGATAGTGGATGGTATCGTAAGAGTAGGGCCTTAGCCACCTGGGCAAAAAATAAACACATTTATATTAAATGTATGTTTTAGGGCATTAACCATAAATGTTTTTGGAGTTAAAATCAACCAGAAAATGTTTATCGTCTATAATATAATGCACAACATTATTGATATTAGCTGAAAACTGTGTGTGCCCAAATCTACTGCCAGCCTTCTCAATAAATAATAAACTTACATTGATGTTCAGTGTTTTGATCATATGTCTGCGGTGTTCTGGTTGGTTTTATTGCATTCTAAATCGTTGCTAGGTGCCTACTCGCTCACCAAAGAGCATGATATTCTGCTCACTAGACTGTGTTGATGTCATTTTTAGGCGTTGGACGTGTTTGTGTCCTTACCCATAGTAGTAATGTGAAGGCTTGCGTTCGTTGTGTGGAGGAAACGTTCTCCAACTCCACGCTGATCCTCTTTAACACTCTCTCCAGCACAGCGTCTAAAGCTTTACCTGAACACACAAACGCGATTTCAGTCGTACAAATCACTATGCAGATCAGGTAAATAAACTCCACGGCTCGAATAACTCATCCATTATTTCCAATGATGCAGATTGATTTAAAAATAGCCTTCCATTAGGTAATGCGGCACTAAATGTAGGCCGTGGGACTTGGAAAGAAGATAATATCATTGTCTGTGTACCTGCCGGCCTCTTGTTGACCAAGCCAGCGAAACATTTAGCAGCAAATGTGAAGGCGAACACGTGCGGACACGTACAGCTCAGCTCTTCCAACTGGACAAGAAGCCTGTCAATCTCAGGGATGTCCACCTGATCAGATAAAAATGTCATTGTAAATAGAAAAAAAATAATCTTAAATGTGCATGTACAGCATACAAATAAATATGTACTTTTATTACAAACAATATTACTGATCATAATAAATAACGATTACGGTCATATACTTATATTCCAGTTTATTTTATAGCGCATTTTCACAATTTACACCCCACACATTTTGTTGTGGTAAATAATTGAACTTTAGCTTTGGTGTAATATCAAACCTAACATTGTATTTTCTTTCACTGATGGTGTTTGAGGAAACCCCCCTCATATGATTTGGGTGTACAGCAATACACCTTCATTCATTTCCTTTTAAGATTCTCACAGAAACTCATTTCAGATCAAACATAACTCACATTGCGTGGAAAAGAGCACACGCAGGCCATCAGAAGACACACCAGCTGAGACGGCCCTCTGGATTCTGCATGACTCTGTGAAAAACACACACAGTTACTTATATTTCTTTACACACAGATGCTGAAAGACGGGAGAACTGCATATTGATGACCTGAGCGGCTAGACCAACAATTGTAGGCCTAGCACGTACGCTTGTGTCGTTTCTGACCAACAACATAAATAAAAAAATACACCAAATAGTGTATTTATATCTTATCTACTATTTTAACATTCTTTTCCACATTTATTTTATTACGTGACAATATCTACAGGAGAAATGTACTAAGATCGTTTTTTAGTTCAGTTCAACTGTGCGTGTGACCCATCATTGAAAAACAATGGTCTTCGTAAGATAAAACGAGTGTTACAAGTTGTAATGACAACATTTGATGTTCTTCTTATGATGTACTTTAGTAGAAGACAGATATAATGTAATATTGCGCACAAGTCTGGGATCTTTTTAATCCTCATACCTGCAGCAGCTGAATTTGAGAGGGAAAGTCATTCTCTGGCAGGAAGGACACATCTCCATTCAGGAAAAGATTTACAGCCTGGGCAGCCATGTGGGATGCTAATCTATAAAACATCAGAATGGTTCGTGTTTGAATATTGATGTTTTGTGCATGTCAAAGTATGTGTTCGGAAAGTCCAAAAATGAACTTAGTTACAAGATGTAATCTCTGTGTTTTTAGTGTCACCAAACAGAACTGCGAAAAGATAACATGTTCCAGTATGTTATTCCAACAGGGGGGTTATTTTCCCTTCTATCACTATGTCTCTGGTCAAATTCACATCATTGGTTGAGCCAGAAGTTGAAGAAGCTGCTCAAACTCACAGAAATGTTTTGATAGTGCCACAGAGCCACTGTTTATACTTTGGGCAGGTTATGTTACTCATTGTTTACTTCGTTTCAACAGAATCCAATGCCACTAGAAGCACAGAAATGACACAATTCTTTTTTTTATGTATTGGGGTGTGATTTTTCTACTTACTCTGTTTTTAATCCAGCACAGGCTGTGCTTATGACAGGAACTATCGCAGACAAAACGGCTTCATCTGTCAGTGGGCTACTGTCACCTGTTGAAACAAAAATAGCGCTGCCATACAACTACAACTACAGAATATCCATCAGAAACACAATGGACAAATCAGAGTCCCTACTCTGCAGAGCTGCCTTCAGAGCCAATCCAAAGAGTCGAGGAATGACGATGTCATGGAAGAACTGACCAATCTCCTCAGTGTCACGTGTGTGTTGTGCTATCTTCTCCAAACTGATGCATACAGAGATCACTTCCTCCAAAGAGAAACCGCAGCTACCTAAAAGATGAACAACACTTTCATCATTATATCAATATATTACATATAGTATGCATTATAATATAAAAAATACACTTATACTAAGCAATAAATTAATCTTAGTATAATTGATTCACACCGATGATTCTATTGTGGATTTTAGCGAGACTACACTAAAACATTTATTTAAAAATGCATAAAATAAAATGAATAAAAAACGAAGAAATGAACGTATACCTGCATGGGCTGAAGCCACAACCTGCAGCAGCACGGGGGCGCTCTCAATCACCACGCTGGCTTGAGACGACACGGATGCTAATGCCATCACGCATCGCTGACGCACAGCTCCATTAGACTGAGACAAGCGATCACTGACAGTCGCTGGATCTGCAAGAAGTCATTCTTGAAGATTAAGTGTGCTCGAGGGGATTAGCTATTGAGCATTCAATACTAAAACATAATGGGAGAGCCCCACCTGAGAAGATCTCTTTCTTCAACCGAGGAATCATCCTAGAGATGAAAGCTTTGGGATGTAGAGGAGCCAGAGAGCCTGAACACTCCACCACTGCCAAACTGAGAGAGAGACAGAAATATCAGTGTGAGCCAAATGTCTAAGAAATCCTCTTCCGTGATCATTTCTGGGTGATAACTACCTCAATTGACTATCCTCATCTTCTAGAATGAGTCTGGTCAAATGATCAACAGCTTTCTCAACATCTGGCGGTGTGAACAAGCCTGTGAGGAGCAGAACAAGAGTGACATCACAACCATGAGAACATGAGTTTCAATTGCTATTTGTTATTCAGGAACCTGGCTTCCCTTATCATGGATAACATGGATATAGATATAAGATGTTTATTTTAGTCATTTTCTAAACAGTTTGTGTGGTACATGTCAGTATGGAGTGTTTTACAATTGTCACATTGCATTGTGGGCATACGTATATAAACAGCTATATAAATATTCCATATAATAGAAACCGGGTGGCTGCATGTAGAAAATGCAGGTCAGTGGAAACAATACTGTTTGTTGTGGTTTTGTTGTGTATCCTCTCACCAGGCTGCTGTCCCAGTGCAGAAAGCACACGTGTGGCTGTGACCTGAAGACCAGCGCTAGACTCTGTCAGTGCAGAGAACACCACGCTACCCAAAGACTGTTGAAACGGCACCAAAACACTCTCCTCTGCATTCATGCGTCCCAGAAAGAGAAAAAAACGCAGCATATTACTTATACATACTTTAAAATGAAACTTGTAGTGGCATAACTGTAAGAGCAGATTATACAGGATTATACATGAGCCCAAACTGTACTGACTCACTGCCAGCCTGAGGGGGTAAATGTGTTTTAACTTGGCAGAAGCTTGAGCGTGTTGTTTTCTCACCTCCCTCTGCAGGCCGGCTCAGCGAGGTGGGCAGAACGAAACCCTGTATAACCTCCAGAAGGGTGCGCCGTTGGGCACACTATATAAAGATGACAAAACAATATTATACAGGACTTTTTGTAAAAACATTTAAACAAAGCACCTAGTCAAAGTATAAAACTTTATTATATATGCAGAAAACATTGATTTATGTAGAACAACCAGCATATAATGTTTGATTTCTGTAGACAACTTTGCAAAATGTAAACACTTATATATATATATATATAAAATATAGCTGCAAGCAGCAATTAAGGGGTCAAAGGGAAAACCTACTAGTCGTGCCAGATCATGAGTTATTGAAAATCAGACTTAAAAATCACAGGTAAAATCACTAGAAACACAAGGAAATTGCGTATAACTTTTGACCACTAGTAGGAGCTGTTGTAAAAGGTGAACAAGATAGTACAGCTAACTTCGGGGCTTGACCCCTAATAACATATTAAGATATTTATTTAACATTTTAAATTATGTTGGTTGTATTTTGTTCAAACGTTTGTGTAGTGAAAAAGTTTTTCTGGACAAACATTAAACCCGACTTTTGCCTGGCCGGGGGGGCGCTGCTTTAGAATTTGAATTTTAAAGTTTTACGTAATTGATATTGCATATAGGAATTTATAGTCTGTTAAATATTTGATCTGTGTTTCTCTCTCCTTTATCTTAAATGTGTGCTGTCACTGTGCGTGCGTGTCTGTGTGTGCGTGCTTGTCTGTGTGTGTGTGTCTATGTGTGTTAGTACGTGTGCATATTGTGTGTGTGGGTATGTCTGTTTTCTGTGTTTTCACCTTTTCCTGTTTTTACAGGTATAACTTTAATTGTTTTGCTTATAGTCAATACGTGACATGTACAGCTGCTTTGTAACAATGAAAATGGTAAAAAGCGCTATATAAATAAAGTTGAGTTGATAACATCATCCAAAGTGGTCTATAGGTTCTTAGAGGAGCAGTTCTACTAAAAATGAAAATCCAAAACAGGGACTGTGGACAATCTGCTTTTAAACAAAAGAAACCATATTCTTCTATCTTCATTTTTTCTTTTTTTATCACCTCTTAGATGCGGTTAGGTTTCTTCAAAAATGCATCACTTTGATTATACTTAAAAATATTACCCCAAAAAAACAGATAAAATGTATACATTCTAGGTTCAGAGATTCTGTACTTTTTCCAAAGGTGTGCAACAGCGCTGCTATAAAACAGTACAAACACTGATTGTCGCAATAACTCGTCAATGGGGGGGGGGGGGGGGGACGCAATCAATAAATATCAGTGTTCAAAACTGAGAAAATAGTATATAGTCATAATTTGAGCATTTACAAGTAGTGGGTCTCATTCATGAAACATTCATAAATATGAGTGATTTGCGCGTAAAACAGACCTTCGCGAAATCTCTCCTCTGGATTAACAAATACTTTGTAGACGTCAGATTTCATAGTGAAACGTGTGTATGTTGATGAATTCCAATCATTCGTAAATAAGGCATGAATGCACGCTCATTCATTATTAGCATAATCCCCGCTATGAATTACAGCTACGCAAATTATGTATCTACAGGAATTCTGTAGAATCCTCTGGATTCCATTCTCAAGTTTGGCACTTTATATTGCATAAATGCATAAAAGACGAATAGGCTATATGCTTAACAATAAATTAACCCGTTTTTAGCCAGCTGGTGGCGCTTGAGAGCTCTTTGGATGCACTGCGCGTTTTTCCGGAGACATGTTGGTTGCTATGATTAGGAATATCCGCGGCAGTACCATGTTACGAGTAACTTATTTTGAAGATGATTAATCAATATAGAAATGCAATGCAACATTGTTGTGTTGTACAAGTGTGATGGTTGGTCAAAGTACTGTTTGTCCCGCCTCTCCTTCACTGTGATTGGACAGCTGTGTTAAAAGAGCCAGTGACAAGGTCTATGTTTTACCCAAAGTTAAAGAGTAAAAAACGGAAAAAAGACAGGGCAAAGGAACTTGTGAAATATCATTATGATATGATGTTTGTCAAATAGAACACAAAACATTTGAATGTTTTACGCATTTACACATGGTAGAGAGCAGGTGTAAAAAAATTCATACCAACTAACATTTTGAAAATATTAATATTAAAATTTGAAAATGTTGAAAATAATACAAATTTTATGAATGGGAAAATTAACATTAGAACGACTGTATGAAGGATTTACACAAAAATGAGAGTTCTGCTCGTGTTCATGAATGAGGCCTGTCAGTTTGACTTGACTTCAAGCCATATAAAGAAAACGGTCGTTTCCAACAAAGATGAAGATGCCGAGAAACAAATAAGCATATTGCAGCTTTTTGTCAATTTCGAAGCTTGATAGCGCCAGTCTCCATTTTTGACAGGATTGCAAGGATTTTTTAGAGAACAATGCTTCTAAATCAGTTTTGTATCGGCAGTGTTTACCTCTGTCCTGTTGTTATACTGCTCCAGGAGGGCAGGTATGACGGCCGAGGTCACAATCAGACTCGCTCTGTATGAGGCCCCATTGGCGGCCTGCAGAAGTTTGGCACTGGGCCACACAAGTTTCAGGTCTGGCTCACAGAGATGGTGCTGACAGTCTGAGAAGATGAGACATACACCAGGTGTGACGGATTAAACAAGCCCGGGCAGCATGGATATATGACTGTATAAATTATGAGCCCGATCAGTTACTCCCATAGCTTCTGTTCAAATCATTATTGGGCGAAAAGTAATACTTGTGGAAAAATTTGCCCATTCATAATTCATTTAGTTTTTTGGCTGACGGATTCCCTGCTATCAACAATTCTTGCATATAGTCTACATAAACTATACTACTTAGCGATAAGATGGTGGTTAAATGAAACCAACTTCCATTAAATAACAATACAACACCTTTGTACCTTTAAGTACGAGGTTCAGAAAGACCTGCAGAGCATCCTCCGAGTCTGAATCGAGCACGGAACGAGAAAGACAGGATGTGATCGTGCCGAGAGCGGATAGGCCGGCTGATTCCACCCTCTCACTGGCTGTCTGGAAAACCTAAACAAGATATAAATCAAAGATCAAACAGACTGTTAGGGCTGGAATCTGTAAGGTGGTTCTTATTCAGACTCGTTCTTTTCCAATTTTTGTAAAAATCTGGAACCGTATGATTGTTATGATAGGATAGCATATAGGAGGTTATTGTAAATTAAACATAAAACTTAGCAGAAACAGCTTAAATTTAAACCAAGCGGAGATCTTTCTGAGATGAAATGGATCAATACACCAGTCCTCAGGTACTACACATTAGTTAACAGATAAAGAGAACATAGGACAGGGACACACACTGCAATACCTCAAGGCCACAGTTGCTGGATTTAACTAACAATAAGACCAACCAAACAAAAATGGCAACCAAACAACACTGTCCCTCATTGACTTCTATAGCATAGATACAAAACCACTGAGACATATATCGTCTTTTGTGTCCCACAGAAAAGATCATACAGGTTTTCAACATCATGAGGCTAAATAATTAATGACAGACATTTTTTTGTTTTGGTACTAATAACTAACTGATTTTAATAATATCTGAAATGAAAATTCTGTCATCATTTACTCTCCACTCTTGTTTCAAACCTATATAAATTTCTTTGTTCTGTTAAACTCAAAGAAAGATATTTGTAAGAATGTTAGCAATTTTCAGTTCTGTGACATCATCCACTACCTTAGTAGAAACAAATAAATATTTAGGAACACAAACAGGTCTGGGGCACCTTTGACTACTGTTTCATTTTTCCTACTCATTTTCATCACTTTAACTAAGTCGAATAGAGTTGTGCAACAACACAGTATATTGTGAAACAAAAAAATGTGTAATCCTATTGGTTGAGCTGCCAACACAAGACCTCTAACTGCTTTAAGAACTTCTCTCCTTTGTGAAAAATAGCAAAGTAGTATTACCCTATTGATCCAGTGTATGAAATTTAGCGGCATCTAGCGGTGAGGTAAATAGATCCTCCAAAAAAATTACACACGGGTCCTTTAACATCTGAAAATCAGCTGTTTCACTGGTGCAGACATAACACTATATAAATATGCTATGACAATGTTTCAGTTACTATTTTTCAATTTACAGCCCAACCAGAGCAAGAGATGTGTTGCTCAAACAATGAGTAATTTTTAAAGGGTCTGTAAAAAGACTAAAAAAACAGTGTCATAACACAACTTATTCTTCACAGGAAAAATTGCCACATGGGCACTGTAGCAAGAAATGCATTTGCGTAAACTGTCGATTTGACTACAATTTTATTTCTTCTGGGTCAAAGTGGAGTAATAGTTGAGTATTTGACATGTATTACTGCCACAGTAATGCAGAATGAACATTACGTAAGCATCACTACACACTTGAAAGTTGTGTTGAATATGTTTGGCCTAACTCTGTGATACACTGCTTGTATCCTTTTTGTATATATCCTAATGCATCTAAAACTTCAATTACAGACAAAGTGTGAGGAAAAGCAAAAGACGGTGTACAGAGTAAACAAAATTGTGAAAAGCATCTGGCACTTCCTGTGTCATTCACTTTACCTCCCTCCGTACTGAGCTCCAAAGGCCAGGAAGGAATTCTGCAAACTCTTTATGGCTATATGTCTGACCACAGGCAGCCTAAAACAAAAAGAATAATGACAGGTTTTATTTTGAGTCGCAAAAATACCAAAATCTTTCACCCGACCTGTTGAGCCAGAGCAACTTTCCAAATTATTTTCTCTGTCAAGCAAATTTTCAAACAAAACAGCAAACAACAGCTTAATTTGCAGGTCTAGAAAGTCTACGGTCTGCATTGCAGCTGTACCAGAGTCTGCAGGGAGTCCACTTTGGCACTCTGAACATCTGAATCCAGCTTCTCTATAATCAGTGGTAATAGAAACTATAAAAGGATGCAAAACACAAAGAAAAACACAAAAAGGTTACTGAACTATTTGAATACTCATATGCAATTTCCAGCGTATGACGTGTTTCGCCCTTTGCATAATGCCAAAAGGAGACTCCAGAGAAAGTGTCTTACCTCAGAAAACTGGGGCTTCCCGGTGAGAACATCACGTAGACACAGAACAAGCTCCTCGTGTGTGATTCCATGAGGATCATTGGGTGGCTGACCAGAAACAAAGAAACAAAGTTTGAAGTCCAGTTATTAATATCTTCAATATCACAAATTTGTTTTTGTATTATTACACAGTTTTCAGAACTTGTGCCTACATCAACATGAGCATGTGTGAGTTAGTACTAGGATGTAAACATGCTGAATAGTTTCAGAAAATGTCACTGAGTCAAAGCAGAAAATAGACCTCTGCAAATGTACTGAATTTAAGGGTGAAATAAGGACAACATCAGGTCAAATGATGACATATTAGATTAGTACTTACAGGACTAAAGTCTATCGGAAAATAGCAGGATGTCACTTCAAACAGTTCCTCTACAAATTTACCTAAGAAAAACACAGATACTTAAATCACTCAATGAATGAAAATTAAACTCAATTAAAACACAATTAATGTGGCTCACTTTTTTTTATAGGACCCAAGAAATAGTATAGAGGTATGCAACTAATACACAACTATTCTGAAAAGTTGCTTCTTGACCTTCTGGTTACTATATGTCAGGAACAGAGGTTGCGTTAACCAAAAATTCTTCTTTTTACCAGTGACGGAAAAGTGAGCTGTGAGAGACCCACGTCGAGTGCACGCATGCACAAAATGGCGCATTAAACACACAAAGAAATATATATAAGAATATATAAATCAAAGTTCCGAGTGTAAACGCAAGTACAGCACGCTGATGTCACGAACATGCTAATTACCACGTAACGCCACCATGCACCACAGTGACGGGTAATGATCAATTATGATGGATTTTTCACGAGCCTGTCTGTCAAAATGACGGACAATAAAAAAATGTCTAGCGCAAACTCTGGTCAGAAACCACTTATGGTTCACACCACCTTTAAGACTGCATTTAACTGACACAGTCTGCTTTCCCGAGAGGGCACTGGACCGGCTGATTTTAGATTTAAAAATAGCGAAAATAGCACATCTGCAGATATATCCGATGCGCTTATACTATCCACTATCGTCCATGCTGATCAGTTTGTATTAGATCACCAGTCAAGTAGACCGAGCACAACATGCTCTACAAACATAAGAACATCTCAGAATCGCCCCAAGGAAAATCATAAGGACTGATGATGATGACAGGATATATTACTTCAAAAGCTTAAAAATGCTTAAAAAACACATTACATTGAAATCTTTACTATATTTGTTTTACTTTTACTATACTATATATCTTTACTATTATTTACTATATTCACTTACCAAGATCATAACCCTTGTTAATGATTTTTCTGGCCACCTGGAACGCCAGCAGGAGGTTGCGTGGATCTCTTTCTCCATCAATCGACTGCACAAATCCAAACACAAAGTCTGCCCCCAAGCCCTTCAGTTCTGTGAAAGAAGACCGTTCTAAATAAAACACCTTGGCAACCATTTGGCAGTTCTTTTAGCGTGAGAATTAGGTATGTCATTTCTGACAGGCTTACCATGCTCTCTGGACTCCATTAGATTGATAAGGATGTTGTACACACATGATCGCTCAGCCAACATCAGTGACTGATGTAAAGAAATAGGTTAGAAAAAAATGCTGTTTTTAAACTGTTTACAGTCATATAACAGAAAATAAAGCTTTCAAATAAAGCTTAACGTTTTCTACCACTGTGTAAAAAGACAACGCTAGGGTTATCATAGCATTTCTTCCTGTGTGAACTAATGTGGTTACTAGGTTTTTTTTTAGGTGGTTGCTAACTGTAATATTGAGGTTTCTCAATGTACATATTTTTTTCATTTGTTTAATTGCATTCCTGGTGAACATATGTAGGCTACTAGAAAATGAATAGCATAGCTCTCCACCACAACCTGTGATGAGTGCAAAGGGAAACTTCACCCAAAAATGAAAAGTTGTCATCCTTTACTCAGCTTTAAGTTGTTCCAAATCTGTACAAATGTATTTTGTTCTAATGAACACACAGAGAAAGATATTTGGAAGAGTTCTTATAACCAAACAGATTTTGCCCCCCATTGACTACCATAGCAGGAAAAAATACAATGGTAGTCAAAAGTGCCTCAGAACTCTTTGCTGGCTTACATTCTTTCAAATGTCTTCTTTTGTGTTCAACAGAAAAAAAGATGAAGTATTTTTTCCTGTCATGGTAGTCAATGGGGGAAAAAATCTGTCTGGTTATAAGCACACAACTTCCCTACTTAAGTAAAAGTACAGATACTACTGGTCAAATATTACTCCACTACAAGTAAAAGTTGTAAAGTCAGATTCTTAAGTAAAAGTACAGAAGTACGTGCTTTTAAAAGTACTCAAGTATTAAAAGTAAATTTCCTTTATGTCAGTCGTGCATTGTTTTATTGTCCCATATCTTATGCCTCTGAAGCAACCTACTGAATACACCCCGAGTAGCTCACAGTATCAGTTGTATTAAAGGAGTAGTTCACTCCAAAATTTGCCCCCATTGACTTTCCATAGTAATTTTTATTCCTACTATGGAAAGTCAATGGGGGCAAATTTTGCAGTGAGGAACTCCTTTAAGAGCTTTAAATGTTAAGCACATATATCTTTAGTTTATACATAATCCTGTATACTAATGTAGCCTAATTATCCTCATTAGCCCCCTAGGCCTATATGTATTTATGAGCAGTGTTTTTTAAATTTTTATATTCCCTTTACCAGTTTTAGCAATAATTTACCAGTAAGTAGTAAGGTTCTCGTAAATAGTAAAGTGTAGAAGCCATGTCTTTGCTGGATTTATTACCATAATTTAACTACAAACATAAACTACAGCTAGTATAATGAAACTATGGTATTTTTAGTTGCTGTGGTTTTACTAAAGATTATTAATTAGAGTATGTTTCCTATATATAGAAAATGTAAAATTTGTGTATACTGTGGTTTAACTGCAAATAACATCCCTGCTGAGAATTTTTTTATTAAATTCCTCTTTGTAGTGTGTTTTGTTCCAATAGGATTTATCATCCCACCAATAGAATCCATCACATACAAGTAGACAACAAGTATCCATACTACAATTTGATTTTGTGTATTTTGGGCAGGGTTCTATTGTTTATATTTTAACAGGAATACTTCAACTATAGTTAGTTCAGTAAAAACATCATTCATTTTCCAAATCGCTTTAAATGATATAGCAGCAGACCAGGAGTTAACACGCACGCGTAGCTCAAGGTGTGTGTGATGCTTATTTACCGTTTAGCCGTTATGCCGATCATTTTCATGACAATGTTTCTACGATATTTGACTGATTGTAACCCACGGATGATTACACCACACTTTAACATGTGCCGTTTTCCTCTTTAATTGTTCTATTTGCCTTTTTAGAGCGCTATCAATGGTGTAGCAGCTCCTACGTTTACATTAGTTTAGTGGGGAAGATCCCAGAGTTGCCAGATTTGCGTAAAACAATCTGCCAAATGGCCATTCAAAGCTTGCCGGAAACCCGCGAGCTTAGAAAAACTGAAATACTTGGCAACAGTAAAAGGTCCTGGCAGATCGCAAGCCAGATAAATTGCGCACACAGGAAAACCCGCTGCATAGAAACCAATTTCTACTTTTGGACCATTTTATAAATGTAGTGGAGTAAAAAGTATGATATTTGTCGTTCAAATGTAGTGAAGTTAAAGTACAAGTACTCAGAAAAATTATACTCAAGTAAAGTACAGATACTCAAAAAGTGTACTTAAGTACAGTACTCAAGTAAATTTACTTCGTTACTGTCCACCACTGGTTATAAGCATTCTTCCAAATATCTTTCTCTGTGTTCATCAGAACAAAGAAATGCATACCGATTAGGAACAACTCCAAGGTGAGTAAATGATGACAGAATTTTCATTTTTGGGTGAAGTATCCCTTTAAGTTATTGTGTCTAAGCAAGCATTACTCATTTATTATTTACCTGAACATGAACATCCTGGAAGATGGAGCGTAAAATGGACACAGCCGATCCAGGTGGCAGAACTGAGCATTTTGTCTGTGCGAAACATTGTCAAGTTCACAAGTTTAGTTTAAAAGTTTACGAATTAATTCAAATTTCAAAGCTGTCAGAAAGCATTACTATGTTCCGTCTAATATTCAAATGGCATTTACATGTATGCATTTGGTAGGCGCTTTAATCAACAGTGCATTATACATTTTTAGTATGAGATCAAAGCCATTAAGTTGATAACACAAAGATCTACATTTAACGTTTCCTGTTTCCAGCAGGAGCAAGCTTTACTATCAGGTCCACAGACATGCATGCTCTAAATCGACAGGTACTGAGACTCACCAAAGCCTTAAGCCCCTGCAGAACATGCGGTGTGATTACATAGTGATCCTTCAGTCTGTTTTCATAGAAAGCTATCAGGACCTCCACTGCAAACAACACGTGCAATTGTGAGATATGACACAAAAGTCTTTGCATGCTCTCCTTCAACAGTATGATAGATTTTGTCAATGCATAAGTGTTTGAAAAATGGAATGAGGATGTGTAGGCCTAAACAATGAACTCAACATTGTATTTTGAATAAACTACTTCATCATTATTCAAATAAAACTATTTCAAGCAGCTGAACATTCAAAAGTTCTGCATAATAAATAATTCACGCCACCACAAAATATTATACAAAAGAAAGGTCTTACCCTCCCTCTCAGAAAAGCCGCTGTAGCATTCTTGTAGAACCTGGGACAGGAGCTGGACGCCACGGCCACGGGTCTGAGGCTGAGAGCTGGTCAGGCTCAGTCTACATGAATTCAAGTTATGGTAAAGTAGGTTTACAACAACTTTTATGTATTGTCTGCTGTCAAAACCCATTGCCACTGTGCACCAAAATATTGAACACATCATCTTCTTTACTAAATACAATTATTACTAGTATTACCACGGTTTTTAATAATAAAGTCTTACAACAGAAGAACACTCTGTCTCTGTTTCACTAGACCAGAATCACGTAATAAAGAAAACCAAACGTTACCCCAATGCCTCAATCAACTGGAGTACAGTAAACTGTCCAGCCTTGACACCTTAAAGAAAAAGTACAAATATAAAATCTTAGAGACAAACACCTAAAACAGACAAACACCAAAGACAAGGGTCACAACAGGGCAGGGGGAAAACACTCAAGAGTCCACTGTCAGGTTGACATTTTTGGAACACGGCTAGCAGCCTAGCAAGGTAAGCAAACAAGTCTTAAATAAATTGATCGAAATGATGACAACTGCTGATTTGGGTCTCTATTAAATCAAAGTAAGATGCAATTCTGGCATCGGTTTGATCTGTATGTTTAGCAGTTAGTGAGTACGATAAAGGATGTGGCGCGCGGTTAGCTACGCGCATTCATGTCACGCTAAAGAGACACAGCATCACACACATGCGGCGTTCACAATGGCTCCACAAAGAGCCATACTGAAGTCATTGCCGAAAATGGCAAGAAAATGCGAAGACGAGAGAGACACAAGTATAAGCTACCTGCAGCGGTTTCTGGAGCTTTGCTGTCAACCTGTCCTGACACGAATTCTTCTACCAAACCCAACAGCACACTACTATCCGCAGCCATCCTGTATAGGGCTTCAAACTGGACTGCGCATGCGCACATAAGCGCTTCGCTGAGTTGGACGTCTGTGTAAAAACAAACACAAAATCGTATAATACAAGACTAGTTATGTCGGACTTTATTGAGTATACATACATTTGAAGAGTTTGGTTCCAAAATGAGATGACTCCGTTTGAAAAAAAAAAATGTTTTTATTGTGTTAGTTAGCTGTATTTATTTAGTTATTATGGCTTAAATCAAAACAAACCAACTGCAGTTTGATTGATATTAATTGGAACGCACCATAAAAAAAAATAAAAACGGAGTTATCTCATTTTGGAACCAAACTCTTAATTTGTTCTAGTGTGTTATGACTAGTGATGCCGTTGGCTATTCTAGGTGGGTTGGGCAAAGCGTGACGTCGTAATACATAACATATTATTAAATAAATTTCGGATTAAATCGACTTCGGAATCATTTATGTATAACTTGAGTTCAGTTAATTAATTTTGATATAATACAATTATACTTAAAAAGTTAATCATCATGGGCTTTCGTCACCCCCACAGCCACTGAGAGAGAGAGTAGCGTCAACTCCGTTGACTCCAACGGAACATTTTTTTTTTACAGCAAGAAAAACCGGAAGTTACTATTACGCATGTAACTGCAGCTAAACAGACCAACTGAGGTAAACTATTAACCCATTTAAATACGTAAGTCATTTAATGACTAAAAAACAATAACTTCCTGGAACTATCTGCAGGCTCCATGAATCACGTGACACGCGAAAAGTTTGAAGTTCGGTTGGCGCAACTCTCTCTCTGTAAATAATGGCTCTGGTCACCCCCTAGCTCCTTAGGGAGGGGCTTCGGTGGAGTCACGTGGCCAAAGCTCGCATGCGCGGTGCGCCTAGTAATGTTAACTAGTGGTAATGGTAACATCAGATGTGGTAAGGTAGATTAGCGAGAAATGGAGAATTAAGGTAGGTTTGCCACGTACAAATAATACGGCAATGTATCATAAAGCCAGAAAGTAACAGTTCGTGGAGCTTAAATTGTAGTTTCATTAATGTTATTTTCTTTTAGACCGGACTTGTGGATTCGGGATAACGCAGAGCTCTAGCTAGTTGCTTTAAGTTAACGTTAGCTCTCGGGATAAAGCCAGACATAACTCGCGCAAGTCTCGTGCCAGAGAACTGATAGAGCATCGCGAGCTGTAAAAGGGTCCCCCGTCTAGATGTTTGTTTAAAGTTGTTGTTAGTTACTTTTCTTATTTTAAAACTTAGAATATATGAGTCAAGGAAGCCTCTTAAAGTTGTTTTGAGAAGACCGCAAACCTATAACCCCTCTGATGCCATCTCAAGGTGAGGTGGTTAACGAAAAGCTGGTGCCACTAACCAGCTAACATCGCTCCGATAAACACCAAACTACTGCGTGTTTCGTTGGACTGAAGACACCAACCGCACATACATGTTGATGGACGTTATTTCGTCGGACTGAAGCGAATAATTGTAGTTCCAGTGTTAAAATGTGGCCCGTGTTTAATTGACAATCATGGGAGGATGCGTGGGGAGAGAACGAGCGGAGTCACGCGGACACGGCGCGAGGGGGCAGAGGAAACGTGGAGGTGAGACATAAACACACACAACCACACTAGTTCAGGATGTGTGCTTGGACTTATGCGATGCTGTTTTGCATGGTTGTTTTCTCTGTGTGTCTGTAGTCTTAGAATGTGCAAATTTCAGGTGCATTGAGAAGTTTGGCGTTCTTTAATGTTTTAGGACCACGTGGAAGGTACATGAACATGGAAATCGTTCAATACATTGTTGTGATCTCATGCTATGGTCGTTCCAAGTTGCAGTGCTTTTCGTTGGGGCTTTTGGTTTTGTGTGGTTTAATATGCAAATCGAAGGCGTGTTGACTTAAACCTAATACGTGAACAACACATAACACTTTTTTTGCATTTGTTGGTTAAGTTCCACTGGGAGATATGGGTATGGTGTCACGTGACGTGAACTCCTTTGTTTAGGAATACTTCACCTAAAGTGAAAATTCTCTGTTGACTCACCCCCATGTCACCCTAGACTTGAAACAATACTAAGTGTTTTTACATCTAAAACAACATTCACTTTATGTTTTTACGGGTCCCAAAAACTCCTAAAAGTTGGTCTTTGAAACGGTAAGGCTTTTAAACATTACCAGCTTCCTTCTTAGTATGTAACTATTGTTTACAACACTACGCGTTGCAGTCACGCAGGCTGCAGTGGTCTTGGGGCATGCCCATGCATGCTTTCTCCCCATGTGTATTTGCCATACCAAGCTATAGTGAAAAGAAAACTGCAGTAGACCGCCGAACATGTCAGTGACATCTCCAGCAACAACAACATGCTTTTATCTGTCAGTGAAAGTTTTGAGGCTACAGATGTGCTTTATCTAATATCAGTATTGATAAAAGTACAGCATGCTGCTTATCTGCAACTACAGCACGGTGTGTGCACTTTTAACAATAGATAAGATATTCAACAGTGCTTTAGGTCACATGACCATCGCCAGCTTAAACAGGAAGACATCTCTCTTGGCTGTCTTTGAACCGCAGCAAACTTGAGAAGCTCATTGAAACGTAGGCTCTGTCGGCCGCTGTGTTCAAAATGTCCTGCTTGTATACGGCATACGAAAATAGTTCTTTATTGTAAATCGGACGGTTGTCATGTATTTCACATCAGCCGTGTCGAAAAGAGAACATCTCCATTTCCTTTAGGTAGTGGTGAAACCGGGTGGGGGAGGAGAATATGTCCATGCTTGTACTGGGTGGGGGGATGAAACAAGAGAGTTACATGAGAGGAATGCAACGTTATTGGGCACCTTCTTGAAGTTCTTCTCTTCAAGACATAGCTGCAAGAATTTGCATATGGTTTGATTAGAGATCATATTATATGATTCCCTTTAACTGTCACATCATGCAATACACATCCTCATTGTTGTGGAATAAGTCACGATCATCATAAAATGGATCAAGGACTTCTGGGGCTGTCAAACAATTAATCACTTCCTGAAAGAAAAAACGACCGTAACGTTTCCGATTTATGGCCGGTCAACCGGTGCATCCCTATTGTGGAGTTCTTCATATTGCCATTTAACCTTTATTTGACCAAAGCTCTGAATTGTAAACAGTAATTTGTCCGCATTTCCTTTCATTTTTCTGCGTTCAGCTGCTTTAAACCAAAAAAGAAAATTCTGTCAGTCTTTTCTCACCCTCCTGTCATTTCAAACCTGTATGACTTTCTTTTTTCCGCAGAACAGAAAAAATTATATTTTGAAGGATGTTGTTAACTGGCACCCATTAACTTGCATTGGTTGTGTCCATGCAATAGAAGTGAATGGGTTCCGGGCGCTGTTCAGTTGAATGCACTTCTCATAATATATGAACCTTGTGTCATTTCAAAGGTCAGTTGTTGTTGATAATACTCAAACAGTCCCGTACTGCGTTATATTGTTGCTAGATTGAAGCGTTTTGGAACACAACTGAGTAAATCCCACATCGTGTCCTGATCACTTATTACACCTAAGCTGCCCATGCTATAAATAATATGTTCGGACGCAAGGTGACCTTTTAAATACTTGGCTGCAGTAAGAGCTGAATCTACATAGGATGGGAAGCCACTGAGTCGCACGTGTTTCCTGGCAAAAACCACACACAATACCCACCCATTCTCTATTATTCTTTTTAGTTTTATTTAGTAATATAGTACTGTAGTGCTCACACGTAGGGTTTAAGTCCCTAACCCTAAGTATTAAAATTGGGCACACAACCTTTCCCATCTCAAGAAATGCACACGTTTTAAGTTAGCAAAGCTATACTTTTAAAATGAAAGGAAATGTGTCCCACTACACCGTTTAAAAAGTAGAAACATTTCATCGAAGGCTACGTTTTATTTCATTCGTTTTAATTGAGACCAAATGTGCATCAAATGCTTGCTAGCCAGGTTTATTCATCTGGCAGTGATCTAGACTTTTTTTCACAAAAAAGGTTTGTGTTTTGTTTTTTAGTCTCGTATTAGAACTCTTAAGACAATCCAAACACACTTGATGGTAGATGTTTTGCATTCTGTTGGCTACCAGACGGCAAGAATAAAACCAATTTAAAGAAAGTGGATGCTTTACTGTTTGGATCTTAAATCCAACATTACAAATAGAGTCAGACACAGTAACATGTCCAGTATGTAGGTCTTTTGTCCTCTTGTAAACATTTACTCAAGAAATGCATATATTTTGGCTTATCCAATTTCAGTTGTACTGTCTGTTATCATCAATGTGTTGGGCTCAACATATCATTGTTTATTCAAAACAAGAGTCCTGTTTGACAAGATAAGGTGGTCCAGTAATTTAGAGTTTGGGGATAGTCCTCAGGGTTAAGTGAACTATGGGTAGGTGTGGGAAGGTAGTATTTACAGATAACGGGAGGTCACTATTTACAGACCGAAATCATAAACGCACAACCTTTGCTCAGTTATGTACATGACACTCTCTCTCATTTGTTTACAATAACAATATTCAGCAATTAACATGTTTCACAGTGATTTCCACCACATCTTAAATGAGATATTTTGTTAAACCATATTACCAACCGTTTGGTGGTAATAAAACACTTTTGTGAAAAAAACTGTCTAAAATCATTGCTACCATTTTCACATATTTAACATCTTTTTGTATAATTCACGCATGATTGACAATAAAAGCAGCATTGCAACTGAGAAACAGTTATTTCTGTATTTATAACAAATTGTTTACTTCTCATGCTATTTGTCCACCTGGTTAAATGTAAAATTTCATTCCCCTTGTTCTATGAAGCTGTAACATTTTAAAGAAATAAATGTCCAATCTTGTTTTTTACACCTCTACTTGATGTCTGTTCTTCTGCCATTTCAAAATTTAGTTAGGAAACGTACTGATGGGAAATACAAATGGAAAGTCTTTGTCAGCATAGCTTTTGATGATGTCATAGATAAAGTGCGGTCATTGTGAGAGTAAATGTTTTATTTGTCTGTACTGATTTAAAGCGACCTTATTAGAATAGTAAAATCCTGGCCAAATGGTCCGAAGTAATTTGGTGTTGCCTTTGATCCTGAGTCCT
Organism: Triplophysa siluroides; assembly: GCA_006030095.1. Classification (NCBI taxonomy): domain Eukaryota; kingdom Metazoa; phylum Chordata; class Actinopteri; order Cypriniformes; family Nemacheilidae; genus Triplophysa; species Triplophysa siluroides. Next base: position 952,611 of record VCII01000015.1, read on the forward strand.
GACTCTTCATGGCTGCCCAGACAAAGTTTTTAGTGTGTTAGTAACTTTCCACTTTGCCGTTATTCCAAGCGCATTGTTATCCACATCTCACATTGTGGTTGTAATTCATACATCATTTACATCCAAAGGTCGTAATGAACCCCTGAAGAAAGACAAGCCAAAGTGGAAGAGCGACTACCCCATGACAGAGGGGCAGCTTCGCAGTAAGAGAGATGAATTTTGGGACACTGCTCCAGCGTTTGAGGGACGTAAGGAGATCTGGGATGCCCTTAAAGCCGCTGCTGTGGCTTTGGAGTGTAATGATCAAGAGCTCGCTCAGGCTATAGTGGATGGAGCCAACATCACATTACCACATGGTGAGAGTCAGTACACTAGCATGTCAGTTTAATGGCTTATTTGGTGTAACGAAACTGCTCTACATTTATTTAATTACCGTATAATAACAGTGATTTTTTTTCATTTGAGAAATTTCACCTAAAAATGAAAATTGTCAATAGCATTGGCCCCAGCTGACTTTCAAAGGCCCTCAGGATAACTAATAATTTAAAATGAGCATTGAAATACAGTTTAAAACGACTAAAAACCAAGATATTTCTCCTTATTTGTTCATTTTTATATCGAATAAACATTTTTACGGTTAATGTCAAGCTCTGAAATATTTTATTGGGTAGAATTTTGAGTTTTTGTGGGCAGCAGTGGGTCAAATAGGTTGAGAACCCCTGTTGTTGAGAACCCCTGTTCCATGTTCCATACCTCTCAGTATTTAGGGATATCATCGAAACAACCCATCTATTAGCCTAAGCTATGATGTAAATGCGTTGAGCAACATGCTTTTAAGACCGAGGTTACGAAAAGAACAGCTGTGATGAATTAATTGATCACCTTATATAGACAATAGGCGTTCAACCTAATGCAGCGATTCGTGGCCCGAAAGGTTTGACATCACATTGCAGCAAGAGCAAGACTGCTCACAATTCACTCCTCTGCTACTTTGATGTGATTTGCAGATCTGTGCAGGGCCACATGAAGTTATGATTCGAGCATATACAAAAATTTCCACGATGTTGTTTGGGTTTTAGCAGCTGATTTGCAAATTCATTTGCTGTGTTTTCCCAAGAAGCCAATGGCTCCTATAGGGGAAAAAACAGGCACCAAATTATATCTTTTTTAAAAGCCACATGCTTTTAGTTATCCTGTTGTGTACATCTTCCCTCTCATAGGTTTTGTTTGCATAAAGTTTTTTTTTCCTAGTTGTTTCCTTCATAAGCAGGACCATACGGAATCTGTAGACTTTTTTGTTAATTCCGCCCTAAAATTTGGGAACTATCTGCACAATTCTTTCAATGTCTTTACTTTTTCACATAAATATAAATGTTTTAAAATAGTCAGTAAGTGCTGCGTGTCTATGCATTTAAGTGCAGATGACAGCAGATTTAATTTTTATTATGTGAGTTGTTATTGATTGATGCGAAGACTAAACTGAATTCACCAGACCAAATTACTCTGAATTCATTTTAACTAATGGAAAATGTGCATGTCAAGACCATATTTTTATATGACATATATGTAAGAAAAAGTAAAGCCTACATTTTATAGCTTACAGATTCCAATTAGGAATCGAAAGGTTAGGAATCGGATCGAAATAAAAAAGAATTCGAATCGGATACTTGACTTAAAATTTCAATTCCTCTTACCATTTCCTGTGTGCATATTTTCAGAAATGTGCACGTGTTAACTTGTGAACTGCTGATATCTCAATAAAAGCCCTTAAGAAAATTAACCAGATTTTTACTATACTTACCATAGTTTAACTATATGGTTAATTTATAGTTACTGTGCTTTACTGAAAATACTAGTTTAATTATAGTAACTACAGTTTAACCATGATGTATTTAATCTATGGTAATACACATTCTAAAAGATCAGATAAAACATGCTTGCTATGTGTTTATGTACACAAAACAATGCTCATAAATATATATACTTTTGCAAACCATTCAATAAGCAGGCTAAATGACCATACAGGTGGATATCTAAGTGTTTTACTTCAACTGTGGAATCGAACTGGGAATCGATAAGAATCAGAATCGGTGTCTTATAAAAGATACGTTCCCTGAACTTCTCAGCGGTTAGTGTTGTTTTAAACGTCTCAAATCACGCTCGTTAAAAGTTCGTAACAGCAAACAGCGCATACTAGTAAAACACTCACGTTGTGTGTGTATACTAGTCAATAGGCCTGTCGCGATAGTCAATTTATCGACTTATCACGTGATATATAAACTTGACGTCGGTAGTTTTTGGGGATGCAATATATCTCCATTGTGTTTATATATGTGTTTGTTTATATAAAAATGAATGACATTAACATTTATCCGATCGCGCTGTCTCTGTTACACTGCCTTGTGTCTGTGTGTCAAAAGAGTGGCTCGTGCGCACACACACAATCGCACAAATGGGAGGACAGCGGTAGGTGAAAAGACTCGAGGAGTTGTAAATGTAAAACACAGTATATTTATGCATTTGGCAGATGCTTTTATCCAAAGCGACTTACATTGCATTATCCTATACATTTAGTTTCTAAGTATGTGCAATCCCCTGGGATCGAACCCACAACCTTGCGTTGTAAGCGCAATGCTCTTACCACTGAGCTACAGGAAAGCTTTATTCGTTTTCCTGATGAATAAAGCCATTTCGGAATAGTAATCGACCGTCAAAGCCACAAACCAAACCTCCCACTCTGATATGCAAACAAAGGAGCATGTGAACAAGACACTCTACTCTCTACATACGGAGGCAACAAAAACAGCAACACAACTGATCAAAACAAAAGCTGCATTTGGAGCTTGAGAGAGGTCTTACAGACAGTTAAAGGTACAGTTTGTAACAAGTTTGCAGTAAAATATCAAATAACCACTAGGACCGTTTTATATATTTTGTTCAGCTGAGTACTTACAATATCTCAAATGTTTGTACTTGTAAATCAATTGGACAAGTGTATTTTAATCGGCCACATTATGACATACAATCGTGCTGCCCTCTCCAGAGTTCACATATCAAGAGCTCTGCGTACCCTAAACTTCATCATAACGGCTTGTAACGTAAATCAACCAATTATAATATAAGACTGGAAGAGTCTGTTTTATTTATTTAAAATATTTACAGTCCAATTATTGTTTACATTACATGCCCAAATATTACATTAAAAGGTCTTTGTTCTTTAAAAGGGTGTACTTGCAATATTATCATTACTTAATCAGTGGCATAAAATATTTATAAAATGACAACAATACAGACTATCGCAATTATTTCTGATGTAATTAATCGCCAAACCTAAAGTTGCTATCGCGACAGGCCTACTTGTTAACAACAAGCGCTAAAATACAAAGAATTTATTTAAGGGGGGGGGGGTCTTCTGTGGAGATCTGAGAACGTTCAAGGCTAAAGTATAGTCCAGCTGTCCGTGCACTGCCCGCATGACGTAATTTTCATCATCAGGAGGGTCCGAGGCCAACAGCGTAGGCGCAAACATTTTTTGACAGACACGGAAACTCAAGTATACCCGGGCCTTTATCCCGTGCTGCCTCATCGATTATTGCTACGCCGAGCGTGGAAAAATGGAGAGCAGAGCGCTGGCGCCGAGCGTGCGGGAGAAAGCCCAGCTGCCGGTGCAAAAGGTCACTCGCACTGCTCCTGCTACTAGAGGACCGGTGTGGGAGTCGGAAGCTCTAACGAGGAGGCTGAAGACCGCAGCCTCTAGCGTCTGCCACTACAGCACCTCTTGGGGTCGGGAAGTGAGGTTTACCTACACAGCCCTCTCTCTCGCTGGCATCAATTGCACTGCTGTTTGTTCAAACACTTTAAAAATGAGTGAATTTGCATGGTCGCCATTGGCGATCTCTGCAAAAATCAGTAATATTGCCAAAATCACCTCTCTTATGCGTATGATGATTCTGTCAGAGGATGTGTCAATTCGTGAAAGTGACTGCCGTTTAACATGTGGCACTAATGAATCGCATTTATTCATTATTATACACTTGTTTTACTGTATGACAACAGAAAATGTCAATGAGAATGGCTTTATTGGGCATTCAGTTGTAATAAAATACAATATGTGACAGTTCAAAAACTAGAAGTGAAATTGCCAACGCTAGTCTGACTCTGAGCGCAAATGCGATGTAATCTGTTTTTTGTATGCTAATTAGCACATCAAGAATCGATTCTGAATGTATCTTGAAGTACCAAACGATTCCCACCCCTACTGCAATGAGCCTTAGGAAATTATTCTGCAGCTTTATAATAGCTTAAAGGGTTATTTCAACCAAACATGAGTTTCAGTATATTCCCTTATGTGGTTTAAACCCCATTTTACTTTTTTGTTCTTCTAAAATGCATACAATAGTGTAAAGAATTTTTGCTTCTTTGACTGCATGAACTACATAGAATGCAACACTGTTTTTGTCCTTTTGAAAAACTTAATACAGGATGTGGAATGCGGGCAAACGTTAGGGGTTCTATGTACGCTTTTCTCATTGTCTTTTCTAAATGAAAGGGAAGAGGAAGTTGGATTGAATCACAAGGTCTACAATGCCGTTGTTATAAATACCTACAAGGTGCAGAGGGGAAATATTTTGAGAAATATGAATTACCATTGTTATAGCACTTTTTTATCTTCCAACCACTCCAGGATCCCTGACCGAGTGTTACGATGAACTCGGCAACCGGTACCAGCTCCCAGTATACTGCCTGGCTCCACCAGTCAATCTGATTACAGAAAGAAGCGACGAAGACCCGTCGGACAACCCTGAACCCCAGACAACACAGAAGAAAGAGTTCCAGTTAAAGGTACGCCTCTCCACCGGCAAAGACCTCCGGTTGAACGCCAGCATGTCCGACACCATCGGCCTTCTCAAAAAACAACTACACGCTCAGGAGGACATTGATGTGGCCCACCAACGCTGGTTTTTCTCTGGGAAGCTCCTCACAGACAAGACCCGCCTGCAGGACACCAAGATCCTGAAGGACTTCGTAATCCAGGTCATTGTGAGCCAGCCGTCAACAGAAAACCACTAAGGTGTAGCTGATGAATTGACAGACAGGACCAAACCACAGCGGTTATGGGAAAGAATATCAAACACAAAATGTTTTGCACATAAATGAATGGAGACGTCAAGAAGAAGGGAGAGACTCTGTGGTGTTTGTCTACCATCAAAGAGTTAAATTGCATTATTTGTTGATTTGTTGCTCAACCCTGCTGTTTAAAACAAGTTCCTGGTGCAGAAACTCCATGATTCACAGCTAGACGCTCATCGAGTCGTCCTCAAATCGAGACATCTGGAAAAAACAAATAAACCGATCTCACGAGTTGCATCTGTGCTAGCTTGAACAGAAGTGCCAACTTGAATAGCTGCAATGTCAGCTTTTGTAGAGAAGCACAGTGCTTTCAGTTCCTTGACTATGTATATCCTGCAAGGTTTACTGTATCTACACGGTCCTCTGAAAGTGATCTCACGGTGTAAGATAATTTAAGTCGAGCTTCATTTTGCACACTTTAAAAAGTATCCTAGCATAGTTGTGCCTTGGAAGAAGAGTAGATGGTTCTTAAATGCTGTTTTTATTTTGCTTACAGAGACATTTTCAGCCTGGAGATGGCATTGAAAAAATGCGGCTAGACTTTTTAATTTTTATCTGATTGCTTTGAACACAATCCAGTACTTGCTATGCAATCTCAAAACAGGGGGAAAAGATGCTGATATCGATCAGCAGATATATCTGATGTAGCTAATCTAAAACCTCAAACGGTTTTTCAATGTATGCTATCGCAAGGCCCGTCACAGGTGGCGCTGCTTAAACTGCTCATTGTGTTGTGTGTTCATTCATTTCACAAGACACATTAAACTAACAGGGATGTTGTATATTTACTAGGGATGCACCGATATATGATGTTTTATTAACAAAGTTCGGGAGGAACCTAAGCATATAATCAGCACGCCGTTCCATCACCAGCAAATACCTATCAGCCGAGCATGCAATCTGCACAACCATCTCGGCTGGTACATCATTAGCAATCACAGCACCTAACCTATCAGCTCAAGCAAGCTCTACCATAAATAGACAAGCAGTCTTACCTGATGCTTCTCGCCAGATAAACATCCCTCCTCCACCCCGGCTCCTCTTACTTTCCTCAGTCCAGCTGGACCCTCGGGGGGGTGTGTTCTGGGCTCGAGCCGGTTCCGAGCCCGGCGCACTTGCCCTGACCAGGGTAGAGTGCTTCGGGTTCGGATAGATCCGGTGAGCTCGGAGCCCACTCCCTGCACAACGCGCCAATACGCATAACATGCATACCCATGCTTTACCAATCTATCCCTATAACGGAGCTGTTTATCTGTGAGGGCGAACTCGTGAAGATTTATTTGGCCGATACAACTATCTTCCGATACCGATATTAGTCAATTGCAAATTACTTTACAATACTAGCTAGTTTTTTTGTATTCAAATAATTTTACTAAAGGCACAAGTTAAGAAAAAAGAGAGGCACAAGTTAAGATAAAAAATACAATAAGAAAGCATGACAATCTTCAAAGGTGATTTTTTTGCTATCCAATATTTATTTTATTAACAACATTAACTCATATTTGACTGAACATTTTACATTTCTTTAATAAACTAAGTCTGTGCTGTTGGCATTGAATTATTCTCCTCCGAGAAAAACATTGGATTAAGACATGCAACTCATTGCCTCCATGCAGTTACTTAATAAACCATCGGTATCTGCCTTTTTCATGCTATTGCAGATTGTGTTAAATGAATCCGATATCAGCCGATTAATATCGGTGGCCAATACATCGGTGCTTCCCTAATATTTAGGAATTCAACAGCATACTATCAAACCTCAGTGCCCCATTTTGATGAGCCATCTTGTTGTTTTCTGATTATCTTAGATGAAACAATGCAACATCTTTAAGAATGGACGTCAATCAATTTGCCGGCTGTCTGACCTTGTGTTATCATCTGTTTCTCTCTTGATTGAGTTCTCAGACTGCAATCAAATCATTCCGCTTATTAAGCTTGATGTCACGCACCACCGTATATGAAAGGTCATATACCGTTTCCTGGTCCAAATGCTGCCATAGGCAAACAACAGAAAAATGATGATATACACTGATGGTTTGCTTTAAAACTGTCAAAAAGCACGATTCTAACCTTTATCTCTATATGAAAGCCCAGATGTCCACACCGTAGTTCATTTTTACAGTTTATTCAAATATTGATTTTGGAGATTTTATGAGATTGTAATGTACACAGGGAGTTAATAATTTTTGTGTAAATGTGTGATATGACTAAAAAACTCATAAACTACTGTTTAAATAGCATCCTCACCTGAAATGAGCGGTGGCTTGGACGCAGAAACAGTATTTCTTAAGTCACGACGATACTGTTCTTCTCTGTTCTGTGCTGTTCAAACCTTAACTCTGCTCATTTTTAAATGACCTTAAGGAAACGTTTTTTACTCATGTACACGTAGCACAACAAGCTTCAAAAAATGTAAATACAGCTAAAAACTGTTAATACTATGTTTGCAGCTAAACATTATACAATAGTGGCCAAATGTGATGTCCAGCATGCATATTTGTACGATATTTGCTATTAATGCTCTCTTAGGTTTGATTGAGCCATTAAAATATGATGAGCGTTACACAAAATAGATTAAAAACATTAACATAGTTATAAGGTATACATAACAGGAAATTAGGGTTTTATTGTAATATACACAAAATGCTTAGAGAAATGAAAAGTTCACTTTGTTCATGTAATTTTATGCCAAGCTTCCTTAAAGTCCCAGTGAAATAAAAAATGACAATGCCTAGTTTTTCCTGAAATATAGCAGCGTTTATTGGGAATAGTTTATCAATGTGGGTCATTCTCTTTTTAAAACTCCTGTGCCCTTATAATCTTCAGTTAAAATCTGAAAATGCACTTCCCCTTAAAGTGACGATCCATCTTAATGACAGATGGCTTGGGCGGAGCAGCCGTTAACTCCTCCCCTTCAACTGTCAGTCTGCTGCCAGTTGCATTTCTAAAGGCAACGGCTGTTTTTATATATCCAATCAAATCGCAGCAAAACATGCAAGCCACGCCCACTGTTTTTCTCATTGGAAACTCCATTTCATTCGGAAATGCATCAAAATACGGAAGTAAAAACGACCGCAATTCCCTTAAATGCTCGCACCAATTTAACATGTTTACCATTTTAATGCTTTAAAAAAAAAGTAATTTCTAAATACAGAGCAAGAATGTCATGTGTATGAAGTTGGACATAACATTTAACCTTTATGGCATATGTTTACCATGTTCATTGGCTCTAATGCATTTCATAAGCTTGTTATTTTGTTTATGACTGACTCATCTTGGCAGTCTATTGTAGGTCCATAGCATTTTATTCATTTCCAAATTATTTTCTATTTTAATCAACAGAATATGTTTATATAGCACAACTTACTGAACCCAGAACATCCCTTTAAGTCCCCTAAAGCACACGTGAAAACATTACAGCATCAAGCACAAGAACCCCAATCCTTTATCATGGCGGAATGGCACTAAACCTCACAGTTATGTTTTAATCTGCCATGAATTACATGCTCTGTAAATCATGCAACAGTACTATATTGTGAATTCCTTAAAATATGCTTTTTTCTCAGATAGGTTACAGTGTAGGATCTGCTTGACCTCTGGCTGTTTTAATAAACACGTCGAGAGCAGACTGCATTTCACTTAGTCATCAGAATCGGACACCTTTATGCTGTGACAAGTCCAAATAAATATACTACAGTTGCTGTCTACAGCACTGTTAGACTGTAAGTACCTACCTGCAATACGCTACTGTGAAAAGACAATACTTCAATGGCAGTTTACATTTATTTGGTGTGTAAAATACCCCACAAACAACAGCAACAGTGTACTCCGTAGAGCTGTTATATCTCTAGCTGATCTGTTTCTCCTTGTTTTCTCATTAAAATCTTTTTTTGTCATTTTATAGAAATAGGAAATGGGGTGGCTACATTTGTGTGTCATTAATGTTTCTATGAATGACACTATGTCAATAGACTTCAAAATAAGAATGTTTAAAAAGGTTACAGTATCCATTCAATAGAGGGACATTTTTGATTTTAGAGAATAACACAATAACTTACCCTCCTCTAATCCACATGTGTTCATGACGGTGAAGAGGGACATCAAATGCTTTTATTTTTGCTTTTCACTGTGTTTTTATGGAAAAGAATTCAAGTCGTTTTTGTGATTGTTTAAATGGGTTTTTCTGGTTTGTGTAAGCGTGTGTCATGTATTACTGATACAGTTTAGGGTCTTGCTTTTCAATCTGAATCATGGTGTGTCTCGTGACGTTTACATGAAGGATGTGTAAACTGAAAGACTGTGGAAGCTGCTAGCAAGCCATAGCTGTCAACCCACAATAGTGGGACAATTTCAGGAGACTCTGCTTTGGACATTTGTCTATCAAATCCCAGATTGTAAGAAGCCATTACACTTAACACAATCCTGTATGTATCCCACACAATGGCTTCGGGCAAAAACACAAACTTTATTCCTTGGAACGGAATCCATGTGAATTTCTTTATGGATAAATATCTGTATATTAAGAGATTTTGAAAAGGTTCTTACATGTGCTTAAAAACCTATTTTCCGAAAGTTATGTACATTTACAAGGTAATTTTTTTTTCAAATGTTTTAATTGTCAAATAAAATGAACAGCTGAGAAAGCAAACATATGTTTGTCAGTAAACTGCTAATCATTTCAATGTGCTCTGTTTTGTACAACAAATATGCAAGTTTGAGAACTGGAGGAGTTTTGTAGGTCTTGGATCTGTAATTTGTAGTTGTTAGTTTGACCTAAGCCATAGCCAAGTAAGCGCTGCTATAATCTTCGAGTCTGTAAAGGTGTTTATGCCGTTTGAGGTTTTTATGCTGACATCAACCATGTAATGTGTGTCTGGACATGTGTTGACCACAGTGAGCACTGCCACCAATTGGTGGGAATTTGTCCTCCTTAGTGTAAAAACGTTTTTGTAGGTTGTGTAGATAAACATTTTGAAATCATGCAGTGATATACATTTTAATCATTAACTGGGGGAATTTTATGTAACTATTGTTCAAATGCAGACTCGTGACATGTGCACACTCTTGAACACGCACCACCAGTTTAAAAATCTTATGCAAGGGTGAGTTGATGCTTGTATAAATGTTGATAATCTAATTTGTTTTTCCATTTTGATCATTTTTATTTTGGGATGAAATAGAAAAATTCCAATATAGCCCTGGTGTCAACCGCAACGATGATGCTGGAGATAAATGGCCAAAATAGAATATAACTTAAGACGGGCATAATGTTTAACATGTTAGTTTATAGCTAGCAGTAATTTTCTTGCCAAATTGGTTCTTTTTGGCCTCCTATTGTAAATAAATGAGCATCTATAAAATTAGCAATCATTTTAGCGCTTACGTTTAATCCAATTCTGAAGAATGTACACTTAAAAAAAAACGAATTTTACTTTTTAATTTTCACATTTTTAACGTATTTTTGAAATACGGTAAAAAAATAATTACAGATAAAGACTGCAAATTTACAAGAAAAATTCGAAAGACGTGATTTTTCGGACATGTTTTTTATTTTTACGGTATATTTCTGACCCCCCAGCTGCCAGGATTTTTTTATAGTCTATTGAAATAAATTCTAAACCATCAAATTACGGAAAAGACAGCAAATTTACAAGAAAAAACGAGAAAACCATGTAATTACAGGGAAAAAATATTCTACTAATTAATTAATTTTCTTTTCTGTTTTTTTTAAGGGATTTTTTTTACAGTGTAGAAAAATGCCTGTCGATGAATGTTCTTGTGTTAATAAGGCCTGTAATGTGTATGAGTGATGAGGGTGAAACGCTGCTGGCTTTCTGGGAAAGGTGAGATGTTGCTGGAATCCCAGCAGAGACTGCAGATTCGCCTTTTAGTCTACCATGGTTTTTTTGTCTGGTTTCTGTGGACAATCTACCCTCATTCTCTCACTTGGACCTTCATGCTGACCTGGCAGCCCACTCAAAAGCAGCAAGTGAAATGAGCCATTACTCCAACAGCCCAGACGATGGCAGCATTTGCAAAGAAAATACAAGTGTTGATTTCAATCTGGCTTCAATTTGGTGGTCAAAACAGGTTAGATTCAATATGATGCCCTTTCACCTTTATTTTTGCATTACACACCCTTTGCAACAGAGAAAACATGCAGACCTACATCATCTTGTGTCCCTGTAGACACCTCACATGTTGCTTCTCTTGTGATTCCAGAGAGTTGTGCAATATGTTTATAACAGGTTGAACGTTGAATATTACCACATGGTTTTTATGATGTGACCTGGCTCTGTTAAAAGGTTGGAAGAGATAAAACCATTCCTAGAAATGTTGAAAGGGGAAGTTTGTGTATTCACTTAAAGGGATACTCAACCCTTTTTATAAAACTGAGTGTAACATTTAAGCACAAACTTTCAAATCAAAAGGATTTTTTGAGATCATGAGAAACATTTCAGTTAAGTGACCCTAAACTTTCAAATGGTAGTGTATAAGCACATCTAAGCATTTCTTTTTGCGCTTAATGTGTTTACACAGAGTTCGAAATACCACTAAAATGTCTCCGGATCAGTTTCACTGAAAATAAACCTCTTACTATGTTGCGGTTCCTTACATAACCCATGTCGCTGTTTTCCCAGTCCAAAGTTTCCTCTCTAGGTGGTATGATTCAGGTTAAGGAAAGGCGGCTCTTTTCTTTCGAATCTGCCTCTCTGGCAGTGTAACAGAAAATACCAGCTTCAGGCAAAAAGTCCCTATATGATTGCGGGAATGATGAGCAATGAGATAAATGCCTTTGCAAAGCAGCAGAAATAGCCAGAGGAGATGAGGAATTGCACTGTGTCACAGTTTGCTAGATCTGAATAACACATTCATAAACTCCTGAGCCTTCACCATGGTCTTCTACACACTGAGCAAATACACATTCATGGTAGTGAAAGCCTGGGGAAAGGCCTCCATTGATGCTATCTCACAAGGAGCCGTGTGTTCTTGTATTTCCCGCTCAAAGTAGCTCTGTAGAGACCAATGTTTTCCCGTCTCTATTGCAGACTGACGTTTGGCTTGAAGGACTGATTTACCAGATTTAATATGAACTTAAATATTGAGTGCCATCAGTTTAAAGTAAGGTATGCGCTTTCCTACAAACACATTTATTTAGTTCAGAGTTCTAAAGAAACGTGTTTGCTGACTCGGTGTGTTCAGTCAGATTTTGGATAAACGAACTGGACTACTTTCAGTTTCCATGTTGGAAATGTAGAATTTGTCCTTCTTTTTTTAGAGCATGAGTGTAGTTCTCAGCTAAAGGGAAACTGGCAACACAATAAAGTTACAACATTATAGCATTAGTAAAAACAAACGCAATTGAATAGAACAATAGTCAAAATACTAGCCAGTCTCTGTTAACTTATGTTAAATGTGCTGGGTGTCATTTTGTAGAGAATCTTTTGACCGAAATACAATATATTATACATGTCTTCAGAAGTGTATAAAGAGCTTACATAATGAAGCGTTATGTTTTTATTACCTTAGCATGAGCTATTTCTATCTGCATACACCGCGGGTCCCCTTGCATGGAACCATGTTGTTTCTAGAGTAGCCCTAAATGGAAGTGAAAACGTGACGACATCTTAGGCTTTGTTCAAACTTGACTTCTTTTCTGACAAGAAAAAGTTGACAAAGGCGCACACCATGACTTCGGAGGCAGCATCTGTGCATGCAGGCAGCCCAGAGAAACAGATCGGCAGCGTAACGCAACTCTATTTGAATTATGACAGAAAGCGTCTTTGCAAATAACTAATCACATATTTTTAAAGCTACAATACTAATTTCTCGCTAGAAATGCAATCAGAAGTTGTTAAAAGTGAAAATTAAGCTTACATTTATACAATATACTATGCTTGAACAGGTGTTTCGGCCGGCATTTTTTTTTTTCGAGCTTGAGCCTTCTCGACCAATCACGTTCCTCGCATGTTGTTATGGAAACGACAGGTCTCTGTCATTGGTTAGCTGTGAAAAAGGAGCTTGACGTAGGGTGTTTTTTTCAGAAAAGTTGAACTTTTTTCAGCCTCAAAGGATGCTCTGCACTTGTTTTTTGAAAACACGGTTTACACCATAGGATTATAATTTAAAACAGACGCTAGCAGCTTCATAAATGAAGTCAAGTCTGAACACGGCCTTAGCCCTGTTTCGGGCTTCGAAAGGGAAGGGGGAGGGGGTGAGCTATTGGTTGCAATTGGCAACCTCACCACTGGGTGCCGCTAAATTTCATCCTCTGGACCTTTAACAGATACTGTACTAACTTTTGATTTAAAATATTAAATTCATAAATTCTGCAGAAGTTTTTGGTCATCACTAGTTTCTGTAAAATAATGCATTAACTAATTTTACCAAAAAATTTAACCAAAAATCGTATGATAAAATGGAACAACCCCTACAGCTTATATGCATATTAGGATAGGTATATAAGTTGATTTTAAAAGAAAAGAAAATGAAGAATTTAGGGTTTTTCAAAGCAAACTATGCAAATTTAAGAGATGTGCATATATATATAACACACAGAATACATTAAATACTGTCCTGAGGCAAAAATAGTTTAAAATCTCCAGCACAGAGTGCATGTTGAAATGTATTCTTATCAGATGTCACTAGTTCTTTCTCATCAATGACATAAAAGATGTACAAGAAATGGCATTCTGCTAGGGCAGGAAATGTATATGGCGAGCTGCACCAAATCAGAAATGGACAACAGCTGGGTTAAAAGCTCCCTCAGTTTGCTGTAACAGAGCCATTCTGTTTCCTCTTTGGAAATTATGACTATCTTCCCACCCACACTTAACTAAACCTTCTGCATGTGCATGAAACTCTGGCCAATAGCCTGCTGCATCTGTAATGGGCACATCTGTGTGGCTGGCAGAGAATGTTTTGCAAGAGTTTGCAGTAATGTAGCCTTGATTTCCCCGCTATTTTCAAGCCTCCTTTACGAGGACTTCCAAAGACACTTTCTCATTCTGGAACTGCTTGAGAATTCCAAATGCATGGCTCATATCTTAGAGAATCAAATATTTGGGATAAAAACGCCTGGTTTCATGTTCCTGCACCGAAAACAATTCTGTTCAATTTCAGCATCAGATTGTTTTACTTTCATGCTGGACAGCAGGGAAATGTTGCCATTTGCTCACCGTTGCTCAAAGTCTAAAACAACGTTTGTACGCTAACCCATGTGTCCATCTCCCCGTATCTGGGCAGACTTATGGTAAATACATAAACCAGTTAGAAGAGAAAAGGGAATTTAAAGTGGCAGTGGTGGACAGGACAGAGCAGAATGCACATACAAAGATGAAACCAAATCTCAGAACCTGCCTCAGTGACTGAACCTCACTGGCATGCAAATGAAAAAACTGATTCTCATATTTTTGCATAAAAATATTGAACTCTTTTATTGATAAAAGCAATGCTAAGGTGTTTTTGGTGATTAACTAACTCTTTTATTAACTTAACATAACTATTTTATGATGTGGCTAATTTAAATGAATTCGTTCGATCTCATTCGTACATTTTAGTTCGGTTTGCTTTCGCACCAGTGACGTTCGGGTTAGGGATGGGACTTCAATATTGATTCTTTCTAGTATCGTATGTTTGTGTATGATTCACAACATACAAAACTCATTCAAATAAGCCACCTCGTAAAATAGTTACGAATACCTGTGAGATCAGGTTGGTGGGTCCTTACTGGCCCGAGTCTCTATTCCGGATTCTAGAAATGGCTTGGGTCCTCATACAGTGAGGATTTTTTATCCAAATTTTATCAACCGCAAGATAAGATACATTTTAATTTTGAGCAACCCCTAAGCATCCCATATAAAAATTAACTATGGTTTTACTGGAGTAATCATGGCGTTAGTAACCACAAATTTACTATGGTCTTACTACAATTACCATAGTTTATAACCATGAAATTTAAGTAAAACTCCTACAAATAAAACATGGTTACAAAACTTTGTGTTTACAAAATCATTGTTTATGTTGTACAGCAGAGTTACAAAACTTGTTGATCAGATTCATTCACCAGGAACATTCATCATCCAATTAATCACAAATGATCATGAGATTAGTCTCAAAAGAGCTTTTAAAAGCTTATAAAGTGAACAACAGTCTTGACACTTCAGCTTCAATTGGAATACAGACATTTTATTAAGCAGAGAGCAAGAGAGAGAGAGAGAGAGAGAGAGAGAGAGATTGGCATCTTGCCCCCAGGGCCCCGGAGATCTCAGTTTGCAGGGGATCAATCATTCTGTCTATGTAGTCTGAGATGTATGAGAGAGAGAGAGAGATGTCTGTGTAGTTTACAAACCTACTTAGCCAGATTAAATGCATTCAATGTACTGTACGCCACAAGCTGGTCTTCTTCCTATAGGTCTAAACTGGGACAAAATATGTCACAGTTTGTGTGCCACAATCATTGAAGACACATACACTTTCAAAATAAAAACTCTCACTGGGACGGTACCCTTTGAAAATGGGAAAATATGTATACATTTGCTACCAATATGTACCTTTTAGGTAATAACATGCACTCTTTAGCAGGGCACCGCCCCAATGAGTTTTTTTTTTTAATCTTAAAGCAAATAGTTAGGCCATTTACTGACTGAAGTAGAGGTGTTTTAATCAGGACCAGTTTAGCATAGCAACACCGGCTTAGTCAAGCCGGTGTTGCTGTGTTAAATGTTAAATGTTTCAAGACATTTAACTCTCTTCTTTGCCCCCTCCTCCCCCACCCACTTCATCTTTGACTGCGGAGGACTTCGCTGTATTTTTCACTGAGAAAACATAATCCATCAGCAAACAATTATCATCACCTCAGACCTCAGTACACACCACCCTCACTTCAAACATTGAACTCTCCTCTTTCACCCCCCTGACTGACACTGAAGTCACTAGACTTCTCTCCAGCCACCTCACCACCTGTCCCCTTGACCAAATCCCCTCCCATCTCTTTCAGGCCATATCCAGCACACTCACACCTGCACTCACACACATCATCAACACCTCCCTGCTCCGGCACTTTTCCATCCACATTCAAACAGGCCCATGTCACGCCCCTACTGAAGAAACCCACATTGGACCCCTCTACTACCGACAGTTACAGACCTGTCTCTATCTTCCCATTTTTTGCAAAAACACTTGAAAGGGCAGCTTTCAACCAGGTGTCGTCCTACCTATCCCAGAACGAACTACTGGATGACAAGCAGTCTGGCTTCAAAACAAACCACTCCACTGAGACTGCACTGCTATCGGTCCCAGAAGCACTGCAGCTTGACAAGGCGTAATCTAAATCCTCTGTCCTGATTCTGCTAGACCTTTCTGCAGCGTTTGACACTATCAATCACCAGATACTGCTAGTAACCCTGTCATCTCTAGGAACCTCAGGCTCTCCCCTCTGCTGGTTCAAATCCTACCTCTCCGGCAGATCCTTCAGGGTGTCATGGAGGGGCTCGCTGTCCACTGCTCACCACATGATCACTGGGGTCCCTCAGGGATCGGTGCTTGGACCGCTGCTTTTTTCCATCTACACAACATACTTGGGACCCATCATACGGGCACATGGCTTCTCGTATCACTGTTATGCGTAGCAAACGTAGCAATGTGCATTGTATATTAACACTTTTGCACATTTATTGCAACTTACGAATTCTAATTCTTTATCACTTTTGTCAGTAACAATAGAGAAATTTGTTCAAATGTCGGACTTGCCTTGCTTCTGTTTTGTGCAGTAAATCTGTTTTGTGCTTTAATCTTCCTCTCTCTACTTCATTTACTCCATCCTTGCTGGCGGCTATAATTCACGGTACCCGCACTAATTGTTTTACCCACCCAGTCCTGCCCGCGGAAATGGTAAACCTGCCCGCTCCCGCGAGACTTATGATGGGTCCCGCGGGAGCCCAATCCCAATGCAGCCCTCTAGACCCTATCTCACTGAGCATGCGACACAACTCCTTGTCCAGGCCCTGGTAATCTCAAAGTTGGACTACTGCAATGCTCTCCTTGCTGGTCTTCCTGCAAAGGCTATCAAACCGCTCCAGCTGGTTTAGAATGCAGCAGCACGCCTCGTCTTCCGACAGCCCAAAAGGGCTCATGTGACACACCTTTTCATCTCTCTCCACTGGCTACCGGTTGAAGCACGTATCAGATGTAAGTCACTAATGCTTGCCTACAGGACTATCACTGGATCTGCACCGGCTTACTTTCACACCCTCCTGCACTCCTACACCCCATCAAGATCCCTGCGTTCAGCAAACCAGCAGCGTCTTGTATTGCCTTCCCATAAGGGCAGTAAATCGCTTTCCCGCTCATTCTGCTTCACAACTCCTTCCTAGTGGAACATTCTTCCTAACTCGTTCCGGGTCAACAACATCTCTCACAACATTCAAAAAACTACTTAAAACCCATCTCTTCTGTGAATACTTGACAGACAAATGAAAAAATTTAGTAAAATAACCCTCTCTCTTTATCTCAACAGGTAGTGGTCTGGCTTAGTATTGGCACCTTTTGCATTATTGCTCCTGTATGACATATCGCTTATTGCTTCTTAAACTCTTTGTAAGTCGCTTTGGATAAAAGCGTCTGCTAAATGACTAAATGTAAATGTGAAGTGGGATTTAAAGTCCTAATAAACCAGAAGTTGCGATTGTTTTTCCTTCCGTATTCGGACACATTTTGAGTGAAAAGGAATTTCATAGGAAAAATGAGTGGCCGTGGCTTGCGTTTTTCACTGCTAATTGATTCGATGTGTAAAATCAGCTGTTGGATTGATTTTGAAATGAAACTGGCAGCAGACTGACAGTTGAAGGGGAGGAGTTAACGGATGCTCCGGCCAAGCCGTCTAATTTATGTCATTTGAGATGGAAAGTAATTTCAGGGCGGAAGTGCATTTTCAGATTTTCATTGAAGACTATGAGGGTACATGAATTTTAAAAAGAAAAAGACCCATATTGATAAGCTATTTACTATAAATGCAGCAATATTTCATGAAAAAATAAGAATTGTCATTTATAATTTCACTGGGACTTTATTGTTTGCCTGACCAATGGTGTATGGAGTAACAAGTTTTTTAAGCACTCCAAACCCATATTATCTTGTCCCAGGGTTTAAAAAAATTATAAGTAGTAAACTATTTACAACATATATTACTATCAAGAATCATTTATATACCATTTGTGGTCATACATGTTATTATAATGAAACAGCAGAATGTACTTCTTTTTAAAATACACACACATTTCCATGCACAACACTTATTGTGCGCAAAGATGCTTTTTCTCATCCAGTTACTTATGTTTAAACTTTTTTCAAAATGTCTTCTTTTGTGTTCTGCGGAGGAAAGAAAGTCATACAGGTTTGAAATGACAAGAGGGTGAGTAAATGATGAAAGAATTTTCTTTTTTTGGGGTCACTTTAACTATGTAAATTACCTAAAAGAGTTTTGACATGATTCGGAGTTGGCTCTCTGGTCGACTGGCTTGAGGAAGTAATGACGAAGAATGTTCCGAAAACAATTGAAGGAAATTTCCCATGGGAGAAACTTTTTGATGTGGGCTATCCAGACTTGGATACTGAAATGTTCCTCTTTTGCCCTTTAATGAGTAAGTGCTAGGTTGTGTATGTGCGCTTGGTGTTGACGTACTACATACACAATTATTCTGTAGTCTTTGATGTTGTCTAGAATAACGGAGTCAACATATTTAAAATAGATATTAACTGTATATATGAATTAATGATAAAATATGTTTTCTAAGCATAACTCCAAATGTAATGGCGAATGAAGTAGTAAAATAGTTTGAAAAAAATAACGACTTTATTTTAACAAACAAAAAAGTATAAAAAAATAAACATAATGCTATAATTTAAAGTAAACTACAATGCAAACATTTACATAAAGCATAACATAGTGCCAAAAACATACAGATAAAGACAAACAGTTTAGATGATTTTTAAAGTCGTTAATTGTTTTATTGTCTTCTTTTCTTCTCTCACGCTTTTAACCACTGGTTTTTACATCCACTTTGTTCTTCAATCTAAATTCTCTCATGCACACGCACGCTGCCGTTCTGGGATCAGATTTCTTTGCTGTTTCTTACATTCTTTCCCATCAAACTCCAAAACCTTGGGACTGACCTCAGACTGGTGTTGAGGTTCACATCTGGAGAAGGCCAGACCTCGCCTCCTCTCACCAGCAGGAGTCAGCGTAATCTCTCCAAGTCAAGTCAAGACATGGGAGCATGGCCCCGCCACACATCTCGCCCCCAGGGCCCCGGTGGTCTGGCGCTGCCAGTAAAAGGGAAGAAGAGGAGGGGTAGAGAGAGCAGGAGGAGGGGAGGGGAGGGGGCAGAGGAGGGTGCCACGTTTGCATGATAGCCCAGAAGCCACGCAACAGAACCCTGCCCTCACATGCATTTCCTGCCAGATGATGCAAACCAGTTTACTCAGCTTATTTTAGCAGCTTTATCAAACGATCACCATATTTGCTTACATTACTGTGAGAATGCTGTGATAGACTGACCACCTGTCCGGGCGGGGTGTTTCTCCTCCTTCTGCCCTTAAAGTGATAGTTCAGCACAAAATAAACATTCTGTCATCATTTACTCACCCTCATGTAATTTCGCCTGTATGAGTTTCTTTCTTCCACAGAACAAGAATATATTTTGAAGAATGTAGTTAAAGGGATACTTCACCCAAAAATGAAAATTCTGTCATCATTTACTCACCTTCGAGTTGTTCCAAATCTGTATACATTTCTTTGTTCTGATCAACACAGAGTAAGATATTTGGAAGAATGCTTATAATTTAACAGATCTTGCCCCCATTGACTCCCATAGTAGGAAAACATTTTTGACTGCCCTTGTATCTTTTCCTACTATGGTAGTCAATGGGGGGATCTTCCA
Source organism: Triplophysa siluroides (assembly GCA_006030095.1). NCBI lineage: Eukaryota > Metazoa > Chordata > Actinopteri > Cypriniformes > Nemacheilidae > Triplophysa > Triplophysa siluroides. The sequence goes on from VCII01000015.1 coordinate 972,680, forward strand.
AATATCTTTCTCCGTGTTCATCAGAACAAAGAAATGTATACAGATTTGGAACAACTCCAAGGTGAGTTAATGATGACAGAACCTTCAGTTTTGGGTGAAGTATCCCTTTACCTGGCAACCATTCACTTGAATTGGTTTTAGGTCCATGCAACAGAAGTAAATGGGTGCTATCTTTTGTGTTCTGCGGAACAAAGAAAGTCATACAGGTTTGAAATGACAAGAGGGTGAGTACATGATGACAGAACTTTCAGTTTTGGGGGAACTATTCCTTTAATAGTCTGGAATATGCTTCAACAAATACTGCAACCTTGCACTTAATGTCCTCATAAAAATGTATTGAAAATAATTTTGGTTTTTATTATGGTATTGTGTTATATGGTCATTGATAAATACATATTGACATATTCCAGACTATTAAAGTGATAGTTCACCCAAAAATGAAAGGGGCAATTCCAACGTTATGGACGTAACATTTTGCGTTATGGACGTGACATAAAAATGCTCAGAGAATGAATTTGTTACGAATAAATTGAATCATCTGTTTATATTTTACTAAACCCTTGTTGATAAACATCAAAACATGCCAGTCCATGAACAAATTTTCTATTTTAAAAAAGGGAAATAAACATGCGTTATGGATGTGACAATAAAAGGACGCGGTTCTTGGGAGACGACAAACTTTGTAGGATTTCTGTGAAATAAAATGCACAATCCTGAAGAAATAATACCCAATGAATGGAGAAGTGATGCCTCTTTATAGAACATAAAGTAGTTACTTTATTTTATTTTCCATGTGTCCATTTATGAGGAATATGTAGCGTTATGGATGTGACAATCCTGAAAATGGCACTTACCTGATATTTTCAAGGCAAGGTTGACATTTTCATGGAATTGCCCAAAGAATAATATTCACCCATTTCAGTTTGCCAATATTTTGTATTGTTTAACTTGAATCTGGCGACTCCCGAGCCTCTCCGCAGACTGTTTAAAGATACTTTAAACACACACTTTTATTGAGCGTAAGAGGAATTATTCACAGGAGAAAGCAGAGACTTAAATATTTTCACAAGATCATGAAACAGCCCAGACATTATGCAAATGTCTGTGTAACATGTGACAGTTCATTGAAAGTCAGACTTTGTCATGTCAAAGACCTATGCTTGTCCTCTGTGCTCCATCTGTCCTGACAAATTACTTTGGCTAACCAAAAAACATCTGTGTCTTTGTGTGTTACCTTGGAGACAAGGCTATCCAAATAGTCGGAATAAGGAGTGCAGGAGTGGTGCAAGCAAGAATCGGTCAGGGAAGTTCATATGGGGCTGCAATGTGAGAATGGCTTCAAAAACCCTGAGAATCAGCACATTCCATTGGACCGGGGTTTTTGAGCAGAAAATATATCTGACTGTCGGTGGACGCGGTCAGGCCGTGCATAAACAAGGAAGGAGGGGTTGGGGGGGATTTACAGCTCTGGTTGTTGCCTGTGACCACAGCTGTAGGAGGAGAGAGAGAATAAGACCACCGTCTTGAACATCAAGAGACGATTTCACCTCAGTTTCATCATCGCCGTGCCACCTTATTACTGAACATTGGAGTCTGCAAAAATAAAACTTTTTGTGACAAACCAAGAAAAATAACCTCATCATGGTTTACTTTTGTGCCTTGAAACTAATTTTAGGTTGCTAAATTACCAGGAAGCTTTCTTCGTTTGTCATTTATAACACTTTAAAGCAACACTTTGTAGTTTTTTCGACCTTAAAACAATGTCTCAAAAATGATTTCAGTGGTAGAACAACTGTTAACTGGACGAATTCTACTCACGCTGCTATCTGAGCAGCCTCATAGCGGCCACAACCCCGCTCTGAAAGTGATGTGTTTGGGTCGGTACACACAGCCCCACCCATCCCCTTCCTGCAGAAGAGTGCGAAAAGGATTCCAAACAAGGTTTCTGCATTCGCCGGTTTCATCAGTTCAGTCAACAAATTCATGTGTATGGAGTGGCTTAGCGATGATGTATTTTTGTATGCAAACCCTGGAAAGCGAGTTAGCATTTTAAGACTTCTGGTCCCATCACCTCAAAGTCTATGGGTTTTTGGTAAATCGCCTGAAATAAGGTCTGTAGCAAACAAATCCTCTAAATATTTTCACGTTTTAATCTATGACATAAAACACACCAGTTATAACTCGCTTGTGATATTTTAAACCTTTATTGTCTTTAAAAGCGTCTACTTCCTTTGGTTGGGACATTTATATCGCATCACGCATATATATCTCACAAATAATGCAACATGGGCACAAGTGTCTAAAATCTTTATAGGGGATTCATCCACGGAATAATGACTTACCAGGGAACCCGTTTTTAATAAAGTTTGAGAAAGTTGTCGGAGGCTTGGTGGTGGTGACGCTGATATTGAGCGACCAAAGTGTAGTCTGTTTATAGTATCGTGTTAGCTATTTACTTATGCCGATTGTATTTAGGCTTCAAAATGAGCAAATGTTGTGTTGATCTGTAAACATCATGAACATTTGTTAGTCACAGATCTTATTTTTAGCTAAAACTGCATACTCTCGGTTGAGGGAACCAGCGCAGTGTTTACTTCTGGGTCAGCGTACAAAAAAACGTCATCTCTGAGCCCACTCTGCCCAAGGGGAAACTTCTACTGCGACATTATTTACGACACGGCTACCAGACAATTGCGCTTATCAACCACGTGGGGGAGCCGTGAGCAAAAGTTCAGTCGTGTGGCTTTAATACCTTGTGGTCCTTTCTTGAACTGTTGTGTTACCCAGTACCACTCTTTCATTTTTAATTAATGAGTATTCAATAGCTTTTGATTTTATCCAAAACTTTAGGACAGACAATGCTCATAAATCACTGGGCTGTTATGCGAAAACTACCAGGAATTAAATATTTGAGCGTGTGTGAGGTTTGTGTTTAGAAAGTAAGCATGATATTATTGTGCAATTTGTTGTAATCCTAAAACATATCAGACTCAGAATTGAGTCATCTTTTTTCAGCATGTGGGAGGCAAAATGAGATGGCACAGCAGTTTTAAAGGCCTAACTGAAGCAGTTCCTGGTGCTGTTTTTGGTGTCTTGGCGCAACCAAATACAAAAATAAACTTCACCAGTTATTCACTAGCTGGTCTGCAATATAATCCGTTTACATGAATTATCAACTGCAGAGATAAAACATTACAAGCCATGAAACTGATGGCATCTTTTACTCATATAGGCTATTATTTTAATTTGTGAAAATGTCCATTCCTTTTCTAGAGGTTTTTGTTTGTTATGTAATCGCATTCTTTAATCATTGGATCAGTCTGGTCTTCCACCTGTGATGTCTCAGTTATCTGCCTACACAGCACATGTGACTGGTCCAACCCCATTGCGTGTTCCCATAAGTCCACAGCAGAAAATACCTCCCATTGTTGACCCTCTTCCTTCTGTGGGTGGTAACTTGTAACCCAATCCTTTTTGTGGAGGAGATTGATGCTTCCACCATCTGCCCCTGCTACGACCTTTTGGAATTTTTTATATCACAAAAATGATTTTATTTGCAAAAAAAACACTCTTAGTTAGTTGTATTTTTTAAGCTATATTAAAGAATTTATACTACATTTAGTAATATATACTAAAAGTAATATTTACTTTATTCAAAACAACCCAACTCCAGTTTGGTTGATGTTTACTGGAATGCACAATATAAAAATGTTTTGTGAAAAAAATATATATATATTTGAAGGTATTTTTCTGGTACACCAGATTTTTACGGGTAGTTTTACAGTGTAGTATCATATACTGTCTAGTTTTCATGTTTGGGGGGAAATTCAACTGTAGTTTTAATAGTATTTTTTACAAATATTACAAGTATTTTCCAAACCAGCTTACATTAGTTATATTCCTCAGTGAATAAACCAGCAAAGAAAACAGCTCCTCAGCTGATTTCGAAAGAGAAAAAAACATAGGAAGTATCTATGAAGGTTGTAAGGGCAACCTACTGACATACATTACATTATGATGGCTGATAAATGAGGAGTTTGGTTCCAAAATGAGATAACTCAAATATATATATATATATTGAATAACCCGAAATTCTAAAATCATGTTTTTTTTATGTTATCATGATTTATGGTGCTACTTAGCTGTTTTTTTTATTATGGCTTAAATCCAAACAAACTAACTGCAGTTTGATTAATTGGAATGCACAACAAAAAACATTATTAAGTTATCTCATTTTGGAACCAAACTCTTCAAATATTGATGACTCTTTTTTAGGGATGCACCGATATGTACATTTTGGCCGATAACTGATAATTATTAAACATTGGGATCCGATAACCGATAAATTGGCCGATATACAGTATCTAAATATTAATATACAATTTTCAAAGACTGAAACAAAAGGCAAAAAGTGGACAACTGCTCTTATTAGAAAACATTCACTGCAGAAAACAAGGTAACCGTTATTTCTCTTTCTTCCCATGAAAATCATGTACCAAGCCTACTTTACACTAGTTAACAATTCTTTAACCATTAAACTTTTCTGCTATATTTTTTATAGAAGTTTAACCAGAGGAAATAATTTTTTATTTATCGGCTATAATATATCGGCCTAAATTGTATTATTGGCCGATACGATAACATTCAAAAAATGACCATTTATCTGCCGATACCGATATGGCCGATCATTTATCGTGCATGCCTACTCTTTTTCTCCTAACTTGAAGTTAAATCAAAAACATGAGGATAAGATATCCATTACTTTTATATTGATGAAATAGACGGTTAATTGAGGATGGTATCTAGCAAAAAAAAGTGACAGAAAGAAGAAAAGCCGTCCCGGTCTATTTCCTCACATAACAATTGAATGGCTTTGTGTTCGCATTATAAGGTGTGTTAAACCAATTACTATTGCAAAAGATATTGAATATACAAAACAAACAAAGCTTTTCTTCCAAAGCCTCAATAACTAGACAAATGGAGATAAAAGCTTGAAAGTCAACCTTTATTAATAGTGTGAAAAAGTAAACTTTTATGAGCCTTTCAATAGATGCTTCAGTATTGTTGTTAATATACTTACTACATCGTAACACAATATAATTTTGAATTTATAATTCTGGTATCTAAGTTTTTTTCTGTGGAATAGTACAAATCACAATGTTTCAGATAATTGCCACAAGCAAACAAAACAAAACAAAAGTACAGACATAGCCAATAGCATCATACTGCAATTATTGCCATTAATAGATCTGAATGTCCATTTAAAGCCGACTTGAATGAGTCTTGTGTGTGAGGTGAAAATTTTGCTTGTTCACAGCTGAGCACTTTTGCTTTTTAAGAACAAAATTAAATGAATGGGAAAACAAAATGCATGCACCGATTTTGTCATTAAAACAAGAATAAACAGTGCTAATGTATCAAACTTGATGAAGTATAAAAAAGGTTTTAAAAACAAACAGAAGGCACTGGTTGTTATCTGAGACCGATTCTTTTTTTTTTCTTTTTGTATTATTGGTTTCATACACAGTATCCTGTTTCAACAGAGGACACCTTGTCGTATTCAAGTACCTTCGTTCAGGCGTGGGGATAATAAATTAGATGCTGTGAACTGCCCTGCAGTTGCAATATGTTTGATGATGAAATGTATAGGAAACAAGATATTAACATACAGTACAGGTGTGGAATACAACAAAACATGACTAGAACTGACCTGACTTTGCATATGCTTAGAGGTTCAACCTGTACAACAAATATACCAACAAACATATAAACAGAATCTCCAAAAACCTGTCTGGGTCATATTTGAGGCCAAAATCAAAAAGAAATAGATTCATGTTTTGCTTAAAAACAACGGAGCATGTTGTTGAGACCATTAGGAGATTTTGTTTTGCGTCATTATATTTATGACCACTAAGAATATTCACTTAAACCATAACGCAAAATGTCTCCTTCCTTAATTTTGGTAACAATAATGTAAACAAAAGGTATTTAAATGTAGTAAAACTATTTATACATCATGGTGGAATTTATTGTACAGATGTTTTTGCTGACGTTCCTTTAATGCAATTTCACCCAGGAAGAAAATCTAGACCAATTGTGACACTTACTAAAATCTGTCAAACTTCCATCATTCCGAATCATTTAAGACAAATCCTACACAATAGTTTTATCTCAAATTGACTTACCAATACATTTCATGAACTGTGATACAAAAATTTGTCAAAACCCAACCTTTGCACATTCCTTACTTGCATTCTCACATCTTACATTTTGACGTGCAACAAAATTCCTCTTTGGTCACATTGTCTCTGACCAGAGACTCACCTGAGAGAGCTTGTAACCCAACAACTTTGGTGAAAAAAAAAACAAACAAGCATAAGGCATAGGATGCTGTAGAATATAACATAGCATCTAATACTGGTTATCTTGGACATGTTGGCGTCTCTGGCCGATATCAGAAGCTCGTAGAAATTTTGAAACACTTTTTTTGCATGTTCAACTGAACATATTCTTTTAAAACAAATTGGGTCCTTTAAGCTGTCCAGCCTACATACAATGAAGTATTACAGTCATTGTAAATGTAAAAAGGTCTTAATCTTTACTCGTCTGCTAATGGAAAACTCAGTAGTTGAATTTTTGTCACGTCAGTAACTTACTTTTGCTTTTATTACATTTTTTTTGCTGTCCAGCAACAAACTACACACTGCATCTTAATGTAACCTGACTGATAAATACAATGTGCATTTTTTGTTATCCTTTGGCAAGAGAAGAGATTCATTTGGCTGTATAGATGGATGCACTGGATAAGCATGCTGCATCTTTATCTCATGGTCTGCCATCGAGGCTGGGCGGGGGGCGTGCTGGAGGGGGACAGGGGGGTCCTGGGGGGACTCGTGCAGGTGGGGGACCTGGTGGAGTCTGAGCCAAAGGCGGTCCTCTCGGGGGTGGGCTGTTCGGAGGTGGTGTAACAGGGCTAGGAACGGGGCGGTAGTCTGGCGGGGGTGGAGGTGGGCTTTGAGCTCGTGGGGGGGCTTTGGCCGCCTCCTCTTTCACTCGCGTAAAGTTGATGCATCGGCCCTGAGGGGAAGAAAACGAGAAGAAAAAGAGCGTTTCACATTAGTGAGGTAACCATGTTGAACGTGGATGTGTTCCAATACACAAGAATTCAATTTGTCATATTTTCCAGAATGTTGCTGTGGTAATGACACCCAAATCTTTCTCTCACTGCTCGACTAATTTCTTGTTCTCTTTCTCTCTATCCCTCACACACACACACATGAACCCAAGCACGCACACACCCACACACTAACATATTGGCTGAAGCCCTGCGAAAACCACAGATGAAATCACACTGAATTGTAAATTACAGATCATGGAAAGTCCTCTATAACCCCAAATCCTGCTCTGGAGAGTTCGTCTGGACCAACATTTTTTAAACAGAAAAGGCATTTAAATATATATGAATTTCATAAATATATGATCATTTCTTATATTTCTTTCATTATTTACGCAATATTTTATGAGCCACTGTTCACTACGAGCGTTTGCCTCTTCTCCAATAGTTCTACTTCCATGTTCCTTTAAAAATGTTTGGAACCATCCCTGCACCATTTATATTCTTGAGCAAAAAGGATGCTTGTCTTCATCAAAATGCAATACATCTCGCTCCACCATAGAAACAACTTTTCTTTTTGGATGATGTCATCAAGCCCTAGAAACCCACTTATAACAATCCCAACTATTCCCAAGAGATAAACTCAAGGCACTCAAGTTGGTCTGTTTTCCAAAAACATAAGTTACATTACAGAAGTAAAAATTGGCTAAATATCACATTTCATGTTTACCCACCTTAAAATGTACACTACAGAACTGATGAGGTAGGTGTTTTGAATCTGCTTGTTTTCAAAGCCCCCCCACGACAAAGAAACAAGGCTTAGGTAAATGACCTACTGAAACATCTGCAATTATAGCTGGAGCCATGAAGCAGTCTGAAGCGAGTCTTGAGACGATGTTTCAAGCATTTGATGTGGCCGTTTTGTTGAAACCGTTTCGTTTTTGACCTCATACTCCAACCTCCACCAGAGTGAGTGTGTGAGGGGGTGGAGGTGGGGGTTTTGTTGGGGCAGGGGGTGGTCAAACCAAAAAAACTGTAATTAAACCCCTGAGTTCGGACCCGCTAGGATTCACGTCAGAGTGGCTGAAACAGCCTGTGGAAAACTGATCCCAGTGCATTGTGGGACTGATTGTAGAAACATGATGAAGAAACGCAGATGAGAAAACCAGACTGAGGAAAGATAATAATACACTATAGAAGACAGACAAACATATATACACACACACACACATATTCTGTACTGCTGAGCTCAAACCTAACCAAAGGAATTCAAACGAAACAACCTCCTCGTATTAAAAAGAACACTAGGAATACACAGCTTTGTACAGCCACAGGAAACTACGGCAGGAATGAAATAGTTTAATTTCTAAAATGGAGGACAATTGCATTACTTGAGGAGGTAACCTGGAAAAGAGCTGCCATGACCTTGTCTTCAACTTCTGTAGATGTTGCTAGTTTAACCAGTTAACATGATCCCACAGGGAAAGTTACAGTATAAGCAATGCTGGATAACATTTATGCTCTACTAATGGAACTTTATAGAGGAACTGATGCCTGCATCGTTTGTTTCCATGCTTAAAAAAAGTGAGAGAAAAGTCTGTCTGGGCATTTTTATGTCCTCTCGTCACAAACCACAAAGCAGTCGAGGGCCACAGCATTACAGGGTAAAGAGGCGAGAACCATTCCACTGCAACCTTTCGCTTAAGGGTTATTAAAACCAACTGGGTTAAAAACTTAAGACGGGGACCATCTGGTTTTGTGTGCGCTTATGAATACGTCATGTGTCATTACGAAACCGAAAAGTCAGAAGGTCTAATATCACACTTCCTTTGTTGAGACTTTTGAAAACACAGAATTACAGATAAAACAAGTTTTAACATCTCAGCACAGACTTTGCGTAAAAGAGACTGTCATTAGATAACTAGAGATCCAAAACATTTGGAATTTATGAATGATCTTTTATCATTTTTAATCTGATGATATTTTTTTCATGCAGGGCATTAGCATTTTGTTCTTAAAATGGCCACTCAGATGTAAAGCCAGTGTTTATTCATATTAAGAAATGTTTAGCTGCCTATGAATAACGTAATACTATATGTGGACCTTTCTGTTTTAATGCTAAGCTACAAATTGCTAACTAAGCGCATACAGTAATACACAACAATTGTGCAATTATTTTACGTACACTTAACAAAGTTGTCCAAACGATCTGCGTTTACAGAGATCCGCGAAAACTATTAAAAACACTGCATTAAGCATGCCACACCGGTCATTGGCGACATCACTTAGTAAAAAACACTACCAGAGTCCCTTTAGGGAAGTGACGATTGGTTGGAGGGCGGGACTTCCGGCGCAGACGTAAACACTTTGCTGGAGAAGCATTGACAAACTGTTGGTCAGCACAAAACAATCATGTCATTTGCCATCGATATGTTTGTTTCTTTTTCATTGTGTTTGGTCGTACACGCGCATATCTGTATACTGCACACATGCTGCTCACGCCTATAGACATTATTTTATCAGACGCATGCGTCTGGCCCGAAGTGAACTTCCTGTCTGTGTTTGTTTTATCAGTATGGGTGGTTGTTAATATTATAACAATTTATATTACATAAAAATTCTAATAATATTAATTTATATAAAAATTGTATTGTGTATTAATTGTACAAAAATAAAAAGAGTTGGGACTAAAACGTGGCACCCCCCAGTTCCCCTCCATCTGGTCTGTTCACGATAATGGTGCCCCAGACAGCCAGTCTGATCCTGGTTCGTCAATACTGGTATAAACATTGTTTTAATATGCTAGCTAATGTAATTGTCTTGTTATTTGTTTTGCTTGTCATCATAAATCATCTAATCTAGAGGGACTCTATTCTTTGGGGAGGTCTACCAGCAGTAACGTCTGGGACACAAAAGTGCACCTGCATAGTAACGTTTGTTTATGTTGTTGCTATTAAGACCGCCTGTTGACCCTACACGTAATATCCTCAAGCATGACATCATCGCTTTCACACTTGAGTGTTTTGGGGTTTACATGTAAACGATAATGGCATAGTTATGGTCTGGCATAAACAGCCTCTTTGTTTCACCAATTTGTCTCTTATGTTATATCGGGCTCTTATCGGCCAATCGGCCACAGTTCTACAGTATGGGTATCAGCATCGGCCATTAAAAAACATTTTGGTGGACCACTTGATCCAACAGTACAGAAAACTCCTCCACACGAGAGTCTAGCCTGCGATTTGGCATGACCATGTGGTTTCTTTGAAAAAGCAAAGTTACTTTTAAAATGCTGTCTGGAAAGTGTCTACATTCATGTTGTATTTCTTTTCTATGACTACTGATTTGATGCAGGTGGCGAGCTGTGCCTATGATGTTTCTTGGCATACGTCAGGGGTTTGGCCCCAGATGGGGCGTTATTGGTCTGGGTTTAACAAATGAAAGGTAAAGAAATGTCTGGCCAAGCAGGATGTAGCCAGGGCGAAGTAGAAGGTGGAATACATCAAAACTCCACAGAACAAAACTAGCCTGCAAAATTTTCACAGTGTCATTTTGAAAAGAAGATATTGGATCAATTCTGGTTTTTAAGGTTGTTTGGTAATTTAGTCTTGGATACTTACATGATCTCCTGGTTGAGGTCTCATAAGTGAAACTTGGTCATATCCACGGCGGAAAAGAGCCAGAATTGCATCAAGTTTACCCTGAACATAAAAAATTGAGTTATTAAACACTGCACTGAAAACTAAGATTATATCATGCTTGACAAGGGATGGTGTGAAAATAACCAAACAAATTTTACCCTAATGGGAGAATACCACTTCCTGTCTTGAGCTTGTTTTCTGCCCTCTGATCTTCTGGGCTTGGGTTCAAATGGTTCAAACTCTTGCTCGGGCATCTTTATCACAGCATTCTTGGGTTTTTCGAGTTTAGCACCTTCCTCAGTAGATCCTTTCCCTCCCCATCGAACCTGGAACATGTGACACAAACATTAGTTATCACACAAGTAATCTTATCCGAGAAAAGCACAAATCAGATCAAGCAATCTTAATCAGCGCCAAAACATGTTTTTCATTTTTTTCCTGAGATGTCTTCATGACTTCTAGGTCAGTTCTAGAAGTTGGAACTGATAGTGTTTGACATCTGGAAGCATCGTGCTGCACGCTTCGGTCTCCACACGCTTCTACAAAAATTAGACATTCCCCGTAAATATGCAGTCAGACATTTGGGTGGAAGGATCTCCCAAACCACATCAGCTGAATCCCTGTCTACATCAAAGAAATTCTTAAATTCACAACCGACCACTTGACTTACAACTGTCAATGCTCTTACTCTTTGTCTTACACATACAGCTTTGTCTGGTTAAGGCTAATTCCAGGATAAAACAAGTCTGTGCATGAGAGGGATTTGAAAAAATAATGGTTAATGGCAAAAGTTTCCAAGACCTTTCCAAAAAAAAAAAAAACCTGACATTGTTTTCATAAAAAAAACTCATACTGAAATGACTTAGAACTGCTGTTATAATTTATTAAAGGAACAATTTAACCAAATATGAAAATGTATTTACTCTAATGTCATCCAGATGTGTAACAGTTAAATAAAAACAAAAAAATTAACTTAATTTTAATTTAAAGATGGCGAAGCTCCAAAAAAACACACCCATCACCATTTAAGTAATCCAAATGACTCCTGTGTTAATATGTTTTAATAACAATGAATACCTCGAGCTGTGATCAAATAAAGATGAAAGTAGTGTGTAGTAGTTAACGGGATACTTCACCCAAAAATAAAAATCATGTTATCATTTACTCACCTTCGAGTTGTTACAATCTGTATAAATGTCTTTGTTCCGATGAACACAGAGAAAGATATTTGGAAGAATGCTTGTAACCAGACATACAGTATGTTGCCCCCCATTGACTACCATAGTAGGAAAAAATTCCATGGCAGTCAAAAGTGCCCCAGAACTGTTTGCTGTCCTACATTCTTCAAAATGTCTTTAAAAATAAAAAATAAATTGTTCCTACTATGGGAGTCAATGGGGGGCAAGATCTGTTTGGTTATAAGCATTCTTCCAAATATCTTTCTCTGTGTTCATCAGAACAAATGATTTGGACAGAATTTGATGAGAGAATTTTCTTGGGTGAAGTAGCCTATACCTTTTATTAATTGTAATTGTAAAATACATCAAGCTAGTTTTGTTGTTCTTCTGAAGAAATACTCACTTCCATTCTTTTAATTCCTCCAACTCCTCGACCTCCATAATATGATGCATCTACTGTTGGCCATTTCTTCTTTGGCATTCCATCTTCATCATCTGACTCCTGACGATAATACATAGTAATACTTATAGTTTGACATGTTTCAATGTCTGCTGGCCAAGCTTGTTAAGAAGCCGCCAGTATCAAAACCACAGCACATTCAAAGGACTTCAACCTGTCTTTCTAACACTAACACTGAGGTATTATGACGCAGAGCACCATCTTCTGTGCTAGTTATAAAATAATTTGCAGGTGGTGCTCACTAACATCATCTATGTTGCAGTCAACACATTAGACATTGGGATGAGGGAACCTTTACATAAAAAACTGTTTTGAAAAAATCATCTTCCAGCGGGTAAAACTGTCACTCACCGGCTCTGGTGGTGGAGGAGGAGGAGGTTCTTTGATCACCTGCGGAAAGAAATACGTCATATTTAGTCAGGCAGGCATAAAGACATTGCCAAAACACAAGTAACATTATATGCCATATTCAAAATAGCAAGCCACATTTCATTAAAATCTGTTCAGCTGACCCATTTTCCACCTTAAATCACTCCACTTAAGTCTTTACCACAAATCTATAGGCTCCTGGTTTATTGTCACAATACTGGAAGATCTGTTATAGGATACATTCCGTTTTTTTCAGATGATAGCAGGTAATTCAAATGAGGCAAAGACTTACCACAGTGCAGCAAAGCGGCCAGAACCACCACATGAACAACACAGCCAATAACAGAAACAAAACCAGTAGGGTGATCAGGAGGATAGTGCCATCAAACTGAGAGAGAGAAACAGAAAAGAGAGGCAGAGATTATCAACAGACAGTGCCATGGTAATACCACTGTGTGTTTTGAGGTAGGACAACCTTTAAATTCAGTCTATTGACACACTAGACTGAAATACCCAAATATGTTAAAAACTTACATTTTAGCTTCTTCCAAGTAGCTAGATTTTAAGCACATATACTGAAAGTACAGTACACATTGGTGTAAGACTTCCATTTGTGTTATTTGATCATATCGCTTATTCCTCCCTAAACTCTATAAATTGCTTTGGATAAAAGCGCTTGCTAAATGACTTAATGGGCAATTATGGACGTGATATAAAAATGCTCAGAGAATGAATTTGTTACGATTATATTAAACCATCTGTTTATATTTTACTGAACCCTTGTTGATAGAGTAAAAACATCAAAAAATGTCAGTCTTGGAAAAAAATATATATATTTAAAAAAAGGGAAATAAACATGCAAAAAAAAAAGGACGCCGTTCTTGGGAGACGACATACTTTGTAGGTTTTCTGTGAAATAAAATGCACAATCCTGAAGCAATAATACCCAATGAATGCAGAAGGGATGCCTCTTTATAGAACATAAAATAGTTACGTTATTTTAATTTTCATGTGTCCATTTATGAGGAATATATAGCGTTATGGATGTGACAATCCTGAAAATGGCACTTACCTGACTATGTAAAATCATGCACTAAAAATAAAACAAATGCTTTACAAATTTGAAGAGAGATCTCACATGGGTATTTGAACCACCAAATGTTAATATCTGTGCTGTTACCATAGTAAAAACCGCTGGTAAAAATTATTTTTTTTCGTGGTAAGGTTGACATTTTCTTGGAATTGCCCAAATGTACATGTGAATTTTGATGCCTTAGTAATTATAATGAGTGTGTGGGTGTGGCCAGACTTTCAACAGGTAGCTGATGAAGAATTTTATACAGGTTTGGTAGAACCTGGGGGGGGTAATCCATGACAGAATTCTTTCTATTTTTGGGTCAAGTATTCCTTTGAAATGGTGAATAGTCATAAATAGTCAATACCATAGAAAATATTGAAAAGTACCATGATACCACAGTAATGTATAGTGTAATATTACAGAAAAGGGGGAAGATCGCATTGGTTATCTAGAGAAGAAGCTTTGTATTTTTTGGGGTGAGCAAAAGGTCTGCTGCTTCAAAATCAGAGGCAGAGACTTTTGAGGCCCTCGATGTACAGTGTGTGTGTGCGTTGCTATGGGGGATGGTGAACGAGATGAGAGGGACGATGAGGGGAGAACAGAAGAAAAATACGGGAAAGAGATCTACACTAACAACAAAATTGTACATTCAATACATTTTTACACAAAGTTTTTTTTACAGTGCTTATTTAACAATATCACATTATATTAAATCAGCTTCACAAGAAAATAATACATATAAAAAATATATATATACAATGTAACATAGATATGGAATAGAACATATCTCATTTTTGCACAATCCTCTTAGATTGATTATATCTGACTAAAACAACAAATAGAGACCGTCGGACATTTAGTTTAGTTTATTAATATGACAGATAACTGCTTCCACATGTCAGACTACATAAATAATGATTTTATGGTACAATGACACAATAATCTAATTGCATTGGCGATTATATTTAATTAAATACACAGACGCAAATAACATTACCTGTCTGCTGATGTCATTAGCTGGGTGTGTTTTTGGATGTGTTTGTAGTCAGACTTACACACTCTGTTGTTGTTATGTGTACGGAGCTGGTGATAAATGACAGACCCTCGTTCATGCTGACTTGCAGGTACACCACCCTAAAATGCAAAAGACCCACATTAGTCGCTTTAAACGCCAGCAGGATCTTTTAACATTGCACAAAGTGTGAAAACATAAGTAAATCAAATTTGAGTATTGAGTATTAGACAAATGTGCCACGTTTTTGTTAAGCTTTTTCTAAATAGAAGAGTTTGCAGATCTGTTGTTACGGGGAAAAACTTTCAGGCCATAATTGGCACTCTTACAGAGCTCAGCAGGGTGCTGGTTAACTTTTGTAGCAGTCAGCTGTCTGGCGTTCCAAACATTCGATAAAAAAGCAGCATTCAAAATGTTTAACATTCCCCCACGAGGTTTCTATCTCTACAAAACAGGGTCAGAAATGAAACAGAGGCCAAGTTTGCTCTTTTGACAGATAAGCTCATCCTTCCTTGATGAAGAGCATCTACTTTAGCATTGGTCCACATTCCTCTGTGCACAAAAACAGACGGAAAAGAATTACATTTGTCAGACAGTAATGACTGAAACACACTCTGCCAACTTTGCATGTTTGTATATGTATCTAAGCATGGGATAATGTAACGTCGGCAAGTCATTATCACAAAATAAACACTCGACACAAAAGGGAAGCCTGGTAAGCTTAAGTGGTTTATTTTGCGATAATGACTACTGACTTTACATTATGCCTGCTATAATACAAGTAAAAATTACACACATACTGTGTTAGTACTGTACACTAGTGCAAAAAATAGTGCTAGGTAGCCCTAAACGTGGTTCTGGCTCGTAATCATAGGGGAACCAGTTGTAGTGCTATATAGAACCATATTTTGGTGCTTCAGTGGTTCTTCAGCGGTTCTTTGGGATGACTGAGGTGCTATATAGATCCCCTGAAGAACCATACAGGGTTCTTTATATGGAAACGGTGCTATATATCACCTTGGTCACCCCAAAGAACCTCTGAAGAACCACTGAAGAACCACTGAAGAAACCGAGATATGGCGCTATATAGCACTAAAAGTGGTTCCCCTATGATTAAAAGCAAAGAACCACTTTTAGTGCTAAATAGCACCATTTTTTGTGTGTGTGTATATGTTTAGCTGGACCACCCCATGCTTGGAAAACTATTTTCACACCAAACAAATACTGTATAGTTTAACTTGACATCAACTGTATTCGTTTCAGGACCAACGTCTGTAGCATCCAACCACGATGAATAAACTGAGTTAAATGTCCTTGTCACTGTTAAAAGCCCAATATGTCTGTGTGACATTCTTTTTAAAAGACATCGCCTGAGAGGAGATCTGTAAATCCAGCTAGATGAAAGGGAAGGCAAGGGCGCTTGACTACTTTGATCAAAGGAGAGAAAAGGAGGGGGGCATTTACACAAGAAAAGAATGAGCTGACCATTTAATGCAGGATGCATTGAGAGAACCTGAGGTATCCTGTGGGGTGATGGTGACTAGGCTTTAGGATAATTCGCCACATTTAAAGCTGAGACGTACTGTAAATGATAATCAAAACAACTATTACTGTTTAAGGGATTTAAAGAGATAGTCAAGTCAAAATTGACATTCTTTCATCATTAATTCATCCAGGTGTCACTCCACAGCTGTGTGACTTTCTTTCTTCTGCAGAACACAAAAAGAAGATATTTTGAAGTACGTTGGTAACCAAACTGCATTGGACCCCATTGACTCAAAATACCTCAAAATATCTTCTTTTGTGTTCCACAGAAGAAAGAAAGTCACGCAGGCTAGAAATGACATGATTAAACACTGCAATCATTTTATTTTTGGATGAACTATCCCTTTAAGCTCTTACCAACCGTAAAGTCAGTGTAACGCACAGCCTCTTGTTGCTTTATCAAATATTACAGTCTGATGCTATGAGGTTCCTTCTTCTTCCATAGGGAACTAGGACTTGAGAAGAACTTTAGTTTACTAGTTTCACAACTTCACCTGCACTTTAAAATTGTTTTTTCAAGTAAATTTTACTTACGTTTTGGTGTCATGTTTTTCAATTAAAATGTTCTTTAAAAAACTGTAAAGTGCGGAAGAACCATAGAGGAACCTTTGTTTTTAAGTGAGCCGAATGAAGCGGTGCTTAAACTCAGTGTGGGAGAAAATATGGAACTTCTCGGATGTAGGGGAGCAGTAAATGGACAGAAGGAAATAATGCATGAGGAACAAAGAGAAACCGAGGGCGTGGGTTGTATCAACACGATGTGAACGGTTTAGAAGAACCATCAGCAGTTATGGCTCCTCGCATGCAAAACTGAGAGTTTGGCAGGAAGTGGAATGTGACCTTTGACAGAGATCATAAACATGGTCTAATGCGTGGCAGACCTATCTGTCCACCTTCATAACAAACACACTTACTTTCCAACTTCATCTATAACAGGCGCTGGGCACAGTAAGAAAGTGTCTTCCACGCTCGCAGGCTTCTCATCTGGTAACAGAAAAAGAATATGTTCAGTAAACCAAATCAAAAAGAGATTCTTTTGGTATAAATGCAGATTTAAAAGCCATGTGTTATTTTCATTATGATGAAGTGCTTAGGCTGTTTGTGGAAAAACTCACTGAGCGTTAGGGTGTCATTGATTTTAAAGCTGCACAGGACCTGGTCTATGTTTCTGGCGTGTCGAAAACCATTACCTCTCACCACCACTTGAAATGACTCTGGAACACAGATTCCCACAGTTTTCACTTAAAGTAACGACAATAAATCTTCAAAAATTACATCTCATTACGTCATTCCCTGTTACGTCATTCCCTGTTATTCCCTGTTACATCTCATTACGTCATTCCCCCGCATAAATATTAGCTTCTCTGTCTTTAAGCACATTGGTCAGTGTCTCCCTGTTAAAATCTTAGGAGATCAAATAACAGGGAAAACCACAATAATATATTTATTATTTTGAGTAAGTCTGTTTGTTGGATGGTCATACTCTACAATACATTTTTCCAAAGATTACTTCATGAAAACTGAATCATGTGTGTTACAGTCAAACGTAATAGAAACTGACAAATTCTTTAAATTCTTATTGATTTAAAATACGGCATGAAAATCCAAAATCCCCAAATAAAAAAAAACCCAGACATGTTTACAATAAATATATAAATACAGTATATACCATAAATATATCATAAATGACCACAGCTAATGATTATTTTTGTTCTTTTTTTTTCGTACCTCCAGCACATACACTAGATGGTTCCGCTGCCAGGATCTCGATACAAGATTTTTTGATGATCTAATAGACAAAATGACATTTCAATCCAGTCAGCTGAATATGAAATCTTTGAGAACAGTTTTGAAATAATCTTCCACATAGGCAGTAGCAGAAAGGTTTAGTTTACCGAGTCGATCACTCCTCTCAAGGCCTGGAAACCTCCCAGGACAGGAAACACATGCTTACTGGTGTCTGCTATGGTAGCCAGCTAAAGCAACACAAACACAAGTTTATTTACTGCTGACCTGAGCTTCTATTGGCTGGTTTGAGCTGTTTTGACCGTAAAAAGAACTTGGTTTCACTGATTTACATTCTCCAGTAACAACATTAACAATAAAAACATTATTATTGCTCAAATAAGTTTAATTATACACAACTACACTTAAAAGAACATTGTTGTCTTCATCACCTGTGTCTCATTGAAGTCTTTAACACCGACACAATATACAATTGCACCCAACGCCCGAGCTTGTGCTGCCTAGTAAGATATTGAGCAAAGAAATGACAAAGATTACACAACTGAATAGTCAAGGTGCTCTTTCTTTTCATTCAATATGTGAACGCAGAATGCTGAACATGGTTAGATCAGTTACCTCATGTTGAGCTGCCACCAGCTGATGTTTCTGCAGTTCACCATCTGTCAAGGCAATAATGACGCTTGCAGTTCCTGCAACGTGAAGATTAAATAATCAGGTGTGGATGACAAACTCGAACATAACCTGACCATAAGTATGTGGACATCCCATCTGTATGTGCTTGTTGAGCGTTTGATTTACAAACTGGCTATTAACAGTGAGCTAATCCTCAGTTTTCACTGTTCTGAAAAGATTGGGATTGTTCCTATTTATACACAAGGGCACCGGTAAGGTCATGTACATACAGTGTTGGGTAAGTTTCTCTGAAAAAGTAATTAATTACTAGTTACAAATTACATATTCAACAGTGTAATTAGATTACTGTACAAATTACTCTGTCCAAAAAGTATTTAGTTACTTATTACTAAATACATTCTATATCCTACATCAACCTTGATTAGTTAAGTGATTCGAGAATAGACATGAAACGGCTCTTTTAATTCATTCAAATAAATAATATGAAACTACATAAAGTAGAATTATTAACTGACCAAAGTATTACAAATGTGAGAATTGTACACAGATTTTAAAGTTAGACTTTGAATTTTGATGTCAATTCCACTATTGCACACACATATATTAAACAAAGTATTTAGTTTAATTACATCAGAAGAAACTGTAATTAAATTATAGAAAAATAAGAGTAATCCCTTACTTTACTTTATTCAAGGGAAAAGTAATTAAATTACAGTAACTAATTACTAAGTAACTAGTTACACCCAACACTGTGTACATATGATGCGGGATAAACACCGTAAAACAGGGTAACCCCTTCCACTGAACGTGTTTGTCTAAATAGGTCATATTGTTTTTAGTAATGGGTCTACAGAAGCTGTGTATCCACATCCTTTTGGCCATATAGTATACTGAAACTTTAATGAAAAATGATTTTTTTATTGAAAGATTACCAAAGTTTTCCTGTTTTATTTGTTGATTTGCCTGTGAATGAAGATATTTAATACTGTTAGAATACAATCAAAACATGTAAAAAAATTGTAAATACTTTTTCATATTTGTCTACCTGTTCTAAACCAAGATGCATAAATGTATCTCCACCTGGAATCTCTCGTTTTAAACTATTAAGGCCTTTTCTTATCACCTCCCTTTGAGGAAAAGGAAATGAATGAACAAATAATGAGTCATGACAAATACAAAATGTGAAATGTGAATAAGAAAGTGTGATGTCACTGCACCTGTTTTCGGTGAGTTCCATGATTGTGGTTCCTCTGGTTGAGAACACAATGAAAGACATTCGCAACAGTGGGCTGTGGCAGGACGAAAAACTGTTTAGTAAAGTCTGCACTAACTTTATTATAACATTGATTTGTATGATGATCTGTGACATGCACATGCTCTCAGAAGTAGGTCACGCTTAAATATCTATGAATATTAACACTACTGTTCAAAAGTTTAGCATCACCTTTTCATTTCTTATGAATATTTTTTTTAGATTGAAGAATAATGAAAAGCTTATCAAAACAATAATGTGATGATGAGAATAATGTTGTGATTAAAGAACAAATCAAAACTAAAACAAATCAAAGCTTTTATGTTTAGTGTCTTTGCTACCAATTTATCAGCCAGTTTCTTCAAGTCTCAAAATAGGATGCTTTTTAAACAGTATTGAAGTAGTTGTCATCTATGCTGGGCTCTTATTTCGTGAACTTTTTAATTCAATAAAACATTAAACCATTTACATTAAACAGATGCTTTTGACCAACATTTTGAAGCAACATGATGGAGCATTCTACATTTTCTTTATTTTTGTATAGCACAAGCACAACATTTAAAGTGATAGTTCACCCAAAAATGAAAATTCTGTCATCATTTATTCACCCAAAGATTGTTCCAAAAACCTGTACAAATGTCTTTGTTCTGCTGAACACAAAGGAAGATATCTGTAAGAATGTAAGTAACCGAGCAGATCTCGCCCCCATTTACTCACACAGTATTGATAATAAATACTATGGGAGTCAATGGGGGATGAGATCTGCTCGGTCACTGACATTCTTCCAGATATCTTCCTTTGTGTTCAGCAACCGAATTTTCATTTTTGGGTGAACTATCCAATCATTTTGTTCACCTTCTGGTTGGCAAGCTTGGTAGAATATGTTCACATGAAAACTTTTTAATACACATATTAAAATTACACTGGTCTCAGCTTATTAAAAGCAAGTTAAAGAAAAGATGCCTATATGCCGACTGACTTAAAGGGACAGTTCACCCAAAAATGAATCTGTCATCATTTCCTTACCCTCGAGTTGTTCAAAATCTGTATAAATCTCTTGGTTCCGATGAACAGAGAGAAAAATATTTGGAAGAATGTTTGTAACCGAAGTAATGGCCACCGAAATAATTCAAGTCAAAAGTGCCCCACAACGGTCCTTTCCTACATTCTTCAAAATATCTTCTTTTGTGTTCAACAGAACAAAGCAGTTTTTTCCTTTGGTAGTCAATGGTGGCCAAGAACTGTTTTCTTCCAAATATCTACGCCAACACATGCCATTCAGTATGATTTATCAAGTGCTTCCAGTCTTTTGGTAATGTCTTTGTACCTGATAAACTTCTCGGCCAAATGTTCAACAAAAGAGTAGATCTCGTGCCAGTGATGCTTGACACTTCCTGACCTGAGAAGAAAGAGGTGAAACGATCAATAAACATCAGGTCCTTCTTTAACCCCCTAGAAGTGATCAATACAACTGGCTAATTCATTAGCAGTAATTCCAGAAAGGATGAAACAGCTTCTTAAAAGCAAAGCCATCTAATTTAGACTTTTTAGCTGTTCTTCCCCTGAGGGTCAGCAGTAAACGCTGTGTGGCGCTGGTCATTTCCTGTTTCAGCCCCAGGGGGGCAACCTGTGCTAATTCATTAATGCTGGATGAGAAATGAACGAATTGAGTGTGAGACAGTTGTTAAACATGAAACATGCCACAGAAATGCACGAAGCACCTCGCCGGCTGATGTAACTCATTTAGTCTGAGAGCCAGACATAACATTGACCGATGCCAATGACCAATGACTCTTTGTTTGACAACTGAGTTGGATAGATTGTATTGTTGGTTAAGCTGAAGACTCCATCTTGAAAAGCTGTTTGTGTTACTCAGGAGACATGCAGGCGTTTCTTCATGTTTTTTCGCGATGTCAAGTGACGGATCTTCCAAAAACCTCTTTTTGGAACGGCGTAGGAGGAAAGTGTTTTCATAACACCGTCAACAAAGACTGGCCAGCATATAGCCGGAATGTTGAGAAGCTGCAAAACAGAGTTAGTTAGAAGTGAATCTGGCATGAATATGCAGGTCACGTTGAGGGCTTGCCACAGTTCAACTTCACATTTTCTAACATTACAATGAATTCTGTTTGTGTTGGAAGCAGGACTTTCTTGAGGTAACAGCAATCATGGGATTGGTGCCTAGCTTGCAGTTTTCTCACCTGTGCAAACAGCGTTGGAAAAGGAAGCGGTCTATTCTCAAGTGAGACCCTTTATAAAATATTTTGTGGTGCCGCTCTTTGATCTAATTTTAATGGTTATCCTAAACCACATAAGGTTCATATAATGTTTTACAGCAGGATTTCGACTGTAAAAATATTTGAAGATGAACCTCATTGATAGCAAAACGAATTACGAGCAAACGGTGATGTCATCTGCTAACTGTTT
The DNA here is from genome assembly GCA_006030095.1 of Triplophysa siluroides. NCBI lineage: Eukaryota > Metazoa > Chordata > Actinopteri > Cypriniformes > Nemacheilidae > Triplophysa > Triplophysa siluroides. The sequence goes on from VCII01000015.1 coordinate 995,135, forward strand.
ACATACAAGGGTAACTACACATATGTTAAGACCAGTCGTTGCGGTGTAATGAAACGAGAGACATAAAAGGAAGGCAATTTGGCGTAATATTTAGGAAGAGAGATAATTGGAAGAGTGTGTCGGTATTTTCTGCTCTGAGATCAGTCTTGGTTCATAAGGAATCGCCCAAATAAAAAAAACGGAACAAATCCCAAACAGATTTGTGTTTCAGCCAAAACCAGTGTTGGGTAAGTTACTCTGAAAAGGTAATTAGTTACTAGTTACTAATTACATGTCCAATAGTGTAATTAAATTACTGTACATATTACTCTCTCAAAAAAGTATTTAATTACTTATTACTTTCTATATCCTTTATCAACCTTGATTAGTTAAGTGATTCAAGAAATATAATTAATTCAAATAACAATATAAAATAAAGTAGCATTATAAACTGACCAAAGTATTACAAATGTGAGACTTATACATTAAAGCACGGATTTTAAAGTTAGATTTTGATGTCAATTCCGCTATAAGACACACATACTTTATAGTATATTACACACAATATTTAGTTTTAATGAGATCAGAAGTAACTATAATTAAATTACAGAAAAAATAAGAGTTATGTAAGGGAAAAGTAATTAAATTACAGTAACTCATTACTTTCTAACTAGTTACACCCAACACTGGCCAAAACAAGAAACCAAAGCATTGCTAATAAAACTTCTGTCAACTGTAGTTACCAGTCAACGGTTCAGATTAAAGGGGCTTTGAAAATGTAAATTATAACCCCCAAAATCTATCTGCCAGTACAAAGCGAAGCAGAAAAAGTTGCTTAAGGTTTAAGATTATGTTAAGTCAGCATTACACATGCAGACTTTGTTTTCCTTGTTCTTTGTGATGGCTGAGACATGGTAAGGTTATTATGACATTTCCCTGACGGTGCTGTTTACTGCTGCTTTGGGAACGCAAACATCTTCTAGGCTGAAACAGTTTAGCAGAGCAAGTCTCGATGTTCCTCGGATTCTTCAGGGTTTATAAACAGTGGCAAACTGAACTCATGTGTCACTTTTGTGTGCAGTATTTTAGTGCAAAAACCTGTTTATTAATCACAGTTTAAATAGACACTAAAAAAGTGAGAAACGGTGTTAATTGCATTTTATAGCAATGATGACTGCAGTAATTTATCAAATGACTGACAAATAAAATATTAAGTGGCCATATATCCAGATGAGTGGCGCAGTTGAGCTCACTTTTGGCACTTTACAGAAATGATACAGAGGCTTGGGTTGCAAGTGATCTTGTGCGAAAGTACACAAGATCGTGTTAACCTGCATCCTCAACAACCTATAGCTCACCACTGACCCACAAAATCAGGATTTGTAGCTTGTTTGCTTTCAGGACAGATTATGGAACGTGCTTAGAAATCGCATTGTTCCTTGAAAGGGATAGTTGATCCCAAAATGAAAATTCAGCTATCATCTACTCACCTCTTGTCATTTCAAACCTGCATGGTTTTCTTCCTTCTGCAGGACACAAAAGAAGATATTTTGAAGAATGCTGGTAACCAAACGACGTTGGTACCCATTCACTTCTATTGTATGAACACAAAACCAATGTAAGTCGATGGGTACCACCGTTGTTCGCTTACCAACATTCTTCAAAATATCTTCTTTTGTGTCCCGCAGAAGAAACAATGCCATGGTACTCATCGACGTGCATTGGTTTTGTGTTCATACAATAGAAGCGAATGGGTGCTGCCGTTGTTTGGTTTCAAACATGTTTCTAAATATCTTCTTCTGTGTTATGCAGAAGAAAAAACATGCAGGTTTGAAATGACAACAGGGTGAAGGAATGATGACAGAATTTTCATTTTTGGGGGATCTATCCCTTTAAGAATCAACGCATGCAAATAAACAGAACTACAGTATGAGTGAATCCGCCCTCTGTGTTTTTTTTCGTATAACCATAAAACCCAAGAAAGCAGGTAAAAGTGATTTTTGTAAGAAACCTCTTAACTCTGAAAATGCCTTCAACTTCAATTCTCATTTTGTAGTGTCCTGATTAAAATCATCTTACTTGAGCAGGATGTGTAAGAACCACCCCATCCTGGCTGTCCTCCACTTCGGTTAACTGGGCACTGACAGAACCACTAACCTACTTTTAGGGCCATTGTGCACATGCTCCCAAAATTCCTCAAACGTGTCCCTTTTCTTTCAGTTTTCTGTGCCCATTTGAGAACAGGCTTGCTGCAAAGCTGACTACATTTTACACCCTGTGTAAACTTCCTAGCAGACTGTGTGACAAGCAGAGCGGGACGAGGGCCTTAAGGGAACCGTTGCACCGGTCTCGCATCTCTCACGGAGGAGCTTCGGAGCATAAAAAAAGGAGCGACAGCAGTGAAAGACGAGAGAGATTTCATCATTTACACGTCTCCTGGTTCTCTCTCGTCCTTCACTGCTGTCGCTCCTCCTTTTATGCTTCCGAAGCTCCTCCGTGAGCGATGCGAGACCAGTGCAACGGTTCCCTAAAGGCCCTCGTCCCGCTCTGCTTGTCACACAGTCTGCATCCAAAAAACAGATTTGTGGTGTGTGATAACATTGAACCAGGAATGCATGTCTCCTAAAACTCTACCAGAAGTTGAATTGTGAGCATTCAGGGAGAAACTACATTGTTTTAAGAGACAAGCTGGACATTTGATAATCAATGGAGAACTGTACAGCTGTTATTTTGGCTGTTTCGAAACTGATGACTGAATGCCTGGGTTATCTTAAGTTAAACAACAGTTATTGGGACCAAAACTATGCATAACACAGTGTTGTAGAACAGACTAACTCAGCCCGTGATCAATGTCTCTGTTTTGCTGTCCAGACATTATTTTACAGGCAAACACTGCAACAATATATTAGACAACAGGCTGCAAATCCTAAGAGCCATGTGGTTTGAGTCATGTATGGTGAGAGCACAAACTCGGAAGAATTAAATGGATTGTTCACCCCAAAAATCAAATTCTGTAATCTTATCCACCCTCATGTTCCTTCTTGGAACACAAAAGAAGATATTCTTAGTGGTTTTGTATCCATACAATGGAAGTCAATGGGGGCCAATATTCTTTGGTTTCCAACATTCTTCAAAATATTTTTTTTTGCGTTTGCAGAAGAAAATGAAGTCATACAGGTTAAGAGTGAGAAGTGGGTGAGTAAATGATTTTTATTTTGGGGTGAACAGTCACTCTTGAATGAGGAAGTTTAGCGTGTATTCTTAGAGAATATACATAATAACAGGCTTCTATTTCTCAGAGAGTGTCTGGAACACAATAAGGCAGAAGGGAAAGCAGTGATGCAAGGGCTTTTTGTGTCATTTATGCAAATTTATATAGCCACAAGTCAATTTATATCATGGGATTTTCCAAAATGATTCACATGCAACAGTAAATTAGCTTAAAGGAAATACTAATAAGGAATTCTTGTTTCATCTAAAATTCAGTGGTCAGGCTATTTTGGCATCAGTGTTAGCCAATAGTTATAGCACAGATTGGTGTAGTTTTTCATAACAACGGTGCAATGCATACAAGTCTACAATTACATTTGAAGATGTTCAGATTGTTCTTTATTCTTGGTGAATTTCAACAACTGAACAAACACTGTTGTTGATGTCTTCAACATTTCTGTATTGAATTAAAGATCAAAATGTTGTGCCCAAAAGGAAATATTAATTTTCTCCACAAACCAAAGGTCAAGGTTGACAGAAATGTTGACGGAACACTTGCACTGTTTAAAATGCCAAGATCCAGAACACAACTCCAGGAAATCTCCTTCTTAAGAAATCCAATAATGGTGCAGCTTAAGCCAAACGGTCTTGTGCAATACATACTGTATGTTGTTTGTAATGCTTTGATAAAACAACTTTTCTAATTTGAGAAAACTTAAAGGCTCTTTAGTAATGAGACAATGATTAAATGAAAAATGCATCCACACATTTACATTTACATTTATGCATTTGGCAGACGCTTTTATCCAAAGCGACTTACATTGCTTTATCCTATACATTTTACATAGGTATTTGCAATCCCCTGGGATCGAACCCACAACCTTGCGTTGTTACGCAATGCTCTTACCACTGAGCTACAGGAAAGCATAGTCACACATAGTCTTAAATGGCGCAAACTGAAGGCTTGTAATGTTCCGACAGGGTTGCAGATGTTTGAGTGCATGCGATTTTACTAAATGTCAGTTTTTCCAAAGTTTTAAAGTAGGGGAGGGAGGACGTTGGCTATGTCTTCATGAAAGAATGTCATCATGAAAAGAACTGGGTGGACGATGGCCTCGCATTGGATCACTGGCAGACACTGTCAGGCTTTTCATTTTTTGGTTATTCTTGCACGATCTAAAGGTCAGTTCAGTTTAAAATGAAGTGAACTGCTTGACATCCCGTGTCATACACAGCATCATCCTCCTGTCAGCCTCAAAAGTGGACAGTTCTTTGTTACAAGGTGAAGCAATAGGGGGTAGGTCTATTACAAGAGCGGACAAAAACATCCAGAAAAACAAACTAAACAAAAACATATGAGACTCACTCTACAGAATGTCGTCTTTAAACAACCCTGACATGTCCACCACGTGAATTTCATCATACGTTTTCAGAGAACCAGAAAATATTGGCCCGAGAACTTTTGTGCCTTCCACATAGTGACAAATGAAAAACTGACACACGTTACTGTTCAGCTAGACAGTCATGAACATATCGTGAGAAAGGAAGTTGTTTTGCTGGACCTGTTGAACAAAGGTATTCCTTAAGGATACAATAAGACAGGAAGAGAAAACCACAAAGGAATGGTGACTGCTTATTCAGCAGTAGCAACATGTACCAACCGTCCGGTCATCATTACACACACACACATGACACAAATAATATGTCGTTACGGATAAATAGCAGAAAAGAAAAAGGAAAACAATTTGCTGACTCCTGCATGCTGTTGCTGGTATTGCCGCAGTTGTATTGACTGTATTGTAGTTGAGGGTTCAGTATTGTCTCCTGTACTCTCTTGAACTCTAACTGAACCCTGCCAAATGATACCAAACAAAGGAACATCTGGTGAATATCTATTTTAGAGTTGTTGGAATACGAGAATCTTTGAGAATAAGTCTAAGAATGTGAGTGGAAATGTACTGGCCTACTTTATTCAGGCAGTATCTTTAAGTGTGGAAAACATCAGGCCGACAGACCACAAAAGCATCTCTACCATTTGCAGTTACATATCAGGTTGCTTTTTTATTATGCATATAACTGACTGACAGTTTTATGTTGAATGCCAGACACTTTACCAGCTGTAAACCAAATAGATTACAGATATAACTTTCCTCATGTTCAGAAGGAGAGAGTGAGAGAGAGAGAGAGAGAGAGAGAGGGAGAGGGAGAGATGTGATTCTTTGTTCTTTGTTCAGAAATCAATTAACCAAATGAAAACTAAATAAACCCAAATAAATAAATAAACAATTGTCATAATAAGTACTTACTTGTCAAGAACAAAATACAAGTCAAAGGCGCCTTGACAAGACCTCTCCTCCGCATCTTCTTCGGCTTTCGCAGATCGAAAGGTGAACAACAAAAGTCCAAGGAGAAGTATGCCAAGACACATTTTCGCTGTGGAACGTGCCATCCTTCCGTGTTTGCAAAAACGTCAAACCGCAATGTAGCAAACGGACATTCACATTATCCACAATATGAAGCCTAACAGCTAGGAGCCTTCGCTGAGGTCCGGATGAAAGGATGCACACAAAGAACGAAAGAGTTTTGCGGATGTTGACGCAGCCCTTACTCACATCAGTCGGATAAACGGGTAACTCCAAACTTGATCTGCACACGCTTCCCTTTAAAAACGGGTCTCGCTTTAAGCTATTCCCAACTTTTTCCCAACTGAAAACTGGTGACCAGGAAAAACACAAGTGAAAACGGTAAAAACGGACCCCAAAGTCAGATATTTTGGTAGGCTAAGCATAAAAAAAATGTATGTCTTCTGCATGAATGACAAATTGTTTATGCCCTGAATCCACTTGTATAAGGCGAGATGTATTTTCCAAGTGTTAGATATTTAAGAAATGCGCAAAGCGATCACAGAGCCGTTTGGAAAGCCGCAGGAGCTCAGCGTTGGCAGAGGAGCTGCGGTGTCATATTTCGACCCCTTTAGAAAGACGGGGCCAGTTTGTCTTTTGCTCCTTTAAGGTTTCCTCCCTTCCTCTGAAAAGGCGGAATATATGTTTTTGCCCTCTTTTATTGCTGATAGTTATCTGTTCATCCGCAAAAAAGGGAGAAAATGTAAAGCGTTTCTCCAAAATTCCCGTTAAATCTACATGAATTATGTAGTGTTATTATTTACGCATTCGTATGTTTCCATGAAAGTCTCTTTATATTAATTTTAACTCAATACTTCTGTTTACTGCGTAAATAGGGCCATATATTAGAGTTTATATTATTGGAGTTCCATTCTTTAACCAGAAGTGGGCAAAGATACATTGTTTCTTTTGAACATGTAACCCAAGACGAATCTGTTTTGTGCCCTAAAAGGACATTGAGGGAAGGGGGCGCCACACAGAGGGTCGTTCGTATTGACCGAAAATAAGGTCTTTTTTCATCGCTCCTTTCAAGTGAAGTCTACGTCAGACGATCGCATTATGAGACATGACAGTTCAACTTCAAGGGCTCTGCTCTTTGCAGGATGGTTCATTGAATTTTGCCTACACACTTGGTTCTGTACTGACAGTACAGTAGACTTTACATTCAATTTTTTAAGGACAAAAATTTAGACTAGCCTATATTTGAAAAAAATATTTCAGATTTATGTAGGCTACTCCTAAATAATCGAAGAAAATTGATTGCTTTCATTAAATTAACATAAAAGTGTGTGCATCATATATTTTGTGAATTTGGGGCCTTGCCTCATTTAAATGCTCGTCAGAAATAAACAGTGGAATATTAGGCTTATACTTCTTTGTGACCAAATTAAATATGTTATTAACTCACAAACTAAGCTAATGTAAAGCATTTTTTAAGCGTTTTGCATGTAGGTGTGTGTTGCATTAAGCATACTACCGATCTTGAGTGTTATGACAGAGCCTGCAAAGTGGGGGCGCTGTAGAGTCACATAGCTTAGAGAGGCAGCTTTGGACCGCAGGGATATTTGAACATACAGAGAATCTCTGTTTTACTTTGCAGCCTTTAAGAGCCGAATGAGACTGTATCTAGTTTAACAGGCTTGGTGGTGATTTCAGGTCACCAAGGTGTGGACCATAGGCGACTCTTTCCATGGGGGCCCAGGCCTCTTTTCCCCACAAGACCCCAGTGTCAGCCACTTAAACAGCCACAACAATTAGCACACTGGAGCAGTATCCAAGTGTGTCAACAACTAACTGATACTGGTTTTAGTCACCAGCAGATATGCTGCCATCTTCTGGCTAAACTAGTTCTTTGTTGCTGATTTCTGGAAAAAAGGAGAAAAACGTGGGCGTATAAAAAATAGTTTCGGAATGACCAACACTGCAGTGAGTAAATTGTTGACTTACCAGATTGGGAACTGTGTAGGTTCTGAGTTTTAACTGAGTAGGTTTTTGTTTCTTTCATATCTGTTCATGGACGTTTCTTGAGTTTCAAGCAGTTATTCTGAGTTGAGGTAAATCTTCTGTGAAAATCAAACAAGGCTTTTTGGACTTGGTTTATGTACTATGTGTTAAACTTATTTTAGTTCATTTTAAGCACTCTTCCAGGACAGTTTTTAGACAGAAAACAATAAGAACTTCTTTAATGTTGTTTTTATTCAGAATCATTTGGTTTCAGTACAACCCAAAGTCCAAGTTTCAGTTATTAGAATTTAAAGACATGTTTCAGTTTCATGTGATGCATAACTGTATTTCATTTGTAGATTTTAATACACAAGGGAAACAAGTACACAAAGTACCATTCGAGTTTGAAACAGGCTAAGTGTTACTTTATGTGATTAACCAACAATAATAATGTTCAAGAGAAGATCATTGCTGTCACTAGGTTGCTTAAGATTCAAAAAGTTAGATATACAGATATAACAGCCCCTCTACAATATTTTATCCCTCTAAATAGCACATCCTTTATCATTTGGCTTCCATACTAGGCCCAGATGAGCGACTTATTTCTGCCCAGAAAAATGCTTGTTGAGGATGCTCTTCGCTGTGTCGAGGGCAGCGTCTGCAGGGACCGGAATGTGAGGGGCAATGCCAGCCCCCTCCCAGGACGGGCCCTGAGATGTGTCTGAATGAGCGACTGGCATTGACAGGAAGATATCGCTCTCGCCGACACGGAAGGTCTCAGGGGGGTGACATCCTCCACGGGTTGTCTCGCCGATAATCATTGCACGTCCTGACCTCTTCATGATAAAAACAAACTCCTCGGCCGCACCGGCGGTCACACCACTGGTGAGGACCAACAGGCTTTTTTTGCTGCCGTATCTCCTCCCTAGGCAGAGTAAAAATGTACAGTCAGCTTGGCAGTGATGCCCACTATTTTGGATAGGACAGTGGAGAGTGAAACATAAAATTATGGGATGAGAGAGAGGGAATCGGAAGCTGGGAAAGGACCACAAACTCGAATTCGAACTCGGGTCGCCGGATGTTCTGCTGCACAATATGTCGGCACACAGTCCACTGGATCACTTGGCGCTGACTTGATGCCCATTCTTACACGATCAAAATTTAGGAAGTGTAAACGCAGGATAAATACCTGTGAGTTGTGTAAGGGTTAGGAGGTCTCTTGTGGTATTAGAGGGTCCGTCGTACAATCGGTCCAGCACAATCTGCTTGTCGCTATCAAAGAAGTACGAGCAAAATCCAGCAATGGAGGAAGTAGGCCCGCCAACGTTATTCCTTAAAAAGAACATATTCATATAGAAACATATTTCTGCAGTCAGTTGTGAGTCGTTTTTTTTGCATTACTGCATCATTTTGGTAGCTGAATTCAAACACACTGACAAACAAGTTATCATCACCTCAGATCAATGATCAGTGCATCAGTGTCAACCACTTTGTTCCAGACATGTTCCACAATGATCTTAGAGATGGCAGCAACATGCTCGAAATCTCCGAACATGTCGAAGCGAAGGTAACCAATGTTATTTTCAAATACGTCTGTGTGGAATGAAACTTTGATAAGCTCAATGAACATCTCCGGTGTTGGATTCTGTAAACATAAAGTAAGAAGTAAAATGCAGAACTTTATCCTAAACGAGTTTTTGATTTTAAACTTCGTAAGCATTTATTGGACGTCTTACCATTGGAGGTAGTGCGGGGGTATTGCTGGTGGTCTTTAGGCACTTGTCCCCCGACAACTTCAGGAGGTCAGCAGAGAGCTTTGCTTTCAGTTCGTCTTTTGTCAAGATCATGTTGTACTCTCCACCGTCCACAGCAGCCGCCAGCTTCTCGGCTACATCAGCGCCAATGCTTGGAAAGGCATAGTTGTCTGCAACAAGAGCCGCCGCAGCCTGAAGCAACGCTGGGAGTTCAGCACGAATTTGAATTATCGCGATGGCAGTTTCAAGAGCGTCTTCTGCAGGGACTTCAAATCTGGTGCCACTCCATCAATCTCCCAACTCTTGCCAGTGATGGGGTTAATAGACTTAGCAACAGGCACAGACACATAGAAGTCAGTGTCCCCCACCTTGATTTTGTCGATTTTCATCGTTCCCCCAGCTGTGTTTTCGCCAACGATGGCGGCCCTTTTCAGATTTTTAAGGCAGTAAGCCACGTCTTCTGCAACCCCGAGTGTATTTTTGCTTGTCAGAATCATCAAAGGTTTGGAGGTTCCGTACCTCTTTCCCAACAGAGTGGGCATGGACCACAGCTCTGTGGTGATGTCAGAGGGGCGATCGTACACAGAATCGATGTGTATCAGAGGTTCGGAGTCAGTGTAATAGGACACGATGTACGGAATTCCAGATAGCTCACCGCTGACTGCCGAGCGCAGGTCCAGAATCATGGCAGAGGTTGGGAGGACTTTGTCCCAGATGTATTCCAGCAAAAGGGGACCAACCTTCTGAGCCATCTCCTCTCCGATGATGTGCTGAATCTTCAGGTAGGCAATGTTGCCTTCCAAGACCTCAACTTTAACGGTGGCCTTGATCATGCCCGCCAGCTGCTCGGGCGTGATGTCAGGCATGGCTGGGGGTACGGCGGGAACATATTCAGGCTCATACGTGACTTTCACTCTGGAGTCACCTATTGTGTTTTTAACCCCCTCGGTCAAAACACTGGCAAGGGTGTCCGGATCCGGGATGCTGAGGATCTCTGTGTTACTGCTGGCGGCATCAATTGTCTCTTCCATGCCTGTGAGTTTTTCTGGCGTGCAGTAGTTGTCCATGAGAACTTTTGCCATGTCCACAATAAGTGTGGGGGAGAAAACGCAGTGTCCCACATTGCTGAAGATTAGCATCGATGCGAGGAGAACTACAGCTTGAGCCATTTTGTCGAGTGACTCCAAATGCTAATGCAGCTGAACTCTCCTCCTGCAGAGAGGTTTGTGAACTGAGGCTGCTTCTAGTCAGGTTTCTGTTAACACGTGCATAAGAGGCTTTTCCTTACAATAAAACCTTAATCTCATTACCCAAAGTTCTTCAGTAAGAAAATAACAAGCTAAAAATGCATGTCACATACGACCATACAGTGTTGATGCAAAGCACGTCATGAACACATTTTGGTCATGTACATATTTGGATTTGTCTTTTAATACCATTATTGAAATATTATTTATTGATTTAATTTTACCAGGCTGGATTTAGAAAATGAAATGTTAACTTCATTTGTAAAATGGTTTTAGTCCTCGATTTAATAGGTGTATTTTATTCAAGATAAAACAGCTATTACCACTTCACTGCGCACCCTTAGCAATGTAAATGAAACATTTTATTGGAAATTTTTTTACCCTTTCACGCAATTTATGAGATTACAGGATTTTTGTGTTTTTTGATGCTATTAGGGAATGTGAAACATGATTTGTACTTTTTAATTATCCATTCTTTAAAGAAATGTTCACATGTCCAGTTGAGTTGGAAAATTCAGCTATTTGTCTTTATTGCATGGTTTTGTAGAATTACACAAAAACACAGCATCAAAATCCTAGACAAGTTATAAAAATGTTTTTTCAACAATACTCTATAACTAATCTAATTTGCTTAACTATACAAGACAAGTAATTAAAATATAAAGAATTTACAGAATTTCAACCTTAAAAACGTGGCCCTAAATAGTGGAACATAATAAATAACATAATGCTGCTCTCTTTACATCTTCATATTTCCATGATTTAAATCATTATTATTAGTCCCTGGCTTTTTCAAAGATCTAACCAATAAAAATAATTAAAAAGTGCTCGTCAACTTTGACAACACGGAATGCAATCATTGAAAAAGTTCAGCGTTTTTTCCATTTCTTGAAAAACAGCAAATTAAGACATGCAGGTTTCAGAAGGGCAGTGACAACAAATAACAAAAATGTCAGATCCAACATTAAAATTATATTTCATTTTGCATTTGAATATGTGTGAAACATGGTCAAGAAAAAACACAAACATAAAATCATTACGATTATAAGGTTTTACTGTAAAAAGAGATCCGCTAAAGAATGAGGCCACTAGCCCTGAATTTTCCCTCTGGTGCCTCAAAGCGATTATTTTCTGGTCAACGTTAAGTGCATCACTTGCTTGAGCTGCTATAAGTGGCTCAACCCCAGACACACTCCATCATTTTCCAGTAACTGCACTCAAAACCGCGTTTTTGGGAACGAAAGCATTAAAACGCTATTCCCTATTTGGTATGTCCCACTTAAGAATTACCTTGGCTCTTTTCCGTTATTTCATCGTTCTACCGAATGCCTTGGTAGCTAATCCAGTCATGTGACTTCAGAATAAAACGTCAGGAGAAAAAGATCTTTCTCAGAGCCGTACTTTTGTCCTAACACTTCTGGAAGGGTCATGACCTTTGTCATATTTAACCATGGTGTTGGCAAGGTTTGTTCATCGAAAAACAGGTGTGTTATATCATGTCAGTTATTAGCACATCATTGTTTACAGCTTTTTCCACACTGCTTTGATGCATATGAAGGGCATACATGATAAATCCTCAACTCAATGATTTCACGAGCTACCTCGACTGCACTTTCAGCAGGAACCACATTCCCATTTACATCAATTCAATTATCGATAGTGATTTCAAGGTTTGTGTCTTCAACATGAATGGTCTTTGTGTAAAAATATGTTCCAGAGCTTATTTCCTTTTTTGGTGCCTATCTGCAAAAAATTGCATCCGGCTCTTGCAGTTCAATACCTTGTCAAAATACTGTATAAACACCTTTAGTAGAAGCATAGGGTGATCCGCTGATGTTATGGAGGGTGTGAAAATAGAAGGTGATGTTTTGGATACTGTTGTACTGTATAAAGAACAGAGGTGAATATATGAAGAGAAGTCAAACATATAGGAGAGCAGAATTGGCAAGACTTCATAGCATCCACCGGCGCAGATCAAAGATCAGGTTCTTTGCTGTATGTCTTTGATTGATTGCCAGACCTTTTCTTTCATTCGATCCTTCAGTCCCATCCATATTGTGGGTCTATTGAGGAAACCTGTCAAAACGGAGATGTGTTGCCACACTTCTACCTGTTTGCTGGATTTCTAGCTTGAATAATGTATGAATAATGGTGTCATCAAAAGATTAACTTATTTTATTTGATCTACTTCTTGCCCATTATGTATTGACAGACAATCCCTGAATTGCCTTCATATCTACTTGAGGATTTTCGAAGACTGACTATATAGCTCATGTACCCCATCTAACTCCCAGTTGTGCCCGTGGGTTAACAGATCTAGCAACAGGGACTGTGATATAAAAACCAGTCTTCAACCCTCAACTTTTCGACCTTAATCGACCCTCCGGCTGACCTTTCTCCTGCAACGACAGCTTTTCTCAGGTGTTAAAATGTAGTTAACAGCCTCTGCCGCACCAACAGTGCAGTTTGCTAAAATCCTCTGAATACAATAATGTCTTCTCTTTTCCTAAATCGGCCTTCAGGGAGAGTTGCGTTGTCCATTCCTCCTTCATAATGTTAGTGGGTCGCTCATACAAAACAATGTATGGTACACCAGATCCTTCTACCAGATGTTGTTGTGAGGTAGGCGCCCTAGTTTTGCCGCAGTCTACTGATCTATAGTACGGTAAATCCTCGGGTCAACGACAGTGTTGTCCATCACCTCCGATTTAAAAGAACTCCCGATTAGCCGTATCAGCTGTTCAGTGGGCAGTGACAGAAGTGCAGGTGGCGTGACCGGAACACAGGCGGTCAGTCTGGGGTCAGTAAGTGCACCTTGAATGCGACAGTCAGTAGAGCTGCCAGCGTTTTCTGACTGGATCTCTGCGCTGCTTACAGCTTTTGGATTGCCTCCTGCATCCCAACTAAATTCTCTAGAAATGTTAGAGAATATCCGAGACAAGTACAGGGTGAAACTAAACAAGTTCTTTGAGTCACTGCCAACTTTTGTTGTGATAACTGAATTCTGTCTATGCCACAGTTTTGTGCATTTGTTTGAAGATGTACTTTGTCAGATCGGATGCCAGGTTTTTGACAACAACAACCGCATAAGAGGCTCTGAACAAACCTGTAATCGCATTATCTGAAGTACATCAGTTAGACGAAAGACGACGAGACAAAAAATCAACAATTGAGAATGTTTTAATGAACTTAGGCACAACAAATGATTTCTTCGTTTTGAAGCAGTGTGAATACGGAAGACACAAAATGATTGTCAATTGCTGTAAAGCCAGCTTTGTTTGGCTTTTGTTCCACAGTTAACATACTAAAATAAATAGATGAAAAATAATAAATAGTGCCCTTGAGTTCTGAAAATGAAGTGCGCTAAAATGTATTTCTGTAAAGCTGTTTTTAACAATGCAAAACTTATTTTTTGTATGAAAGGTATAGTTCACCCAAAAATGGAAGTTCTGTCATCATCTACTCACCTGTATCACTTACTTTCCCTATTTGTTGGTAACCGAACAACGGTGATACCCATTGACTATGTGTGTAGAAGTGAATGGGTACCGCCATTGTTCGGCAACATTCTTCAAAATATCTTCTTTTGTGCGTGTGCTGCAAAATCAAGAAAGGCATACAGGTTTGAAATGACTGTAAACAATGCCAGATTTTTCATTTCTGGGTGAACTATCACTTTAAATTAGAATTGAACTGTCATGGCCACAATGCAGGAGTACAATGTGAATAAAATAAGGTCCGACATGTTAAGGTTATGTCAGGCCAACTGGCACGATTATACAGGTGAATAGGCCATCTCTGAACAAACACTGAAACAGAAACGTACTTGTGTTCGCTTGAGATTTCACAGTCACCAATAATGAGATTTGGTTGTATAATTATGAATGCATTAGAAAATATTTTTAGAAAAAGGATCACAAAAAATATCATTTGGAACTCTACTTAAAGACTTTTATTTTTATATTGGTGTCTATATTTCTACATGTAGTAAATCAAATCTTTGATGAAAATGTATGAAATAATTATTTAGAACTTGGCCATGGCCACTTTATACAGGATGAAATGATGTAACCCCAAACTCGCTCAATCCTTATTGGTGCTACAATGTTAATCTTACTTTATCTTTTAATGCTGTGCATCTTATGCAATTCTGTCTGCTGATTCCGTGTGGCCAATCAGAAATGAGGAATCTCTGATTAACATGTCTGGATCGTTTTATTGTACGTCAAATGGGAGAAAAAATGTGTAGAGCTGGACATTGTGTTATTAACACCACTGTCTGCCCCTGAATTGTTTTTAATGCAACAATAAATGTAATATTCACTTAAAAGAGCAGTACATTACAAGGACTATGAAGTTTGTGTGTTAATAAACTTGAATTATCATTGGTACGAGTGTAGTTTATGTTTATTGTTTGAAAATCTTGCAAATTACTTATTAAGCTTGTGACAAACATTCATCTTTAAAAGGATCAAATAGTACAATTTGAAATATAGAACTATATATGAAACTCTTCCAGCAGGGGGCGCTCACCACACAGTACTGAAAGGTTCTTGAAGTCACAACTTTTGGAATACTTGTTTACTTGTTTTTTAAACAGAATGAATTACAATGAATAAAATAATGTCGAAAATGTACATACTTTAATTTAAAGATGAGTCTCATTGCTGTCCTGAAACCCTACATGTCAGGAACCCTTTTCAGGAAGTGGAAAAACAACACTTACTTTTTAAATGATCACAGTACGTACAAGTTCCCAAAGTTGACAAGCCATTTTTTATATTTCTTTCATAGATATTTGCAAAACTCAGTAACAAATATAAAGGGTGACTAATAATAAAGATTTTTGGCAAAAATAAATAAATCACAAAACATGGAGATACAAGGTTTTATATAAGGACAGCAGAGTTATGCTGAAATAGCCTACATAAATGAAGGCAAATTATTATATACAAATCTTATTTTGTGGGGGAGGTAACAAAGAGTCGGTTGGAATGCAATACAGAATATCATTTAATATTAATCTTAATCATTCAGAAAAAAATAATATTGGGAAAATGTTTGCTACCACCATAGGACTGCAAGCATTAACTTGAGAACCATGTGCTTGACAATGCAGTGGCATCTGGGTTTGCATAATACGTTTGAAATGTACAACACAAATCTTCCAGAGCATATGAAAACACACCACGACCCCATACAAGCCCTCAACATTTCGACCTAATCTACAGATGTTGTGAAATCCTAAATATATATCCAAAATAAAAGTCAGCATAAATACAAGGCAACACCCAATATTTTAAGCAAGATATTGTTTTTTATATTAATTCTATGACTTAGACAAATAGAATATAACAAATATATTTGATACAGAGCAAACATACACTACCTACATCCACACTCCGCCACTTTCATCTCCTCATAAAGGTGTCGCACTGTGATCACACCCCTTTCTTGGTACATAACAGTAATCGGGTCCAGCTTGGTCGGGACACAGCATGCCATGTTTGCCTTTTTCGGATTGCTCAGATTAACCAGAGTTTGGATGATGGCGTGTTTGGAAGGGGTTAACTCATCCGTCAGGGGAAAATTGCACACCCCTTTGCACTCATAAGCCTCATACTCAGGTGGGGCAACAATCCATTTATCCCATCCGATGTCTTTGAAAATCACCTTCAGCGACGTCCTCCGGCAGTAATTGTTCTTTGCCTTTCTTTTTCTCCTGGGATGCTGGTCCACCTGAACACGATTGCTCAAAAATTCCACCTCCCTTTCGTGAATTATCATCTCCATTACCTCTTTCACTGACTCTCCCTTTCTGTTCCCGAGGTCATCTGAAAAAACAATTAAAACAGCAGATGCGTTATCCTCTAAACCCAGGTTTATGTCAAGCCATCCATCCTTAAGAGAATCGCTGTCTTGTTCTATCTCCACCTGGAGTTCACCAGCTCCTTGTCCAGATTCTTGCCAGCTTCTGGCGGCCCTAGTCACATCAAATGCTTCCCATGTGTTCAAGGCATCAGTTACATGTCTTCCATCCAGAAAGTGTATGTGTCCATTGTCTACATAATAAAGATGAACAGAAATGTAAAAGTCACTGTTGACGGTTTTATCACCATCCCAGAGAGTGAATAGCCTGAGCTGCACCAATGTCATTTCTTCATGACTTGGGATGGAAATGTTGAAAAGCAGTCTGTGTTGGGTTTTGTTGCCGTGTCTAACAGAGTAAGTCACATCTGTTGAGAAAGATAAATTATAGATACAAATTTAGCATCATTTTCTTTTCACAATAGAGAGCTCTGGTTCCCATTCTTCTGAGATTTTTTATGCTCTTACCCTGTACGAGAAAGCTTCGAATGACATCGGAGCGAGGTATGGACGTCTTATCAGAAGCGTATTTGTTATAAAGTTCCATCATGAACTGGGGAGGCTGAACCTTCCTGTGCTCCTGCGGCACCCCTGATAAATTCAGCTTCTTCAAAAAATCTTCTTTCATGGAGCCCAAAAAGCTTTCCAGCTTGTCATTGCTGTTGTCTTCTTCCTCAATGTTTTGCTGTTCTTTTTGGATGAACGCTGCATCTTCCGGATAGGGGATTTCACCTAAAGATTTCCCTTCACACATCCCAACTGAGGCAGTGCAATTGATGTACACCAGAAGCATCAGATATCCTAATCCTCGCATTTTCTTTTAGCTGCTAAGAAAGTTAGGCGACTTTCTGATCCAAGACTCGTGGAGGATTTTTTGAAATTGGGGTTCCTCAAGTGAACCTCAAGTTGACTCCCATGCTCTGCGCTGAGCGTCAGACACACTGGAAACCAAAATAGTAGCACGGCTATTCTTATCTTGGTCACTGATGTCTTATTTTGAGCCGTGTTATCGTGAGGAAGCTTGCATTTAATGAGGGTTCTGTAAACAGTTTGGAAACAGACTTTGAAAACTAATTGGGTTAGATTTTGAGAAAAGACAGGATTGTCTGAAAAGCAGATCTGTCACTTAATATGTTTGTGTATATATAAGATCGCGCTTGAGCTAATCAGCCTCAGCTATGATAAATATTAACATTATAGATTCCAATGCCGTCAGTGTTTTTGGTTGTAATTTTCCCCACCGCCAAATAAAATACAGATGCTGGAATCTTCTTGTGAAAGACTTTAATGAGTTTAAGGAAGTTGCCCTTTGCCCTTTCTGTATCACAAACATTCCACTGGGATTCAGCATTAAATAACATGAAGAAACCTTTTTGCATACAATCATAATGTGATACAGTTAAAAGTAATAAATAATTACAAATTTCAGATAATTGGTATTACATACTGTACTTTTTTTGTAAATGTATCAAATTGCTTATTGCTACCTATTGCTACTCAAGCCATCTATCCTTGCACTGGCTGCACAGAACAAAACAAAGACTAATGCTGGAACTATAACAGTCACATGACACTAGATGGCAGCAGTATGCTGAGCATATATCTTACAAACGACTAAAAGTGGTGTGAGGTTTATTATGATTTACATGCTAGATTCGGCAGTGTACCATTTTACTTTAATAGCAAGTTAAACAGATAACAGTTCACTGGAAAATGAAAATAACCCCATTATTAAATAAAAATGACTATATGCATTGTGAAACACAATGACTGAGACACACAAGAACCAAAAAGATTTTAAATGTGCCACATTTGAAATTACCTTGATAACTTGTCTAATTAAAAACGTGATGACATCTTAGCTCTGAGTCCTTCGCCATAATGCTTCAAAAGGGATGGGGAGCCGTTGGTTGGTAACCGCTAGATGGCCTTACAGTTCATACACTAGACCTTTAAACTTGAAATATTGATAATTTTCTCTCGGAAATGTATAATTTGACCCCAGGAAACATTTATTAGCCCACGTGGGACATATGGAATACTTTTATTATGGATGATCGCACTAATATTGTACTTAATACTAGTATTGCAAAGCAAGGACAAGTCAGGATATTGTTTAAAATAGCTTAATATAACTGTGTTCAGCCTAAGAAAGGATGTCATGGAGTGCATAATGGGGTAATTTTCATTTTCTTCCTTAGCTACAGCCTAAACTTAAAGCCCTCTATGCAGATGTAAACAGTTAACAATTATTTATTTACAATTTTTATTTCCCATTTTTTCCCACATAAACGTATTGATATTACTGATATGTACAATTCATTCCAAGGTAAAACGAGTGAAAACAGGACAGGGTGTTTGTGTGCAAACATCTTAGAACTGTTTTTTAGGTCTCATTTGCATACATAATAAAGTTAAAATATGACGTGCTTCAGTATTTACAGTTCTCTCCCACTCTTGAGTTCGTATACAGTATGGTCTTTGATTGATGTCTATTGATCACTGTCCATTAGCTACCTGGCTAGCTTATCGACAGGCACAGGTCTCCACAGACATGCTAGGGTAGACCTTCAGTACCATATTCTTGCTTGTGTCAAGAAACAGCACAGCCAGAGAACCCATATTGTCGGGTACGCAGCACGGCTCTGGGACTCCAGGGACAATTCCCACAGCTCTCACTATACTCTGGATGGTGGCATGGTTGGACGGTTGAACAACCTGAATTTCGTTGAGAGAAGAAGAGAGAGAAGGTTAAAGGAGACGCTCAGAACAAATCATGTTTTAATAGGTTACTGCACAATTATGCAAATAGAAATCTGCACCAATAATTATTCATTCATAAGTTTTCATGGCTTTATCAACTTTAACCTAGATTAAGCAATGTTTACATTTTGTAATTTATAATAAAGGCTTGTCTGTCATGTAGCTCTATTGGTAAACCATTCTGTTGGAACATACATAATGATTTAAAAAATATATAGATTGAATGCACTTTAAGTTGTTTTAAGTGTCTGCCAAATGCATAAATGTAGTTGAGATTAAATCATTTCCTGACCTTTGGAATTGGAAAGCCACAGGTTCCTGCACAATAGTACGCATCAAATGCCTTTGGAGCCAATATCCATTCACTCCAACCAATGTCGGCAAAGTCTACCCTCAGATAACGGCGTGCACACATTCGTGGCTCGCTCCATTGCTTGCGTCTTGCTTTTTTCATGGTCTTCTCGTCAAAGCTGAGCTCCTGGGACCCTCTAAACCCCTCATGGTTTTCCTTGCCCTTTGGCAAAGGTTCGGGCCTTTTCGCAATAAAGGGACTATCCCATAACTCCCTGTTCTTTAGATCATCGTATTGGACATCGGGCAGATAGTTACTCTGGAAATGGTCCACTCCTCTCCTGATCCTTGAACTTAAGAAGGCAGAGTGAGGTTTATTGTCTTTCTCCTCAGGCACAGGAGATGAACTGTACCTTTGCAGAGTCGTGGCAACGCTGTTTGGTTCGTTTATGGCAATGTCATCAGCATACACAAGAATATACGGCAAACTGTGATGAGACAAGCGATCCTGGCGGCTCTGGAATCTGCTCCCGAAGTCAAACTCAGCAGTGATCAATAGCTCACCCTGAACCTGGGCTTGTTTGATAGCTGAAGATATATCCGTAATCTGCCAAAGCCCCTTTCTGTTAGAGGACAATGTGATGTTGGACAACTGAGAGGGCATGGCAGCGTTTGGTGATGCACCCTGAATGATGAGATGTGCTGGGGTGAGCGGCCGAAGGTGCTGGAGGCGACACGCAGCTCCGCGGGAACGCCGGCAGGACCAGGACCTGTGGCGGGATTGCTGGTCGGGAAAATGTATAGCTGAATTCAGGATCACCTCCGAATCAGGGATAGAGGTGAGGTTAAAGTGAAACAAAACCTTGTGATGGGAGATCTCTGAAATGAAACATTCGAAAAGGGATTCAATTAAGTCTTCTTGCTAAATTCAGTATAGTTGGGGTCCTGTCAGTATTAAACATAATGGATTATAAACTATAATCCTGAGTGCATTTAATTGACCAGTAAAGTTTCCAGACAACATTCTCAAAAACACCACGTTGTCTGGATCTAGATTTAATATCCAACCATGGTCTACGGTTTACAAGGCAGTTTAATAAAAAGATAAACATTGCTCCTGAATCAGTATACGACCACATGGTAGTGTTTAGTGAGCTGCTTTCAAGGTTTCTTGTTTTTTTCCTGTTCCCACTAATACTTTTTAAGAGCAAATATTTTTTATAGCGCACCTCCAGTGGAAACTTAGCAGCTCTGAAAATCTGGCAACATAACTGGGATAATGTAAGTATACATGCATATGCATTATGCCTGACTTTTAGTCACATTTACATTTACATTTAGACATTTAGCAGAGGCTTTTATCTAAAGCGACTTGCAAAGAGTTTAGGAGCAATAAGCGATATGTCATACAGGAGCCATAATACATTAAGTGCCAATACAAAGTTACTGGTTTCAACAAAAGCTAGACCACTACCTGTTGAGAGAAAGGGTTAGTGTTTTTTTTAGTAAATATTAAATATTTACTAAATATTTAATTAAATATTACTATTAATACTAAATAGTAAATATTTTTAATAGTGCACCTCCAGTGGAAACTTAGCAGCTCTGACGATCTGGCAACATAACTGGGATAATGTAAGTATACATGCATATGCATTATGCCTGACTTTTAGTCATTAATAATTTAACGTAATATTCACATGCTGGGGAATAGCTACACATTTCTCTTAGGTGTGCATATGGGTTTTCAAAATGACCATTTAATAAAACGTCTATATGCGTTAGAACATTTAACTAAATATGGTATATGATGTCACCTTTTTGAAAGTTAAAAGCGCACTTTTATGTGTTTAAAAGCACTTAAATACAACATTAAAATGCACAGTTATTTTAAACTAAAAAAAGTGTTTTAATTGTAGTCTACTCACCTGGCAAGCCTCGGAAACTTCGGATCGTGTTTACGGTCTGTTTCTGTTGATGATGATGGTGATGCTTCTTGCTGTATTTCTCATAAACCCTGTACATATTAATGGTCATCATGTCTGGAGCGCGGTTGTCAAATGCCGGTTCTGTTGCGGGAATATCGCCGTGCAGCTCTGATGAGTTCACAAAGTCCACTTTAACGATGTGAAGATAAAGGAAAATTTGAGCCAGGACGCACAATTTTGTCATTTTCACAATGCTATATGTACGATCTCGTTAAAAGTGGACAAAGAATGGAAAAGAGACCAGAGCTGTTGACGCCTGATGGGAAGCTTGGTTTCGTCTGAGGATCGATTCTGAAATCCGTCTCCTAGGCTGCAGAATCCAGCGTTGGAGGAGAATTACTAGAAGTTCATACACTTGTTTCTTACGGCTGAAGCAATGACAGATGATGACGTGCCGGGCAGCCAGCCAACGAGAGGCTGCACTGCATTAAACCTTCATCTTTAGCGCTGCGACATGACTGTGAACGAATTCAATTGAGCTTCGTTGCTTCATGGTCGCATTTCAAATTTATTGAGGTATTTGTTTATTTTTTTATTCACCCTTTGCATCATATACAGTAGCAAATGCTTATTATGTGTCTTAAGTAGCATACATATGACCAAATAATAACAATATAGGGCCTATGACAGAATAACTATAGAATGACACGAATGTAATGTGTTGTGACTATAGAAGATCCCAAATAATCAAAATACGTTTTAATTTATTAGGCTATTCATCTTCAGTTTAGTCACAATTTGCCTTGCGGCATTTTATTATAAATCTTATTTTATCTAAAGCTTTCCCTTTATTATTAAGTCAAAAACACACATTTTTATAAAATAACATTATTGTTTTGTATTGAAAGAAACTGTGTATATAGCCTATGAATTAGGTCAAAATAAATATGTCAGAAATATACAGTTCTTTATCTGTGGGTGAGGTCAAGGGAATACATAATGTAAATGATCCCATTAAATAAAGGACAGTATTAAATAAAGACAGTATTAAATAAAACATTCTGCACATCACAGTGTAAAGTATTAAGTGTGTGTACGGAAGAACCTGAAAGCCTTAACTATAATACTTTATAGCTACAGTAAATGCTTGTATACTTATTAATAGAGAGACAAGATAACTGGACTTTCCTCATTCTTGAATCAAGTTGTGAGTATAACCTTTTGGAAAAAGATACCGGAAGCTTGTAGTTTGATGGTTCACAGCATTACACTGCTAGCCCTGTGAAAGAGGTGGTGACAAGCCATTAAACACTTCCAGCTGCACTGCTTACCACAGATACGAAAATCTTTTCACACTGGGTTATGCTTACTTCCAAATAAAAAGAAACGAAAAAAGCTTTACTTTTCTCCGTTCTGTATTAATGTGGTTCGTGTAGTTTAGTTAGGGCATTGCATTAGCTGCACAAAAGTTGTGGGTTTGATTTCCATAACACACATTCTGTATAGGCTACCTTAAATGCATAGTACAAACGCATCTGCCAAATGCAAATCCCTGTAAAACAGAAAAGCTGTGTTTGTAGAGTACGAGGCTCTGAATTTATCATTATTATTATTATTATTACCATTGTTCATCTTCATCATGACGGCTGTTTTTATAACAATAAGTTGTCAATACTACAACAGTAGGCTATATTATCATTGTGATAACAGTGTTGCAATAATCATCAATCTAGAAAGCCGGAAAAATAATGAAGTGCAAACTCGGCTGAAAGGTTGAATACTATTGTGGTGTACGGATAAAATCATGTGCACACTTCAGCCATTTACAGTAGGGCCTAAGAGTAAGCTGCTAAAAGTGGATCAGTATTTTCACTGTTTTGTCTGATAAATGACAAATGTTTCAGAAATCACAAACCCACTGCAGCCTCTGTGGTACTTTCATTACTGAAGAAGGCATTAGCCGAAACGTCTGTGTCTTTGTCTCCCAATGTTTGTATAAAACACAAAATACGTTTGTATCTCTGTGATTGCGAATCATTCTGAATGAAGAGACGTTCATTAAATCTGACACAGAATTATTTCTGGTGTATCAATGGCGATTTGGACTGAAAGCGCTTGCTCATTCTTGAGATTTTTGCCTAGGGTGCTCATCTAAAGTAGAAGACAGTGCACACTATGTTGGTTTTGGCTCCTCACCAACCTCCGCTTGACTTTTTTTCATATTGCTGGCTCCAGCTAAATGACCGTTTTGACTGATTCGGTCATAGATGTCCGTGGGCCATGAAAACCTCTGTTAACCGCCTCATCTGTGCCAGCATGTCCGTGTGTAGCTCACACAGTGTCCGTCAGTGTTTTGCTTCACCTCCCTCCTCTTGTGTGGTGCACATCAGACTCTATCTTTTTGACAGATCAAGTCTTGCAGAAATATCCGGCCTGTTCTATTTGCATACAGCGAATGGTCATGCCAATCTGTGGATGTAAAGACCAAAATAAAGAGTCAGAATAACATTAGTTAGAAAGATAGCTTTGACTGTGCTGCTTAATGATCTAAATTTGCACTTCCTGAGAGAAATACCAGGGGTTACAAGGCAACAAGAGAATAGTGTTACATTTTCAGGTAATTGAGACTGTTTGGATAAAACAAAATTGTAATTTGCATGGAAATAGAAGTGAGAACGAGCATCAGTTGCTATAGTAATGAATTATTACGATGACAGTTTAGATTACACATGCTAAGCATCAAAAGAATGTAAGTCAATGCACAACCTGCTTACTTTTAAGTAAAGATTTCTGTCCCTCTTGTCTTGTGATTTCTGGTTTTGTGGACAGGGTCGTAACAGTATCGTGTATTTTGTGCTTGTTGTGTTCTGTGTGGAAGCACATGGGCATTGTTTTGTTGCTTATAGTGCCATGTGCTCTCCTGTGCGTCTCTTGGCCCCGCCCCCTCGTTTCCCAGTCAATCTTCCCATTAGTGTTTAATTCCCCGCACCTGCCCACTGTCATTATTCTTCATTTGTTCCTCTATTTAATGCCCTTGTGTTTGCTTGTGTCTCCTGTGCTGGTTCGTTTTGTATTGCTGTTTCTCCAAGTATATTGTCATGTTGTTTTGTACCCAAAGATCCCGTCAAGAACTTTAGTTTTGAGGTTGCAAGTTTTGGGTTAGCTAGTGTTTTGTTTAGCTCTTTTGCACCCTCGTGGCTAGTTTTCTTACATTTACATTTACATTTACATGTAGTCATTTGGCAGACGCTTTTATCCAAAGCGACTTACAGATGGGGTAAACAATTGAAGCAATTCGGACAACGCAAGTACAACAAAAAGCAAAAGTGCAATCAATAAAACTGGCTTCATAAAGCCTACCACAGTATACAGTGCTAAGTTAAGTTAGGAGTGTTTTTTTTTTTTTTTTTTTTTTTTTTTTAGTAGAAAAGAGTAGAAAAGAGATAGAAGTCAGGACTAATCGGTAAGGTGTTGACGGAAGAGATGTGTTTTCAGACGATTCTTAAAGATGGCTACAGAATCTGCAGATCTTGTTGCCGCGGGCAGATCGTTCCACAAAAGTGGTACCGATCCAGTGAAGGTTCGTGAGATCGATTTTTTACCTTTTTGTGATGGCACCACAAGACGTCGTTCGTTTGCAGAGCGCAGAGATCTGGTGGGTACATACGTCTGCATTAGCGAAAGAAGATAAGGGGGAGCCAAACCAGTGGTGGACTTGTAGGCTAGGAGGAGGGATTTGAATTTGATGCGAGCCGCAATAGGGAGCCAATGTAACTTTAAGAAGAGAGGAGTGACGTGTGCTCTCTTCGGTTCGTTGAAGACCACTCTTGCCGCTGCATTCTGGATCATCTGTAGAGGTTTGGTTGTGCAAGCAGGGAGTCCAGCCATTAGCGCATTGCAGTAGTCCAGTCTGGACAGAACAAGGGCCTGGACAAGGACTTGCGTAGCATGCTCTGATAGGAAGGGTCTAATTTTTCGAATATTGTAGAGGATGAATCTACAGGACCTTGCGGTGCTGGCAACCTGATCTGTGAAGTTAAGCTGATCATCGATGACCACTCCCAGGTTTCTGGCCTTTCTGGAGGGTGTGATGGTTGATGAGCCCAGTTGAATAGAGAAGTTGTGATGAGTCTTTGTGTCAGCCGGGATTACAAGCAGTTCTGTTTTTGCAAGGTTCAGCTGCAGGTGATGGTCCTTCATCCAGAGCGAGATGTCGGCTAGGCATGCTGAAATGCGTGCAGAAACTGTCGGATCGTCTGGGTGAAAAGACAGGTGGAGTTGTGTATCATCCGCGTAGCAGTGATAGGAAAAGCCATGTTTCCGAATGACAGAGCCTAGGGATGTCATGTATACAGAAATAGCAACGGACCAAGCACTGAGCCCTGAGGCACCCCTGTGTCAAGATGTTGGGACTCGGAGACCTCACCTCTCCACGATACTCTAAATGACCTACCTGAGAGGTAAGACCTGAACCATTCTAGGACCATTCCAGAGACACCCATAGCCTTGAGGGTCGACAGGAGGATGTGATGGTTGACAGTGTCAAAGGCAGCGGATAGATCCAGCAGGATAAGAACTGATGAATTTGAGGTAGCTCTTTCCAGTCTCAGTGCTTCAATGACAGAGAGCAGCGCTGTCTCAGTGGAATGACCGCTCTTCTATAAAAAGATGTATAAAGATGTAAAAAAAATATGTAAAGACGTGATGACTCTGGAATTGGAGATTTACTATGTCAAAAGAAATATAGGTTCATAGTTTGAAGTGATGCACTTTGATGTGATTAGTATCTTGCAGATGGCCATTTGACTAGGTTTGCTTGAAAAAAGTATGTTGTTAAGTGAGATGAACAGTTTAAGCATCCCCTTAACATATGACCCTGCTGAAAAATAAATCAATAGAACCCTGGCCAAAACAGATAACAGATGTTATAATGGGAATTGTAGGGATTTTAATAGAAGCTTTAATGGTGTCTATGTGATGGATTTTCTTGGTTGGGTGTTAATCTGGTAGATTAATGCTATTGATATAAGGTCCAAAACACTCTACAAAAATTAATTTTGTAATGGTTTTAATAGAAAATGCTAATGGATTCATAGTTTTTACTGAAACATTTATAATTTCTCTGATGGTTTCTATCAGTATTCCATTGTTTTTTGCTGGGGAGTTAAAATGAAAAGAGAAATGCCGAGGAGCACTCTGGAAAATATGAACAGACAAGTGAGTGAAAGTTCATATGTGTATTTTTTATTATGCTTATACTATGGGGAAAATTCAACAAGATCTGTCAAGCAAAAAATAAAAGTTTGGATTTCTTTAATAGACCTTTACATTAGAGCCTCAATGTGCAAGGTCATGTTAAAACTACAGAGCACATTTTTGTTTAGTTAGATCATCGATTAGCCATAACAGATAGCTTACAGGCATAACAGCCATAACTGAAATGAGAAGACTTATTTCTTTTAAAGCCTGAGAGGTGGTTATGAAATAGCTGCTTTAATGAATCAAAGGCCTGTGAAGTTACTACAGTACCTCCTCATTTGTTTATCCATACATTGACTAAAGGATAGTGTCACTGGTCATAGTCTGTTGTATTTTGTCGTCACTGTTATCAATCACTTCAAGGGCTCCTGAACAGGAAGGCCATTTTTCCCATCATCGCTCCTTCAGCAAGACTATTACACCGCACATTAATGCACCAAATGGTCTGACCACTTGCACCCCAACCCCTTTTCATTCCACATAAATCATCCATACTTACTGCCCAAGCTGGACTTTGCACAACTGTGAAATGACTTCCTTTTTCCCCAGCATGGTTTTGTTAGTGTAGTGTGGTACGTGAACCCTATTAAACCGTTTGAAAATAAAATGTTGAAAAAACTTTTTTGTTATGTGTTTCATTTTCAAATCCTACAATAAAGATGTTTTATGTATTTTAGCAGAACATTTACTTGTATATTGACATTGTAGCACGCTATGATTCATAATAATATAAAATTCAATGATAATTTAATTTTAATAATACTTTCATCTTAAAAGTTAGAACAGCAGTAAAGACTGATTCATCTTATAATAAATTAAGAATCACGTATACACATTACACTTTAAGAGGACTGTAAAGACGTTTTGGAGCTTTTAATCAAAATGTCAGACATCAAAAAAAGAAAAATGATCAGATGGCTTCATGGTGTTTGTGTCTTCTTTTCGCCCCCTTAAGTGCCTTTATGTCACACATCCAAGCAGACGGTCTGCAGCATCACATCTTTGATCTCTGGGCTGCTGTCACTTATGATTACATTTGTCTTGTGAACTTCATCTGTGAAACCCACAGCTGTTCTTATTGCAATATAATATATTAGATAAACATCACTGTGGTGGTGTACTTGTTCAGGGTAATGTTTTTGCGTAATTTGGTTTATAGAATACAGAACCATTTTAAAGCTTATGCTTTTAAAAACATTTTTCCCCCACTGTAAAACTTTGCTGTAGTTTTACAGCGGGTTTGCCAGTAACTTACTGTAGATTTGATTACTGCTTAATATTTTCCTATTAGTTTTGTTTTTAATGCGAGTTCAACTTTAATTTAATAAAAATTCAAACGAAACCAGAAAAGACTGATCTTGCGTTACACTGCAACAAAAAAAAACACGACATTCTTCCTAAGCATTCTTGCTTTGTTTTCTAGCAAAAATATTTAAAACGTCTTAAATTACGATACATTTACATAACAAGAAAAGGTACCTAAGATATTTAGTCTTGTTTTCTGAATGAAAATATAAGAACTAGGTAAGTTTAAGTTTGTTTAAATTTAAAATTAAATCTACAGTAAGTTACTAGCAAACCTGCTGCAAAACTACAGCAAAGTTTGTTTTACAAATAGTTGGGTTTGTCAAAATCGCATTTACCTTTCAGTCTTTCATCAATCTAAAAAAGTGTGAGATGTTTTCTGCTCATTTTTCTTTTTGAAAGTCAGATGGTTTAACTATCCAACTCTATCTGCTTTTAATATAAACTGGAAGTACACCAAATCTTTAATTTAAAGGAAAAATGTGGCAATTTTAGCGGCCTCTAGTGGTGAGGTTGTGAATTGCAAACAATGGCTCACCCCCCCTTTATGAAGCACTACGGAGGCTGACACAGAACTAAGATGTCATGCGTCGCTTCTTTGCCGAAGGAGATAACGTATTATCTCGCTCTGTAGCAGTTTGTCTTTTTAGGGCTACTGTAGAACCAACATGGTGAATTCAATGGAAGGGGACCCACGGTGTATGTAGATAGAAATAGCCCATTGTAATGCTTCATTATGCAAGGTCTCTATACACCTCTGAACACATAGTTGTATATTATATTGCATTTCTGTTACTAGATCCTCCAAAAAAACTACAGACTGGACCTCTTAACTGTCTAAACACACCAGTTTTACATTTACACAATACAGAGCTCTCTTTTGTCAGGTACTTAACAAATACAATGATTTCTTGTTTTACCTGAATTATTTCACTATTATCCTGTGTTATGTGCAATTGCCTCATATTGAATTATTGTCTGACCCTTGGATGAACCCCCAGCATCGAATCGCTGGAAAATATGAGCGCACCGGGACAACTGCTGCATTTGTCATTAAGCTGAAAGGCACCTAGCAGATTTAGTTCAGATATGTGTTCCTATTACATTACACTAAATATTCTTTAAAGGGTCAGCGTCAGGCAAAATGACATTTCTCAGTAGCTGATCTTTCAAATGAATAGAAAACATATCAGGAAGGGCTTCTTTAGGAAGAGGTGCCAGCTTATTTGATTTATGACTTTCACCTGTGGATAAAACTACTTTGTCTGCATTGGGAAAGGTGTTGCTGTCGTGGAGACAGCTCTACTATTGCACGGCTCTTGAGAATTTTTCTTTAGAGAATAGAGGCAGACCTGACAATGGACACAGTGATAAGACCACCTTAATTCTTTATTCAACATAGCAACGCACCACAAAATATCTAAGCAGTGGTCACCTCTAGCATCAAGACATTCAGAGTTCTGCTTCTCTATCTTTTCTTTTTCTCCACTTGCTCTTTTCCTCAAATAAAATCTTTTGAATCTGGGGCCAGCAAAAGCAAAGCCCCAGCCAACATATGTGGAGCTGATCAGACATTTGGGCTGAGATGATGTAGACTGTTGCAGTTCCCATTCATTGGCTCTGTAAAATACAATCCACAGCAGGATGAATCGAAATGCAGCAATTGATTTATTTGATTATTGTTACATTCGAGATTCCCCAGATGTCAGGGTCAGGTTCCCAAAGTCTGCGTCGATAATTTATTTGTCTGAGGATGAATAACATTCCAGCTCCTCATTTCCATATGGATGTCTTTATCATTTTTCTTTTCCTTTCTATTTCTCTCTAGATAAACATCTAATATTCAAACATGTCTGTGAAGACGTTTCCTATCCTTCAAATGTCTTATTCTTCAGTCTCGAGTGCTTAATGCGGGCAACTGCAACGGTTGTGCAACAGCATTCGGTCAAGCCCAAGTGAATCTGATCTATCTCCCTAACCTAGCACAAAGTTGTATTTCATTTTGAAATTTTTATGTGCGGAAAAATAACAAGATGGAAACATGAGCTCTGTCTTTTTGTTTTAGGGGAGGTATTCAAACAAAAGGCTTCTGTTGTTACTAAATCAATGTTAATTTGCAACTTGGCAAAGGTTCGGTCTGAGGAAGCTTGTGGTTGAGGGATAGTTCTTTCACATAGGTATCTTATGACAATTTGTAGCCCAAATTCTACACTTACACTCAGTATGACCTTGTAGATATGAGAGGAACTTGGAAAGACCGTTTGAAATGTATGTCATGGCATGCATGGCAGGTTTTATTATATCATGTTTCAAAGCTAACAATGAAGTACAGCTACACCTTTGTCAAGACATTATAACATCTTACCGTCCCTTTCGACCTGAAGTCTTGAGAAACTGCAATTGCACAAGTCCTGTTGCCAAAGAAGAGAGACAACAAAGAGAAATTTCCAAAAAATAATAATAAACTGAAAAAACATCCCCAAAATCTTGACCACAGGCAGTTATATAGACAATGTTGTTGTAAGGCTTATACCGCATGGGCAACTTGCTGTGCAGTGCAGACGTTTATATGAAAAGTATATATCTGAACCATGTGAAAGGATTTAATATGGCATTTGAGCTTTGGGCTAACAGTGGAGACAAGGGTGTTTATCTGCTGTTGATTCTCGTATATGCTTCAAATTATAAAAAAATATAAAACCTCACACCATTCAAGCATTAGGTTCATAAAACACGGTTAAACAATGTACAATTAAATAAAAACATAACTATTATTTTCATGTATTTATGGTATTTTAATGTAAATGTATTTCCTTGCTAACTATTTTCATCATATTACACTTTTTTAATACCATTATTACTTATTTTCATCCATTTAATTGTATGCTTTCCATTAGATCAGGATTCAATCATCTATATAGAATGTGTCTCAGACTCCAAAAGTCACAAGTTATGATACATCTCTTAATCCCCAGGTTTTGATTTTTGTGTTTTAACACGAAATGATAACCGGCACAGACCATTTTCCCATTGATTCATTCAGAGACAGGTCATTGGCATTAAGGCTCTGTCTCACATCTGGCTCTCTCCTTATTCATCTGATACTTATAGGTATAACGTTGAAAGTCGCTGACCCCTTAAAAGTGAATCTGTTGTTTAATCACAGCAACAAAAATCAATCATTTATAAACTTATAAAAATATAGATTCCTCGAAGCACTGTGAAGTGTGAGAAAGAAACCTGCCCATAAATAAATGATTTCAGCTAGTTGATGGATGACGGGAGTTGTATTTTAGTGTGGTCTGTATTTTCAGTTGGTTTGGAAGTGGTCGGCCAGTCTGTGAACATCTGGCGAGACACTGGAGTTTTTCAATAGCCCTGCAACAATTACTGGCAGTAAATAATGGTGTGAGATTTTATGACGTGTCTCAGGCTGATATCCATGCTTAAGACATAAAACAGCTCCTTAAAATAAATTTCTCCTCACACAATGTTGATAGGCAAGCTTGTAATCAAATGGGCCTAATTACAACCACATTAAACTCTTTGCCGTTTTAACCCATACACATCACATGATTTTGATTCTTTTTCCCTTTCCCTTTTGCGATGGGGTTTATGAGTTGCAAGTGCTTGAACAAATGTTTCTTTGTTTGCAAGAAATGTCAACCATACAGACTATGCTCTGGCATTGTAAAACTGAAACGAATAAATGATTGTTGGCAACCTGTAATACAGCATTAATTCCGCAAGTGTTTAGCGCTGTATGACTGCGGGCATCTAATGAGGTAAAGGTCACAGGAGTGTTGGATGAAAATGAACTTTACTATTTCTGAGGTTTTCATAATCATTTACAATGGCAAACCACCTGGTAGTGTAAGTATGGCAATTCTATGAATACTACTGCGTCCAAATAAGATGCATGCTGTGTAGGTATTTCCAACCTAATCTTAAAGAAAAAGATCAAGTGAGGGGTTTAAGTGGAGTGAAAAAGGAAACTGAGTAAGCGGGGTTGGGATGGGGGAGGAAGGAAAAAAAAAAGGGGGGATTGAGTAACAGAATACAAAAAAATAAAGAAAGAGAGATTAGATTTGGGATAGTTGTCATTGGACTTAGTCTGGCGCACTCTCAGATGTTTCTTATTGTTTGGGAGACAGCCAAAAAAAAGACAATTGTTGAAATATGTGTGGATTGTGTTAAAGGAATGTAGATTGTACAGGAAAAATAATCAGGATTTGAGTTCGTACTGAGATCCTCAATTATATTGAATTTTGATTGCAAGCTTACTTTGTGACATTGTCGAGATCCCCTCCAATGGAGAAATTTGTAAGATTTATGTCTTTTTCACATGAAAAATCTTAGGTACAGGAGACTTTTATATTTGCTCTTCGTTTATTCTCATTGATGTTTATAGGAGAATAATTAGTTTATAAAGTTTTTTTTACAGTTTTTCCATGTGTTTTAAAAAGAATACGGTAAAAAAGTGAAATGACAGAAAAAAGACCGCAAATTTACAGGAACTTTTTTTTTGCGTCTTTTTTTGGTGCCCCAGCTGCAAATAAATATTTTTTTGAACAGTTTATACATTGTCTTTCGCCTGTTTTTGTATAATTTCTTTCGTATGTTCACATACGGATATGAACACACAAACTTAATGACAGTTGTCAATAGAAGTGAGGGAATAATATTAGCAACATAAAATAATTCACATAATGTTGAGGGTCAAATAGCCCTGCTGTCCTTCAGAAACCTTATATCTCCATATTTCGTGGTTTTCTCAGGGGCCGTCAATTATTAATGATTTAATCAGTCAACTTTTATGTTTGGCACTGGGTTTTGCAAATACCAATAAAAAAGTATCAAAAAGTGCTCGGCAACTTTGACAACATATTTAAGCATTTGAGTGATTTGTCCTTTCCCCCAAAAACAGTTTGGACATCTGAGGTTTCGGAAGGACAACGACGATAAATATGATATCAAGCAGATAATAAGTGATTATGAATGTGATCATAGAGTGGCTTAGAGACCCCTCGACTTGGTTGTTTGAGAATAAATTCTTACATGTATCTATAGTTGTGAAAAAACACTGGATCATTGTTGTGCACCCAGAATGGAGGGCTGCAGGGGGTCCTTTCAGTTAGCTAGTAACCACAGACACAGGGAAATTCTTGTCCTCCTATGAATCTTTTATTAGCCAAGCAAACGGGTGTTTGTTAGTTAGACCGTTCACCCCCCAACCACAAGCCACTAAACCACACCAACTTATAAGCCAATATATGTGTTAGTATGCAAGCTGACGTGGTTGGTGGTCCATCCGTCCATCATCCACAATGAACATGTTCAATTGAGACATCAGCAAACAATGTCAAGCTTTTTAAGCTTTATAAGGGTCCTTGGATCAGGGCCAGCGCCTGGGATAGTGGGGCCCTAGACGTGATCATGAAAACGGGCCCTAATGATGTAAAAATGTTCATAGCAATAAACCATACATATGACTGCTTTTACATTCAACTATTAATACTTACAGTAACTTTTACTAAAATAATGATGCTGTAAGTGAGTGGAGCAGCTAAACAACACATTTTCCAATCATGATAATCAAAATTTGGTTGGACGCCAGTTCTTTCAGTGTAGAATTAGAAGATCTTCTCATTTATTATGGACCAAAGCTATAAGATAACCCAGTCCTGCCTGGATGTAAACTTTACTTAAAGTTTTAATAACTCAGGCAATGTATGGAGCATGTCTTTCATCGTGGCCCTCCTTTTATAGGCATGAAAAACTCCCCTGATAATAAAATAAAGATCAGTTTACAGTGTTTGCTCATTGGTAGCACAGGAGATGACATCATATGGGTAATGGGGGGACGCTGTAGAAACATGCAGTGTTTTGTCCGACTAAAGCTTTTGAAATATTGGTGGCAGTTTTAGCCATAGATGTGAATACCATGTGCTACGCCTGGCACCATGAGAGTCTGCTCTGACGTCAGGAAGAGGAATCTGTCTAGAAGTTCAATCCCCAGTATATTAAGCTGGCTAAAAAGGTGATGCCACAGCTGGTGCTGCATTCGTCGGGAGAGTGAAGTGACTTCTCAACAAGCTCACACTTTCACTAAGCTGGAAAAACAACGAGGATATTTCTCAGGTTTTGAGAACCATAAATTCTGCTGTTAATAATGGCTCAGTGATGTGGTTTGGCTGTTCCACGACAATATGTCACTGTCTGGATGAGGGTTTAATGAGTGTTTTGGGGCGACATGTTGATCTCTAAGCGGTGAAAAGTAAGATCACCACCGAATCTCTTGGTGCGGATTGGCTTACATGCCTAGATTTATCCTCAAAACTGAAGCTTTCTAAGCTTAGACCACCAGGCAAAGAAATAATACTGAGAGCCGAATGTGAGATGTAACTTTCAGAAAGTTCTTCGAGCTTCACTCCCTATTCACACCTACTCCTTTTCACATGATCTTATTTGTCATATTATACAGTTTACAGTGGCGTGCCGTAGGGTTTTAGTCAGGGCCTTCTGTAACCAACTGTAAACCACATACATACACATGTTACAGCTAACGCAGCCATATGCAAGTATGGAAATAATGTGCATTTTCTGCTGCACATACAGGCTCTCAACAGCATGACAACTGATCAACAATAACAGTATATTACCTTTGTCAATAAAAGTCATTGAAAAATACACGTGTCATTATGCACATTCGCGTCACTCTAAAATGACGCTGTGCCCACAGCAGCAAAACTGTCTAAATGCTGGACATCCACACACAGTATTCCAATGCATCACGTACTGTACACCTCAGTAACAATGTGCATAAGCCATTCATAAGGCTTATTATCTAAAGTGTATTGTACTCATCAAATTGCCTAGTAAAGCACTCGACTGTTACCTGTAAATAAAGTCAACGCGTCTGTCTTTTTTGATAAAGCGTTTAATAACATCCTCATGAAGTTTTCCTTTTTGCTTGAGCTGATGGAAAGAGATGCCAAAGAAGACAACATTGATTGTCCAGTTGCGTTCCTTGCGTATAGGTTTTAATCTGTTTGAGAACGAAAACAAGCGTTCCATTGAGGCTGTAGACATTTTAGGATTAGGCGTGTGAGTGCATAAAGTTCTTTCATGCTGTCTGCAAGGCCTATCGTCCTCAGAAAATTCAGGAGATCACTTATACTTTTACCATGAAAGTTTGACATGTTATACATTACTTTCAGCTCAGCTCTGAGTCTGAGCTTTGCACCAAAGCCCTCCATCAGACTCCTGAGCTCTGCCTCTGGAAATGTCTGCTTGAATTTTTCAAACTGCTGGGAATCCAGTAATCCAACAAGCATCAGTCTTTTGTGATCTTCAAATATGTTCCTAATTTGTGTGAGAATATTGTCAATTACAGCCACGTAAAGCTCTCTGTAGTGTGAGCGCGCGTCAGGTATTCAGAGCGATGTACCTGGATGTCCAGCCGCCAGCACGGCCCATTCAAAGATTTCACTGAACTTGGCTCAATCCCTTTCAACACTCTGGCAAAAACTCTGTAATTCTGGCCAGACAAACTGAATGTCCAAGGTCTTGCTTTGTAGAATCCCAAGGAGCACATCAGCTATGTCGAAAATGTCAGTAAAGAAAAAACTGAATTCGAAACTTTTTAAATGGGCAAAATCTTCAGTGTGGTCAAGGATGTGGTGAAAAAGAAGAGGGCCTGGAGGACTTTGTCTTTTACGCAAGCCTTTACTCCATTTAGCCCTGAAGCCATTACAGTCGCTCCATCATAGCACTGAGCCACTAATTTTGATTTACAGTTGTAGCTCTCCAGCATATTTAGAACCTACCCGGCTACATCATGGGCTCGTTTACATCATGGGCTAACGTCCTCAAATTCAAAAAATCTCTCCTTCGCCCCCATGTCAGTCACGAGTTCAGTCATGAGAGTTGCGCTTCATTACTTAAGTCAGACCATGACTGGCACAAATCTCTTGCTTCATCTCTTCTTTGATGTGATAATTTTACACTTCAGCTTCTGCACTTATTAGATCATTTTGATTTTTTCCCAACGTTCCTTTAAAAACTGTAGCTGTGGTAAGATGATGCAGCAAGTCAGTATCATGCTCAGCCAATAGAATGAACAATTCCATGTAATTGCCCCTATCAGCGAATCTCTGGATTCATCGTGTCCCCTGAAAGATAATTCTTGTCATCCTAAAAAGAGGACACAGTTAATAAGGAGCTTCAGGATGTCCCGGTTCCTTCTGACCTTCTCATTGTGGATGCTGATCTCCCGTTTCCTCTGCTCGTCCAGTTGCAAATCCTCACGATATGCACCAAATGTTTTTAAATGAACGACTGACATTACATGACGCTCAGAGCCTTGGGGCCCTATTTAAACGATCCAAGCGCATGGTCTAAAGCGTACGGCGCAGGTGCACTCAGGGTGTGTCCGAATCCACTTTTGCTAGTTTAACGACGGGAAAACGGTTGGCGCACCCAGGTGCATGGTCTAAACGGCTTGTCCTGATTCTCTTAATGAGTAATGGATGTTTTATGAGCGTAACGTGCAGTAAACCAATCAGAGTCTCATCTCTCATTCCCTTGAGCCAGTTGCACTCGCGCCACGGCGGATTCGCTATTTACACGGTGGAATTTGCAAGAGCAAATTTCCTCCAGAGAGGAAACGCATCTATATGGACATCTACAGGACAAGCCAGATTTTTCTTTATGTACACAATAGTAATCTTTTACATTGTAATCCATTTCTTTTTTATATTTGGCATGTTTGTGTGCTGCTGCGCTTCCCTCTGTCTAATTAGTAAAGTTAAAGCGCGTAGTTGACCTGCCCTGAGGTGCATTTTCTACTAAAGCGCTCTTTAATTTACAAAACAAATATTGCGCCGTTGACTTTAGACTTTAGACCAGGTTTGAGTTTTTCACTCCCTCAAAATAGCAATGCGCCAAAAATGCGCCTGAAAACACCTCCTTTTTAGACAAGCACGCCCATGGGCGCACAAATGAGCGCAAATGCATTTGCTATTTAAACAACGCAGCGCAGGACGGAAAATTAGAACTGCGTCGGGCTGAAACTAGCAAAAAGACTTGCGCTGCGCCGCATTGCATCATGTGTACGATAGGGCCCTTGGTGTTTAAGAGCTGCCTTGGTGAAGACTGTTCAAGTCAGAATCTTTCCATGTCCCTTTACTCGAGTTAAAAAGTAAACACGGCCAGCAAAATAACTTGTTGTGCTCGGTGCTAGCTGTTAGCCACTCATACCGTGAATTTCACGTTAGTTAGGGGTAGCACTGAGCACGTAGCGAGACCCAGAGGGTGTGCTGTCATTGAACAACAAAATTTGATTGGGTGATGATTCTGTCACTAATGCTTGTTACAAATCAGGGATAGTATTCATGAAAAACCTTAGCGCAAAGAGTTGCTCCTAGTGACAAAATATAAGTTTCCCCTTAGAATTTCAGTAAAGATCCCAGTAAAGAAAAAAGTAATTCATAAATCACCTTAACACTTAAAAGAGCTCTTAAGGTCCTCAATTTAAGGAGTAGCGAGGAGGACTTTTAAGAGACTTAAGAGTTTCTTCAGCAGCAGAGAAAATGGACGAAACATGAAAAGTGAGAAGAAATGTGTTGGAATGCATGAAAATTTCCATATTACTTTTAAGATTTATCAGATTATTTATTTTTATTGTTTTTTTTGTGTGTGTATGTTTACTTTTTTCCTTCTTGGTCAACCAACCAATCACAGTCTTTAAAAGACTGTGTCATACATAGCAACGGGGTCAGCCCCGCCTCCTCACTAAGATAAACGTTTTTGTCTTTTCCTTCCACAGAGTTTCTCTCAGATTGGTCCTGAATCGTTTTTAAGCTAAGACTCGTACGTAGCAGTTTTTAAGCTAAATTAAGAGCTTTCTTAGAGGATTCTTAGAAGCTTTAAGAATACGGGCTCAGGTGTGTGGTCTCTCAAACGAAAGCCTAGCCGTATCTGTAGTGCTAGCCCCAGTCAGCTTATGTTAAGTGACTTTTTTTGTTGAGGATTTTACAGTTCAACCTTAACAAAACTAACCATATGCAGTTTCGTGGACATTACACTGATGAACATTTTAACAAAATACTCAAGAAAAATGTAAAAGATTGAATAGTAAATCGTTTAGATGTTGTGCAGCAGAAAATCGTGCATAAATAAACAGGTGACAGCAGGTTGAAAACAGATGCTGTTGCAAGAAGAACACTGTTTACTCTTGATTGTGTGTGTTCATGTTCAAAGTTTTAAGGCCAATGTATTCTTTTTCATGTTTTACAGATGCTGTGTGTCATTTTTTGCAGGATCTATTGAACGAAATAGAGTATACATAACTATGTTTTTAGAAGTGTATAAAATTTTGATGTCTTTATTTCCTTAGAATGAGATACACTTTACACGGACAAACTGCTCTTCATAGCGTGTTTTGTAAATATATCTCTTCGTCAAAGAAGCGAAAACATGATGACATGCTAGTCCCGTGTCAGCCGCAGTAGTGCTTTGAAAGGGCGGGTAGGAGTGAGACATTGGTTGCAATTCGCAAACCTCACCACTAGATGGTGCTAAATTTCAAACACTGGACCTTTACAGTAAAAAAAAAATATTATTTAATTATCTTATCTTATCTTATTTCATTTCAGTTTAAATTTGTAATGTTTAGCATTTTGGTGACGGTAGCATTTTTCCATACAATGACAGTTTGTGACATTGCACTTTTTATGTCACATGCAACTTTAAATCTACTGAATGAGAAAAGAGAAATGAATAGCTGCTGCAGAGATCTTTAGTAAACAATGAAACTTTTAGTCCATTCTTGAAACAAATCTATTGGTTTTAAGTCATATGAACTTTAATTATGTTTGAGAATATGAGAGCCATCAATGAACTGTAAATAACCTTTAATATCCACAGAACCTTTCTATTGCATAAAGGGTGTTCTGTAGTAAAAGTATAAAAAAGTACGAAAGAAATTATCCTTTTAAGAACCTTTGATCGAAAGCTTCTTCGGAGAGCCAGTGTCTATTTTAAGAGAGTATATGTGTTTAAAATGATAAGGTGTAAGCAAAAAAAACCCATCTTTCTTTTAAAGCAAGCGGAAGTTGAAAATTACTTTTCTGGGATGAGCCAGAAAGCATGAACCATCATCTCAGTAAGAACTCCTGCAAAGACAAAGCAGCCGTTGCCCTGCTGAGAAGTTGTCTAGGCAAGCGCGGGAATTCGGTCCCAATCACTCTGTCATGTTGTCACTTTCCTGTCTGGGAATCAGAAGATAAACAATAAAGCAACTGTGCTCAGTCAAGTATCAGCAAGTGCCACTTTATCCCATAGCATGCAGATCTCCATCACTTGTCTTATGAGCCAATATCAGTCATTTTAAAATGCTCGGGGTTGTTGATGCTGCTCGAACTGAAATGGACAACACATAAAAGAACAGTGGCCCCCAAAAAGATTAAATGGAGATTGATTTGAGACTCCCTAATTCTTATGCTTCTCGGATATTTCTTATTATTCTTGCATTTTAGAATTTAATCATGTCTTAAACTTAAGACAGATACAAATATGTATATATGTGTTGTCTGTATTTCAATAGTAATCTCATTTAAGAAGTCTTAGGAGAATTATTTCCCAAGCCATGAGAGAGAAGCCTGTGAGCAATAAAAGTTTCTTCTGGAAAGTACCAAGCTAGTTTTGTGTGACCAGAGATCACGGAGCCCTTTAAATATATTGTACTGTAACTTTTGTCAATGCACTCAGAGATGCAAGAAAGAATTTCTTGTTAACATGTATTTTGGCACGGACGTAAAAGCAGCTCGGCAGACATATAAAAGTTGCTTTCGTTCTCTGCTTTGTCTTGTTTCTCTAACAATGAAAGTCATAAAATGTTCCTTCTTTTCTCTTTTTGCTCTTCTCTCGTCCATTAAACCCGGCTCTTCTGTCCAGACTGTTCTGCTTGACCGGTCATCAACACAACACAGTCACAGTTTCTCTGTCCTCTATTTTCTTGTCTGCTGAAAGGTAGAGATTGTTCTTATCAAAGTTATAGTTTACAGACACAGTTTGCTGTTGTTCTACCGAGCAGACTGAGAATGTGAATCTGAAGCCTTTTTTATAATGCGTGCGTACGCATAAATATACTGCAACGTTCATATGCATAAAAACGGTCTTTGACGTGAAAGAAAACTTACCGCCACATCAGGGTCTGAGCAGACATAGGGGGAGAGTGGGCTAAGATGAACCTTTTTTTTTATTAGGCATGAGTGCAATAAAAGTATTTCATCTAATTGCAGGATGTTTCCTATCAATATAAAGTATAAGAACACATCTTTGACATATGGTTTTAAAAATAATGGCTTCTTATAAAAAAGTGCTCCTGTGGCTCAGTTTGCCCCATGATAGGGGTAAGTTGATCCGAGTCAGGGGGTAAGTTGAACCATATGGAGATATAATGAGCATGCAACTGAATTTGAATAAAGTTTTATTAAATTAACTTTTAAAGATCAAGTAATTCAATCATTATTTTCCCTTACAAATACTAACACCGTGTCTACACCGGACGCTGCGTGTCGCGATGCGATGCGACGTGACACACGGCTTGTTCTAATAGGATTGACGCACCGTGTCCAGTGTAGACACGATGTAATATTTCTTTTTTAAGATAACTTAAACAAGAAATAACCAAACAAACGTTACATTTCAATATATTTAATTTGCAATATCTTTCGGTTTGCATTTCTGAAATAACTGAACTAAACAGAGAGTTTGTTGATTAAAAATAAATTAATTTCTACACTCACTATGTCTGTTTTTGTAGATTCTTGCCATTATACAGTGGTTTTTAATGCCAAACATGTAAGGGCATTGGTGACTTAAGTTTCATTGAAATTATACAGGTTTAATAATCAAAAATTGAAGTTAACTTTAATTCAATTGAACCTAATTTAACCCACATCATTGGTTCATTTTGCCCATAGCTGGAGATTTGAAACTTTTCAGCCGCGAGGAATTTCAAGATCATTATGTTATATATATATGTTTCAATTCACATCTTAAAGAGAGCCACACACACTGTTTTCTGTGTGTGCGTTTGTTCTATCAATCACACGTAAGCACTTTGAGAAATGATCCTACAGTCAATTTTAGGGTTTAGGACAAACATTTTTAGGACAATATTTTTCAAATGAGGCCCCAGGTCTGCTCAAAATTGTGCTGCGGCTTTCCAGGCTGTTTTCAACATGGCTCTTTCACATTTCATATGAAATATACAGTAGGCTGTACAATAAGAGCCTGTTTCAAAAGTTTTGGCATTATCTGCGGTGCTAAGTATGTGAGTTTTAGGTTCGGTTTCATAACTACAAATCCAACAGATTTATATTATGATGTGCACTGGCTGAATTTAATAAAATCTCAATAGTCCTATCAGTGGTATCTTTCTGGAGATATCTCATATCTGAAAAACTCATGTTATTTAATTGTTGTAAGGAGCTTTGAGAACAAAAATAATTTAGGGTTTATTAGCTTTGGGAATGAGAGCTTTTGAAGTATAAACGTTTCAAAAAAAATTGAGAGTTTGAAGTACATTTTTATTGTAGTGTTTTATTTCACAAAGCTTGTACCAGCAGTGATGTATTGTGAAACAAGATTCAGCTTCAATTGCTTCCAGCCTCGCTTAGAAAACATCCAATGCCAAACCATCTATGGGAATGTTAGGAACAAACAATAAGCTTTACTTATTTATTTGTTCATAGATGTATAATGGATAACCTCTACAATGAGTGAATGCTGGAAAGTTCATTTACCATGTGAAAAACATTGCATAGAAACTGTCCATTTGGTTGATTCACAGCCACAGACTTTTTTGACAAAAGGCCAGAAGTCACCGCATGCTGTTTGTTCTTAAAAACAAGCAATTGCATTGCCCATTAACTCCTGCAAAATTGCAGAGCAAAGTGACCGTAATTGTTGAAATAGCAATGATGATTACATATTTTGTACACAGGAAGTACAACTCACAAAAGATGCAATGTGTTTACAATTTTAAGGATTAATATAATGTTTTGTTACTAGGCCACCAGAGCATAGCTTTGTGGAATGGAAGTGTGTAATTGAAGGACAAAGGGTGTTTTAGACATGTTTGTTTTTGGGGAGCAGCGGGAGAGTGTGTATGTGGGCTGGGAGTTTTGCCAGAGTGGAGGCCTGTGGTTGTCCTCTTGACCACCCATACTGGTTGCTGGAGGCCACAAAAATGTTCCCCTGATAA
This sequence comes from Triplophysa siluroides, assembly GCA_006030095.1. Taxonomy (NCBI): domain Eukaryota; kingdom Metazoa; phylum Chordata; class Actinopteri; order Cypriniformes; family Nemacheilidae; genus Triplophysa; species Triplophysa siluroides. The sequence goes on from VCII01000015.1 coordinate 1,037,360, forward strand.
CGCAGGCCCACCACACAGCCTGCCTCTCAATGATCGGTCTATGAGAACCTGTACATTGATTTCAGATGCAATACTGTTACTCTTTACAGCTGTTTTTTACTCTGTTCTTCTAAATGAGATACATATTCTATACATTACTAATTCCTAAATATCTCCTATAACAAGCATTAAATAAAATGATATCTAAAATGATCAATGATAATTAGAAAATCCTGAAATCGATTTAATACCATTTTAATTTATAATTTAAGTTTTATTCATAATTTTATATACGTGGGGCTGTTAAGTGATTACATTTCTTAATCAAATTAATCGCAAATTATTCACACATCATATCAAGCTGATAAATGACCCCCAAAAGATCAATTAAAGATCTTTAACAAATAAACATTTTGATTTAACATAGAATTTGTTACGCAAAATAAACATGAGACCACAATATTGAGTAAATGACGACTGATCTTTCTTTTTTAATAAACTTTACCCAAATTATACAGTAAACATTACGTAATATGTCAAGTGTTGTGTGTTTTTATTACAAGGCTCGTTGGCATGCTTGATTCTGATTGGCCAGTCGCGACATTTGCAGGTTCGTTATTCCCAGATAACAACCTCTCAAAACACACGGTAACCCGGACGCAGCAAATCATTTTGACAGTCATTTTTTTTGACAAATTAAATATGATTTTAAGTAACATATATGACATTATATTTACAAATGATTGATCCAAATTGAATGTTCGTGACATTTGAATGTCGTTTCTTACCTTAAAATCGAAAGTAAACAGCTTTTCCGCGCGGAACGTCTGCATTCAGTAAAAAATAGCTAATCAAATATTTGTAATTCACATTTCATGTCCAGTTTTTTTCTCATGTGGCAGGTAGCCGTGTAATAAGCGGGATAATGTACAAGCAGCCAGCTGTTATCGCGAAACAAGCCCCTCAAGTGTGAAACAAGACCCGACGCGAAGATCACACTGTCGGGGCTTATTTCTGCGATAACAACCGGCTGCCAGTACATTATACCTTATTTATTTATTTCGCTACAGTACACACTTAAACAGGGTATACTTTTAGTGTCGTTGGGACGTTAACTGACTTACAGATTTGAGTGACAGATACTTTTGCGCTCACATACAGTTCATGTCAACCCCTGATTAATCAAATAAACATTTTAGGGAAACACATTGTAAACAACGTGCAGTTTTCCGCCGCTGAGGGGTCGGTGGATTTTGGAGTAACAAAAACAAAGTTGGACCAAACACTGAAGACTTTACAGCTGAGAAACTCTCGACTGAACGCGTTAAAGCAGGCAAACCACGCTGGGTCACAAGAATTTTTATTTATAATTTACTAAAGTGAATTCACATTTGTGATTCAGACATCAACAATAACAAAATAACCAGGAAAATATATAAAAACTAAAGAAACAAAACATTGGGTCAGGGGTAATATATATATATATATATATATATATATATATGAAGAGTTTGGTTCCAAAATGAGATAACTCCTTTTTTTTAAATACAATATATATATACAAGAACATTATAGCTTATGTATTACAAAATAAAAATAAAATAGGTCCTCTCTGTTAATGTTAATGTTAATATTGTTATTAATATTATATCTAATTATTTATTTTCCCTAATCAACATTCCTTTCTCCTTTGTATACGCATTATTTACACAGACTATTGTGGATTATAAAAAGACATCAATAAACTTTGTTATTCCATATAGAATCTCATTTTTGTTTGTCCATTCTATGAGCTTTGTCTTGCGGATCTTAAAGGGCCCAAGAAGCGCTGTGAAAGACTGAGAAGACTGAGAAATACTTTTGGTGGTCACAACAAAACCCCTAACTTTCATCCAGAAGATACTGTTTATGAAGCCAGAAGAGAAGAGACTAAAATCTTTATGTCATTTGTGAACAATAATGGCAGTTGTTATTCCAGTGAGGTAATGGCAGATGAAGTCCTGCCAGAATATGTTGCGGTATCCATGGCCTGCCTCCTGTTGTCATTCAGCAAGATATGGTAATACAGAGTTTTGTTGCACAAAGTGACAGAACTTAAGACAGAAACTTCACATTAATTGAAGACAGTAAAATGTGATGTGATTCTGTGAACCAGACATATTTCTGGTTGGAATGTCTTGCAACTGTAAATATTAAAGAAAAAAATATCCACATCTTTAAGTTATTCAACATACTTTCTATCTGGCACGGAATACAAAAGGAGTAATCCGATCATGTCAGGCAGTGGTCCTCATGTACTTTTATTATATGGCAAAAGCAGCTTGGACATTCTGCTAGATAACTTCTTTTTCTGTTCTTCAGAAGAGAGAACGTCAAAGTTTGGAACAGCTGACAAAAGAGATTAAATGATGACAGAATTGTTTTGGATAAACTGTCCCTTTAAATCTGCCAGAGCAAACAAGACAGATATAGATTCAAAAAGAAGGGTGGCTGTGGTTTGTTGAGTTCCTTTCTTTCTCCAGCAAGCCTTCATTCATGCTTTATTATGTTGTTCTTGGAACAGTGGCCTATTGAGAGAGGTTAAGAAAAACCATGGTGCTACGAAAAAGTTATGATTTATATCCTTCGTAAATTATTTCATAGTTTAATCACCCTGAAGTTGTTCCAAACCTGTTCAAAAATCATTTGTTCTGAAGAACACAAAGGAAGATATTTGGAAGAATGTTAGCAACTGATATTTCTGGGACACCATTGACTAGGTAAAATTACTATATATATTTTTTGTCTGTTGAAAACAAATGGAGATATTTTGAAGAACAACAAAATGTATACAGGTTTGAAACAACTAGGCGGGGGTAATTTATGACAGAATTTTATACCTTTAAAACCCTGAATTTCCACTTGTCACCTTTCGCCTGTGTTGTTCTCAAAACTCATCACGGCCCATTTGCACCATCTGCCGGTAATTTACATCAATAATAAACTCCTTTGCATTCATTAAGCATCATTTTTTGTGAGCAATGCCACAAACATAGTACACACATTTTTAATGTGTCAATATCAAAATATTTAGTGGCATTATTTCAGAAGAAAAAATAGCACAAGCAAATCCTTTCACAAAGTTTGTTTGTAAAAAAGTTTACGACACCTTTTGCTACACCTGCTGTGTTCAAGACACCTCGGATGTGGGATATTTCCCTCCAAAAACTTGGAAGTAGTGTCTGGATTTAGTAACATTAAAACTATTTGGTAATATTAAAACATTAATGTTCCTCTTTACAAATCATTACCAGTATTTATTAACATTGAAAAAGAGAGCCGTTCAAAAAATGTCTATGTATATAGTATATGTAAGATTGATAACGACACTTGGATAATTATTTTGTACATCAATTAAAAATAGTCTGCTGAAAAAAGTTAACCGTAAACAAAATTCCAGCAAGCATTAATAAGTGTTGTTGGATACTGTAATACTGTAAGTAAAAGCACTTACATCATAAGTTTAGTTAGAGATCAGGTGTAGTCTAGCCTTAGTTTAGTCCTAGTTTAGTTATGTCTTGGTGTTTTTTGATGCACTTGTTTGAGATCTGATCTATCAAGAATGTTTTAAAACCTTTTTTGTCACTAGAAGATACAAATAAACTTCGCTGTAAATCAAACACAGAGACTACAAGTTATCAAAATGTTGTCAATGAGATTCAAAAAGGCTGACAGGAAGTATGGCAAATTACATGTGATCATCTCTGTACGTCCCAATGAAATAAACATAGTGATGATATGGGCTAATCGAATCAAAATCTAATGAAAATCATTTTAAAATATTTTGTTATAAACACTAAGTGCAGCCAACCGCTAACTTGTCATATATTCCCCTTAGGGAATCGATAAAGCATTGTAATTTGTGTGGTGATTCGCCATTGCATTTGTAAGCTACTGCACTGTGTCAACATCACTGATTTCCAAAATGGCTGACCAAGAACATTGGGTACCATTTGACATAGACTCTAGCATTGATATGTCTTAAAGAAATCTAAAGGGAACATTTTAAGCTATAGAAGTTCAAAGACATTTTCCACATTTCTGGACTAGTACTGTAGATAAAGTGTATTGTGTGCTGAAACTCTTAAAGTCACAAACTGATCTCAAATCAGCTTTACATAGCAACTCATGTTTGCAGTGCGACTATGGTCACTGGCTGATAGCAGACATTTGTGCCGTCCACACCAGATGGTAAGGTCAGCACCTTATTCTAGGCTAGCTCCAATTAGCTTCACTTCCTCCCTAGCCTGCATGCTATAAGTTTATTTCAACTCCACATTACATGAAAGCACCACACAATAAAAGAGAACATCCACTAGTAGGACCCACAACCCACAATGTGTTGTTAACGCAATGCTCTTACCACTGAGCTACAGGAAAGCCTTTTGTACAATTTACAATAAAACATGATAATAAATATAATACAATAATAATAAAACAGTGATGGAAGTGTGGAAATGGAAATGCTTGTTTTAGGGTTAGGTGTGCATTTTTGTCTCCATATGAACTGATAATAACAATAATTCATTGTTCGACTGGACTGCCAAAAGGATCTTTTATAACATTAAAATAATAGAACATTCAAGTTAAAATAGCCATTTCATTATGTATGCAACAAGGTCCTGAAAAATCTGATATGAGTATCCACAACTTTCCAATAGTAGATGTGTATATTCTGCAAGTATGATGAGTATTTTTTTTTATGAAAACTTTCATCACTACTATAATATTATGTTCAATGGCTATGTTCATCCCTAAACACTAGCAAGCCATAAATCTTAAAAAAATGAGTTTTAATGACACATTTAATGAGGGAAGCATTCTATTTCCATGTTATGTTTGCCCTCATGCTATGAGACTCAGCAGTTATTTTACCAGTTCGTCTCTTGGGTATCCTGGTGGGATATATGAATGCTGACTACTGTTCTTGCCCATATTTTAGGACTTTGTCTGCACCTCCTGGTAAGGAATGCTTTCTAAAAATACCTTGTAATCCCTCGGGTCCCTTGATAGATTGTGCAGATGTTGATGTACAATTAAGAAAGAATTTTCAAAGGCAAAGTTCAATAAAGAGAGAATATGTCAAAAAGATCAGACAGAGGCGATGCTATTACAATAACAATGTATCATTTTTATGTATTGTAATTCCACCTCAGTTCTTTCACATGTAACAATTGTATATATACTGTATATGACAGTACATTGCCGTGTTTATCTAGTTTTGTAGATTCTGACGTGGCCAAGCTAGTCCTCAGATGTTTTTTTTTTGCTTGACAATAAAAATATAGAAAACTCCTGTAGCTGTGTCCAGGCTGTGAGATCAGAGTTAAGGTGTTGTCTTAAAAATATTTAAATGTGTATATTTCCGGCAGAAAGAGAGTGTGAGTGTTCACATACACCAAGATCAGACTTTAACAGGACTGCTTACAGTAAAGTGAATTGTGGAACATTTGTAAAATAATAATAAACTATTTATTTTTATTAGCGATTTTCTTAAAAACAACCCCAGAAAGATGATTTATAAAAAAAGTGAAATATAAAAAATGAATTATATTAATTAATCCTTAAATAACATAAAAATAATGTTGAGGTCATTACAATCAATATATTTCATGATGGCTTTGACAAAGCAAGGCATGGAAACCAATCACTTTTTATTTACCACAAGCAAAGAATGTGGGAAGATGAGTAGATCTCTGCAATGAGTAGTTTGTGAAAAATATTACAAAACTAAAACAAACAAACAAATAAACCAATCAACAAAACATATAGACAAAAGCAAATCACACAATGTGTCATATGCTATATGAGATTTGGTTGAAGAATTGGAAACAACATGAGGTTGTATTGCCACCTTGTGGACAAATTCCAGTTGCTCTTTGCAGGGGTAAATTAAACTAAAACTTTATAATTACATTTAATTAAAAACTCTGTTTATTAATTTTGGTCAGAATAATTAAAAAATATTAATAGTTAATATAATCTTACATTAAAACATACTCTAGACCAGTCTAGCTTGATGTCTTTATAACTTGATACTCATTGCCTTATTTAGGTTTTGCAGATCTAAAAGTAGTTTAAGTTTAATGTGGAGTATCCCACCACTTAATTTATTCACACCTTGTTTTTCGTTGATCACTAGGCTTTACTCTTATTGCATGGAAAGCTTTGTTACATTATAATTACATTTAAAATATAAACTTGAATTTTTTATTCCACTAAACAGAAAAATGTGTTTGTGTTTACAAATCTGCTCAAACACAAAAGGAAAAGGCATTGAAAGCAGTGTCCAGTTTACAGCACCTATATGTAAATATTTGCATCTTAAAAGCAGCATTATATAATACCAAGATGGGATCTTTAGAAAAAGTATTTGAATTGTCGCTTATGGATATTTTACAAAGTGTACTATTTGAAGTTAACCAAGCTGCAAGATTATACAGCAAGCAGTGCAGCCAAGTAGACAGACAGGAAATACAATTATTCAATCTTATCTTGTTTGCTGTGTGGCAGATACTACATACATCCATTGTGTGATAATGATTTGAAGTTCCTGGGCAAACAGAAGTAGGGTCTGGCAGTGTCTTGTAGATCATTCATGGGGCTCAATCTGCAGGCTATTATCCTGACAGATACCCATCACTTTCCGGCTGGCTGTGGTCATCATTCTTGAGCATCAGGCCGAACAAGAGCTGTGTCTGTCAGTATCAGGTGTCTTCAGAAGCATGAAGATGAGACATGGAGACAAAACAAGCTGATTTGAACAGAGGTCGCTCTCATATTTAAAAATTATGATATGACAGAAGTTTGAGCTTGGTTGAGCTGACTCCTGCAGAATAAACATGTTTTTCCAGTTAAAAAAGATGACTTACCTCTTATCTCTGAATTTGCCTAAACCTTTAAGTCAAAGTCAGACCTGCAGCTGTTAAGAGCTGGCTTATGATTCGCCTAAAACAGAGACATGTGCTAACACACACAACATCTGTAAATTGCTATAATTTTAATTTGGGATGGGTGTCAACTTGAAAAGAAACATGAACATATCACCTTTAAAACATTAAGTATGACACAGTTGTCAGACGCTTGGTAAGAAATACCTGTCTGTCCAAGTTCACTCCCAGCACAAGCTCACATACGAAACTCTGAAAAATCAATAAATAAAACCTAAATACATGTTGTACCACATTCTGCTGAAGAAACATCAAGATAATGTGCACAAAAATATTTTAAAGGGGTCATATGGCGCATATGGTCATATGCGTGTTTTTCTGTGTCTTTGGTGTGTTATAAGTTGCCCATGCATGTATTAGACACGGAAGTGTCGGAAACAAAAGATGCATTCTATCTAAAAGCAAATGCTCACGCAGATCTTCATGAAACGCCTCGTGTTACCACACCCCCACACATCTACGCCAGTTGGTGGTATGATTTGACTAAGACCGCCCAAATGTATATGCAAGTAAGGTGGCTGTAACGTGGTCCGTGCAGGGAATACTCTTGACACGACGTAGTACACAAAAGGGTAGTCTCTAATGGACCAGGAGATCACAGGAGCACCACGACACCATGAAACAATACAATACTGGACAAGGAATACAACGAAGGGGAGAACTTAAATACAACAGAGAACGAGGGATCAACAGGTGCAGGGGATCAACTAATAACGAGGAACAGGTGAAGACAGTAAATGATAAGGGAGCGTGTGAAAACGGCAGTCCATAGGGAAAAACCTGAAATACAAGGGAAGGGGCAAACGGGAGTGTTACAAGGGCGTACCTGTCAGTTCAATTGCTTTGGAACCTGATGTTCCAAATATGGTAAGAGGTGTGACATTTCCGTCACATACTTGCAATATTCCCCTAATCACTGCGAACTGGTTAACTGGCCAATCATAGCACACCTCACTTTTCAGAGCGATGAGCTTTGTAAAAAATCTGCACATTTCAGAGAGGCGGGGCAAAGAGGAGATACAAACATGGTCCGTTATGTGGAAAATACTGCGTTTTTAACCTTAAATCGTGTATACACATTGCATTACATCGAAAACAAACAACAATATTAGTTTTAGCCGGGTCATATGACCCCTTTAACCCACCCTGCAGCTCCTCACTTTGGTGGGACGTGGGAAAGAGAGATCAAGTCTGGAATGTCCACCCTGTATACCGTCACAGGAGCTCAACCTATCTCTGAGAGGTGCTCCATACTACAGCTAAACCGGGGAAAATTTGGTGGATCTCTCTATTCGATGTTTCTGAGAACTAGGGTTACGAACAGTAACCTATTGTTCTCTTTCAACATCTCGTGTTGGAGATCCAACTATGGGAGATATGGACAGCAGCCCGGTTGCCCAACACTCACAGCGAGGCTCCGAAAGCCAGAGGATGATCACCTAGAAAGGCGGTGCATGACTCCTCACAATACAACAACCCACATGGGCAGTGAGCTTTCCCAGTAAATGTATGAATGACATGTGTCAATATTCATATTTCAATATTCTCTTCTCGTTTGGCTCTCAGCGGAGGCGGTCGCATTTTCTCACTCCCCGTCCTTGCCCATATTTTCCCTGCTTTGTCTCCTGTCTTGTCTCGTCTCATCTACTGAGAGACTCTCTCTGCACTGCTCTCCAAACTTGGAAAATTATGGAAGTGATCAACTGGTCTCTCAACGCAATTGACACCATTTTCTCGATGAGAAAATTGGGTTCGGGGAACCCGCTTGTCCTGACGGAACGTACGCAGCTGGCTACACGATGGACGGCTGGGAGAGATGGCGGATCGTGTGTCTGGCGGCTCTTTCAGTCGAAAATTTATAATATCGGAGGTCAGAATCACCATTGAACCACTTGGACTATGAGGGTTGCCGTGACATATTGGAATACGGTTTCCCGACTAAACAATCACAATCTTATCTTTCGACTCCCCGGATCCACGGCCTTGGACAAGGCAGCTGGAAAATTTAACCCTGTGGGAGCACTGCAGCGAGACGCTCTTGCGTTCCTCCCCAACCAAAGACTTAGAACTATCACACCACACACATACAGACTTATCACTGCATGCTTGGAAAGCAGATTCGTTGAGCGGCGCTATAATGGCACTGGATCGGATGGCTGCTTATCGGAGCTGGATTATCTTACCCTGTTGCAAGTCTTGTCCACTTACCTCATGTAAAATCCATTTCGTTACACTGTACTTGTTATATGTGTAATGACAATAAATTGAATCAAATCAAATCAAATGACAACGCACAAAGATATGAACTTACGGTGTCAGGTGGGGAAATAAATAACATGCTAGTGACATGAATAAGCCAGGCTTGTGGCCCTGATTAAATGAGGGATAAGAGTGAGGCTACGAACAGCCCTTCCCCAAAACAGATTGAGCTGTCGGGGTCCTGGTAACACCTGGTAGTATCTGACAAATGAATGGATGGAAGTGAATCTCCACTAAGTAGAGTCCAAGAGGCAGCCATGGGAAGGAATGTCAGTTGGTAAAGGAAAGTGAATTTAACTTTGAATGCTACTGACAGCACTTGTTCTTTGAATGACATCCACTCCTGGACAACTATGTCATCCTGTCCAGGGAGAAATTTCCTAGTGAGGCTCTGCAGTTGGGCAATGTTGGCAGTATCATCCAAGGTTGGTGCCTGTGGCCCCAGGACACTGAAGGCTCCAAGGATGTGGAGATTCTCTAATCTGCTCTCAAGATTGCTGATGATGTAAGGTTAAATGACCTGCAATGATGGATGACAATACCTTGTTTCCAGAAACATTTGTACAAAATAATTTCTGAGAAATTATGGTGAAAATGTATGCATTTACATCTTTGAGAAATCTGGTCCACAGCTCTTTCCGCGGCCTTTCGTGTACGTCAAAGCCTCTCCTCTTCATGGGTAATTCTAAAGGACCCAAACCCAGCCTGGTCATCTAGGTCCTGATGAAATGCGGCTATGAATAAGCCAGGGGTTGGTGTCCCAGCTGCCTCTATGATGCTTCTCAATGCTGCCATTGTGACAGGAACCTAACAAAAAAACATTATGACACCCATCACATGGCATATATCTGACACAACTACCATAAATCTGAATTAAGATGGAAAAATCCTGCTCTTTGATATGCAGAAAATTGACGTCTGCTTTCTGGAACCCTTTGGACAGCCGTGCAAGGTGGGGCAAAACATCAGCTTGTAGATAAAGTGCAGTAACAAATCTGTAGGTGGCAGACAGTCTTTTGGCCACTGGACACTTTCTATTTTCTGCCTAAAGTAGCAAGCACAGCTGGTAGGTTCACTTGTAGGTTCTGAATAGCAAGGTGCTGTGACAGCCATCGGACATCCTTTACCGCCTAGAGGTAGAATGTTGTTTAGTATTAAAAACAACATGATAAACTGTAAGCTATGGATATTGCATATGTCAAGCATATATCAAGCCACTGATGCTGGATGCGGACTTTAGTTCCCTTTCTGTCGGTCTCTCGACGTTGTGTCGAAGACGACAGATGGGGTTCCCTTTCTGTCGGTCTCTCGACGTTGTGTCGAAGACGACAGATGGGGTTCGCCCTTGAGAACCAATCAACTCTGACTACTATAGAAAAGGCCAATGAAATTTGGCGAATGAAATTTGCATGCCGGGCTCCGCCCCCGGATGTCCGGTATAAAAGGAAGCCGGCGTGCAGCATTCACTCACCTTTTGTTCTTCAGAGCCCCGCTGTTCTCTTGGGTGCGGCACCCTCATCGAGGAGGGGGATGGACACGATCGCTGCATTAGGTGTCTGGGCGTCCAGCATACTGAAGCAGCGTTCGTTGACACATCTGCCCGCACTTCCCAAGAAAGACGGCGGGTTGCGCCCCGGAGGTCTGCGTACCCTGAACTAAGCACCTTCACAAGCTGCTGCTCAGGATGCTCACGCAGAGGCGCGTCCGGACACCCATCAGGTGTCAGGATCGGTTCGTGGCAATCGATCTGAAATTCCTTTCGATCTGTCCCTGTCTCCACGGTCTTCATGAAGATCGTAGAAGCCGCCCTTTCTCCCTGAGGGGGGGAAGGTGTGCGGGTACTTAACTATCTCAACGACTGGCCTGACACACTCGTGAGATCTGTTATGTATACAAGGGGCCTGGTGCTCCGGCACCCAGATCGATTGGGAATCCAGGTCAACCGAGGAAAGGACAAGCTCTCCCCAGGGCAGAGCATCCTCTTTTCTCGGTAGGGAACTCAACTCTGTCACCATGTCGGCGCTACTGTCCGCAGTACGCGCCCAGCCGGTGTTGAACTGCCTGGAACATTTCAGGCAGACAGCGGTCCCCCTGAAACGATTCAGAGGCTCCTGGGCATGGCGTCCTCGTCGGGTGAGACCCCTCGGGTTGATGCACATGAGACCGCTCCAACACTGGCTTCAGAGTCGAGTTCCGAGGAGAGCGTGGCACACCGGCAGCAGGCGCATGGTGATGATGCCCTGCGGCCGACGCACCAAAACCCCTGGTCATCCATGACTTTGTCTACGGACTAAGGTCCCTCAGGGGCAGGTTATGAGGCAGTCGTGGTGACGACGGACGCCTCCCTGCAGGGGTGCGGTGCAGTGTGTAACGGGCACGCAGGCGGGGCATTGGGCGAACCCCCACCTGCGCTGGCATATCAATTGCCAGGAGTTGTGGGCAGTGCTACTTGCACTGAGCAGGCTGCGGCCTCTCGTGCGGGACAAGCACGTGCTGTCCGAGGACGGCACTACAGCTGTAGCGTACATCAGATCTTAGGGTGGCGTTCGCTCCCAGCAGCTAACACAACTTGCTCGACGCCTCCTCCGGTGGAGTCAACAGGTGATCCGTTCCCTGTGGGCCACACTCACCTCGGGCAAACTGAACTAGACAGCCGACGCGCTCTCTTGTCAGTTTATGCCTCGTAGAGAGTGGCGACTCCACCCCCGCGTAGGCCGCTTGGTACTCCCTGTCCGAGGCTCTCGACACGGATATCCTTGCGCACAGCTGACTGCGGGACGGGCGGAAGCACACCTTCCCCCCCAGGAGCCTCCTTGCACAGACTCTGTGCAAGGCCAGGGTAGAGGAGCACCAAGTGTTATTGGTTACACCGCACTGGTCTAACCGCACTTGGCGTCAGAGCTGATGCTCTGGAACACCATGTCTGGTCTCTAGACGGGACGAGAAGTTCCTGAGTTGGCTACTCCCCCTCTATGGCGGAGACCATCACCCAGGCTAGGGCCCCATCTACTGGGCGGTTACACGCCTCTAGACGGCGCCGCTTCTTGTCCTGGGTGTCTCTCTCTACGAGAAGGACCCACTGAGGAGCTCGATCAGGATTGTGTTGTCCTTCTTACGAGACTGGAGACTAACATCTCCCCTCCACACTGAGTGTGTATGTAGTCGCTGTCGCCACTCATCACAACTCAGTTGATGGAAAGTTTCTAGGATGACACGACCTGGTCACCAGGTTGCTAGGGGCGCGAGAGGGCGGCTCCGCCTCATCTCCGCTCCATACCCCCTTGGGACCCTAAGGGGTCCTCGGGGGGGCCTCTGGTCCCCCCAAGAGCCCCTCGGAGGTTCCGATCTTCCTCACCGAGTAAGACGGCCCTCCTGATGGCGCTCGCTTTCTTCAAGAGGGTAGGGCACCTCCGAGCATCCTCCGTGTCCCCGGATTGCCTTGAATTCGGCCCTGGTAGCTCTCACGTTATCTTGAGACCCAGGCCCGGATGCGTGCCCAAAAAGTTTCCACTACTCCCTTACGGGGCGAAGTGGTGAACTTGCAGGCGCTCCCCATTGGGGAGGAAGACCCAACCCCATCCGTGTTGTGTCCTGGACCGCACGCAGGGCCTCAGTAGCTCTGACCAGCTCCTTGTCTGTATTGGAGGACAGCAGAGGGGAAGGCTGTCTCCAAGCAGAGGTTGGCGCACTGAGTCGTGGATGCCGTTACGGACGACATTCCAATCTCAGAATCTCCCATGCCCACTGAGGGGGGTATAGCCACCTCCTGGGCACTGGCAGAAGCGCCTCTCTAGCAGACATCTGTAGAGCTGCGGGTTGGGCTACGCCCATACACCTTCGCAGGGGTTAAACAACCCTAGCGTAAACCCGGTGTCAGCCCACGTCCTGGGTGGCAACATGTAGGACTGGCATCCGGCGGGGCGTATGCCTGCGAAAGCATCACCCCACCCTCTAGGAGGCTGGGTCAGTGTGCTATCTACCTCTCTCCTTACCCTACTCTGGCTAAGGACAGGTACCCTATCCGCTTCCCTTCTTACCCAACCACTTGGTTAAGAATAGGCATTCATTCTATCCATCACTAAGCAAGCACCACCTGGGGGTTGGCTGGGCAGAGCAGCCTTCCCCCTTAGGCCGGGATAACATGTGAGCCATCCCCTGGCTCTAACCGGACCTAGTGCTACCGGACGCCTGTAACACCCCCCCTGTGGGCTGTTCCGTCTGATGTATCCTCATGATATGGTTCCCACTCCTGGTAACCCATGAGCTTCCCCAGGTGGACCTCCACCTCGCGGTTAACTACTCAGCCCGCACGTTCCATGCGTTCTCCTCCAAGGACGAGACCATACCTTATCCACCGTATTCCTCCCCCGGGTAGGAGGTGGCCTCTGCAGCGCATCCCTAATTAAGGAAGTTGCGCTTACCCGGTGTAAACCCGAGCCGGACGGCCTCTCGCCAGTAGAGAGCTAAGGCCTCCGTCCGTGAAAGGTTACCGGTCAGGGCTGTTCCCATCTTTCTCCAAGAAAGCTCTGGAACCCCCCGACCACCACACTGGAAGGTTACAGTTTCGCGAAAGCATCGAGCTGACACGCCCAGGCCTGTTACCGTCGCTTCGCTAGAGATTGTGACGCGATACAGCGTTGTGGCGTTTTCCGGGGAACCCCATCTGTCGTCTTCGACACAACAACGTCGAGAGACCGACAGAAAGGGAACGTCTCGGTTACGTATGTAACCTCGGTTCCCTGATGGAGGGAACGAGACGTTGTGTCCCTCATGCCACTAACACGTATCGTATTCTGCTGCAGTCGTGAGAGGCTCTCAGGCTCTTCAGAACAAAAGGTGAGTGAATGCTGCACGCCGGCTTCCTTTTATACCGGACATCCGGGGGCGGAGCCCGGCATGCAAATTTCATTCGCCAAATTTCATTGGCCTTTTCTATAGTAGTCAGAGTTGATTGGTTCTCAAGGGCGAACCCCATCTGTCGTCTTCTCGAGAGACCGACAGAAGGGAACGTCGTCTTCGACACAACGTCTCGTTCCCTCCATCAGGGAACCGAGGTTACATACGTAACCGAGACGTTTGTTGTGAAAGTACAGATGGAGATCTTGGAGACGGCCTCTAAATGTTCCCATGTACTTGGCCTCATTGGAGGAATTGTTGCATGCAAGAGCAAGTCGATGAGCAGCACATGCTACAGAGACGAGCTTGTTGCTTTGCAACCCCATTATTATGTCAAGAAACTGGTCAAACACTCATCCTTCTTTGTCTAAGTATCTGAAATTAAGTGATGGTTAATGGCATTATTCTAAGGTAGTAGCATGTTGTTGTTTTAATTCCCCTGCTCCCATATTCATACCTGATATGTATGTCAAGCTGCCGGTTTACAGAGACATCCGTGGTTTCATCTATTTCCAGGCTAATGGTTCGAGAAGACTTAATAGCCACCAGGAGAGGCTAGTCAATTACCCTGGCCAGGATCTCCAGCATCTCATCTTCAATTCTGTGGGATCTGTAGTTGTTTTCCTGATCAACCTTTGGATGGATTAACAATTTTACCATGTGCATATATGCAATGAATCAGTTACAGACTTAGACACCATTTAAATAAGGTTTACTTTTAGTTGGGAAAATAATCACTCAGCAAAAGCTCTGCCAGATTTAATAGGAACACAGGAATGCCTTGTTGAGTAGGGAAAACGAATAACTTGGTTGTGTAATTGCATAAGATAAATCAGAACATGTCAGATGCAGGTGACCTCTGCTTTTGCTATGCTTTGTTTATGAGGCTCAGAGGTGATGTGTCGCTCAATGTAATCTTTCCGGAACACAAGAGCTCCAACCTCAATAAAGGTCCTTTGTGCAAGAGCTTTTTTTCCTGTTGGCTTATGCTGCCTCCACACACGGCACAACATTCCTGAAAGAAAAACAAACCCATTGATCACTCAAATGTAATATTGTAAAGGTTTAATACAGATACTAACAGTCCTAAACATCAGACATACCATGCTATGTGAGGTACAGCCAGGACTTGAACTGTGGCATTTCAAGCCACTGTGGGTTCCATCCAGATTTACATTTACATTTAGTCATTTGGCAGACGCTTTTATCCAAAGTGACTTACAGATAGGGTAAACAATCGAAGCAATTCGGACAACGTAAGTACAACAAAAAGCATAAGTGCAATCAATAAAACTGGCTTCATAAAGCCTACCACAGTATGCAGTGCTAAGTTAAAGTTAGAAGTGTTTTTTTTTTTTTTTGAAGAGTAGAAAAGAGATAGAAGTCAGAACTGATCGGTGAGGTGTTGACGGAAGAGATGCGTTTTCAGACGATTCTTAAAGATTCTTACAGAATCTGCAGATCTTGTTGCCGCGGGCAGATCGTTCCACATAAGTGGAACCGATCCAGAGAAGGTTTGTGAGATAGATTTTTTACCTTTTTGGGATGGCACCACAAGACGTCGTTCGTTTGCAGAGCGCAGAGATCTGGTGGGTACATACGTCTGCATTAGATAAGGGGGGAGCCGAACCAGTGGTGGACTTGTAGGCCAGGAGGAGGGATTTGAATTTGATGCGAGCCGCAATAGGGAGCCAATGTAACTTAATGAAGAGAGGAGTGACGTGTGCTCTCTTCGGTTCATTGAAGACCACTCTTGCCGCTGCATTCTGGATCATCTGTAGAGGTTTGGTTGTGCAAGCAGGGAGTCCAGCCATTAGCGCATTGCAGTAGTCCAGTCTGGACAGAACAAGGGCCTAGACTAGGACTTGCGTAGCATGCTCTGATAGGAAGGGTCTAATTTTTCTAATATTGTAGAGGATGAATCTACAGGACCGGCGGTGCTGGCAACCTGATCTGTGAAGTTAAGCTGATTATCGATCACCACTCCCAGGTTTCTGGCCTTTCTGGAGGGTGTGATGGTTGATGAGCCCAGTTGAATAGACAAGTTGTGATGAGTCTTTGTGTCAGCCGGGATTACAAGCAGGTTTTTGCAAGGTTCAGTTGCAGATTTCCGGTGTTTGGGATTATCTGAAGTCAATGCCTTGTTTGTAGTCAATACATTATTCACGTTTTCACATATCTGTGGTATAGTGAGATACCTGGAGCTCTGGCATCTTCTGGGACAACTTCTACTGCTGCCTCCACAGTTGGGCCTTCTGTCTCTCTACACTCCCTGTCTCTTCCACTATACTTTCCTATGCCCGGCTGACACTTGGCCCTGTACTTTCTCTAACATATGATGTCTGAGATTAAGGAATATTTCTAGAATTAAATGATATTAAACAAAAAAAGTAATGAAATTATAATTCACTGGTTGTTAAGGCAAGAACATTGGTCTGATGTCTAAAAGGCTGCACGTTGTTGCATGATAAATAAAAGCCTAATTTCATTTAAAATTCAATGTTGACCTTTAACTAAAATTATTTTCTAATTTAGTTTTCCCAAAAGCACTGTTGTCTGACATTTCCATTGTTAAATATTTGCACCGTACCTTTGGGATCTTTGGCTACCTTCATCTTCCAATATTTTTTGCTTAAATAGCTCTCAATTCGTTTCATGGCTGAAAGAAGAAAAGTCAGTCCGCTTTTCTGTGTCACATACACTGACCAAAATTATAAGCGCAACCCTTTTGTTTCTACCCCCATTTTTCATGAGCTGAACTCAAAGATCAAAGACTTTTTCTATGGACACAAAAAGCCTATTTTTATCTCAAATATTGTTCATAAATCTATGTTAGTGAGCACTTCTCCTTTGCCGAGATAATCCATCCACCTTACAGGTGTGGCATATCAAAATGCTGATTAGACAGCATGAATATTGCACAGGTGTGCAAGTCAAAGCTTTATTAGTGACATGTTTGTGCCAGTTAACAAAAATAAAGATGGAAATAAATGAGTGGTGATTAAATTGTGATTTATTTGTAAACCTCTGTGAATAACTGTAGTCCCATACGTTTCCAGAAGGTGGAGGACTTGTGTCCTGTACCAGTTAATTTTCCTATAGCTTCGTTCGGCTCGGCAGCAGGTGTGAACTGGAAATGCATTACACCTTTGTTTGCTTTTCCAGTTATCATCTGCTGCTGCGACAATCAAATGAAGCTATAGGAAAATGAACTTGAACAGTATGCCACCTTCTGAACTGGGACTACAGTTATAAAAACGTCTAAATGTCTAAAATCAGTTTAAATTTGACGTAGAAAAGACGACCACATTTGGACCACAATCAGCCCTTATACAGAGGTCCTGTGGATGTCAATACTGGACGTTTGGTAGACGTTGGAAAAAAGACGTCATCTGGGGTCACAGTCCGCACCTTCAGGGGACCCAATTTGGACGTGCAAAAATGACATACAAAAGACTTTGTTTGGACGTGTCTCTGCGCAGTGGGGTAGGACACCCTGCATGTGCCATTCAAATGCGACCTTCTTCACAGGTATTTGGTGAACACATTAGGTGTATCCTTCATTGCTAGAGATAACCCACAATTCTTTGTGTCACCCAACGTTTCTATTTGAATAAACAGCAGCAGCTGAAAAGTCAAAGAAATGCAGAAGGTGTGCGTGTAATTAGTCATGGGAATGAGAGCTGATTCGCTACGGTGGTCATTTCTGAATGTTTCTATTGTGGATTAACATTCTGTGTTTGATTCTCTGCTGCCTACCTTGTCTCTTGCCTGTTTATTGGATTGGGAGTCTTGTTTTTGCCCTGCCCTCGACTCTAGCTTGTCCCTGTTTATGATTCAAAGTTGCTTTCTCTGCTGCCATTTGTTGTGTCTCAACCCTCAACGGTTTGACTTCAATATAATAAAACTGCAGATGGATCCTCACTCCGCTGACTCTTCCTTGCACTGAACTTCTGTTTATTTTTTAAACTATATCTGTAAACATTTATCTTTTTGCATTACATTACGCTTTTGTGGTTGGCAGTGTGTTATCTAATTTTTGAAAATGTTTGATTTGTTATTATAATAAATGTAATGGGTGATGTGGAATATGAGCACAGTGTTGTAATAACCATGGAACTTAGATTTTTTAAATGCCTTTGCATATATAAAGAATCATGTATCCTGTATTGTATTATTGTTGAATGAGAACAGTTACAATATATGTTCTACTTATTTAGCTGTTGTTTTTTTGTTGAGTGAAAGGTGAATATATGAACCACAAAAAAAAGAAAAACTTGTGCTTATGTCTGACTGTTATATTTATTTACTTCAAATGACAAGTTAGGGCTTCCATATGCTTTATTTTTGTGAGTGGATGCATCAAAATCACGAACAAAAATGGCCGGAAATACGCCGACAAATTTCACTCCCCAGGGACACATTTGTGCTTTTTAAACAGTGTAGCCACATCACACAACTAATCAATGCATTTTTTTGACTGAAAATACATTCATATTAATATGCATATGCTATTAACTCATTTAGGGCGATTGTAGAAGCAGCAAGATAACAATGTTAAGTCTTCAGGGTAACAGCTAGGCAGACATGCTATGGGAAACAAACACAGTATTTTTGGGATTCCCAACGGGACATGCTTAAATATTTAATGTTTGGGGAAGACATGTTCTGATAGAATTGTGCATTTTTGGTGAACTATTGCTTTAATAAGAGGTAAAAAATGCTTAAGGAATCCACCAAACATTTAATGTGCAATTCTGATTGCATTATATTTAATTATATACAGTGCACTCCACTAATATTTACACATTTGGTAAAGAAGGCTGTGTGAACAACATGTATTAATTATTTGAAGGACCAGTGTGTAATATAAAAGAGTATGTGTTGAGAGAAATGTAATAGTTAATGCATAACTATGTCTTTAGAGGTGTATAAAGACTTTACATAATGAACAATTATGTTTTTGTTACCTTCAAATGATCTATTTCTATCTACATTCACCGCGGGTCCCCTTGATTCTACAGTACCCCTAAACGGACACAATGCTCTACAGAACACAATTAAATGTTATAAACCCCCTCTTATTATAACTAATTGAATAGGAATAGGAATATGTGACAAAAAACTGTATTTATGTAATTTTGTAAGAGTGGAGTCTCAAGCAAGAAAATTATACAAAATTATATCATAATTAACACAAACATGGTATTTTGTTAATCACCATGTTCTTAAATAAACATATTTATTCACAGTCTTCCTTTGCTTATATTTACCAAGGATGCCAATATTTGTGTAGTGCGCTGTCACCTTTTTTTTACATATTTTTTTATATAAATATTTGCATATAATACTAACTATGTACTAGAGTATGAGTATACAATAATATACTCAGTGAAATTGAAAATCCGTTTAAAATGCTATTAATGTACTGGATGTACAGAAGAGTTTTTAGGCAACAGGTGACAGGCAGTAACAGAGAAAGTAGGAAGGACATGAAAGTCTGACACTGGACTTTTATGAGAGAGTGGAAGACTGTAGTTTTCTGTAGTTCATAGAACCCAGTGCCAAATCACAAAATAGTTGACATGACTTATCCTCCACCCGATCTGAAAAAAGCCACAGAACAGAGGAAACAATTAGTTAAAACATAATATACTGTAACACATTATTATGTTGTCATTTCTACATCAAGACGAGCAATTATAATTTACTACCTTTAATTCAATTTCTAATAGTGTCATTAAAAAATCAAAAAAAGAAAGAAATCACAATACATTTATCTGGATAGAGTAATTTACTACATAAAATAAATGTAAAATAATGCAATATGTTTTATTAATAATTATAAAATTGTATATAAGATTGTATTAAGGCTTTAATCTAGCAGAAAATAAAACAATATTAAAGGGATAGTTCACCCAAAAATGAAACATCTGTCATGAATTACTCTCAGTCATACTCAATTAACACGGACCGCGGTCCGGATGGAACGAAGCAAAGGGTCGGATCCTGCCCGCGGTCCACGTTAATTGAGACATAGGCTGATAAACCATTTAAAACATTTGAGTATTTTGGTTGTTTAGATTGAGCTGCGCGTCTACACAATGGAGACTCACATCACTAGCGGTCTCAGGAACATTTATGTAATTGATCTTTTGGCGCTATATCTTCTATAACCCTTTCCGCTCCGTGCGTGCTGCCTTTCCCGCCAAAGATGCACCGCATGAAGGGCAGCAGACACGTGCTTATTTAAACAACAGTAGTGCAGACAAGTTCAGAATCATGACAGTTTGTTATAGGTCTCCAACGTTTCGACAATATTTGTGATATTTTATGAACCCTAACGTTTTATACCCATTTAGCATTAGCATTATTGATCAGCATGTAAACATTTGTGACTCTGTAAAAAGCAAGGCTAAAGACTAATTCATCTAATTAATTATTAGGTAACAAGCATCAAAGATTAATTTCAAGCATTAATTTCAATCTTTAAAGTGGCATTTTGCAGTCAATATTGAATATACATTATTGTTGTTATATCTTCACAGAATATTCTTTAGGATGATTTTATGTAGACAACAGTAAAAATACATTTGCTGGGTTTTCACAAGCAGGGTCACATTTTGTGATAAACAACGTTCTAATTGGGAAATTATTTAAAGATAGTAGATAAAGAAGTAGTTCTGCTATGAATGGAATGGAAAGGTAGTAAGTAACTTGGTTTTCTGTTTATGAAACAATACTGTTTTCTACATAAAATCATCCTATAATCTTTTAAATCACTTTTTTTTCAGCTACATTTTTACAAACCGGGTCACACAACAACAACATCATTTTTGTGATTTGGTCATCTTAACTGTTTGAGTTTGGGAAGAAATGTGATGTGCACCATCATTAAAATAATTTTGCAATAAATGTGCACTGACTAAAATATGAAAATAAAGCTGGTGTGATATTTGATGGTGGTATATGCATGTCTTGTGGGGCAGGTTCATACCTTCCTCTTCTGACATTTCTGTATTCAGGGCACAAAAAAGAAAGAAATTTTAAATTTTAAAATTGTAAATGTATTTTGTTAAGTTCAAATAGACCAATGATAGATAATTCAACAGTCAAGTTAAACATTCAATGTACACATTCTGTTAATTTACCCCAACAGAGAAAGAGAGAACAATTTTAAGAAATAACATTTTAACAGATTATGCTTTAACCATGGAAACAACACTGTGCTAGAAAGGGCTGCTGTGCATTTTTGCCACAAAACTGGGTTGCATTGGAAGTGAATGAGAAATAAGCTCCTTGAACTCCTTGTTTAATGCAATAATTGGGGATCTCTTACTTGAAGCCCCAGCCTGTTCCCCCTAGCACCATAGCTGCCAGCAATATTGATCCTGCTATAGCGCCAATGATGATGTTTGGACCACTAGGACCTGTAAAGAGATGGTAAACAGGAATACGATTAGTATTTTATCAATCACATATTATGAATAAAGAAAGCATAATTATTTTTACAGTTGAATCCGTTGCTGGTTGTAATACTAAAATACTGCAAAGAAAACAAGTTCATATTCATTTTAAAGCAATACAACAGTATTATATGTTCATGTACTTAGGACAATTCAATGGGTCTTCCCTGCGGGAAGAACACCAAGACGAGAAGAGGCACCACTTGTAGCTGTGTGCAGTCGCCTAGTAGCTGGTAGGCTCTTTCCTGAGTGATCGTCTTCGTGACTGCGGGAGGCAGGTCACTCAGGATCTCCTCATCCCGTCCCTGAGCCAGATGTGGATGTTTGTGGATGTCTCGGGTGCCAAACCGTGCCCTTCCCCTGAGAAAGAAGGCTTTTCATCAGGAGAATCGGCCAGGGGGGATCAAGTCTGGTTGGGCCAATAGGACGCAACTAACAGAACTTGGGGCTTCTCTTCCCTGGCTCACTGGGGGGAAGGCATACTTCCGCTTTTCCCGCAGCCAGCTGTGCGCAAAGGCATCCGTGCCGAGGGGGGCATCGGTCAGGGAGTTCCAAAGCAGACAATGAGAGGTGTCCAGGGAGGCAAACAGGTCCACTTACGCCTGCCCGAACTGCTCCCAATGACCTGGACTGGGCGGGGATGGACCCGATCTGGACCAGCCGAGAGAGCGCATTGGCTGCCTGGTTGAGGTCTCCTGGGATATGAAAGGCACGCAAAGATTCCACCAGCTGGGAGGAGGAGGTGTCGGGCGATTTGCGACATCTCCCATGAGCGCGTACCACCCTTTGGTTGATGTGCGTCACGGCAGCCGTGCTGTCTGAGTGGTCTGAGTGGAGCAGCACATGCTTGCCCTGAATGAGAGGAAGGAACCTCCTCAGGGCAAGCTGAACAGCCAGCATCTCCAGGCAATTGGTATGCAACTGCAGGCAGGGGCACACAGCACCCCAGCCGAGCAGGGAGGTATCTGTCATCACCATGACACGCCTCGAGACCTGCCCGATCGGGACTCCAGCCCGGAGAAAGGACACGTCTGTCTAAGGGGCTAGGGCGCGACGGTAGTGAGACATGATGGGAATAGATCGTGCCGGTGTGCCACGCTCTGCAGGGAACTCGACTATCAAACCAATGCTGAAGCAGTCTCATATGCATCAACCCAAGCAGCACGACTGCCGTCTAGGATGCCATACGCCACAGGAGCCTCTGAAAAAGTTTAAATGGGACCGCCGACTGCTGCCTGACGAGGGTCCCAGCATTGACTGGGAGCACTCTGGTAAGGCGCACTGTTATGGTAACAGTGTCTAGCTCCATACCAAGATAAGAGGTGCTCTGCGCAGGAGAGAGCTTGCTCTTGGGATGATTGAGGTGCTGGAGCACAGATCCCTGTGCATACGTTGTCGTCGAGATAGCTGAGAATACATAAGCCCTGCTCCCTGAGGGGAGCGAGAGCAGCCTCCGCGATCTTGGTAACATGGGGAGACAGTTGTACTGGTATGACTGATGGTCTGCCACGGGAGAAGCCCCCAACCTTTCATGGGAACGATTAAGACATGTTGGCCAGAGGGAGGGGCTCGATCGTGGCAGGTCCGTCCCAGTGCAGCTCGACAGTGGTAGTATGGCTGGATGCTGTAATACATTTCAGCTCTTTTAGAAATTTGCTCTAATAGACATCTTTGGCTCGCTACCGAAACACCCAGGGGAAGTCGCACACACCAGGATGAATCCGCTGCTCTGCGTCGTAGAATCCAGTAGTACTCCGAGATAATTCGCTCAGCATTATCTTCGCAGGTTCCGAAGAACAAAAGGTGAATGAATGGGCATGCCATCTTCCTTTTATACCCGTATGTATGTGGCGGAGACTGGTATGCCATGCCATTCGCCAAGTTCAGTGGCCTTTTAAAAGTACAATCAGAGATGATAGGTTCTCAAGTTCAAACCCATTCTGTCGGTTCGACACAACATCGATGTTGTATGTATGTTTAAAAGAAAGACTACTAGCATAGGCTACTCATAATTCAGCATTTCAGCAGTATACAGTAAGCTATACATGCATGGAATATTCATTATTGCACATTATGTTTCCTTAATAACCTTTGTCTTTATCTTGTTCGTCTGGAGGTTGGGGCTCTGGAAGAGGGTCATACACACTGCAGTCCTTTCCTGTATAGTCAAAGTCACAGATACACTTCACCTCATTACTGCACGTCTGAAAAAGAGAGAAAAGAGAATGCATATGCAAGTCAAACAGTCACTTTAATAAAATTAAGATAAAGTAGGACAGTCCCGAATAGACTAGTGACTTTTAGCTCTGCATAGCCAGACCACAAGTATTGTCCGTCCATCCGCTTCCATCGCGTGCAACAGCGCATACGTACAAAAATGTTGAATCAGCCGAGTTCACTCACTTTGTTCAGCGTCATGTTTAGAGGCATAAACATTTAAATCGATGTCTTCCAGAAATCCAGTAGAATTTAGTAATGGGCGCTTTTGAAACACTGCTTCATGAAGCTCTGAAACCTTTACAAATCTTTTGTTTCGAATCAGTGTTTTGCAGCGCCTATCAAATAGGACTAGTCACGTGATTGAAATGTTTCTAAACTCTCATATTTCACCACTAGGGGGTGATGATCTCAAAGTGAACTCATGAACCAGTGTCTGCTATGGTTTTCACTAATAGTTGTTCAATTTGTAGATTTGTAGATTTGAACAGAAAATAATCAATATTGTTTGTAGAAATCTATGGTCAGTAATCATCTCTAGATTCCTAATTAATTACCTGGCATGGAATCTAGCCAAATTGTACTATAAACACAAACAAGACTGAGTAGCTCAAAATGGTCATTTCTAATTTAAGTTGAGTGCATGATTTGTGATCAGTATGATTTGTGGAGTTGTGTGTTATCAACTCCATCTCATCAATGTTGGAACACATGCACTCAGTACACCCTGATTTATTGGATGGACATACATCTGGAGGAGATGAAGTTCATAGACAAGGTGTGAAGTGCGTCACACTGATCTTTTGGACATCTTACAACTTTTTTTGTATAATCTGTCATTGAGCTTGGCCAGAGATCTTGATGCTTTTACAACATTTTCAGCAGGAGGTGGCCCCAGCATGCAATGTTTCAAACACTTACTGACAGACAATACGCTCTTAAAAAAAGGTGCTTCAAAAGGTTCTTCGATGTCATAAATCAGTGGTTCTCAACTCTGGCCCGCGAGATCCATTTTCCTGCCGAGTTTAGCCCCAACTCGGATATAAAACACCTGAACAAGCTAATCAGCGTATTTAGGAATAGATGCGTTCAACTTAATGCTGCGCAAATCTATCAGCGTATGAGATCTTAGTACCGCAATAGCGGTTCAAGTGCAGACTGCTCGGTACACATTTGAATCGCTCTCGCGGGAACTTTAATGCGATATGCCAAACAATCTGCGCAGCCCAACATTAAGAAGAACGATTTTAGTGCTGTATTACACCATATCTTGGTGCTTCAGTGGTTCTTTGTACATTTAGTTACATATATTTGTCATACAGTAGCAATAATACAATAGGTACTAATACAAAGTTACTAGTTTCAACAAAAGCTAGACCACTACCTGTTGAGAGAAAGAGAGAGGGTTAGTGTTTTTCTGGCTGAATGGTTCTTTGTGGAACCAAAAATGGTTCTTCTATGGCATCGCTGTGAAGAACCTTTTAAACACCTTAATTTTTAAGAGTGTGTGTGAATATGATATAAGTTTTCACCCCATGATCAGAGCACACTTGAGAGGAAGAAGACCCAGGACAGGACGACAGGTTGAAGGTGGTGACGGGCAGACAGCGATGTTCCAGGCACATCATATTCGGACCACAGGGTGTACCATCCTCCACATACCCGAGATCTGTACCATCCTCTAACAATGCATGACCTCCACTAAACACACATAAACAGCAGTTCAAGATTACTAGGGTCTGTGCATTATAAAATATATTAAAATACTTGTTTAAACCTTTCTGCTTTTGCTGTTTTGAGCGTTGCATTCCTCCCTATTCATTTTAATGGCAGTGACGCATCTTGTTAATATTAATATAATAGCTAAATACCAGGAGTTGCAAAAACACTTAATCCATTAAACATTATATTAAAGGAGCCATTCTTTTGCTGTTTTTGAGGCTTTGATTATGTTTTTTGGGTGTTTAACAATGGATGTTCATGTTTCTAATTTCAAAAAACGCTTTATATTTCACATATTTCAAGTCTATTCTTCACCGTTGTCCCTCTTCTAACAAAACGACTGGATTTCTTCCGGTCTATATAAAGTCCCTCCTTCCGAAACGCTCTGATAGGTAAAGCTGACCAGGTCTGTGATTGGTTCCCTGCCTAGAATGTGTGTGTTAAGATGTCCCACCCGTACCATATCAGCGAGCTTCCGCTTCTCAGGTTGTTGTGATTGGTCGGTGCCCCTCTCAGTGCACGTGTATTCATAAACTTTTAGCAATAAACCGTAACAATGGCATCAACTTCACTTCATCAGTTAAACACATGCGGATCGATCGAAGTGTAACGGAGGTCTGCTAGTGCATGTGCAAATGTCAATCTTTGTTAGAGATCGCACATTTTTCCTAATATGTCGAGGGAAATGACACCGGACCGAATGGTGTCAGGCCGGTTACATTTATTAACACTAATAACAGAAGCTTTAGTTTTGCCTTTTTATATTGGACCCGAGTTGGATAATAAAACAAGCAGATACACAGACACACACAATATCAGTGTATTACACAGAACAGCTTTCACAGACGATGCTAAAGTCATGGAAGCTGTTTTTTGACCGTTGGTTATCTTAGAATGTGTGTAGCTGAATTCTTATTACCAGCTGGAGTACCAGTGTCACTCAGCACAACATCTCTCTTCATTGAACACCTTGTGGCGGATTGAGCATGTATGGATTTTTCAGATACAATTTTTATTTTAATTTGCATCTTATGAAATTCTGGACAAATAACAGATATTAGTGTTATGTTGTGAGATAATTTGACTAAAAATAACTTTAGCATAGACTGTAAAAAAGATGGATGACACGACCTCATTCACTTCAATTGTAGAAAAATGAAGCCAAAATTTCAGAGTGATGGCCCCAGACATATTGTGCCGATGACGTCATTTGGAGCCAGAGTCTGCGCAGTAGTGAGCGCGATGTGGAGCGGCTGTATCAAGGTCCCGCCCATATTCCCCAATGACAACGAAGAAATCATGTAGCCACGCCCATTTTATAACGTCTTATAACAAAAAAAAACACTTGAATACAAACCAGAGTGATACGACCTGACTTAATTACTTAATTGACGGAAATCATCTTTGGCCAGATTTATTTGAAGTGTAATAGTTTTTTTAGTTTGGTGTGATGCCCATTCATTTATATGGAGAGGGCAGGGTTTATGACCTACACTGTTTTGATCGCCCACTTAAGAGCCCGCAGCTTCTCTTTTCTGTGTGTCCAAGGCACACCTGGTTTTTAGTAGCCTAGTTTTAATAAATAAAAAACAGTGGACCCCCCAAGTTCATTATTTCAGACCTTATGGGAGCCGGTCTGGGAGATCCCCAGCACCCCCCACAATTCGAAAACATTGTGTGAAATCACATCCATGAGTATGTGTGAAACAGTCATCATACGTCACAGCGTGCCATAACTTTCAATAAAAGCATGACGCTCCTTTGAAGTCTTCGTGATTGGGTAGCTTGAATCTGGGCACGAAAGGTTATCATAGTAATGTTGTTTGCCGCCGATTAGTGTCGTGACACTTGCGCATAGCACTGTATACATGCATTGATCAGGACAACCTGAAATATATTAATGATGTATATTATTATGGTGTTTCTAAACGATCAAATGTTGGTAAAGGGTGAGACATCTGATAAGCCTCATGATTTTTGAAAAGAGCCACTAGTGGCTTACGAGCCATAGGTTCCCTACCACTGGTCTAAATTATTTATTAGTATTAAGTATTTTAATATTTTTAATGTTAATTTCTAATGTTAATTATGTTAAATGTTAGTTACATTATGTAATTTTTAACAAACTTAAATCAACATTGTTTCAAAGTCATGTAAGTAACCAGTTGCATCGATTTTATTCATTTTGATGGCGTTTCTGACGTTGATTCAACATTACCCTGAAGACAAATGATGGCGAATCGACGCCAGAGTTCAAAGTGTTTTGAAGCTGTGAGAGATTTTTGCTATCTGGGTTTCTTTCGGACTTAAATTAGGACACTAACCGACATTCCAGGTACTTGTTCTGAATGTAGATTGTGAGACTTGTGATTTCCCCTTGTAAGTCTCCATATCGCGGTTTCACTGTAATATTAGTGCACAGTAAAAACCCACACAATACATCCCTGTGAAAGAACAGAGACACAGCACAAAACAGATGTTAATAAGAAAGGTTTAAGGTTTAAAATGAGATCATAAAAACGAGGTCAAACAGTAAGAGAAAACAGTTACTAGAGAGTGCTAGTTGTTTCTCACTGTTTATTGCACTGAATCCAGCCTTGGTTGCTGGTTTCCTGGCCACAGTTGCCCCGCTCTGTGCCTTCAGCGTTCAGCTTTTCATAACACATACGATCTGCGGCACCTATCAAAAACAAACATTTAAATATATCATAAACACATTACTGTGACCTAATTTTGATGAAAAAGCAAGAGAAAAAGATCATTTAAGGCATTTCATTATAGTTACACTACATATGGGCAAACCATTACATGGATAGGATTATATGGAATTGGATTGTCAATATATTCTTTTTACATTTTTTACAAATTAGTACACAATTCATAATGCAACAGGCTGTTTGCACGTGAAGTCATGTCACTGAGCGAAGTGCAGTCTGAGGGCAAGCAGTCATATTCTACCTAGGAATTTATTATTACAATCAAAATGTTTTGCGTCATTTATAGTTGTTCAAATCGTTCAAACCACAAGGCGTTTTTTTGTATAGAAAAAGGCGTTGATAATAAAGGGTTAAATGCCAGTATTGACTGAAAAACTAAGATAAAAGTTGCTTGTAAACCTGAATCTGCAGTCGGAAGGGGAACGGTTGGATTGCTTTCTTAAAAGCTTAAAGTCTGTGTAAAGACAATTCTGAGTATTGGGGATGTTAGAAATGTATTGCTGAAACATATTCTGAAGAATGTAGTTCTGAATTGGGCAGTTAATCCGTTTTGAACCAGTCAATCTAAATATTTAACAGTTTTGCAGTAAAATATCCAAAAACCACTATGCCAGTGTTATATATTTTGTTCTTTTGAATACTCACAATATCCCAAATGTTTCCAACTATTTGTAAATCGCTAGAAAATCGGCATTTTAACCAAGGACACGTATCGTTTCTGGGAGACACTAGATGGAAAGCCCGCAACCTTCAGTGAAATACAGGAAA
The DNA here is from genome assembly GCA_006030095.1 of Triplophysa siluroides. Lineage (NCBI taxonomy): Eukaryota > Metazoa > Chordata > Actinopteri > Cypriniformes > Nemacheilidae > Triplophysa > Triplophysa siluroides. The sequence continues at coordinate 1,066,373 of VCII01000015.1, forward strand.
GGAGACTAGAGGCTGTTTTATGATTGGCTGAGGTGCCTCACATGATCTATGTAAGCCGTTATGCTTCCTCCAATTGTAAGTATTACAGACCCTGTAATAATAGTCTCTGGCGTTACCCTCGGTTTCCGCTTTTACTGCCGTAGAAACCATGACAACACAGTCTTGTGGACAACTTTGAAAGTATTAGTTTGTAGCATCTATCAAGCAACTATCTTGTTTTGCGCAGTCGTTATGGAACGCAATTATTCTTTACTGTTTGCAGCAGGCTTTGTCGGCAAAGACAACTGCTGTAAACGTACGGGACAACCAAATGACCCAAGAAGAGTTTGGGACAAGAAGATTTAAACGAGAGAGATAAAACTAGGAACAAAATGGAGAGAGTTGGAAGAGAGAGCAGTCTAAATGGAGAGAGCTGCACGAAAAGTTTTAACTAGACAGAGACGCCGTTCTTGCATGTGTTTTACTAGACAGCTGAGCAACTATTTAGATTCCTTTACTGACAGAAAACGTATGATTATTTTATCAATCAATAACTATATTGGGCAGGGAAACCCACATTTCTTTCAAACTTACCGGCAATAAACACTAGCTGCTGTTTTGTATCGACTGCTGATCCTCTCTTACCACCAACAACCCAGAATCCAGCAGCCCTAACAGCTCATTCCGTAAAATGGTGACCTTGTTGGCCAACCTTCTGTCACGGAAGGACTGTAAACTAAATCAAAAACTAGAAGTCTAAACCAAAAACATAACTTTAATAAGAACCAGGGGCTTACACAGGGGATGAGACACATTGACATAAATAATAACCAACAACAAACTGAAGAAAACACAGGGCTTAAGTACAAACTATAACAAGGGATAAACAGGTGCTGGAGATAAACTAATCATAAGACACGGGTGAAAACTAATTAACTAATAATGAAATAAACCAGGGGAGGAAAAAACCTAACAAAACATAACACAAACGTGACACCTTCTCATGGTTATGTCCGATGAGCAGAAACATAACATGGTGTCTACAAGGAACTATAATTGGACGGGCCACATTTGATGTAAGCACCTTCGGCAATCATCCTCCCACTCCAAGTACACATTGAGAATCGATAAAGGGAATGAGCTTAACATAGGACTTCATGTTTGAATAGATTCTCCCTTATTAATGCTCTCTATTTCCTCTAAATATGTCTCTTCTTCAGCATGTTTTATTTAAAGATCTTTTCCATGAATTCAATAAAATTATCCTCTGTGTTCCTCTTCAGGGAGTGACTGAGAGACACGAGTCGATTTAAGGCTTTTTATCTGTTGTTGGTTAAGTGTTGTCTTGGTGTACAAAATGGTAGCTACCCAACTTACCCGTACTATCTTTACAGAATTTACAATGTAATGTAAATTACATGCCATAATGTAAATAAGATAAATAACATAAGGCTATTTAGTTTGTTTGATTAAATAACAAGGTATAGACCTGTTCTATAGGAAAGGTAACTCTAAATGACTTTCCTTGTGATCTGGCGCTGTATAGAAAATAGAATGAAATAAAATTAACTTGACCTTCAAGATAATGATAGATAATGGTAGGGGAAACACTGGTACCTACTGAAATATTGAAATTTTTCCTAGAAGTTCAGAACATTTTTTTATTTGATTGACTTTTTTCTACCTTAAGAGTATGTACAAAAGATTCAAGCCGTCCATTATCAAACCTTACAGAAAAATGTACATTAGCAAAAGAGATCTAGGCACCATAATATTACACAGGCTTTTTTTTGCAAATAACCTGCCACTATCATGTGATTGCATGATGCATGACCTTATTTACTGTTTCAGATTTGTTTGTAATTGGATTTTTCTTTGAATTTCTTTAAAATGTCATCCCTGCGAATACACTCATAGCATGTTTATACAGATTTACAGTATCAGACATGCCTTATTTTCTTTTACTCACTGTGACCCCAAAGTGCCTGACACTGGGCATCCCGAGTCTTACAGCGGCCCCCATAGCAGCGACCCTGAGCAAGCCAATAAACATTACACCATAAGCTCATAGTAAACACACAGAGCCTGACTTAATAAAACATATGGGCAAAGCCAGTGTTGTTATTTGTGTACTGCATGTGTACAAATAAAAACAATCAAAAATAAATGTAAACCTAAAATTTGTGAGGTTGTGGGGATTGATTTAGAGCGTGTTAACGCCAGGTACACAATGCACGATTCACTGTTGTCCCATCACACTGCACAACTGTCTGTGGTAGCATTTAGTGGCTGTTATGCACATTGGATCGGCGACTCGGGTAACACATTACCCAATTTTTCAAAATTCCAGTCAGAACATTGTAGTTCTGTCTGGGTTACAGGCTATCCAAGCTGAAAAATGGGACCCTACTCAAAACTACAATGGCTATAATGGAAATTTAATTGGTTTTAGTGGAAACTATAATTGTGTCTGCTGTTATTTGATGGATTCTGTTGGTGGGGTGTGGCAGAACCAATAGAACATAATCACATCATATTGGGACAGTGCTCAAAACCCATACACAAAAAAAATATTTTGTAATGGTTTTGATGGAAAAAGCTTTTCTTTAATGGAAACCACTAGAATTTCTGCTTTTATATATATATATATATGTATATATATAAGATTTGATATCTTCTTTTTTAGAAAACAATAGCCCATAAGAAGCTTGAGGGAAAAAGGGACAATGGCGAACACATGTGTATGCCATATTTATACACGTTGAACCACTTCTCTCGCCGAAGTGTTCAAATTATTGAATAAGGCTTACAAGTCCACCTTGCCAACCCTGTCTTCTTCATGACCGCAAGAACCCTAATATTTAATAGGCCAACTGGCCTTTAGTCAATTCAGAGATAAGTCTGCCTCTGCTCTACAGAAAATAATATGCATTGCAGAGTATTTTGTAAGGAAACATGTATTGTGACACAGACAGACAGACAGACAGACAGACAGACAGACAAAAAGACAGATTACCTGTCCTGCATCACATATGTAACCATCCAGTTTGTGAACATTGTAAGGACACTGCATGAGAAATTCATAATGCATAGATGCATTAGCTGAACAGATTATATATTGTTATTATTATTATTTATTATGTTGATTTATGTAAATCTATAATTACTTCACTGGAATCACCAGTGCACGTCTCTGGTACATCACAATCATTTACTGCATCTCTGCAGATCACTCCTCTCTGCTCATGCTGCAATACACACACAGACTTTTTGTTAAGCCTTCTAAGTCTTTGGGTAAATATGCAATTACATATTAATATAATTATTTTTTAGATTAACCTTGATTTTCTTTCTGTTTCTCTCTTGACGTTATTTCGACCGACAGTATGTAGTTTGAACTTGAAAATCTATCACCTCTCATCGTATTTACAAAAGGCCAATGAACTTGGCAAATGTCGATTGCCAATCTCCACCCCATACATATAGGTATAAAGGAGGATGGTGTGCCCACTCATTCAGATTTTGTTCTTTGGAGCCTGGCACAGTGTTTGTTAGATGATTCCTTCATCTCTTAAATACTACTTCTGATGGATTCTTCAATATGGACAATGGATTCGTCCACCATCCCTACCTCACGTGGCGTTTTTTCAAGTCAGCAATTTACCTGGTGTCTCCAAAATGTCTCGCCACTGTGCACTTAGATGTGACAGAGTTCTCTCTGACTTGGACTGGGATTTGCAGTGTTCTCAATGCGAGAACATGTTCGGCTAGCACTTCGGCGCAGCCGGCTGATAAGGTGAGTGCTGCGGGTGATATGTGGACTCGATCTTTCTATTACGTTATCAGCGCATGAGGAATAAAAGATTTCTATTGCAGCATCGGAGTGCAATTTACTGCTGTTTGACATGGACGATGCATTTTAGCATAGGATGGGACGGACACGGTGATCTCAGGCGTGCTTTCCTGGGCAGCTGCAAGCATTGGGTTGCAGTGGAATGAGTGGTATTTGGGTGCAAAAAGTGATGCTAAGCCATAGAGTCCTCCAGTGCCATTCTTCCCAGAGCTGACAAGGAGCTGACTAAGGCCCTGACTTCCCTCGATGGCGGGTGGCCATGCGATATGGCAATGCCCGCCAGGTGGAACGTTCCATTGCCGTACATCTTTTCCCAAAGACTGCTGCCAAGTCTGACCAAGCCATGCAAGTTCTGTTCGGCACTCCTATCAAAGTCTTATGTTGCTGCGGGTCACACTGCCTCCGCCCCACACGCCATCCTGCTATCCATCAGGCAAAGGTGCTCAAACTACGAAAAAAATGATGCCTCATCAGGCAGCCCCCAGATAAGTCAAGTACGGTGGAGGAAGGCATATTCCGGTTCATTCGCAAGATCTTTTGTGTGCGGACAGGGACCTTATGCTCCGGCACCTGGGACAAGTCAACTAGGACAAGACCAAGCAAAGGGGCTTATGCTCCCCCGGCGCAGAACATCTCGTAAAATACTCTTCCTGATTTAAATTCATGTTCAGCATTTATCTGACTAACCAATAACTGTCTATGTTTTATGTCTAATTAAAAAAACAGTATTTTGTTGTTCATTCTCGCCTTTGTTTACTTCAGCTTTAATCCTCCCAGTAACATGGCCTTGTAAAATCGGTACTGTTTAGCATGTTGACAAAATTTCTATTCTCTCCTACTTGTAAATCGTTTTGGATAAATACATCTGCCAACTGAATTAATGTAAATGTAAATCTCGGTATGAAACTGGACTCAGATCCATGACAGTGTGGCTTACCACAGCGCATGATAAGTCGGTGCTGACCTGCTCGGAGCATTTCAGGTGGAAGCCAGCGGTCCCTTTGAAGCAATTCCAGAGGCTCCTGGTCCATGTGGCTTACTCTGTGGCCGTTATGATGCATATGAGACCCCTACAGCACTGGCTGCAGAGTCAAGATCCTTGGAGAGTGTGGCACAGTGGCATGCTGGTGCACCCTCAGTCCTGGGTTAGACCTGACTTAACTCAGAGCAGGGATACAACTGCAGCAGGTCTCGAGGCACACTATGGTCATGACCGACGCCTCGATGTTTGACTGGGGTGCTGTGTGCAATTGGTATGCAGTGTTGGGTCGTTGGACGGGCCCCAACCTGCAATGGCACATCAACTTCCTAGAGCTGCTGGCTGCCTAGCTTGCTGACGTGGCGAACATCTGTTGGACTGCTGATGCACTCTCATAGCAGGTTACAATCTGGGAAATGTGGCGGTGTACAGCTCATTTGAGATCTAAAGTGTATGTAGCCGCTATTTATCTTATTGAGGGTAAGTCTCTGAGACAGCGTAACCTGATCCTTAGGTTCCTTAGGGATGCTAGAAGGATGAATTTACTTATATCGCCCTCCATTGCCTCTTGGGACCCCACTGGGGTCCTTGAAGGCCTTCGGACGGCTCCGTTTGAGCCCCTGGGAGATGCCAGTCTTACTCATTTTACAATTCAGTTGGCTGTTTTGGTGGCACTTGCCTCTATCAAAAGGGTAGGGGACCTTCCAGCACTCTCTGTGTCGAACGAGTGCCTTGAGCCTGGCTATGTCCCCAAAGTTCCCATCACACCTTTTCGGGAACAAGTGGTGAACCTGCAGACAATCCCTGCAGGGGAGGAAGACCCAACCTTATCGTTCATTAAACCATAGCACAGTGGCATTTGAAAGTACAATCAAAAGTGATATGTTGTCAAGTTCAAACCCCATACTGTCTTTCAACATAATGTCTTGTTCCCTCGAGCAGGGAGGCATTACCAGATTTATGAACCAGAAGAGAAATGTGTGTATGAGCAGGGGCCTATTAGGACTAAAAAGTGGCAGTGGGCTTTTTGGACAAGAGCAGCCCACCACTATGCGTCGACCCCTGTGTAAACGTATGCAGAATCCACAAAATTATAAGTAAATGAGCAATCACAGTGCAGACTGGAAAATGTAAGTGAACTTTCATAAAAGCTGTTTGGCCCTTTGCCATGTTTGTTTTTTGCATTTTTTTGGCTGTGTTCATGCAAACATCTTAACATTAGCAAAAAGTGAAAATGCAATGTTTGTGTATTTCCCTTTTGATGATGCTATTTTCTCTAGTTTAGTCTATGGAGCAAACACTTGTGTTTCAAGTGAACAAAAAATACAGCTCTGTTTTTGGTATGTTGGTTAAGATGTCGAAGTGTGGTTTGTATGTGTATAGAATAAAATAAAATAAAAAAAATTGTACAGCAAATCACAAATTTCACGTTGTGTATGAGGCATCATAGCTTACTGAGATTTTAAGATATTTTCATTGACATGTATTTTCATGCCTTTTTGGCATTTATTTTGATGTAGTATTTCTAGAATCCCTCAGTATAGTTTTAAAAATAAAAACAGACTGTAGGTGTGACATTATGTTAACAAAATAGTCAAATAGTTTAAAAAATAGTTGACCTATATAGCGCTTTTTACAATGTTTAATTGTTTTACAGGAAAAATAAAACACAAAAGAGAATTTTTTTAATAAAGAGTACAAAGAGAGAGGACCCTCCTAATAAAAGCAATGTTAATGGAATTTGCAGAGGTTAATCTAATATCAGCAGTCTCCCGGTGAGCAAGTCAACATGGCATCAGTGGCAAGGAACCAAAACTCAAATGATGAATGAACGGAGAACAAAACCTCAGGAGAAGCCAGTCTTTTTTTTTCCGATTTACACGAAATTAACAAAGAAGTGCTGACAAAAAGTTATCAAAAGATTTTCGATTGGGTAATCCGTTCTCGTAGTGTCATCGAATCCGGCTGTGAGCAAACCAAAATGGATTTGATGCTTTATCTTCACCATACTTTTGGGTATTGAGACAAAAGTTGGTACATGCCATCGTAGTCATGACTTATATAAACAGTTTTGGCACAGTGTCACCTAGTGGTCCAGAGATGCTATTTTTGCTTATAACTTTTGAAAACGTTGGTTAATTTAAAAAAATTATGAGAGTGGTCTCATTTGATTCCTTGAGTCATGCAGAGTCAATGGATACCCAACGTTCTTAGGTCTGCATTGTGGGCGTCACCCATTTGAAATTTTGTCGTAAAATGAAGTGTTTTATGAGCGCAATGGCACATTGCTACGAAGCTTGGTATGTTTATCAAGGTCAAGTTCTGAGAGGACCTGTAAAGTCATAGTGTTCAAGATATACAATGAAATGCATTAAAATGCTTATAACATATGACGAAATCAACATAATGTTATCCGATGGCCATTAGTATATTTGTTGGCTCAAGCCGAGTTCTTTGATATCAAACTTATCATATTTACCCTTACTTCCTGTACACCATATTAAATTACAGTTAATTTTGGAGGTTTTTGTCATGTAAAAAAATAAAGCAAGATGAATCATGTCGGAACCTGTTCCACCTTAATTGTGAAATTGAAATCTTTATATTTAAGTGAATAGCAAAAAGAATCATTTTGACATAAAAATGAACAGTAAAAAATGAACAATAACCAGGTTGCATAAGTGTACACACCCCTTAAGTGTTTTGAAGGAAGCCTTAAGGTTTTGGGCCCAAATTATCCAGAATTTGGAGCTATTCATTATTGCATCCACCAAGATTAAAGCCTCAGGTCCATCTGAAGAAAAGCAACCCCCAAGCATGATGCTGTGAAACCAGATTGTTGTCACAATAACCAGTACTTGTCAAAAACATTGTTGCAATTCTGTAAATTTTGCTGCAGGCCTCTTGGCAGTCGCCCTTACCAGTTTCTTACTGGTCTTCAATCAATTTTAGTGGGATCTGCTGGTCTTACTAATGTCACTGTTGTGGCCTAAATTCCTCACTTTGTTGATTACTCCCTTTACATTGTTCCATGGTACATATGATGTCCTGGAATTTTTTTGTAACCCAGTCCTGATTTATATTTTTGCTTATATAATCTGCTGAGTAAGCTCTCAACATTTTAAATTGGATATTACCAAATTGATGTCAGAAAAAATCCATTGGAAACAGTCACGGTTTTTAAGGTTTAATCAGTGACTTAAATTGATGGCGGGTGTATACTAAGTCATATTTAACTTAAGTCTGAATGTGACTGGTTGATTTGGAACACTGCCACAAACCCCATTATAAAAGGGTGAGCACACTCATGCAACCTGGTTGTTGTAGATTTGTAACTTTTCACTTTTACCTCCTAAATTATTCTTGTTTTTATTCACTTGAATACATATTTTACAATTAAGATGGAACATGTTCCAACATGATTCATCTTGATTTCATTTTTTACATTACACAAATGTGCAATTTTAACAGGGGTGTGTAGACTTTTTAGATCCATTTTGCATACAAAAAATACTTTTTCGAACTTTGCAAGAAATTTGGTGTGTCGCATATGGAGACAGTACTGACAAAAAGTTATAAAGCTTGTATAAAGCGTCAAAGAATTCTAATGCTATCATGCTGAATGTGGATGTATCTTCGCAACACTTTTGTGTATTGACACGGAACCTCGTATGTATCCTCAGTGGCACAGGTCGTCTGCCTTATAAAACTGTGTTGAATTATAAACAATTTTTTGTGTTCTAACTGCCTTTCCCTGTTGTTAAATTTGTTGCAAAATCGTTGCAAAATCTGATAATGCTACGTCATTGTGGGTTTGACCCCATCATTTCTGCTTTCAGCTATATTTTGTTTTATTCTCATGAGCAATTACATTGAATTAAATTTAATTGAATTTCGTTTTACTTAATTAAAAAGTTTAGTATTTTTCCAGTCTGCATTATGAATAATGTTTGTGGCTTTTTATCTTAGTTTGATTCCGTTTGTCCATATTTATGACTTTGAAAAAGATACGAAGTCCATGTATTTGTAGAAAAACGTTTTGTATCATGAATACATATTTATAAATATCAAACTAAGAAAAGTGTAACAACACTTACCTTGCACCGGCTACAACAGAGTCCATTGCTACACATTGCATCATGGGTAAGAGTACATTTCTTGCAGCATGCCCCCCCAGCACGGAAGCATTCCTACAGAAAATAAATAATGTTTTAGGTCATTACAACATTACAATAGTCACATTCCTATGTTTTATACTAAGACACTTTAGGATATTAAAAAGCAGACAAGACACTAAACTGCATTTTTTTCCAAGGAAATCTGTGTGAGATAATTTCGCTACCCACCATATGAGAGCCACAGTCACATTCTTCTCCTTGTTCCACAAACCCGTTTCCACATTCCGGAGGATCGAACAACTGGAAAAACAGAAACCAGTGTATCATTACCAGTGTTGGGTAAGTTACTCTGAAAAAGGAATTAATTACTAGTTACTAGTTACATATTCAACAGTGTAATTAGATTACTGTACAAATTACTCTCTCCAAAAAGTATTTAATTACTTATTACTAATTACTTTCTATATCCTATATCCTATATCAACCTTGATTAGTTAAGTGATTCAAGGATAGACATGAAACGGCTCTTTTAATTCATTCAAATCAATAATATAAAACTACATAAAGTAGTATTATTAACTGACCAAATTATTACAACTTTGAGAATAATTCATTAAAGCACAGATCTTTGAATTTTGATGTCAATTCCATGTTTGCACACACAAATATTACACAAAGTATTTAGTTTAATTACATCAGAAGTAACTGTAATTAAATTACAGGAAAACAGAGTAATCCCTTACTTTACTTTTTCAAAGGAAAAGTAATTTAATTACAGTAACTAGTTACTTAGTAACTAGTTACACCCAACACTGATCATTACCCATCTATTTATTCTCAGATCTCTCTGGCGTCCGAGGCCCCCTCAGGACCACAAGGGAGTGAAATGGGGTCGGCAGAACAGCCTAGAGAATAACTAGGCTCAATGCACCTTTTAAGGATTTATAAAGTAACACATAGTTGTCACTGATAAGTCTTTGATCTGAAAGGAACTAACAGTTTGTATCGGTATTAATTCTCCAAATTACGGGCCTTCAGAAATCTAGGAAATTTAAGTGTATAAGGGCAGAGGCAACACACACTTTTATAAGAGAGATTAATCTGCTTATATACGGTTTATATATATATTATATATATATATATATATATAGTATACACACACAGAGTAAATACAGACATACATACATACATACATACATACATATATATATATATATTTAATAAAATTCTCAAAAAATACATTTTATTCACCTTATAAACAAAATGTAAAATGAAGGCATTTTAAAATCATCTTGTACTTTTTGAAACCAAATAAACTTCTATTTTAATGAATTATATTATGCAGTAATTAACAATACGTAAACATTGCAAAATAGTTTGTCACAAACTAAACTGACAGGCATGTAATTGCAAAAAATGTACTTTCTGTTTTCTTAAGAGGCTAAGCTTTTGTTAAAGAGCTTGTTTTCTATATATGTTTTTCTATAGTGTTTGTGTTAGCAGAAGTGTATATTATTTGTTTTCCTACAATGTTATGTCTGAGGTGTTTTAAATAGTCACAATGGCTTCATTCCTAAATTTTCTTTTATAAAACCACAAACACCCAGCATGTTATACGCTTAAATTGAGTGTGTGAGGGGAAAGCGATCATATCAAACTGTCAATCATTCTTTCTCCACTGACTGAACCAACCCAGGCTCATTGGAAATAAGTTCCTATGCCTACATTTCTGCATATCCGAAAATACGTAGTTCCAGTTACAAATCGCTGCACCTTTTGGGTGGAAAGTCCACTAGAGGCGCTTTTTTTCTCATCTGATGATGGTTTATTAAAAGTTATAAAGCAGACACGTGCACAAAGTACAAAAGTTAGAGCACCTAACCCCACTCCGACCCAAAACCCATCCACTTTCCAACCAAATAAAACTTGGAACAAGCAAATACAAGTCAGCCACAGGTAGTGTAGCGGCCCCTTTGGCATTCGAAATATTAGGCAGAGAGTTATGACGGGTGTTAGCAGTTTTATTCCGCCATGATGCTTTTATCACCGTAAAACTATACAAAAGAAACATAACAGAATTAAACTCAAACAGAATTACTTCCATCATCAAAATAAGAAATAAACACAATAGCATTAGATGCAAAATGAATATAACATACCTCGTCCCGCTATTACCAAAAAGGGGAAACTAAATTACATATTTCAAATAAACTTAGTGCTGCTCTGATGTGAGCTTATGTATGCGCGTGAGACACTTCTTCTATGGTGCTGCAACTTTACCCTAAAGTTCCCTGGCGCCCTCTAGTGACGCCTTCCAATAAAACAAAAGCAGGGCAGGCGGTCATTACACTCCCACCAATCATGTTAATGTGTTAACACAACAAAACAATTAAATAAATTATACATGATTTTAAACCTGAATGACTGCTCAAACAAAAATGTATAATGCCTTGATATATCACCTTCAGAAAGTGTCTGATACAAGAGTGTCACCGTTTAACAAATCACTCACTCGCAAGCAGAACCACCAACTTTTGAATTGGTCGCTCAATAATAGTAGGCTTGGAGTGCGGCTCTTGTTTACTCTTTGGTTTTTGCTCACCAGTTTGAATCTTAACTCGTCGAACTAAACCATCACTCCCCCTGAGTGACTTCAACGATTCTACCTAACTGCCAGCGACTTCTTGGCAGCATGTCCTCCTTAATAATGACTATGTCATTGACACTGAGTTTCCGACGTGGCACGTGCCACTTCTGCCTTGTAGAAATGTTCATGAGATATTCTCTTTTCCAGCGGCTCCAGAACTGCTCAATTAGGTATTGAACCCTACGCCACCTCTTTGAAGCATACATATCTTCCCTTTGAAATTTCCCGGGAGGAGGAAGAGCAATTTTGGACTTCATCAGAACGAGATGGTTCGGGGTTAAAGGTTCCAGAGATTTGGGATTATTTTATTCCATCTATTGTCAATGGACGACTGTTGATGATAGCCATCGCCTCATAAAACAATGTTCTCAGAGATGAGTCGTCAAGTCTACCTGGACATTGAGAAAGTGTGGCATTAAGCACACTGCGAACAGACCTTATTTGGCGCTCCCAGACCCCTCCTGTGTGACTTGCTGAGGGAGCATTGAAGACAAATTCACATTGATTTTCATTGAGAAACAACTCCAGACTCTTGACATCACACTCTTTGAGAGCATTTCCAAGCTCATTTCTAGCTCCTACGAAGTTCGTTCCGCAGTCACAGAAAAGTTGCCGAACGGCTCCTCTGAGACTAATGAAGCATCTCAAGGCATTGATAAATGTGTCTGTTGACAGATCTTCAAGCATTTCAATGTGAACCGCTGGTGATGAAAGGCAGGTGAAAATTCATGATTCCATACCTCTTGTGCTCTTTCCGAAACCTCTTTATACTAAACGGACCAAAGCAATCCATGCCAGTGTAGAGGAAAGGTGCAGAGGCTTCGACCCGCTCCTTGGGCAGCTCAGCCATTTGCTGTTCCTCTGTTGGCCGCCTGAGTTTACGGCAATGGACACATCCTTGAATCAATTTAGCAACAGATCTACTACTACCGATAACCCAGAATCCGTTTGCTCTAAGCTCCATGAGTGTCAGATAGCGTCCCTGATGACAGACCTTGACATGATAATGGGCCAAAATAAGTTTAACTATGTGGCTGTCTTTTGGCAGAATCACTGGGTGTTTTAACTCTTCACTCAGAGAAGACTGTTTCAATCTTCCACCTACGCAAATAAGACCTCTCTTCATGATGGGATCAAGGGGGAAAAGTGCACTTGTGCTCTGAAGAACATTTCTTCCTTGAATCACCCTAATGTCTTGGGAGAAAGCTTCCTGTTGGACAATCTTAATCACAGCCTCTGAAGCTCTTTCACATTCTTCCACTGTGACAATGTCATTGGGGTATTTCCGTGCTGAAACAAGTCTCTTTATTCTAGCAACAACTTTGATGAGTGTTCTCCAAGAGGAAAAACGATTGAATCGGCTAAGCCGAACTATCACTGACTTTGGTTGCGAAGGTTTGGGTTAATCTGACCTCAGGATCTCCAACGAGTAAATCATTTGAGAAGTGGGGTGTTGAAAGAACTTCTGGTTCCCATAGGAACTCTGGTCCTGACAGCCAGAAAGTTGTGGATATGTCTGAGGCATAAAGGCCCCTGGAGGCATGATCGGCGGGATTATTAGAAGTGTTGACATAATACCACTGGCCTACATCTGTGATTCTCCTGATTAACTGTATGCGATTTGCAACAAACACATGAAATCTTGTAGCTTCATTTTTGACATATGCCAACACAACCTGGGAATCAGTCCAAATTAAGTCCTGATCTATCTTCATCTCCAGTTCGGTCTTTAACATAGCACTCAATTTTGCTGAAACAACAGCTGCAGATAATTCCAATCTTGGAACACTCTGAGTTTTTGTGGGAGTAACTCTAGCCTTGGCCATTACTAGACTGCAGTGTGCCTCATCCCTTTCATTCTTGAACCTAAGATAAGACATGCACCATAACCTAGATTGCTCGCATCTGAAAAGTGGTGCAGTTCTGTTCTAATGATTGTACCAAAGGTTGGTGGGTGGTAACATCTCGGAATGCTGATATGCTTCAGCTCCTGAAGACTACTCTTCCACTTCTCCCACCATGGGATTATGTCCTCTGGAAGGGGGTCGTCCCAACCAATGTTTCTACGGCAGAGCTCCTGAAGAATTATCTTTCCTTTCAGAAGGAATGGGGAAAGAAACCCCGGAGGGTCATACAAGGAAGCAGTGACAGACAGGATTCCACGACGAGTTGAAGGGTGGTCTTTCAGTTTGACATCTAATCTAAACGTATCGTCCTTCACAGCCCACTGAATGCCAAGAACACATCCTGTTGCCTCAGGATGGAGATTGAGCGGTTTGGTGGGTATTGCCCATTCAGATGGATCTACACAATGTAAAGCCTCCTTTTTAATAGAGCTGAACTTATGGAGACGTAAGCCTCCACGCTTGCACAATGTTTGGGCTTCAACAATTAGCTTCTCAGCTTTCTGAATCGAAGGAACAGACATCAGGCCATCGTCCACGTAGAAGTTTTTCTGAATGAAAGATGCAGCTGTGGGATACTGTGACTTGTATTGCTCTGCCAAGTATTTAATGCCAAAATTGGCGCATCCAGGAGACGAAGCTGCGCCGAAAAGATGTACAGCCATTCTGTATTCGCGGTTCTCTTCCCAGATCTCCGTCCTCCCACCATAAGAATCTCAGATAATTTCTTTCCTCGGGGGGAACAAAGAATTGATGGAACATCTTTTCAATGTCGCATGTCACAGCGACTGTTTCTCTCCTGAAACGGAAAAGGACTCCCACCAAGGAGTTAATCAATTCTGGGCCAGTAAGGAGTATGTCATTAAGGGAAACACCACAAAATTTTGCAGAGCAATCGAACACCACTCTCAACTTGCCTGGCTTTTGAGGGTGGTAAACTCCATAATGGGGAATGTACCATGCTATTTCATCCTCAGAAAGTGTAGGAGCTGGTTCTGCTTCTCCTTTGTTGAACATTTCCTGCATGAAGGTTTTGTAACTTTCATAATACTCTTGGTTGTTCTTCAGTCTTTTCTTTAGGTGCTGTAGTCGTGCCATGGCAAGCTTCTTGTTGTTGGGGAGTAAAGGAGCGCTGCTACTCTTGAAGGGAAGGGGGAGCTGATAATGTCCATCCTCTTTGTGCTGAACGTTATCACTGAGAAGACGTATGAACCGGATGTCTTCTTGAGACACATGTTTGTCCTCCGGATGCTTCTCATTAAAGTCTGACTCTAATACCTTTAGGACATCGTTTGCAGATGGGACTGACACTTCTTTCACTGAAACTCGATGCACAAAGCTTTGGTTACCTTGCCTGTCAAGATGAGGATTACAACGACCTATGATGCTCCATCCTATACTTGTTTTCTGGGCAAAGGGCTCGTTGTCACCGCCAGTGATGACCTCTAAAGGAGCTAAAGCTGAAGGACAATCATATCCGATCAACATCCCCATGTCACAGCTCTGAAGAGGAGGTATCTCATGGGCTATGTGCTTGAGGTGAGGCCATTGCGATGCTGTCTTCTTAGTTGGTAAATAAGCCTTGTCCACTGGAATAAAATCGCAAGTATAGGCTTGTGGAACCTGAATGCATTTCTCACTTTGCAGTCATCTGACCCTTAGGCCTCTGATCTTGTGACTGGTAGTGAGTGTATCAGTAGTTGTCATAGTGCTAAGCCTCAACTTCACTTCTTCACAGTTTACATGTAGCTCATCAAGGAAATCCTTTAAAATGAAAGTCGTATCGCTCTGAGTATCAAGTAGCGCATATGTAAGAATTTCATTTTGGGGGTCCTCTACAGCGGAGATGAAGACAGGAACAATACTAGAGGTTGCAGAAGCATGTTGGGTCAAGGCATGAGACATAACAGTTTGTATTTCTTGACTTGAGTGTTCTACATAAGGATTTGACTTTAATGTCCTCACATTGTTTTTGTCTCGTTCTTCATGTAAGCAAGTTGGGTGGCGTAGGCCACACGTACCACACGTGTGTCGTCTTTTGCAATTTTTGGTGATGTGCCCCTTCTTCAAACATCCAAAACAGAGGTGGTTCTCCCAAATGAAAGATCTTTTGTCGTCTATGGATTTTGCTGCGAAGATGGGACATTTAGCAATGTTGTGCGCTTCACCTTTGCAAACAGGACATTGTAACACTTGTTGAACTTCAGGTGTCCTTTGTGTTGAACCCTTAACTTGCACTCTTGTATGGAAAGCCTTAGCTCTTTTGGGGTATCTCTCGTCAGAAACTTTAGCGCTCACCAACTTTTTTCTCTCTTGCTCTATTCTTAGGCACATTACTGTTTCCCTTTCTTTCATCTCTGTTAGCATTCTAGCTTCTTTAATCTTCCAGTCATTCTGCATTTGGCATAATTTTTCTTGCTGCTTATGAATTTGTTGCATGGGCATAGCTTGCTCAACTTTGGCAGCAAGTTCCGCTTCTGCGTCAGCCCTCTTACTGGAAACCCTGGTGGAAATCCTTGACTGGCTCTCTGCACTTGACTGCTCTGAAACCACAGTATCTGTGTTTGTACAACCAAAGATGGATTCAAACTCGTCTTTGTTTAGGATTTGTCTAACTCTCTCTTTCACAACCTTTTCATTAGGGCTCTCATCAATGGTTTCCATTCGTCTGCTCACCAAATCACAGATTTCGGCAGTAAGTGTAGTACAGGCATCAATCCCTTTTACAATATCCGGAGTTGTAGTCTGATTACGTAACAAGGGAGTGTAACACTGGCTAACTGCATCAAGTTTGCACTGAATGTGTCTTTGGAGATCCTCCAGTGAGCACAGGGTTTTTAATTTAGACCTAGATTCCTTAGCCGTCTGTTTCCAAGAGTCATAAGCCTTGTAAAAGGCTTTCTCATGCTTCTTCGCCTTTTGACTTTGCATTTCTAGGCCCTTCTCTGTCAAACTTCCCTTACGTGAACTTGATCTGACACGTTGCTCTCTGGGGAAAACACTTAATTCCTCTGTGGAGGTAGGCATTTGACTTACTGACACTGTTAATTGCTTAATTGTGTCTTCCACTTTCTTTTCAGAGTTAAAGAGCTGTGACCCACTCGCATCAGACATCTTTGGTTTAGACACTGTTTAGCAGACAGCAATAAGGCAAATTTCCTGTTCAACATACATATACATATATATATATATATATCGTATACATGCAGTGAATACACCATATCATTAAGGTCGGATATAATCTGTAGTTACGTATGCAAAGTCAAAAATGTATAATCTTTGAGTAACTCAGTAAAATCTCAAAGGCATTTAAATTGTCGAGTGTCCCAAATTTCAATACAATCACACAAAACACAAGATACCGTATTTGCTTTGATTTACTTATCTTTCCCTTTTTCCATATGGAGTGTAAATCTTTGAAGCAATAGTGTGTAACCTTGCTGTTGACTTATCTCTGGTGCACACAGTTACACGTTGGCCGTCAGATGTCACAATTAATCCTTTGCTCACGTGATGAAACAGCAGCAATGCGGTGAAAGCCACTAACAATGCTTCGCGTCACACTCGCACGGAGAAACAGCGGCGATGCGGTGAAAGCCTCAAATGCCGCGTCGCGTCACCCACACGTGGAACAGCAGCGTTGCGATGAAAGCAGATGCAGCGTCCCGTAGCACTCACGCGATGAAACAGGAGCGGTGGAGTTTTACAGTAGCGGCCCCTTTGGCATTCGAAATATTAGGCAGAGAGTTATGACGGGTGTTAGCAGTTTTATTCCGCCATGATGCTTTTATCACCGTAAAACTATACAAAAGAAACATAACAGAATTAAACTCAAACAGAATTACTTCCATCATCAAAATAAGAAATAAACACAATTGCATTAGATGCAAAATTAATATAACATACCTCGTCTCGCTATTACCAAAAAGGGGAAACTAAATTACATATTTCAAATAAACTTAGTGCTGCTCTGATGTGAGCTTATGCATGCGCGTGAGACACTTCTTCTATGGTGCTGCAACTTTACCCTTAAGTTCCCTGGCGCCCTCAAGTGACGCCTTCCAATAAAACACAAGCAGGGCAGGCGGTCATTACAGGTAGTAATTGAAAACACTGACCAAAAACAGTATAAAAACATTACAATCATGTTGTGCTGCATTCCGAGTCTTCTAAAGCCATATGGTATTGTTGTGTGAGCACGGTAGGTTTTAAAAACACACAATCGTGCTCCAGGAATGCACGCAGTCGTATTTAATTTACTCAAGGTCAACATGTGACGCAATCGGAGTGGGACAGACAATGCCATTGCATAACGTATGCTAATGTGATGACGCAACCAGTCAAAAGACATATGATCCAATGCGAGCCAATTCATAGTAGATGAAACTATATTCTTTCTATGTTGAGAAGAAAATATGGATTTACACATGTAAATGCAGCCGCCAGGAAAATCCTTTCCAGTTGTTTAACTTGCAAGCATCAAAACGGCAGATTAGCGGCAACAAGCGTGTGATGTTCAGCGATTTCGACAAACACCTTGAGGGTGGAAGTGGAGAGGTTGCACATCGATCACACAACACTGCGGATCTTCCCGCGGGAAAATAATAGTATGCTGGTGCAAGTCACTCAGTATCTCCTAGTCCCGTCCAAGAGAAAGACATGAAGGTTCCAGAGGTCTAAGAGGCGTAAGGTGCCAGACTGTGCCCTTCCCCTGAGAAAGAAGGTCCTCCATCCAGCCAGGGGGAAGTCGTCACCAGAAGCGTAATCTCTGAGAACCGTCAGATCTGAGAACAAAGTCTGGTTGGGCCAGTAGGGCGCAACTAACAGGAGATGATTCTCCTCTTCCCTCACCTTGCACAGGACCTATGCTCACTAGGGGGAAAGGCGTACTTCCACTTGTCCTGCTGCCAGCTGTGCGCTAAGGCCTCCGTGCCGAGGGGGCAATGGGTGGTGTCCAGGGAACAACCGCCGCCGAAGATGCCCTATGCCCCAGGAGCCTCTGAAAGAGCTACAGTGGGACCGCTGGTTGTTGTTGAAGAGTCTTAGACAACTCAGCACCGACTGGGTGCGCTCGTTGGTAAGGCGCGCTGTCATGGTGAAAGAGTCTAGTTCAATACCAAGACAAGAGATGCTCCGCGCCGAGAAGGGGGTCCTGGTGACCTCCTCATGCACCTCCGGGAATCAAGCCGTGAGGGTTGTGGGGGAAGGCGGTGCGGCAGCCTGGGCAAGCATGGCTTACATCTCTGAGTCAGCCTCATTCAGGGAGTCTTCAGCGTCCGATGCCAGCAAGTCGCCATCCAATGCTGCGACGGAAATCTCATCCTTATCACGTACCTGCATGAGTCCGCTATGGGTCGGTCAATGGGTTTGGTGAGCGTAGTGGGGCATGGACTGTCTGCGGTATCGGCTGCGGCGGGTTAACGATGAACCTAGTTGAATAGAGAGGTTGTGATGAATCTTTGGATTAGCCGAGATCACAAATAGTTCTGTCTTTGCAAGGTTCTGTTGCAAGTGATGGTCTTTCATCCAGAGAGAAATATCACTCAGGCATGCATAGATGCGAGGATATAATGTTGGATCGTCTTGCTGAAATGAAAAGTGGAGTCCTGTCATCCGTGTAGCAATGATAGGAGAGGCCATTTTTCCGAATTACCAATACTAGGGATGCCATATATGTAGAACCAATATATAGATACCCGGAAGGACCTACCTGAAAGGTAAGATTTGAACCACTGGAGCGCCGTTCCTGAGACATCCATAGCCCTGAGGGTCGACAGGAGGATGCTGTGATTAACGATCAGCTCAAAGGGTATTGACTGTAGAGTATTAATCCCACTAATAATTGTATTTGTATGTTAGCAACTGAATCCACATTATCCACAAGATAGGTTCTGTAAAATTGTTCAGTTGAGGTCCTGTTCCCCATTTTTCTAAACCTGCTTGAACCACTTGTGTCACGTTAATGTTTTTTTTTAGTTGGTTTTCTGTGTTTCTGTTTTCCTGCCTCATTGTGTTCCCTAAGTTAGTAATTGCTCCACACCTGTTTCTATTTCCTTTGATTACGTTCCTGAAGTATTTAAACCCCATGTTCTCCTCAGTTCATGTTCTGTTATTTTTTCATCTGGATGTGATGTGTTGTTTTTCTGGATTCTTCCATTCTATCCATTTTTGATTCAACTCCTTTGTCGTGCGCTTTCTACAGCCTACACAAAAATTTAATTTTTTTCTTTAAACCACGTCGTACCTGTCAACCCTCCAATTTTCCCTGGATTCTTGCATAATTTTACTATTCTATCCCGCTGTCATCCCGTTTAAATATTTTCCTTTTTAAAAACTTCCAATTAAAAAATAGAGCGTATTTGATATGTTTGCTACATTCGCCTCTGGGAAAGCAGTTGGCAGTATATAGAGCATTAGCTGTAACAAGAAGAAGAATAGCAGCTGAATAAGAAGACAGCATCCCAAGAACGCAAGAACTTGAGAGAGGCCCAACCCCAACATACCCCCCCCCGAACACGCTCACTGGTCTCACAGATTTTGGTACCTAAATGTTGTCAGGTATGAATCACGTAAATGTACAAGTCAAAAAATTATTTTATAACCCTTTTAATGATCAAAATACAGGTTCCTTAAAAATTCTTTAAAAGACTACAGACTAAACAAACCTTGTTGGGTTTATTGAAGAGGCAGCTCCCTGCTCCCTGCTTGAGGAATTTAATGTACTCTTCTACACTGCATCGCGAAAACTTTCTGGGTAGATAGTATCTGTCAGAACACACAATACAGTTGACAAAGTTCAGTAATGTAAACGTAAAAACAAGTGAGAGAGCAACATTATGTACAGAAGATTTCCGAATACATTTAGCTGATGCCTGTATTTAAAGCAACTTACAGTAGTATTGTAGAAACATCTTATGTGCTTCTAAAAACAAAACTCACAACTTGCACTTGACTCACCCTGTATCTTCCATGATGCAACCAAGCCATGGATCCGAACACTTGCAGGCACCTGTCACACACACACACACACACACACACACACACACACACATTAAACATCGTACTCTACTGAAAAATGCTGTTTTGATCATTAGTGCTGATTTTGAAGACAATAAGTAGAATACTATAAGTATAATTTTGTATTTAACCCATGTGTGCCCTTATGGACATCTTTGTCTATCTCATTTTTGTTTTATTTATAATTTATTTATAATTTTGACTGTGTTAAAGCATATAGCATTTCAAAATTGTGTATTTTATTACAAATTATAGAATAATATTTGATCCTTATATGCTTTTTAAAATCAGTTTTAAGTAGTTACACAAAAAAGTTACACTCAGGCCCTCAATGACAAACGTGTTCTCACTAAAACCTATTATAACTACAATATTCAATCTAAACAAAATTTAAGCCTACAATCATAGATTTCTAATTAAAGACTTTATTTTGGCAAAGCTAAAAAAATGGTTTTCGTTCTGCTTCATCTGTACTATAAGAAGTAAAGTTTGACATGAGAACCTATCATCTTCTGATTGTACTTTTAAAAGGCCAATGAATTTGGCGAATGGGATGGCATGTGAGTCTCCACCCTGTTCATGGGTATAAAAGGAAGATGCCGTGCCTACTCATTCACCTTTTGGGCTGAGGAACTTATGAAGCATTTTTGGTCGCTGCAGCGGACGACGAAGTGTTGTGGCATGACGGATGCAACGTCTTGTTCCCTCCATCAGGGAACTGAGGTTACATCCGTAACAAAGACGTTCCCTTTCTGTCGGTCTCTCGGTGTTGTGTCGACAGAATGGGGTCCTTATACGAAATGCCCAAGGTGCTAAACTGTGTCACAACTTCCAGCGGAGCGACACTGAATTACCGGGCGAGTCAGACAAGTGAGCGTAACCGCAAATCGTAACCCTCCAGTGGTGTAGTAAGGTTGCGTGAGTCACGATGAGAGGCTCTTACTAACGGCTGTACAGGCTGTGGCCTTTACTACTCTAGAGGCGAGATAGCCGCCCGGCACCGTAAGGAACACTGGGAAGCGCTACCCCCTCGCCTGAGGGGGGACGCTACGGAGACCCCATCTGCCGTAGGGAGATAATACGTGGAATACCTACACGGTCTTACCGGTGGGGAGATCTCATGGGAGTCGCGGTGTGGGCGCCCCAACCAGGTTTTGACCCGCAGCAGTGTAATCTTTCGACACCAGAGATTAAGAAAATGTACACGCTTTGGAAGGGACCCTTGGTCGGTCCCTCCAGGTGGTGGCCATCTGCGGCACAAATATACCGCGATGGCACTCTCAACCTGGGGTATATCGACGTAGCCCTTAGCTGCTCCGGTGTCAAGGGAAGTCAGGGCGACCGAGCTCATTTGCCGTGAATGCGCCGAAAAGGGGTCGTTTCAGGTCTTTGTGAGCTATTCATGCACTTTCGGAAAAAACGTACCGGGGAACAACATGCTGCTCTGCTTCATAGAAATCCAGTAGTACTCAAGAGATAATTTACCCAGCATTTAGCTTCGCAGGTTCCGAAGAACAAAAGGTGAATGAATGGGCACGCCATCTTCCTTTTATATCGATATGTACGGGGCGGAGACTGGCATGCCACGCCATTCGCCAGGTTCATTGGCCTTTTAAAAGTACAATCAGAGATGATAGGTTCCCTTTCTGTCGGCTTCTCGACGTTGTGTGGAACCGACAGATGGGGTTTGTCTTGAGAACCTATCAACTTCGACTAGACTTAGAAAAGGCCAATAAAATTGGTGAATGAAATTTGCATGCCGGACTCCGCACCCGGATATCCGGGTATAAAAGGGAGTCGGCATGCTGCATTCATTCACCTTATGTTCTTCGGAGCCTTCAATTGATGTTGGACTTCAGAACTAGCGTTTATTACTTTTCTTCTGCAAGATTCTTACGACGTGGTGCAGCGGACTGTCCCTTCCTGCAGCGACTTCCCCTGGGCGTCTCTGCAGTTCCAGAAGTGTTCAAGTTTTTTTCTCCAGTGGGTATGTCCCGCTGTTCTCATGGGTGCAACACACTCATCGAGGAGGGGAACAGACACGATGTCTGTCTCAAGTGCTTGGGTTTCCAGCACGCTGAGGCAGCCTTCGTGGATAATGCGGGCAGATGGCGATCCAGATGTTGCGTCACGGGTGGCTGTGTTCTCTCGGGACTGAGCCACCACCTCGTTTGCTTCCAGGGCCGTGACAGCAGTGGCTAAGACCCTGTTGTCCCCTACGGCGAGCAGCGAGGGTGATAAGGGGATTATTGTGAGCCTTAATACGTCAGCCACAGGCTCTCGGACCATTCACACCCCGTCTCGCTCGTCTGACCGTTCCCCAAGTCTCGTTCCTTAGCCACGTATTCGGAAACGGTGCGTGATGAAGATGAGATGTCCCTTGCAGCATTGGAGAATGACTTACTGGCAACCGACCCTGGAGCTCCCTCCCTCCCACGTCAAAATAGTTCCCTTGCCTTACTGATGGTGGGGCAGAGGTGGTATGTGTGTGCAGTCGACCTAGACTCCCGTCCAAGGCGTGTAAGTTGTCGGCAACCTGGGTGTTGAGGGCTTGCACTGCCGCCGGCCAAGCTGCCTCCTCTCTCCACGCCATGGCCATCCTGCAGGCCAAGGCGTTGAGAGAGTTCCACGAGGGTAAGACCCACCCAGTGTTTATGCAGGAACTCCGCACCACCACCGACCTCGCCCTACGGGCGACCAAGGTGACCGTATGGGCCCTGGGTCGGACGATTTCCACAGTAGTGGTCCAGGAGAGACACCTTTGGCTGAATCTTGCACAGATGCGCGACGCCAAGAAAGTCTGCTTTCTCGACACAACCATCTCGTAAAGGGGGCTGTTCGGCGAAACTGTAGAGGACTTCTCAGTTTAAGCAGACCGAAGCCATTTTATCGCTGGTCGGTCTATCCGGGACGGTCCCTGCCCCACCCCAACAGACCACTTCTCACAAAAGTCAGCAGAGCCGATCTCCTCCCCGGAGGCACTGCCAGCCATCGAACCACCCCCCGGGAGGTCAATGAAGCAGATCGTACCCTTAGCCCCCCTGTCTCGGTCCCTGGGAGCCTGACAAGATCTTCCCAAACTGTCACTGTGGCTACGGGATACGATTCGACTCGGCTACGTGATCCAACTCGCCAGATGCCCGCCCAAGTTTCGGGGCATCATCTCAACCTCAGTCAGAGGCAAAGATGCTCCCGTGCTTCGGGCCGAGGTCGCCACCCTTCTGGCGAAGGAAGCGATCGTGCCCGTCCCTCTAGCGGAGATTTTCAACGGGTTTTACAGCCTGTACTTCATCGTCCCCAAAAAAGACGGGGGGTTGCGCCCCATTCTAGATCTGCGTACCCTGAACAGGCACCTACACAAGATGCCGTTCAGGATGCTCACGCAGAAGCGCATCCTAACGTCTATCAGATGTCAGGATTGGTAAATGGCAATCGACCTGAAGGATGCGTACTTTCATGTCTCGATTCTCCCTCGTCATCGCCCGTTCCTACAGTTCACTTTCGAGGGCCAGGCATATCAGTACAGAGTCCTCCCTTTTGTTCTTTCCCTGTCCCCACGAGTCTTCACGAAGGCCGTGGTACCCCTGGCTCCCCTTAAGGGAGAAGGGCGTGTAGGTACTAAACTGTCTCGACGACTGGCTAATCTTGGCACACTCGCAATCTGTTGTGTACACACAGGGACCTGGGACTACAGGTCAACCGGGAAAAGAGCAAGCTCTCCACTGTGCAGAGCATCTTTTTTCTCTGCCCCCTTCGAGCCCATGGAGACTCCGCTCTTTCTCACCTCATGATGACAATGGCTCTCCTCGTGGGCACTGGCTCAGGGCGCCTCTCTGGCAGACATAGGGTACGCCCAACACCTTTGCGAGGTTCTACACCCTCCGCGTGGAACCGGTGTCCGCTCGAGTCTTGCAACAGGTAAGACCGATGGGCGGTAGGCCGTACACCCGCGAAAGCACCTTCCCCCCTCCTAGGTTGGCCAGTGTGCTATTCTCGCCTCCCTTCTTCCCTCACTGGGTGAAGAATAGGCATTTCATTCATCACTAAGCACCTCCTGCGGGCGGGCTGGGCAGAGCAGCCCTGCCCCCTTAGGCCGGGTAACAGCTGTTTATCTACTGAATAGCTCTAACCGGACCTAGTGCTCCAGACGTAGTAACCCCCCAGCTGGACGGTTCCATCTGATGTATCCTCATGACTGGTTCCCACCTTTGTAATCAATGACCTTCCCTAGGTGGACCTCCACCCTGCGGTAAACTCCTTCAGTCCGCACATTCCTCCCATGAGTTCTCCCCTACTGGCGAAACCCTTTTGGTGTCTCCACTAAACTCCTCCCTACGGTAGGAAGTGGTCTCTGTAGAGCATTCCCCCACTGAGGCAGCAAGCGGTCTCCCTTTTATTCCCCGATATCCGGGGGCGGAGTCCGGCATGCAAATTCCATTCACCAACTTCATTGGCCTTTTCTAAGTCTAGTCGAAGTTGATAGGTTCTCAAGACAAACCCCATCTGTCAGTTCGACACAACGTCTCGTTCCCTCCATCAGTGAACTGAGGTTACATCCGTAACCAAGACGTTCACAAGTCACACCCCATTCTGTTGACACAACGTCGAGAGACCGACAGAAATGGACACTGTGAACACTTTTAAAGACATTTTAAGAAATTTTAAAGAAAGACATTTTAATACACTGCAAGTCACAAATCCCACTCTGTGTATAACTGTACTTGGTTATTGAGCTTTAAAGATTCATGCCTTTGTAAACAAACTGGCATTTAAAGGGTTAAAAATATGAAAATGAATAAGTTAAGTATTTTTAACTTTTTTAATTGATGCACAAAGGTTACATTTATTTATTGGTAGATGTATAATAGCATAGCAGTAAGTTTACAGAGTGAAAAGATGTTAACCTGCCATGGCATGCTCCTTATTCCACATCATTCCAAGGTTCTGTCCTAAACTCTGGCACAACGTGATGGCCATAGACCCCACATTTCCATACTGACACAAACAGATAGATTAGTTAGTAGTCATTTAGCTCCTTACAAAAAAAAAAACAAAAATAAATAACAAAAAATAAAAAAAAATAAAAAAACTGGGATGAGGAATAAATAACAAAAAAACAGAAAATGAAAGAATAAAATGCAATCCTCCTCCTCACCTCCACATTGGTCTCAGATGTGGATGGGCGAGCAGATCATTGACACTGAGTGATGGCTTGGAGAGGATGAGTAAATTAAGATTTTTTTTTTTGGGTGAACCATCACTTTAAATTCAACAGAAAAATAACATTTGGCACTTTTTTTTAAACTTAATTTTACTTTATAATCTGAAATGTCACAGACATATTGTACTAACTAAGAATAGCGAGAATGGTGCTTATGGCTAATGGAACTCTATTTATGTGGTTTGAAGACTGTGCTGATATGCTGATCAGTCTGTACAGTGTCAAGACAAGATGCTTGTTTGACTATTTTTTCACTTTTTTTCCTGTGATTGACTACGTTTAATAAATTTTTCCTATCATGCTGCACTGTGCACATTATCGCCTCTCCAACCACGTTACCAATAACTGCAGTAAGTCAAGGTTTCTTCTCTTGTTATTATGTCCGATTATACCACAGAATATCACAGAATTAGAAACACGGATCCACACGCTAGTTGAGGACAATACTGTAAATGTGATACTTATTACAACCTTTGGTTACATGTATTAACATGCAGGTTATTCTATTGCTTTAGGTTGTTTACTATATGCACTTTATTATTTGCAACCTAACCACTTCTCAACCAAAACACAACTTTATGTCATAAAGTAACTTTATATAAAGAACTCTGCGAATGCAACACACACAGTCAGATATCTTTCAAACGTAAACCATGAGGCAATTTTTTAAAACAGCCATTGACATTTCACATTCAAAGCTGATGTAATTTAGCAATCTGCCACGAGATGCAAGAGAGCCAATGCCTTTTCACAATCGCAGCTGACATTTCACTTCATCTGTTGGTAAATTAAAATTTGTGTTTCACCTGAAAATTTTCGGGATTTAAAGATTTACAGCAAATGGTGATCACTTTTACATCTTCGTGTGGTGTTTGCATTTGGAAGCTGTTGCTGTGAACCCACATCATGGGGTTCAGGGAGATATACATGCGTAGTTAGATTTCAACAACACAACAAATGCATCAGAAAGAAGTTCAACTCTATTACACTATCACATTTTCCTCACACTGTCAATTAGTATAAAGCCCCTTGAACAACACTAACCACAGTGTAGGAAGGACTATGGATGTCATGCATCATGACTATCCCATCAAAAGTGTTTGTATGCTGATGCCAAGTTACCTAATGAATTGCAAATATTTATATTTACACATTTGGCAGACGATTTTATCTAAAACGAGTTACATCGCATTATAATACACATTTGTTTTTGAGTGTATACAATCGCTGGTATAGAACCCATGACCTTGGCATTGCTAGCACCATGCTCTAACCACCGAGCTAAAGTATTTTGTAATCTCCTTTTGTAACTATGTTTACAAGATAATAAGTTTAGCTACTCAGATCCTCGATCTGGCCCGCAGTTAGGGTAGTAGTAAAAAGCATTCAACAATGTATCCAGGAGTCCAGCTTTATGTCAGAGTCCCTTTCTACCTGACATAGTGAAAGAAGGTTTGCTAAATTACGTCTGGATTTTGGTGGGCTAACATAAACCAAAATGCCATCGGATAAGGCTGCTAGGACAACTGCCAGACACCTCTTACATGGCAGGGTGAAAGACCTCGGTATTTACCCAGTAACTTTTAATCAAAGTCACTGAATGCAGCTGTGACACGTCAGAAGGGACCTGCCCCCCCCGGCTGAGACTGGTTTCTCCTAAAGTTTTTTTTCTCCATTTATTTATCATTGGAGTATTGGTTCCTCGCCACAGGGCCGTGTTGGCTTGCTCACCATGAGACTGCTATATTAGATTATCTTAAAGGCTCTGCAAATTACGTTAACATTGCTTTATTAGAATTATCTTAATTATTCTACAAACACCATACACTGTACTGTGTTTTACTTTTCTGTGTTTTTCTGTTTTTCTTATTTTCTTCTGTAAAGCTGCTTTGGAACAACATTGTGAAAAGCGCTATATAAATAAAATTGAATTGAAGTATCAAACTGGGAAGGAGAGGACATTTCCATTGATCCACAGAATTTTGCTTTATCACCAGATCCCCTTTGCTCACACCCTAAGACCAGGACAGCCATACAACTCCCCAGGACCTCCAGAGAAGGAAGGGTGACTCAGCCCCCTCTGATGTCAACAGCCTTGGAATGGAAAAGCAAATTGCAATCTCCTCCTTTCCTGAAAGGGATAAAGGTACCCTTTCAACAGACACTCTTTGTTCACGACTCATCAACAGCAGCTGGCTCACCTCACGTCTCTAACAGAGGAACTAGTGTGCTCGATTCAAAGCCTGCAACTCCCCGCAATGGAAGAAACTGCAACAGCGACCGCACCAAAGATCGTTCAGATGTCTTGTGTTGTCACAATGTATGCCCCTCTCAAATCCACGTCTCGCCTTTCCCGAAAAACTTGATGGCTCTAAATGTAATGGCTTTTTTATGCAATGCTCACTGAACAACTCATGATGTATTCTTTTGACAAAAGCAGGATCTCTTTAGTATGTTCTCTTCTCACGGGCAAGGTTTAGAAGCAGGTACCTATTGCAACTTTGAAAAACGTTCAAAAATGCTCCAAAGTGCATCCATCGGTCAATGAACTGCTTGACATGGGTCCATGGGGTTAATAAAGGTCTTCTGAAGTGATTTGATGTGTTTGTTTAAAAGAAATATCAATATTGACAAGGTTATTAATGCTAATGTCTTACTTCCATTATACCTCGGCTGCGTTTGAATGAGAGGGTTGTTGTTCCGGCAAACATAGAGGATACCACCAAACAAATTGAAGAATGCCACATTTGTCACCGGAACTTACAACATCCTGCATCCTTTACCGGAAAAACAGCCCTCTCGCTCACGCGCAGCCGAGGTTTCATAATATGGCATTGGGCAATAGTATTCCTGCAATGGCCTTAATAGATTCAGGTGCAGCGGGCAAGTTTTTTTATGAGTCTTCTAACTCCTTGTAACTCTCCTTTGTCAGTGACAGCGCTAGATGGCCGCCCTCTGGGGACCAGACAGGTTAAATACGTCACAATCAAGATCACGCTCCAGGTTGGAGTTTTAAACAATCATCAGCCTTTTCATCATCCATTCGCCCAACAACCTAGTCATACTAGAATTCCCTTGGCTACAAACACAAATCTACAAATTTCATGGGAAAACAAGCAAGTTATACTCTGGGGACCCATCTGCTACTCAACGTGCCAAAAATCAGTTCACCCCATGCCTGTCTTATCAAGGAGATCGCAGAGACACCACCCCCATAACCCCGGAATACTCTGACTTGAACATCACATTTAGCAAGAGCAGGGCAACCCAGCTGCCTCCACATCGGCCTAATGACTGTGCCATTGATTTTTTACCTAACACCACTCCCCCTTGAGGCTCTTGCTTTCCCTTTATGAACCAGAGACCAAAGCTATGAAAACTTACATAGAGGAGGAGCTAGCCAAGGGCTTCATTAGACCCTCCAATTCTCCAGCAGCAGCAGGTTTCGTTTTTTGTCAAGGTCCTGCATTGATAATTGAGTTCTGAACAACATTACTGCCCCTCAGTCTTCCGGGGTTTTATGAATGACATATTCAGTGACATGTTAAATGAAGCACACAGGTTAGAAGGGTTCTCCAGCGGCTAATCTAAAACCAACTATATGTTAAAGCCGAGAAGTGTTAGTTCCAAACATCAACCTCCTTCTTTGGACATATTTAGCCCAAAAGGTGTTGTCATGGTACAGGCAGTCCTGAATTGGCCTCAACCTACCACCATAAAGAAACTACAACGCTTTCTGGGCTTCGCCAACATTTAAAGAAGTTTAATTAGAGACTTCAGCTGTGTTGCTCCGCCACGGCAGCTTGCCCAGAATGAGGGGATGGAACCTCTTCAGAGCAAGCCAAGCGGCCTGCAACTCTTGTCATCAGAGCTTGCTCTTGTCACAGTTGACCCGCAGGTCCAGTCGGTCGAGGTGCTGGAGCACGAGGTCCCTGTGCGTTCACAACAGATCTCGCGAGTGCACCAAGATGAGCCTGTCATCAAGATAGTTAAGCGACCTTGGTAAAGACAGGGCCAGACCGAAGGGCAGGTTGGTATTCTCTGGTATACTGTATGGACTGGTATGCTCGACCCTCGCGGGCAAACCGAAGAAACAGTCTTTGACGAGGGAGGATGGAGACATGAAAGTATGCGCCCTTTAAGTTGATAGCCACAAACCAATCCTGATGTCGGTGCGTACGTCAGGATGGGCTTCTGCGTCAGCATTCTGAACAGGCCTTGTTCCTTACTTTGGGACGATGAAGTAGATGCTGTAAACCCCACCAGAAGGGTGGCAACCTCGGCTCGAAGCACAGGAGCATTCTTCTAGGTAAACATTATGCTCCGATACCTGGGCGGGCGTCTGGCGAACTGAATCCCGTAGCCGAGAGGGATCGACCTCACTAGTCAACGGGACGGGCTGGGGAGCTGTAACCACGCCCACCGCGACAGAGGACTAGGTGAGCGATCTGCATCATCATCCCTGTGGGGGGAGGTTCTGTGGTTTGCAGAACGGCCGTCTCGTCGGGGGTGGGGCCCCAGGGAAGCAGGTGGTACTGCTGTCTTACCTGCCCATTGAGGTTGAAATTACGCTGGACTTGTGGGAATATTTGTGAAGTGCCTGTTTGTCCAGACATGACTGTCTGCCTTCATCTGCCTGTCTGTTCTGAACTGTCTTGTCTGCCCAGCTACCCCTACGGAGGTAGTTCCTCTGGCCCTGGCACTTTCGATTCTGGGAGTCACATTATCACATTACCAGAAACCCCTAAAAAGCCTGAACTCCCACCCACCCTCCCTCTCCCACCTCCTCGTCCCATGTTAGCAGCACCACTTCAGCAGCTGCATCCTGCCAGTCTCTTTGTTCACCCTCAGCCAACCATCGGTGGTGTGGGATCACCATTTGGCAACTAGTCTTCATCAGCTTTGTGGTTGGAGGATCCGTCGTCCCCGACTCCGTCTCGGCCCATCGACCCCGTGGTTCCACCTTGGCTCCATGCTCTCCCTCATCTCCCTCATTGCCCGGTCGTCCACCGGCTTCACGGGGCTCCCTCCTCCCTCCGGTTCTGCCTTGGTCGGTTGTCGAACTGCCATCACCTCTGGACTCCACTCCTCAGGCTGTGCCTTGTCACTCTGTCCCACCGGCTCTTTTGGCTCCAGCTTTACCTTGGTCCTCGGTCGCTGCGGCTCCACCGCGGACTCCCGGATCTCTGTCTTCGTTGCCTGAGCCGTCGGTTCCAATCTCCACCCTGGCTCCTCCCACCGTCATCACCCCCTTGGTCCTTCTGGTCATCTGCCTACATTATGGAAGTGCACTTTTTTCAACTGGGTGTGTATTTATGAGGATTGCTTGCCTGTTTTTGACACTGCCTGGACTCTGTATTAACTGTTTGATTGACACCTGCCTACGTACGTTTGTTTGCATGGATTACCCTATTGTTTGTTAGCTGCCTGCCCAGACTTTTTGTATGTATCTGGTTTACTCTTTTGTCTTGCCTTGGATGTATGCAAGGTGGGCACTATCACACCACATGAGGACCATTAGGAACAAAAGCTAAATCAATGATACATTTAAAACAAATCAATAAGCAGTTTCAAAGGCTTCCTCGGTTTAAACATTTAATAAAAAAATTATTTAAACCTGTAATAAAGCAAACTATCCTGTTATATTTGCAGAATACAGACAGCCAGTTCCGTTGCACGAAACCCATGCTTTTAACATGCCAGCTGCACATCCGTAAAGCACAATAAACATAGTCAGGGCACCGACTGTTCAATCCATTCCACTTGAGGAATACCCTTATAACTTTATATACAGCCCTGACTTTCATGCTGCAGCTTTCTCAAATCCTTTCCACTTGGCTAATTTCTACCGGAAGTAGTAGACCATCTTGGAATCTTTGGCACACTCTTTTCAACATACTCTGATTTGGGACATACTAATTCTACTATTTTGGATGGATAGTATGCAAGAAGAAGCAACAGTCTTTCATTACTGAAACAAAAGCGAACTTATCCATTGGCGCCACCTATCTTACAGGAGTGAAATAACTGTTAGCGATCAATTGCATCCCCCTAATATGAAAGCTTAGTGCGTCAACCAATCGCATCACATTATCAAATCGCTTGCAGTATCTTACCTCATTGATTCCTCCTCCTCGTGTAAGTGAGCAAATCCCTTCAATGTAGGCAGTTCCACTGTGACTGCTCTGAAATGTATGCCCCCTGTGGGTAAAAATACCAAAGCAGTTATATTTTAAATCAATTTATTTTCTTAGCTGATTATCATAAATGTTGCACTGCAGTTTCAGTAGTATTGTTTATAGTCCATATGTGACCCCGGACAAAATCAATCATAGGTAGAATGGGTATATTTGTAGCAAATTATAGTTTTGCCAGAAACACGGCTAAAAACTTTGCTCGCTGCTGCCCCCTCTTTACCCACTCAAGTTTGGTATCTATGTAAAGCTTAGAATTTAAGCTTATTTATTCAGCTTTCAGATGATGTATAAATCTCAATTTGTCCATTATGACCCGTTATGATCAGTTTTGTGATCTAGGGTCAGTATATAGGGATCTCCAACCCTGCTCCTAGAAAGCAACCTTCCTGCAAACTTAGCTTTAGGCTTGTCTCAACCAGCTCCCAAGCTCGTGAACCAGTATATCGTGTACACGGGTTCGGGCATTGGTAAGGAAGGTGGCTCACTTCACATTAGGACGCTGTTCACTTACCTTCCTGTGATGTGACAGCTTACACATGTTGTGATACTTGACAGCTGATCATTATCATCAACAGGCTAAACTGACAACTCTTTGACTTTATTTGTAAACACTGGTTAAAGTACATTATGAAAAACCATTTCATTATTCTGATACATATCCGTGCATACATGTGGAGGAGTGTTACTTTTAAATGTTAAGTAAATCCTGTTTACCGCCTGTCTAGCAAAGTGTGTTTATATTTAAACTAAAATAAACATTTGTCTTTTCAAAAGTTCTGTCGCGTTTAATTAAGTTGGCTCATGCGATTTTGGTTAAACGGCTTTAAAAAATGCCATATGATTTCTGGTAAGGGAACATAGGGAGCATAACTGCACCCTGGATTTTGCAGTGCATTGTGGGAGTTTTTAGGGAACGAAAGTTCCACTGCACACACTGGAAGGTTTTTGCGATTAAGACACCCCTTAAAATGGCCGACTCCCTGATCAGTGCCCTGCCTACTGAACAAGGGAGCTGACTGAGACACAGGGCAGGGCTATTGCTTTTAAAACAAACTGTGTTGGTGCTTCGAAGCTTTTGACATGGTGCTCTACTTCCCCATCTAGTGGTCAATAAAAATTCCTACACCAACTGTGTCATTAAAATGTGTTGTTCTTTGTGATGATATTGTAAGGTTTATTTTTACAGTTCATATGCATATTGGTCATTAGCAAGATGGTGGCGCTTGTGTTCAGAGAGTTTTCAATTTTTTTGCACAATACATTGACAATAAAGTCTTTCTAGTCTTCATTTGTTCTGGATCAAACTTGTTAATTTTTGGCGATTACAAACAACCAACAGGTTTGTGGTTCAGGAAGGATTTTTTTTTGGAAACAGTGGTTGAGCCTGCAAGATGTTTTCATTAAAATTTTCATTTAGACAACAGACACATCAGTATCATTGTTACATGTCATTGTTTTTAATAGTAGTACTTTAACAAAATTACACTGGGTTGTTACATACATATATGTGATCAATATATTTATAGTGTTGCAATGAATACAAAGCATTTATGAGACAGCGCAATCGACGCACTTTGTATTTGCGCCCGGCGTGATGTGTCAGTGATGTAACAAAGCTTCATTTCCACAGGTCATGTGACAGCCTCATATCGAGTAATGCTCCGGAACACTGTTTTGAAGCACTAGAGTGTTGAAAACTCAAGATATGTGTCGACACTGGGTGTCAAGCAACCAATCCCTAACATTCGTGTTTCAAGCTCAAACAATCAAAGTGACTTATAAATGACTTTATCTATGAATGGTACTTTGTTTCTCATGTTTGAATTATGTATGTGCCTGTTAGCATGGAAACACTCTTTGTATGTGTATTGCATTTTCACGAGTTCACACTTACATATATTAGATAGGAAAAGGATAAGCGTATTTTACAAGTTCGCCTTAGCAAATAAATGAGCAGAAAATATGGTGAGCGTATTTGGCATGCTGTCTCGGGGCGAGGGCTCTGAGGTCGGTATTCTTGCCCGAACTCAGTTAGTTCCCCCCATTACACTACTTAAAAAACGACTTAAAACCCATCTCTTCTGTGAATACTTGACAGACAAATAAAAGATAAAAAGATACTAACCCTCTCTCTTTCTCTCAACAGGTAGTGGTTTAGCTTTTGTTGAAACCATTAACTTTGTATTGGTACCTTTTGCATTATTGCTCCTGTATGACATATCGCTTATTGCTCTTTAAACTCTTTGTAAGTCGCTTTGGATAAAAGCGTCTGCTTAATGACTAAATTTACACTGAGGTAGAGAAAATCAGCTGATGGCGAGAAGTCGGGGTGGAGTGGATGTAGAGTGGATGAAGGTATGGCGAATTGAACTTTTTATAGGGCTTGCTCTTGAGCTGATAGGTTGGGCGATGTAATTGCAAAAGACGAACCAGCTGTGCAATTATTTGTACGTGCCCCTCCCGAACTTTGTTAATAAAACATTTGGCGAGACCATGCGCTTAGATCGTTCAAATAGGGCCCCAAATGTGATATAAAAACATACATTTGTGTAAGCGAGTGTCAGAATAATAATAAGCGGTGCATGTTCTTTTATGTGACCCTGTTAACAGATTATATAATTCACACAGCACGCGGATGCGGTGCGGTCCGTCCGTTGCAGATGCGGTACAGCGCTGAAGCAGTGCAGCGATCATTTACGCATTGAGTCCATTTTTGCTGTACAGCACGGATTGATTTAAAGCGACAGCACATGTATCATGCTCAAAATCACACAGATTGAGATGAAATCTTGAGATGAATCTCAAATTATCAATATCTGGCTAATTAATTTGGGTACATGTTTGATTCTCTTGCTTTACTCTGAACTATATTCATTCGTCCAATTCTCATGTCGCTTAGAGTCTCTCGCCGGCCGCCTATGCACGGTCACAAATTATTGGTCACTGCCAGAGGTTAATTGACCAATACCATCTCGGATAGCTGCCCCTGCAACTCATTGCTATTAAATAAAATATGATTTTCATTTAACCCTTTGGACTAAAAAAATTATGGACATTTTACGTACAATGGCAAGAAAAAGTATGTGAACCTTTTGGAATTTCATGGTTTTCTGAATACATTTGTCATAAAATGTGATCTGATCTTCATCTAAGTCAAGGGTATTGACAAAAAATGTGCCTAAAATAATAACCCAACATTTTTTTATCTTTCATATCTTTATTGAGAACAATCAACCTCTTAGTGCTTGTGGAAAAAGTATGTGAACCCTTGAGTTAATGACCTCAAAAAAGCTAATTGGAGTCAGGTTTTAGCACACCTGGAGTCTCGTTAAGATAAGAAGTTTGGGGTGTGGACTACAGCTACTTTGACTGATAAAAACCCCTCAAACTTTTGTTTGCTATGCACAAGAAGAACACGCTTATTTGAGCCATGCCTCGCCAAAAAGAGCTTTCAGAGGATCTATGATCAAAACATTTTTGATTTACATAAAGCTAGCACGGGTTACAAAGTGATTTCAAAGACTTTACAAATTCACCAGACTAAAGTTAGGCAAACAATCTACAAATGTAGATACTTTGGGACTGTTGCTACTCTACCAAGAAGTGGGCGCCCAGTCAAAATCACACCAAGAGCACAACGAAGACTCATCAATGAGGTAAAGAAACAACCCCGAATGACAGCGAAAGATTTGAAGGCATCATTGGAACTTGCTAACATCTCTGTTCATGAGTCTACAATACGTAAAACACTGAACAAGCAGGGTATCCACGGCAGGACACCACGAACAAAGCCACTGCTTACTAAAAAGAACATTGCTGCACGCCTGAAGTTTGCAAAAGAGCACAGTGACATTCCACAGCGGTATTGCAAAAATGTTTATCTAAAACTAAGATTAAACTATTTGGAAAAAACACACAGCACTACATCTGGCGTAGAAAGGGCACGGCATATCATCACGAAAACATCATCCCAACTGTAAAGTATGGTGGAGGAAACAACATGATTTGGGCCTGCTTTGATGCATCAAGGCCTGGCCAGCTTGGAATCATTGAGGGGAAGATGAATTCCCAAGTATATCAGACAAACCCACTCCCAACCCCGGTTCCTCCATATTTAGCACTCATATTCCCATAAACCACCCACTTAAAGCCCTCCTAGACACCTCCCTCGACTCCATCCTCCAAACAGTTTCCCCCAGGACCATCCAATTCTACCTGACCGCATGGAGGAGCTTCAAAGCTTTCCACCACACCTATAGCCTGCCATTTGCCGACTTTTCCCGGCTCACCATCACCTCCTTCACCTCCCACCTCAACACAGTAAAACCCCTTCAAGCCAGCTCCATTAAAGGGGTACTTAAGCTGAATCAAAATTTTTCATAAACGTAACTTTTTTTTGGCTTCTTCCCATGCTCAGAGCTCACCGTCATATCCAGTTTCAATTCAAAACTCCATCCAACCTTCTCCGACCATCTCATGCTCCGCCACAGCAGACACCACCCAACACAAAGCCAGTATCACACCGCAGGAGCCTTCCTATCCCTATATTTCAAGGCCGCTGCAGCCTCTACATCCTTCACTCCCCCAGGAGCCTTAACCTTTACTCTGCAGTGGCGCTGCTCCCCAGGAGATCTGTCTCTACTCCGCACTACCGCAATAGTGCCCTCTCTACTAGAAGCCTCATCTTCCTTCCTCGCCGCAATAGACATGCTCGCCCCCATAGAACCCGCAACAGCGGCCCGCTCCAAGCTGGGCCAGGAACTCGCCAACTCAAGCCAGCCTCTTTTGAAGATACGTTGTTCCGGCTGCTCCGGGTTCGGGCACACACTAGGGTTCGGGCACACACTAGGCCCGGGCACACACTGTGTTTTTCAGCAGCAGGAACTGGGAAACTAGTCAAGGAAGAAGGAAAACGCAACAGCGCAAAAGAGGATCATTCTCTAACAGTACAATGATCCTAAGCACACAGCTAAAACAATGCAAGAGTGGCTTATAGACAACTCTGTCAATGTCCTTGAATGGCCCAGCCAGAGTTTGGGCTTGAACCTAATTGAACATCTGAAAATGTCTACTCATGGTCCATATCCAACATGGCAGTTTGAGAGGATCTGAGGAGAAACATTTCTAAATGCAGTATTGTAAAGCTTGTCACATAATACCCAAAAAGACCTGAGGCTGTAAAGTTGCTTTAACCAAGTACTGAGTTAAGGGTTTGGCATGTCACCTCATCCACTACTGCTTTAAATACATTGATTGAGCCTAAAGTGTGTGTCATTTAATTGCATGCAAGTAGAAGTATAACGTACGAGAGTAGGTGAGCCACATCAATTTTCTCTTTGATATTCTCCTTCCTGTATTTCATGAAATCACGTAGGGTTACCAGAGGGTCATCACCAACAGAAACCATATTCTGAGTTGACCATGTCTCCATAGCAACGAGCACTATTCGGGTGTTAAGCTGTTCCTTATAGATCTGAAAATTACATGGACAATTACACATTGTTCTTATACATATGCTTGAGCATTAAATCATGAGTATGTCGTTATCTATCAAAATTTTAACACCACAGGACGCACAGCATCAGCCATGTTTACTACAGCTTTGGCAAAGTTCCTTGTCTGAGGAGCAGATCTTCTCATCTGAACAAACTTGAAAGAAAAACAACATAAACAAGAAAAGTCATACAAACCGCATTGAATAAACTATTATAAGATTGAAAAATAGATCTTACCAGTTCGTAATCATTGACCACTAGTAATTCTACATACTTTGTTTCACTTTGATCTCTGTGCAGACCCCGCCGAACCTATAAGGGTAGACAAAGAGACATTTATTCTTCATTTTTCTTGACTTTCTCAAAAAGAGACACACATATACTAAAACACTGTTACAAAAAACTAAGAATTTAATTTTGGCTTGACATACTGTAAATCAGAGGTGGAAAGTAACTAATTACAAATACTTTCGTTAAAGTACTTAAGTGCATTTTTCAACTTTCTTGAGTATACAAATTTGTGGTACTTTATCTTTTAATATTCAACTTCTGTACATTTATTTTTCACCTAAAGTAAAAAGTATAAAATAGACAGAGGTGCCAACAGAGCTACACTGCAAGCTGGAGTTTGATAGG
Source organism: Triplophysa siluroides (assembly GCA_006030095.1). Lineage (NCBI taxonomy): Eukaryota > Metazoa > Chordata > Actinopteri > Cypriniformes > Nemacheilidae > Triplophysa > Triplophysa siluroides. The sequence goes on from VCII01000015.1 coordinate 1,104,419, forward strand.
CACTTTTCAAAACTACTGTTGTGGAGCCCTGCACTTCAGGCAGTAACTGACAGGTCTTATTGTCGATGGGCAAAACCAATCAAAACTTCCCATTCACCTGGGGGGCAAGGCACACAAATTGCCCTTTAAGATTCAATCACTGGCGTTTGGAATTAGCATTGCTAACGTTTCAGCGCTTTACGAAATGTATGCGAGCAGATCATATTTCGATCATATTACTCATATTCCGATTGTAAATTGCGATTTGGGCAGCTCTTGAAATGGGTCATACCTTAATATTACCAGAGCACTAAGTAGCTGAGGTACATAGAAAACTAGACTCATACAAGGACGCACTAATTGCACTGACAGATCAAGGACAATTTACAAATGTGTTTAACATACATATGCACAGCAGGGCTGTAGAGTGCTATGAAAAAATCCATGCTAAGTATAAATAAACAGAGCCACTTATTTGTGTGAATTGCGTTTGTTGTTGTGCTTGTTGGTGTGTGACGTTAATCAATGGCCACCACTATTTTTTTAAGTTTTCTGGCTGCATTGAGTACATATAACTATATGCTGACTTGGGGAATCCTGTTATTTAAGTGTCATCTGAATGTTCTGCGTGTCTGAGTGAATGAACTGCACAGTTTTACGTGCTACACGAGTGATGCTTGTGGATTTTACTGAGTCTGTGCTGTATGAGGACATGAACAAATGAACTTTATCTCCAGAGTTGCTTGGAGAGTTTATTTCACAAACATTTTACTGTTTGAGTAAAGCTATTGTCAAACACAATCTGAAACACCAAAATAAAAGTCTGGTTAACCTAAACACATATGAAAAATACTTAGGGGTGCAATTGTTTTTGCTATAGAAAAATTATAGTACCCTTGTAGTAAATTGATAAACTATAGTAAACACCTTAGCATACTATAGTAAGGTTCAAAACCTCTATTGGATCTGGGTCAATATCATGGCCCTCCCACACCATTGAGGTCCCCCCAAAACATAGCCTAATAGGACAAACAGAGCCAATATTGTAGAAAACACCTAAATAACTGATCTCAGATCAGATCTACCTCAGCTTTTTAACAACGCTCTTATGTGTCAATCTGATTAATTTGGCCAATCAAATGAAGGGAGGCGGGGATTCTGTCCAATCAAATTAAAGAAGGCAGGAGTTGCTATTGACAGAAGTCAAGCTTGAGTTCAGTTTCAACTGTGAAAGAGCGCTATGTAAGTAACTAAATGTTAAATGTTTTATCATGAAAATGTTAGGGGTCATTCACATGTCGTGTCTAAAAACGAGAGCAAAAATCTGACGGTGTTGATTTCTCCCTCTTTTTGTTATAGAGTGCCCGGGAGTTTGTGCTCTCGATTTGAGCCCACTTGAAGCGCTTCTACATTCGCACAACAAACCTGAGTGAATGACCAATTGTAATATCCAGTAATCCAAACTACAAAACGCAGAGTTTGATGACACAAAAACATTACCAGACCTTCACTTGTACATGCTAAACCGCAAGGCTTTAATTCAGGTGGGTTTATAGGTTGTGGTTAGCCTATTAAAACAACTATTTTATTTGGAAATAGCTCAAATGCATCACTTTCTTGTTCTTAATTCTGTTTCTATATTATTATAAGTTTACATAATTTTAATAAAAGCCTAAGTGTCTGCAACTTTTGTAATTTGATGTCTATGTCTGTAGCTACACAACAAGTTAAAGGGATAATTCACTCAAAGAATAGAAATTCTGTATCACTCTCTTGCCTTTATGTCATTCCAAACCAAAATGCTCCTTTATGAAAGACAGGTTGTATTTCAATCTGGTAGTAATTGTATAAAAATGTCAATTGACCATGTGTTTACTTTCATTACTGATAAAAAATGAAAAGAGGCTTTAGCTATTGTTATCTATTTTGAACTTCAAAACGTTTCAAATGCACATATGTAGATCAAGAAAGTCCTTTTATATGTTTGTGACAAACTCAGTTTTTGGACCTCTGTATTTCTAAAATCCTGTGTATGGCCCTGTTCAATATCACTATAAAGTGCCTTTGAGACTTAAAAATTTCCAAAATAAAAATCTGAGATTTTCCATTTAACTTCATATTTGTTGTATTAAAGAGACCTTAGTCTGTTAAAAATATATGTTGGTCAAGCTCACACTTTTTATTATTTAACGGCAAGTAGACAAAACCGCAAACCCCAAAAGATGTCCTCCCTGTCATGAAAAAATTCAAAGTAGAATGAATCAAAACATATCATCATCAAAACACCTTCTGACACAAAGATTGCAAAATAAGTTAATATTATCCTCTCATCTATACCATCTACAGTTAGATTATGTGTGATAACTGTTTTATTATATGATATTTAATATTATATGATATTTGTTGACGACAGGTCAGACAATGACAGGGCGGACATTTTGGGCTAAAGTTAGCATTTAATGAACACATGGTGTACATGCAGTTAACAAAGCGAATCACTGTTGAAGCTGACGGTGCACTATTAATTTTTTTATATTAATTAATATTTCACCATGAGAGGGGTGGACATGTTAAGCTTGACAACATACAACTACAAACACAATATGATGAAAATTGGGAAATATAAGTGTAGATACTTACTGTGTGTGCAGCAGATGTTTTAACCTCCACTGAAGAAAGGCAAAATCGGGGTAGGGACGTCACAGAGTACATCAGTTGGTTTCTTAAAGGAGCATTCACCCCATAATGACAGGGTGGACAGCAATTTCAGGGACACGTGCAGAATGCTTAATCTTATAATGAAAGTAGAATATAATTTATCCAAAAAAAACTATTTATCAACAAAGCTTGTTGAGGACAATAAGAATATCAAAATATTTTACTTTTATGTAATATATTCTCTTATTATACTCAATGAAGTTAGCCGAGCAGTGCGTGGGACATGCAAAAATCACATACATGTAATCAAAGAAAGTGGTAAAATGAGAAAAAAAGCATTTCAAGATTCTTCTTATAGTAGTTAAGAAACCACAGCCAGGAACCACGACGAGGGAGACTTTTCAAAAATAACTTTTTCTCAGTGACTCAGGGGGCCCACAGAGGATCTGGCGGTTCAGGGGCGGACTCCATGGCCGTGTCAGAGGGACCAGGAGGGCTGGAGCTGACGGCCTCCGTGGCCATGTTGGTTGAGCCAGGAGAGCTAGAGCTGACAGCCTCCGTGGCCATGTCAGAGGGACTAGGAGAGCTGGTGATGATGACTATCATAGAGGAGATGGCTGTAGTGGTGCTGGCATCCAGCATGAAGAGGGAGGCGGTCATCATGGCCACAATGAGGAGTCTGGAGACAGCCAAGACGACTGCAGCATGGTGAGGGCTTGTGGAAGTTCACTGGCGAGGGCTCGTGGAAGCTAACTGGCAGGTCTTGGGAAGCTCACTGGTGAGGGCTCGTTGATTTTCATTGGCAAGGGCTCCTCGAACAAATCAATGAGCGAAGGCTCAGCGTCTGTGGTAGTCCCTGCATTAAAAAGCAGATCAAACTCCGAAGCTGGGGAGTTCGGGTGCAGAGAAGAAGCGAGACTTGGGAGCAGAGAATCTGGCGGGCTTGTGAGCGGATATTCCGGCAGAGTGGTATGAACCACGGCTTGCACACTCTTTAGTATGGAGATATAAGTTTGTGGTAGACTTCGGCGGGGTGTTGGGGTGAGCCGGGTTGTTCAGCGTGTTTTCGGATGGAATCGGACGACGATCAATCTTATCTGGAATGGCCTCGCTCACGCAGAAGCCAGAGCCATTCAGGTCCAGGATAAGATGAATTAACTCAAACAAAGGTCTTTCCCGCAATGCCGGGGGAAATCCAATCCCATCAAAAAGCAAGTGTTAAGTGAGCGGTCGTCCCAACTCACCCGATGGCAAATGTAAAAAAAGTCCATATTCTTAACTCTCCAGAGGATGGCCATCTTGGCAGAGCTGGTACTGGAGGACGTCCTCTGGAGAGTAAAAGCCCAAATAATCCATATTGGATTTTTATCTTCTGTCACATATTGCCAGGAACCACAGACGAGGGAGACTTTCCAAAATAACAGTTTTAATGAGTCTAAAAGAAACATGGGAATCAACACAGGTAATCCAACATCTAGGAACACAGCACACAAAACAATGTAAAGAGTAGACATGACAACGAACAATGGAAAGGGCAAAGTATATAAGCAGTCCAGTGATGAGGGAGCATGGAGGATGATGGGAAATGAAGTCCAAGGGGGAACACAGGAGAAACAGGCAGAGGAAACACCGGGAGGTAGACAGGGACAGACTGGGCAGTGACAGTGTGTAAATGTTTGGCCATTTATAATAAAACCTTAAAATTTCATTATTCTGCATTAGGTTCATGATGGCTCTGTGATTCTGGTGAGGACACCAAAGGCACTTTATAGTGATATTGACCCATTTAGGAATTTAACAGCAGCTTGCTAGTAAATACTAGGGCTCTCAAACGATTAATCGCGATTAACTGCATCCAGAATAAAAGTTTTTTGTTAACATAATATACGTCTGTGTACTGTGCATATTAATTTTGTATTTGTATAAAAAAAAATTCAGATCCACTGGACTGAACATTAACTTTTTTGCATATAACACTGGTGGTACAGAGGTTTAAAGTTTTGTAGCACAGGCCAAACAGTTTTAGCACAAGTATACAACGTCTGTTGTCATCATTAAAAATATATAAAGTGCAGCTCATTACCTGAAGAGCAGGTAACTGATAAATGACATTAATGCTACATACAGATGGATAAATATATAATATAATTTTTAGGGAACTACAATTTTCTATAGCAAACACTACGGTACTTTTATTTTGACTGGTCGTTGGAAATACGCTTGAGCTTAATGTGTGTTTGACGATAGCTTTATTCAAACAGTTAAATGCTTGTGAAATAAACTCTAAGGGCAACTCTGGAGATGAAATGCATGTGTTAATATCTTCATTCAGTGCACATGCAGACAAATCCACAAGCATCACGTGTGTAGCATGTTAAACTGTGCTGTTAATCCACTCAGACACGCAGAACAGCAATATTTTATAACACGATGCCGTGTCCGCATCTAGTTATATGGACTCAATGCAGCCAGAAACCTTGCAAAATAGACTAAAACTAAGTAAAATAGCTGTGTGCCATTGATTAAAACAAGGACAAACACACTTCACACAAACACGCAGCTCTGTCTAATGCACCTGACAAACTGTATTGCATGCATGCTACACTGGCTAATTTATTCTTATCACAGACCGATTTTTTTCATAGCATGTGTGACATATATGTTCCACTGTACAGCCCAGCACATACATGTATACATATTTAGGAAATATTAAATGTATTTATTTATATTAACCAGTAATTGAAATTATACATTAACTTTTTTTTTCTTTCTTAAATGTATGTATGTAAATGTGTTTGTAAATTCAACTTTAATATGATATAATACTTTTACTTAAGTACATTTTCTTCAGGGCTTTAGGCTAACTTTTTTACTCTGCCCTGTGTAGACCGTGTAGTACTGATGGTGCACGTCAAACAAGTTGCCCCGAAAATAACGCGGACTCGTTGCATCATGTTGCTCTCCTTAGTCTGATATGATGCTCTGCAGAAAAAAAAAATGTTTCCTGTAACAGCCGCGACATCGCTGATCCAATGCTCTCGGTCTCTCGATGTTGTGTTGAACCGACAGATGGGGTTCCTATGGAAAACACAGCGGCGCTGTGCCGCGTCATAATCTCTAGTGAGGCAAAGTGACTGGCCTGGGTCTGTCAGACGTGAGAAATTGTAACCCTCCAGTGTATAGGTAGGGGGTCCCAAAGCTTTTGGAAAAGGTGGGAAGCCCCTGCCTTCGGCCGTCACAGGCTGCAGCCTTGTTTCTCTAACAGCGAGAAGCCGCCCGGTACCGTAAGGGCCACTGGGTAAGCGGTATTTCCTCAATGAGGGGACGCGCTACAGAGACCACTTCCCACTACCGTTTGGTGGAGACACCAACATGGTCTCCCCGGTATGGGAGAACTCATGGGAGGAATGTGCAGACTGATTTACCGCAAGGTGGAGGTCCAACTAGGGAAGGTCATGGGTTACCAAGGTGGGAACCAATCATGAAGATAGATCAGACAGAACCACCCTGCTGGGGGGTTACTACGTCTGGAGCACTAGGTCCGGTTAGAGCTATGCAGTAGATAACTCAGCTGGTACCCGGTCTAAAGGAGCAGGCAGTAGAACCTCGTGAAGATCGAGCGAGATGGGGTCTGAGCGGTCCGCGAGCTGCCAGTCTGGCGGATTTACACGCACAGTAATCCCCATATCAGACTCGCTGCTCGTCGTAGCGGACGGCAGGGCCGTAGCCACTGTCATCACGGCACGGGAAGCAAACGAGTTGGTGGGTGGGTTCCGGAAGAAAACCGCCACCTGTGACCGCAATGTCTCGATCGTGTCCACGAAGGCTGCCTCAGCATGCTGGAGACCCAAACACTTGAGGCAGACATCGTGTCCGTCCCCCTCCTTAATGAGAGTATCACAGCCACGAGAACAGCGGGACATGCCACACTGGAGAATTTATCTCTTTTAGAAAGTCTCGAACACATCCGGAACTACCGAGACGCCCAGGGGAAGTCGCTGTAGGAAGGGACAGTCCGCTGCACCACGTGGTAAGATTCCGGCAGAACTAGTAGTAGTAAGACTAGTTCTGAAGTCGATTCATAAGCGAAAGCTCCGGAGAACAAAAGGTGAATGAATGCAGCACGCCGTCTCCCTTTTATACCAGGATATCCGGGGGCGGAGTCCGGCATGCAAATTTCATTCGCCAATTTCATTGGCCTTTTCTAAGTCTAGACGAAGTTAATATGTTCTCAAGACAAACCCCATCTGTCAGTTTGACACAACGTCGAGAGACCGACAGAAAGGGAAAATAATAGTGCTAATGTAATGTCTTAACATAATATTGCTGTGACAATAGGGTTGTTTCTATTTAAATAGCTCCGTTTACACATTTGGTATAAGGGGTCTCTGCTCCATGCATCTCTCATCTAAGGGGTCCTTGCCCCGAAAAACGTCGTAGACCCCTGGATTAGGGGGTTCCCAAAAGAGTTTTGTGGTTCTTTCGCTGTCTGTGTAATACATTAGAATAGAAGAAAGTTAGCTTTTTGGCATTAAATTACAAAAGAAATTATATAAAAAATTGTTTTTGATGTGCCTGTATAGCTTGCTTTAGGCTATAAGATATTGGACAATGAAGAAATCTAGTTGAAAATGTCCACAAAAAAATTCTGGCTATGCCACTATGTAAGTATTTTATGTATAATTACAGTTGGTGCTAACATCGTCCATGTGTATTAATGACAAACAGTTTAACACTTGATTTAACATTTCAGCCATCGACCTTCCTCAGAGTGTGTCAGGAAATACATCGGTGTGCAGTTTTTAACCATTTCTGGGATTACTTTCCGGATAGCAAGTATCACTTAAGTATGTTTTTTCGTTGTAATATCTAATTTAATTTATCCAGCTTCAGGTTCAGGTTCAACCAAAATCAATTGCACAACCCCCATTATCCTAATGTAACAAAATAAAAAGTGTGCTCATATGTCAGGCCTTAAATCCTAAATCCGCAACAGCTATGGAAGGACGCCTGCTGCAGTGTTCCCACCCCTAATAGTTCTCATGACAAATCATTTTCTAGACCTGCACCTGCTTCTGTTGTCATGCTGATGGAATCAGTTAAAATGTATCTTCTGTCACCTGATAGAGGGGATATTGTTTTAGTGTCTATTGATTACATGCCCTATTTATTTGAGATTTGTTCATACTGCTTCGTTTAGTGTAGTTAGAATATGTTGTATATTTTTTCTTTCCTTCTCAGGTTAGTTTTCCTTTAGAAATATTCTATTAATTAGCTAAGAAACCGTCACCTGTCTTTTTGCCCGTCTTAGCCCATCCGTGAACTTCGTCTCGATAGAAATGGGAGAGTCATCATTAAATGAAGAGTCACTGTAAATCATAGTGTTTCCTGAAAAAGATGAGATATATTTACCACGTCATGAGGAGTGTGCACTTTAAGCCAATATAAATTATATAACTGTAACATGAATACAGGAAAATCAGCCAAAATAACAAAGACATGTGCCTCTTTCCAAATATTTATGGACCAAAAAAAAAGCGATACAATATCTGATGTCATATGCTTTATGTGAGAAAAAAAAATAACCGTAGTACTGTGCTATTGGTTTTATGTTTATACTTTATTCTTTGTCCTCTTATTACAGTTTATGGAAAGTCGTATGGATTTACCTTAATCGTAATCCTTATGTTTCTTAGCAGACAAATCTAATATTGCACCGTTCAGTTTTTACATATTGCAGTGTCCAGCTGCTTTCCAAAGTCAAACTTAATGATAATTTGTGTGAAATCATCTTGTGTGTCATACCTGAGAACTGAGGAGGGAGTCGGACATCTGACATTCTGTACACAACATGAGTGTTGTCATCCTGAGTGTGACAAAATAAAGGTTTTGTTATGCTGATATACATGTGTGTATCTGGTGCTCTGCATTATTCTGTCTATTATTCTAATAACATGCAGTCACTCATAACCTTTGTGAATATTAAATCCAACATGGAACATGAAAGCAATAAGGTATGAGAGGCTTGCTGTATCATTGACAATACAGCACTGGCTTCAAGTACCTAATTGGTTTATACATTTTACAACACACACAAAAAACTAATTATTAGGAAAGAAAATGAATAAAAAAATAAAAAATCAAGGAAACTAACAGAAACTAAGGGTAACTCAAGCTCATTTCTGTGAGAGAAGTAACTTACACTCAATCCAGTAACCATAGTAAATTACTCTGTGAACCTAACCTGGTCGGGAGCAGGTTTTCTTTGATAAACCCAGAGTTCTTACGATCTCCTCCCCCTTTTTATTGATTCATAAATTTGTTTAATGGCACATATATCTATTTATTAATTTATACTCAACTCACTTTTCATCATCTGTAGTTTTTTAACACCAGGGATGTAGAGCACATTATTAAAGCCGTTGTATGCAGAGTGGTGACCAAAGTGTGTCTTGCTCTAAAGCGCTTTCTGCCGCAATGTTACTTTTTTTGTGCCATTGCCATGGTGTATCGTAATACCGGAGCTCCATTGATCATGGCTTTTTAACGCGCTTAAATCCGTGGTAGCACTTGACTTTTCCTTTGATTGATTTCCATTCATATGCATGCGAATGCATCAGACCTGAAACGCAAGCCCATCCGAAGAAAAACATTTTTTGGCCAAAGTTTGTTTATCTGCCTTCATGCCACTGTAATTGTTACTGCCTGATACTGATTGCTATGAGCATTTATTGGTTCATTGACCATCTCTCTTTTTAATTACTAAGGGTCAATTAATAAAAAGTTGCATTAATTCTAATAAAATCTATTGTGTATTTTCCATATCCACGTCTCATGGTCGCTTTGTGTTAAAAAAGACACTTGAGCCTGTGTGTCTTGTATTGCTATTTCCCAGTTATTCAACCTGGGTGGTGTAGTCGCTACCTTCTGTAATACAGTAGGATTTAATTCTTCCTTTGGGATTGTTAGTGCCCTCCTTTCCATATAATTTTTTCTCCATGGAAACACGCTAGGAATTTTCACTTACGCCTAACTCTGACTAGGCGTACGATTTAATGCGCGGTCACACTTGCCTTTTAGCTCCATTGATTTCCATTGATCCGCATGCGAAAGCACCAGACTGGAAACATAAGCTCACGCAAAAAGTTTTTGCATTCCGCTGCCTTCCAAAGTTCAAGTTTGGTGAACTCTGACCTGCGAATTCATATAACGTGAAAACCTAATACCAGATGGATTCATCACAGCGTGACCTTTCTCTCCTCACGGCGTGACCATTTTCCCGGCCCATATTTGCTGCTGCATCCAACAAATATTTGCATGCTTAAAGTCCAATGTGACCGCACATTTAGTTTCAGACAGATGCTTTTCCTTGGTGGTGCAGTAGGTATAAATTCTACACAGGACTTAAATTTGACACCCAGACCAGTCTTACGACCCTGTGTTTTATATAGGGAGACAACTAAAATTGCATGTAAGGTTAACAGACAATCATCCATTATTTATTTAAAATTCTACTCAGGGAGACACTTTACTTGCAGCTCTAAATACTTTATGAAATTGACCCATTTAAGAGAAGCAAGACAAGCAAAGAGAAAGAGAGAGAGAGCGAGAGAGAGTGAGAGTGAGTGAGAAAGAGTGAGTGAGTGAGTGAGTGAGTGAGAGAGAGAGAGAGAGAGAGATAATTTACTCTCATAATTTACTCACTTGATTTACTCATGCCATCCCAAATCTATATGATTTTATTTCTTCAACTGAACACAAAATTACATTTTAATAAAATTGTGTTATGTTATTTTATATGGGATTAAAAATGTGTATACATTCACCAGTAAACGAGCAATGTGGATATTTTAGCGGCATACCCATGAGGATGAGAAATTGCATCCAACGGCTCACTCTACCCCTCCCTTTCAAAGCACTATGATATCATTGCACTTTCGCATCTTTGCCGAAGGAGATGACGTATTTATGAAACATGCTCTGTAGAGCAGTTGCTCCATTTAGGGATACTGTATAAACAACATGGTGAATTCATGCAAGGTATATGTAGATAGAAATAGCTCATTCTAAGGTAAGAGAAACATAACGCTTCATAAGGTCTTTATACACCTGAAGACATACTTATGTATATTATACTGCATTTCTGTCAATAGATCCTCCTTAAACCTTAAAAAGTAATGCAAAGCAAATCTGATCACATTCAAATATGGCAACATGTTAATAACTTATTAGTTTGACTAGTTTGTTTCGTCACAAGACACAAAACAATTTAGAAAATATATGCTCAAAAAGGATATAATTATTAAAACATTTTTTGTTTTAGGCTATTTAACACATTATATGTCATTTTACAGATTGTGTCATTTTGTGTAAATTTTGTTTTAAATAAATAAGAGACAACAAAATTTAACACAATACTGTGTTGTCCCAGAAATAACACAGAGATGTATCTAGTCGGGAAAATAAAGATTGTGTTGTTTTTAACACAACCGTTTTTAGAGTAAATAACCAATGATCCAAGTTAACAACATGTTGTAATATTTTTGTCATTTTATGTGCTTGATTTATTTCAAAACACTTGATAATCTGCTCATGAGAATTGATGAATATTTTAGCTGCATGCTAACTTTCACAAGAACTGACCTGATTACTGCTTTTCTGTGTGGGTTCAATGCTGTACGAAAAATTTCCATCGAAGAACATCCCTCTGTAGGCAGATACAATAACATCATAAATATGAGATACTGCTAAAACTATTTCAAAGGCTTTCAAAAAATTTCAAAAAACTATATTTTTTTTTTTTTAGCTTTCCAACTTGTATAAACATGCATTTTTTAAAATAGCTTTAGATATCTCATTATCCAGTATTAACAAGGTAAACATTGAAAAAGTGGAACTTCTATGCGTCTATGTATTAGTGCTGCCAAGATTGTACAATTTTGTCTGGTTACCGTTTGGCCTATTTGTGATTGTGTCAGACAACTGCTGTTGTTACACACCATAGCAGTATGTTGAACATGTAAGAAAATTAGCAGTAAGAGGTGCCAGAGCAGGTTTATATGACAGGATACCAGACTCAGAGACACAGGAGATTCAACCGAACAGGCACATTTATTGTGAAACAGATACTAAGAGTGGTAGATGAGTATAAGAAACATAGAGCCTTAGTAATGGTAACAGGTTGTTATAATGATGTCTTCTTTCTGTACCACGTGGGAAAGCACACACAGACCAGAGGAGAGAAGAGGATGTATGGAGTTTATTCAGACCCAATACTCGCACGTGATTTAAGTGCGCAGAACAGTTCCACAAGCGTAAACACACCCTCGCGAGAGCGCAGAACAGTATGCTTGCGAGATCGCATTTCTGCTCCGCGTGCAAAAACGCAGTCGGCGTGCAGAGGCTTTGACGAGTGCGTGCCATTCTCTTTATGCTCTTGCAACTGCTCAACACTTGCTCGCTCGTCAAGTTTACTTCTGAGACTTTGGAGGCGGGACAATGGCAGACTTCTCTGTTCTGTTGATTGGTCACTTTTCACATGCACTCACCTACAGTCTCTGACCTGTACCTTATCCGTTGTACAGACATCTTAATTTGGCATAACACAATACCTTTTTTCCGTTTTTAAACTCGGGTTACAGTGTTATGTATGCCCTCGGCTTTGGATCTACATATTTGGCACCTTGACAGGAAGTTAGAAATAAATAGTTTGGTATGTGTATTCATAATTGCATTTGTATTGTTAATAATTTTCATGACATTGTTAAAAAATGAGAATTAATAAATGGCTACAACAGTATAACTTACAGCACAAGTTATTATAAATTACAATATGATGTACCCTCTAAAATTGTATTTAAATAGTTTATTTGTTTTGAAAATATTAAAACAGGTTATGCCAGTAAGCAGATATTAGATAACTCAAATTGAATGACTACAGGAGACATTTAATTATATTATTATAGTATGTTTTTACATAGGTCATACATGACATGTAAGTTTAACTAATATATTATATAGCATCATTTTTGTTGACAGATTTAAGAAATCAAAATGTCACTTGTTAAAATACTAACACATAGCTAAGGCACTGTAATACACTAATAATTCGGTAGTAAAACAGGTAATCTGTAGGTGACTGCATGTAGGTGAGTGCATGTTAAAAGTTACCAATCAAATGAGCGGAGGCATCTGCCATTGTCCCACCTCCAAAGTCTCAGAAGTCAACTCAACGAGCAAGAAAGTGTTGAGCAGTTGAGAGAGCAGAGAGAGAAACGTGCACACGCTCGTCAAAACCTCTGAGTTTTTGCACGTGGAGCATAAATGCGCTTTTTCAAGAGTGTGTTTACGCTCGTGGAACTGTTCTGCGTGCTTAAATCACGCGTGCGCGTGTGGTTTTCATGCACACAAGTTTTGGGTCTGAATAAACTCCATAAGTATGGTTCCAGGAGCTGGTTTCAGTTAATAATGTGACGTTTGAACTGAGGCTTCAGAGCTTGTGTCGAGAAAAAATAGGCTTGCCTTATAAAATCTTGATTCGAAGCTTGTGTTGTTAACGTAGAATTCACGTGACCAATGACAAATGAAGCTTTATATCCTGCACAATCTTGGGCTTGTTTCGTTTTGCATGTCAGAACATCGAACCCCAGGTCTTTATTTATGAGTCCTTTGCCTTATTCACATTTTAGTCCCACATAATACTATATAGATAGTATTGAGTGTACATATGGCCTACGTGTGTGTGTGTGATTATGTGCGTGTGAACATCAATCTGTACAGCCCACGGTATATAATCATATGAATATACACTCGTACTGGAATTTTTTGCTACACTTGAACGGGTAAATGTATTATATTGACCATTCATACCCATGTGGTACTCCAAGCTTTATTTGTGCACATAACATTTAAAAAAATGTATCCGAATATCATCTGATGGTTGTTTCGTTCGATGGAGCTTCTTCCGGAAGTGACTGCTATATGTTTTATAAACAGATGCCACTGTTTCCGACACTCTCAAAGCCCTCTTCTAGATCTTAATTCATGTCTTAACCCAAGGTACTGTCTATGTACTAGGTACTGTAAAATTAGGCAGGCGAGGCAGTGGATCCAAGTGCAGTAAGGATTTTATTAAAGAAAAAACTAAGTACAAAGTAATAAAAGATCAAAGAAACAAGGAACTAACATAATCCAAAGAAACACGGAGCAAGCACAGGAAAAAAGACCAAACATTCAAAGACTAGGCAAAGGAAACACTGGGGTTTAAATGCGTTGGGGAAAACAAAGTAACAAGATACACCTGGGAAGATAATTAACGAAGGGCCAATGAACAAAAGAACTACGAAGGACTACAACACAGGACAGGAAACAGGAACTCATACAAACTAGTAAGTAAGTAAAATGTATTTATATAGCACCTTTCACAGACAAGAAATCACAAAGTGCTTTACAACACTATCAGAAAAAAACAAATCAAACATACATGTAAGAAAATATAAACTAAAAACATTTTTTCAAAGAATGTCACAGAGAACCGCCCATCTGTAAATATTAATTAAAAGCTTGTCCAAAAAGGTGCGTCTTTAGATGTTTTTAAAAAGAACAGAGCCAATTGTTCTCAGTATTAGAGGGAGAGAGTGGCCTTGGAGCCACAGCACAGAAAGCACGACCTTTCATCTTAAGACGTGTTCTATGGATAGTTAGAAGGTCCCGGTCAGAGGACCTTAAAGACCGACCAGGAGAATGTACATATAGTAGATCCTGAATATAGGATGGTGCCTGACCATTCAAGGCTCTATAAGTAATTACTAAAATTTTAAACTGCACTCTAAAAGCAATAGGGAGCCAATGAAGATCCTTAATAAGCGGGGTAATGTGGGACCTCTTGCTAGAACTAGTCAAAAGTCTTGCAGCTGCATTCTGTAAAACTTGTAGTAGTTCCAAAGACGATTTGTTCAAACAAGTATTCAGAACATTGCAATAATCCAAGCGAGATGAGACAAAGGCGTGGACAGGCATCTCCATCTCTTTTTTTTGAGACCACAGATCTAATCTGAGCAATGTTCCTAAAATGGAAAAAAACGGAACGAACTACAGACTTTACATGACTGTTAAAGCAGGTAGCTCTGTCAAAAATGACACCTAGGGTTCTTATGTCACTGCGGTCAGATTGTATTAAGCCCCCCATAAACTACTTAATCTTAAGAGTAATATTATTAGGGGCAAAAATCAACCACTCAGTTTTATCATTATTTAGTTGAAGAAAATTGTCTGCCATCCATTTGTTAATGGTGGCTAGACAGTTCAACAGAACTGACAGTTTATCTAGACTATCAGGGTTAAAATAAATATATAACTGGATGTCATCGGCATAAAGACGATAAGATATTATTTTAAAACTGTTCATAATCTTGCCAAGAGGAAGCATATACAGATTGAACAACAGAGGACCAAGCACAGACCCTTGAGGCACACCGCAGGACAAGGAACAGGATCTGACATACAGTATAAGATCCTATAGACATGGAAAAACTCCTATCATAGAGATAGGAAGATAACCATTCCAAAGCCGACCCGGAAATGCCCACCAGGGAGTACAGTCTATTAATCAAAATGCAGTGGTCAACCGTGTCAAATGCTGCACTAATATCTAACAGAACTAACACAGAATAATCACCTGCATCGGAGGCCATCAAAATGTCATTTGAGACCCTGATTAGGGCAGTTTCAGTGGAATGTTTTTTACGAAAGCCAGATTGATATTTATCATAGATGTTGTGGGCCTCCAGAACAGCATTCAACTGCTCTGCCACAACCACAAAAAAATTTTTTAGAGATGAACAGCAATTTAGAAATAGGCCTATAGTTGTTCAATGATGTAGCATCAAGATTACTCTTTTTCAAGAGAGGCTGAACAACAGTATGTTTGAAACACCTAGGGACCTGGGCATACTTTAGAGAAAGGTTAACAATTGAAACCAAACATGGGCCAATAGATGTAATGGATTTCATAACCATAGATGTAGGCAAAATATCCACAGGGCTTTGGGAAGACTTTATCCTACTCACTATCTTACTTAAATCATTTAGAGAAATAGGGCAAAAGGAATCCAAGATTTGAAGACCTTCAGAATAAACTTCAAGAGTGTTTACTGATGATACAATGCTATTCCTGACAGCCATAACCCTATCCACAAAATGAGATAAAAAATGATTGCAGTCCTCAATAGAAAATACAGGAACAGGCAATGTAACAGGAGAAACTATGCTATTAATAGTCTCAAACAGAGCCTTCGGATTCCTTTTGCCAGTAGTTATCAGATTCTTGAAATACGATGCTCTAGCATCTTTAATCATCTCATTCAAATCTGACAAGAGCTCTTTTAGCTCTTTGCAGGCGATGGACTTGGAGCTGAGTAGCTTTCCACAGACGCTCAGTCTTCCGACAAACACGCTTGAAACCGCGGATTGCGTCATTTATCCACGGAGATGTATTAACTGCAGGGATTTTCCGAGTTTTAAAGGGAGCCACACTATCCAGTAGCAGGGTGCACTGATAATTAAACAACTGCAAAGTAATATCGATGTCATTTGAAATGAGAACCGAACTTACGTCAAAAGCGGATGAGAAATTTTCAAAAGCAAATTGGCTGATCATGCGAGAGCAGGACACCCGCTTAACAGGCAGTGGATCCTCAATAAAAGCAAGATCAAATAAAACACATTTATGATCACTAACATGAACATCTTCAATGCAAACAGCGCCGATGTTTAAACCATGAGAGAAAACTAAATTGAGCGTATGCCCCTTATCATGCTTAAGAGACATGTTGAATGAAATTAAAAGATTCCATTATGTATAAAAAATTCAAAGCAGTACTGCAGGCAGTATTGTCAACATGAATATTAAAATCACCAACAACAATCAGACTGTTCAACTTAATAATGGATGATAGAAAATCTGTAAAATCCTTCTGAAAAGGGGCCACTGGACCAGGCGGTCGATAAAGTAAAATACAATAAAAAAGTGTAATCGACCGACCTTAGTTATCTGTAGTTCAAAAGAAGAGTATGTATCAGCGCTCATCGACTGGCAATTAAAATTACTTTTAAAAGCCACAGCAAGTCCTCCAGCGCGGCCCACAAGCTTTGGCGTGCTGATAAATAACCAATCCGCAGTACAAAGCTCAATCAAATGGCAGTACTTCATACTTCGTTGCCAGGTCTCAGTCAGCAGCGTAAAATCCAGATTTTTAGACGTAAATATTTATTTGAGCAGAAATTACTTGTTTGTGATTGAGCAGGCGTTTATCAGGGCCATCTTGAGCGGTACAGATCCAACACGGAGGCCGGCGGTAGTGACCTCAGATGCCCAGCGCATCATACTCCGCGATCAGCAGAAGAGATTCTCAGAGGCAGCCGGACCAAAGCCCTGGAGACATCCAGAAAAACGGTGCGAAGACACGACGGTCTGGAACCATCACGACAATGCCCCGCCCTTAAGAGTCTCTTAGAATGCACCTGTCTCCCTGCCCTTTTTCCTCTCCTTCTCCGCCGCTTCTTTGTGCGTCCCATTAGGCCTTCTCCATTTCGCATACATATAGCAGATGCAGAAGGACATATGTACGGGGCTGAGAACGCAACCGAGCCGTTCCAGGAACAAACGCCACCGCACATGACCATATAAGATCGAATCGACAGCATCGTTTGGCAATCGTACATCCATGCAGTAGACACAACATATGTGGACAAACTTAACAACAGTGTAGCGTAGAAAACTAATGCGCCAATGCCAAACAGCGGCAATGCCAAACACAGGCGCCATCCTCGCCAAATAAAAGTCCACAAGACAAGGGAAAACAGACTGGAATCGTAACAGAGCCACCCCTCTAAGGAACGGGTCCCTGGAAACCCTAACAAAAAGTCCAGGTGGGAGATGGAGCGGAGGTGGAACAGGGGGCAGAATGGAGGGCCAGGCCCATGAACAGTGCTAGGCCGTGGAGCAGAGGCGGTTCTGTGCCGTGCAGCAAAGGTGCAGGCAGGGCTGGGCACACAGATATATCACACAGATATGTGGTGCAAAATGAGAGTGTGTGCGAACTTGTGTCAGAGACTCGCAGCAGCAGATTCAAGCAGTTGTAGTTATGTTCTTGTGTTTGTGCAAGAATAAAACCTTTAATTTGTGAGAAAATAATTTATTTTATAATACAAGCATTCAACTCTCATTGCATGAATTCACATACTGTTTGCGGATGTGTAAAACACGTCTATGAACGCACGTCTTTTGGTGCAGGTGTGTGAATGTGTTTTGCACCATATTAACTGCAGCATTTGTAGCAAAAAATGTGAGTGCACAATTATCGAGTTTGCAACTTTTGATCAAATTTTGACTTCAAATGTACTGATACACATGTGTGGCCGACCTCTACAACTACAAATTCCACTCTCACAGGTGCTCAGTAGTTTTGCACGAAAAATACCTTCATACTAGACCGATCGTCCTTCATCTTGCGTGTGTGTTTCATCTTCCAAACCTTCAGAAGTAAATAAAACGATTGTGGAGAGTTCATGCTTTTCTATGACATTGGCCAGGGGCGTGTGCCATGCATGTGAATCACCCAAACTATTTACCCTGTTAATAGTGTGAGGGTGTATCCCATTTCAGGTCATTAGATCATAACTTGATATAACCGTACCGCTCCTTGGTTTCATACAGATTACATAAATTGTATGTTTGACTTGCTTCAATTAAAAGTAGACACTTCAAGCTTTCTAAAGACATACTGTATCTCTCGTGTCTATCTGACTTTCCTAATTTAAAAGTAAAAAAAACACGTTTTGTCTTCTTCAAACACACACAATTACCACAGTAAAGTAGGGTTTTGTACCTCAATGTGCTTTCCTGTAGAAGTGCACGTACTTCATTATACCATCACATTTATCAATGCCACTCCAGATTAGAAAGGCAACAAGCCAAACAGCACAGAAAGAGACTTATCACCAAAATAAAAAAAAATATATATATTATAACACATATGAATTATGATCGGCGTGCTTTGGGTTGCACACACAGGACAGACGCTGCCTTTCAGTGGGATCATATAACGAACACAGACTAGAATTACTACACAATACCAGTTTCAAAAGCAACACCTCATGAGAGCGCACTCAGCAAAGAAAACCGGTGACTACACTAGCTTAGAGTAAACAGAGAGTCACCAGAAAATAAACTACAGTGAACTAAACGTATGGAACTGACCATAGTCAAGATCACATGTCTCAAATAAAGCTAAGAAACATGTGCACTGTGCACATCAGCACCCAGAATTAAAAGAGTTGGCACGGCGGCCTAATAATCCTAAATAATTTACAATTGGATGATCAAATTACTTGACAAACACAGTCTTCCTCCTGCTGTTTTGAACAACGTTTATCAGCATTTGGCTTTTCTTCTGAGACTTGATAACAAAGTCCATCCACATCCCAGATAGCACACATACGTCTGGTTTACGTCTATTTGACGTCTGCATTTACATCTGCAAGACATCTACAATACATTGTTTGCTCATCTGCAATACATCTCGGAGATGTCTGCTGTCAGACGTCATATAGACCTCTAGAAGATGTCTGTAAGATGTGTATGATTTAGAATGGATGTAAAGCTGCTCTTTCTAAGATGTTTAGCAGATGTTTTTACGCAGCAGATCTTTACCAGACGTATTACAGACGTTCAGACGTCTCCGAGACGTATTGCAGATGAGCAAACTATGTATTGTAGATGTCTTGCAGATGTAAATTCAGACGTCAAATAGATGTAAGCCAGATGGATTGTGCTATCTGGGATGCTGCTTATGAGTCTGCTTGTGAACAACAAAGTGTGTTTCTTTAGTGGATATTCTCAGTGGATTGTTCCCTTGGACCTTGCTTGCCGCGGAGTCTCACATTGTGGACAACTCTGCCTGCAGAGCGCAGCGAGAGACACTCTCTCTGCTTTTTCCCCGGCCACCTCGCCCACCAGCCCGTCCGTCTCCCTCATCCCCCCTGGCAGTGTGCTTGAGCCTGCAATCACTGCCCCTTACGCTCAGATCCCTGTTCTGGCAGTTCCCCACCTGAACTCTTGTGACTCTAGTGATCGTTCTCTCTACTTGTGAGGGTTTAATAAAGTTTGTGAGTAATCCCTGCATCTGACTCCAGTGTCTGTCTTAACATACTGATGCGTACTGGCCCACTTTAAGCACTGATCTAATCCATGACTTTGTCAAGATGTGACCACAATAGGCTGACAACGTCACAGCATTTTTACAACCAGATACTGTGGTGACAAATCAAGGAATTTGGAACAACTTTTGTGGTTGCCATAACATAACTTGTTACGTTGCCATGACGCGAGTTTGGTCCTCAGATTATGTTGATTAATAGTCACGTATTTTGGCTAGCTGAGGGAAAACTTCCTTGTACTTTTGAATACATTATGCTTGTATATTTCCTATACTTCGTTTAAATGTAAAGAGTAAAATAAATATTTAAATTAACTAGTATTGCACATATTTGAAATTGCAGTTGAGTGACTGCATCAAGTACTCTGCTCTTCCATTTGTAATATAACTCGCAATTTGCGAACTTAGTTTAAAAAAATGGCCCAGTTTAGATTCCTAGCTTAAGTTGTAATAATAACCGAGTTTTAACTATTTTGCATTTGATTTATGCAATCGAATCCTTTGCCAGTATGTCAGACTAACCCAAAAAATTAAAATGGCTTATTTTATTTGCATTGAAATGTATCAAGCCGCTTTTTGGGATTTCACCATGAGATGCTTTTTATGCAATATTTATAATCAGGAGTTCCCATTAATTCTGTGCCCAACTTTATTAGGTGTGTATAACCATTCTTATCCTCAACTCCAAAACTTGAAGATTAAAATGTTATATGTTTTGGAAATAAATCAGGCAGATTAACAATTTAACATGTGTAAGGAAAGAGAAGACTGATATAAAGAC
This sequence comes from Triplophysa siluroides, assembly GCA_006030095.1. NCBI lineage: Eukaryota > Metazoa > Chordata > Actinopteri > Cypriniformes > Nemacheilidae > Triplophysa > Triplophysa siluroides. The sequence continues at coordinate 1,125,053 of VCII01000015.1, forward strand.
TAATATTTTCATCAGTATCCCCAGCATATCCACTCGCTCATTGTGGCAGCAGCCAAGTCTTTAAAACAGAAGCTTGCACCTGAAATAGTAAACTCACTGCCACCTATTAATAGCACGGGTTATCCACAATATTCCAACCTGCCACATTATAATATGGAATTTATGTACATTTCACTGTACATGTGGTTAAATATTCATGGTGCAAACTGTCACTTTGCACCACCTTTCAGTATTTTTGGAAAACTAGTTTCACATGTATATGTTTTTACCTGCTACCTTTACATTTCTGCATGTATTTAATGCTGTGTTAATAGGCATTCTGTTTGACTATAGCTACTGCTGTAATACTATAATAGAAACAATGCTGTGATGCAGTATGGTAAAATTAGAGTGCTGCACCTCAGGAGGAGGGACACCACCACGAGCGGAGAGAAATACAATCTACTCCTGCAAGCAAGCAGTATCATGTGGTTACATACTGATCATGTTACTGTAGTGTAGTTAATATCTGCAGTGCATTTATATTATATTATATAATTTTTATTTTCTGCGTTTTATTTATACTCATTATATATGGTGATAGCAAAATTCCTGTTTCACAAACAGAATACTGTCTCCAAATATAATGTTATGCATAAAATAAAAACAAAGCTGAACCCTGAACACTTAGCATCCCGGAACACTTAGCATTCACTATGTATATTATAAGTGAACTGCGCTGCATTATTGAAGAAGATAAAAAGTCGTTGCTCACTCTAGGCCATAGCAGGTGGAAAGAGCTGCCCATGATCTCAGAATTCCTCTTACACAGCCATGATAGTAACAGTGCTCTCCTCCCTGAATACAAAACATTATTAGTATTAAAAAACACATCATATACAACAAAGTACAATAATTATGCAATTGACATTTAATGTAATAATGAGCTACATAGTACAGTGCTGTGAAAAAGTATTTGCCCCCTTCCGGATTTTTGCATATTTTTCATGCTTTAATGATTCAGATCGTCCAACTAATTTTAGTATTAATCAAAGAAAACCAAAGTAAATACAAAATGCAGTTTTTAAAAGCTGGTTTTATTTATCATGGGAAAAAACAATCCAAAAATTTCTGACCCTATATGAAAAAAGAATTGCCCCCCTTAGTAAATCATGAATTAACGGTGATTAATTGAATAACTGAGTTAAATTTCACTAGCCACACTCAATCCTTATTACTGCCAGACCTGTTGAATCAAGAAATCACTTAAGTAGAACCTGTCTGACAAACTGAAGTAGTCTAAAAGATCTCAAATAGCACCACATCATGCCGTGATCTAAAGAAATTAGAGAAACAGAGTAATTGAAATGTATCAGACTAGAAAGGGTTACACAGCCATTTCTAAGGCTTTGGAACTCCAGCGAAACCACAGTGAGAGCCATTATCCACAAATGGAGAAAGCATGGAACAGTGGTAAACTGTCCCAGGAGTGGCCGGCCTACCAAAACTCGTCCAGGAGGTCATAAAAGATCCCAGAACAACATCTTAAGAACTGCAGGTCTCTCTTGCTTAGGTTAAGGTCAGTGTTTATGATTCTACAATTATAAAGAGACTGTGCAAAAATGGCATCCATGGGAGAGTTCCAAGGCGAAAACCACTGCTGACCAAAAAGAACACAAAGGCTCGTCTCACATTTGCTAAAAAACATCTTGATGATCCCCAAACCTTTTTGGGCAAATATTCTGTGGACTGATGAGACGAAGGTTGAATTTTTTGGAAGGTGTGCGTCCTGTTACATCTGACATAGACCTTACACAGCATTTCATTAAAAAAATATGGTGGAAGTAGTGTGATGGTCTTGTGCTGCTTAGCCGCTTCAGGACCTGGACGACTGGCCATAATTGATGGAACCATGAATTCTGCTCTCTACCAGAAAATCCTAAAAGAGAATGCCCGGCCATCAGTTTGTGATCTCAAGCTTAAACGCACATGGGTAATGCAGCAGGACAATGATCCAAAACACACCAGCAAGTCCACCTCTGAATGGCTAAAATACCTTAATAAAGGTTTTGGAGTGGTCTAGTCAAAGTCTAGACTTAAATCCATTTAAAATGCTGTGGCATGACCTTAAAAAGGCTGTTCATGCTCGAAGACCCTCCAATGTGGCTGAATTAAAACCGTTCTGCAAAGAAGAGTGGGCCAAAATTCCTCCACGACGATGTGAAATACTCATTGCAAGCTATCGCAAACGCTTGAATGCAGTTGTTGCCGCCAAGGGTGGCACAACTAGTTATTAGGTTTAGAGGGCAATTACAGTTTCACATAGGGTCAGAAATGTTTGGGTTGTTTTTTCCCTCAATAAATAAACCATCATTTTAAAAACTGCATTTTGTATTTATTTGTTTGATGATCTGGATCATTTAAGCGTGACAAATATGCAAAATAATAATAATAATCAGGAAGGGCGCCAATACTTTTTCACAGCACTGTATATTTATACAATCCTCTGTAGCACTTTATTTTTTACTGTGCCATTACAAGTACTTACTAAAGTAAAAACATAATTATGCATAATGACATGCTACTAAACGTTAACCAAGCCCTAATTGTAAATCTAACCCTATAGTAAGTATGTTTTAATTCATGTTACTCAGCACTTACACCTTAAAATGAAATGTAACCCAATCCTCAAATATGACAGTAACCATGTCAAAAGTCCCTCTTCAAAATAGATCAGATCACTTTTCCAATTATAGTCTGGTCTTTGGATATGGTTTGTATCCCTCTTCCACTTTCAATTACATTGATTTATATTACCAGGCACCGTTCATTCAATTACGCAAGGTTCTGGATGGGGTGTAAGAGAGTAGAAGGGTGTGACAGTATGACGGTGCAGGTTCTGTAGGCAAGAGTCAGTGACTTAAACCTATGCCGAGCCTCAATCCGTAGCCAGTGGAGAGAGATGAAGAAGGGCATCACATGAGCTTCTAAGGCTCCTGGAAGATAAAGCGCGGTTCTGCGTTTTGAACCAGTTGGAGTGGTTTGATTGCCTTGGCAGGAAGACCAGCAACGAAAATGTTACAGTAGTCAAGCCTAGAGATTACAAGGGTCTTTACAAGTAACTGAGCTGCATGTTCAGTGATCTCCTGATCTTCCTGATGTTGTACAATGCAAATCGGCATGGCCATGTTGTTCTTGTAATGTGATCACAGAAGGACAACAAGTCATCAAAGATGACTCTGAAGTTAGTGGCTGTTTATAAGAATTGATGGTTGTATTGCTCAGTTGGATGGTGAGAGCATGTCGTACCATGGGGTGGGTCGGGAATCCAAGCAGCTCTGTTTTGACAAGGTTCGGCTGGAGATGGTGATTGTTCAACCAAGCTGAGATATCTTCCAGACAGGCTATAATGCGTGCTACAGTTAGATCATCTGGGTGAAAAGAGAAGTAGATCTGGGTGTCATCAGCATAGCAGTGGTAAGAAAACCTGTCTGACTGTATGACAGCTCATAAGGATGTTGTGTCGATGGAGAAAAGAAATGGTCCGAGCACTGATCCCTGAATGACCCCTGTAACCACGTGGTGAGCTTTGGACAACGCGCCTCTCCATGACATCCTGAAAGATCTGAGAGGTAGCATTTAAACCAGAGAAGAGGGTTACCAGTGATCTCTAGAGATGATAGGGTAGCAAGTAGGATCTGATGATTGACAGTATCGGATGCTGCAGATAAGTCTAGCAGAAATAGGACAGAGGATTTGCATTCTGCCTTAGCCAGCCACAGTGCTTCCATGACCGACAGCATTGCAGTCTCGGTGAAATGCTTGCTTTTGAAGCCTGACTGGGTGGCATCCAGTAGTTTGTGCTGAGTTAGGAAGGTAGACAACTGGATGAAAACAACCCTTTCAAGTGTTTTCGCAATGAACGGGAGAAGTGAGACAGGTCTAACATTATTCCACAGAAAGTGGGACAGGTAAAATGACATTCTAGAGATAAGCATGGCTGAAATAACATAATAATGTTAATTGTTGTAATTAAGACTTTTGACAAGGTTTACTATTTGGCCTATATGGCTTCATAGTGTACAATTTCATTTATTACTTGCATTATGAAAGTGTATGTAAACACAGGAATTGTTTACTAGTATTATGTCTATAGTAAAATTATATATATATATATATAAAAATAAACACCTGAAAAAAATATAAAACAAAACAAAATATACTGCATTTTGAGCTGCTTTACTTGACAAGAGTATAAATTATCAACCTTGAGGTTTACTTTAAACATTGTTTTGCGCTGCACTGTTTCCTCAATATTTCCGACTGTCACTGAGGAGCCCATGCATATGACAAAGAAAGTTGATCCATATTGGTCCTCTTGTGTGCATTCAAAGTGCTGATTGGCTCGCAGATAGAACCTTATCGAACCAAATAATAATTTGATTTTGTAGATATAGCCTTTCTGTTTTCCTTAAAAGTCCCAAAATGTACAGATTTAAAAAAATCATGGCATACTGTAAATAAGTTGTCACATAATAAGAATATGTGATTAACTCAATTTTGACAAAATGTCAGATAGAACCTTGTAATTCTAAGGCCACAATATATTATTTAAACTGAGCAGGGCAGATAACGTGAGAAAGTTTAATCTAATTGTTGTGGAGTAGGCGGGTGAGACCGTGAGTCGAGGCTGGTGAGTAAGTGTTCAGCTGTGCACGCAACGGCCTCGTATCACGAAGGAGATCGGGAGCATAAGAGAACGAGCGACCGGACCGTCACTGGGAGAGGACCGGGCCCGGACACATGTTAAGTTTATATTTATGTTTGTGTTGCCAGCAGTCGTCCGTGAGGGGCTGCCGGCTGTTTATTTAAGTTGTTATTATTTGATTAAATGTTTAAATGTCTGCCGGTTCCCGCCTCCTTCCTTCCTATTAATGAACCTTTCTACACTAATCTACTGTATAAGCGGTGATGCTGACACACACATTGTGTCGTGTCACATTTTGTGTCGTGTCACATTAGCCCTGTGATATCCATGTTGTCATTTTCGAGTCGTGTTACGTCACTAGTGTTATCTTTGAGTGCAGTGATGTGACAAAAGTTAATCATAAGCACTGCTACCACATAATAAGCACATAATTGTGCCACACAAGTTAGTAATAAGCCCAACTGGTTTATGCCAGCATTCCAGACCCAAGGAAAGCCAGAGCACCCAGTAATGAACCCAGTGAGTGTGGGTAGAGTTGTTGATAGTGATGATAATGATTATGATGAGTGAGTATCAGTTTTCATGTATGATTGTGTATCTTCAGCATAACAATGGAAAGAAATTCCCAAGCGACTGATGACTTTACCGAGGAGGAGCATGTAAAGAATGAATAAGATAGGTCAGAGAATTGATCCTTGTGGAAGCCCGTAACCAACAGCATGTGAACAGGATCTTAACCTTTCTATGGAAGACTAATGGGGTGGTGTTGAGAAAAATACTCTGGTCAATGGTATCGAACGCTGCAGAAAGGTCCAACAGGACCAGGAGTGATGGTGAACCAGCATCAGCCGTCATCAGCAGGTCATTTGTAACTCTCACTAAGAGTTTATGTGCTGTGAGCAGAGCGGAAGCTAGACTGAAACTTTAAAAAAATGTTGTGATTGAGGTGGTCCTGAAGGTAGCTGGCAACTACTTTCTCTATAACCTTAGGAAAAAATGGCAGATTGGATATGGGCCTATAATTAGCAGGAGTTTGAGGATCAAGGGATTCTTGATAATAGTGGTTTGATTATAGCTGTTTTAAAGGCAGACAGTACATGGCCAGACTGAAGGGATTGATTTATTGTCTTGGTGATAATGGGACTGAGAGCAGAAATATTTGTTTTCACCAGAGCTGTAGGGAAGGGGTCGAGGGCACATAGGTGGAGGATCTCATCCCCTGATGGCGTCCTCAACCTCAAGTTGAGGGATTTCTGGGAAGCAGAAGAGCAGCCTCGAAATACCAGACTGCGGGTCGGCAGTTTGGACAGACGATGAGGAAGGGACAGATAAGGAGGAGCGAATAGGTCTAAAATAGGTTGAAAAAAGGGTTTTATGGTGGAGAACAACTGTTTGGAATCGCCAGGGCTATTTTGAATAATATGTGAATGGCACTATTTAAAACATATGATAAACTTCTGTACATTTATTTAAACACTATATATTTATTGTCTAAATTTTTACTATTTAATGCATTATTATCATTATTATTTAATTTTCAGTTTTTCTTATCTAAGCGTTTTATTTCATCTTTACAATTTAATTATATGTATGCCTGAACTATCATGTACGTTTGCACTATGTGTGCAATGGATGCTCCTGACACTGGAAATGCTGGGTGGCTAGTCATTTTGGAAAACCACTAGCCACAGTATCATGCTCTGTTTACAAGTATAAGTGTATGATTTGTTAACTTTATTATTCATTAGATTTATTGACAAAAATAAGTTGAATGATTTACAGCATTTATAAGTAATATTTGGTATAATTATTACCACACCCTGGGCCTCACTGATTTTCAAACCCTGGCTACGGCCATGAGCATCACTCTAAGCAATATTAAAACATGACAGCACAAAGTACAAAGCATTGTGCTAAAACATACTAGCGTAATGCTAAACGTCAAAAAATGTTAGCATTGTGAAGAAAAAGGTTACTGTAATAAAGCAGAAACTTGGCAGAGAGCAGATCCACATGCAAACAATGAATTTAATAAAGTAAACAAAACAAAGAGCAAAACTCAGGTAATCCATAAGACAACAAGACAAACACAGGCACACTGGAAACACTAGGGCTTGAATACACAAGGGATAAACGAGAAAACAAGAAACACTTGGGGAGACAATAACAACTATCAACTAAAAGTCCACACAGTACAGGGGAAACAAGGCTTATGACAGAGCCCCCCTTAGGGAGCAGCTTCCAGACGCTCCAAACCAAATGTCCAGGAGGGAGGTGGGGCGGAGTCAGAAACAAGGGGATGGACGGAGGGCTAGGCCTGTGGAGCAGGCAGGTCTGGACGATAGGAAGGAGCAGGCAGGGATGGAGGCCATGTACAAGCAGGAAGGGCTGGGCGGCCATGATGGCAGCGGGCTCCGGCAAGTGGTCCATCTTGGCTGGAGACTCTGGATTAGCGGCCATCTTGTCTATAGACTCTGGTGTGGCGATCATCTCACCTGGAGACTCTGGTGTGGCGGTCATCTCGACTGGAGACTCTGGCGAGGCGGCCATCTTGGCAGTGGGCTCTTGTGAGGTGGTCACCATGATGACCGGGCTGGCCACCATCAACGTGGGGCGTGCAAGTTGCTGTGATGGGCCTGGCTCCTTGGTCAACAGAGCCTGAGGTTTACTGAGCCCCCAAAAATGTTTATAAGGAGCACCCTCCTCCATCTTGCCCATGGTGAAGGAGGATCCAACAAAAGAGAGTGCATGGTCCAAGAAATGTTTAAGGGACCCCAGAGGACCAAAACTGTGTTCTTTGAGCGGTTGATGTGGCCATACAAAAATAAATCTATAATTGAAAAATCTGGGAGGTTGGTGTAGTCTCGTGTAGCACTTATCATCGCTTTCTTTGGCCAAGGCCCGCCCAAGAGGCTATATGACTGTCAGGTAAAGCAACCAATGTTTCATATTGTGCCGCGCCATGTTTAGAGGCGTGGAAATGTCCCCGCAGTTACAGACTGGAGTACATTCACAAACGTGTCAAAAGTTAACGGCAAAAAAATTATTATAAGTTTATGCGATGAACCTCGCATACTTTTGAGAATTTAAGCATTTAGTCGATCTTGATGAATTCTTATAGCAACAGTTGTAAACACGGCAGCTTACTTCTTAGATCAGACTGCTTTGTGTTGTTTTCAGGCGGACCGTTAAAGAACGCGTCACACACGTCTCCTGGAAATCCTGTGAAATTCAGATGACGACTTTGAATGTGCTGAAGTGTTTCCAGAAAAGAGTGCTTTATGCATCAGGGCCAGTTGCACTATCTGTGCGTAAGTTACAAATAAGCCTAGTTTTGAATGAAACGGGCACTAAGTTACAACTTACGCAGTACTAAATATTAATGAGTTGCACAATTCAACTTAGTTGAAGCGTAACGTTACGTATAAACGAAACATTTATGGAAGCCTACAGTCAGGAGTAACTGGAGGAATAAAAAAAACAGCCTTGCTTAACTAGAGTTGTCCAGGGCCTGGACAAGGAGTTGTGCCGCATACTCAGTGAGATAGGGTCTAACCTTCCTAATGTTAAGGAAACCATATCAGCATGACCGCATTGTCTTTACAATGTGATCATTGAATGACAGCTTTTCATCAAATATGTCTCTGAGGTTCCTAGCTGCTTTGGAAGTTGTGATTGTGGTATTGCCAAGTTGGATGGTGGGTTGTGTTGCACCGTCGGGTGTGCTGGAAACACGAGTAGTTCTGTCTTGGCAGGGTCCAGCTGTAGGTGATGCTTTTTCATCCAAGCTGAGATGACTTCTATGTGTAGGCTATTAAGCGTGCTGCTACGATGGTATCATCTGGGTGAAACGAGATGTAAATCTGGGTGTCATCAGCATAACAGTGATACGAGAAGCTGTGTGCCCTGGGGGATCATGTGGAGAGCAGTGGACAGCAAGCCCCTCCATGATACCTTGAAGGATCTGCCGGAGAGCTAGGATTTGAACCAGTGCAGAGGAGTGCCTGAGATTCCTAGAGATGACAGTGTTGCTAGCCGTATCTGGTGATTGACAGTGTCGAATGCTGCAAATAAGTCTAGCAGAATCAGGACAGAGGATTTAGATTCCGCCTTGGCTAGCGGAAGTGCTTCTGTGACCGATAGCACTTAAGTCTCAGTGGAGTGGTTTGTTTTGAAGCCAGACTGCTTGTCAACCAGTAGTTTATTCTGGGATAGGTGGGAAGACACCTGGTTGAAAACTGCCCTTTCAAGTGTTTTTGCAATAAATGGGAAGAGAGAGACAGGTCTGTAACTGTAGGTAGTAGAAGGGTCCAATGTGGGTTCCTTAAGTAGGGGCATGACCTTGGCCTATTAGAATGTGGATGGAAAAGTGCCGGTGAGCAGGGAGGTGTTGATGATGTGTGTGAGTGCAGGTGTGAGTGTGCTGGATAAGGCCTGAAGGAGATGGAATGGGATTGGGTCAAGGGGACAGGTGGTGCGATGGCTGGAGAGAAGTCTGGTGACTTCAGTTTCAGTCAGTGGAGCGAAAGAGGAGAGTTCAATGTTTGAAGTGACGGTAGTGTGTAGTCCCTCAGAATATTTCCGATTATTGTTAATAAGCGAACCTATGCCTCCTCCTCTTCCAGTTTGGCGAGTGAGAGAAGAAGTAGTTTGTTGAGAGAGCAGCGGGTGTGGCTGAGTCTTCAGGACGAATCCATGTCTCAGTAATACCTAGAATGTGGATGTCAGACTGGCTAGTAAAAGCATGGATGAAGTCAGTCTTGTTCACAGCTGACTGACAGTTCCAGAGACCCAGAGACAGAGGTGTAGAAGGGGAGGTGTGAATGGGACATGCGTGAGAGGAAGTGCGTCGTGGCTTGCGTCTTGGGTGAGAACACTGTCAGCGGTGGAGTACAGGAATACACTAGAAACACATGATGTGAGTATACAATGAAATGAAAGCAAAGGTATGTTAAATATAGTGATGGGCCTTGGCGTTTTTTTTTTGCTCGGTGGAGTTGCCCAGGTAGAGTCGCAGGTCTTTACACTCATCGGTCTTTACACGAGGAGGGCTGCACACGAGGGCTTAGCGCAGAAAGTATGTGTTTAGATTAGCGCGAACAGAATACAGCTGAACCCGCCTTCTCGATTAGCAAAACAAAGCATGAACAACTTGAATGGGCCACGGATTAAACAGCGATCAACTGGCTCCGTTCTTTTAAGTGCAAAATTATAATGTCAAGTCGTAACGAGCGGCTAACGGCAACTTAATGTGACTTCAGTAACACAGTACACAACGGTAGAAAAACGCCAACACCTCAGCGCTCAGTCAAGGAGTAGATTCAATAAACAAGCGCAAATAATCTTAACTAACAAAAGGCAACAGTCTAGTCAACAGTTAAAACAAGGTAACAGGGTAAATAGCAGACTTACGCACTACTGCAGACTTCTGCTGACTAATCGCTTCTCCAAACACAGGGAACTTGACAAAACAATGACTGACAAAGGCACACTGGAAACTGGGGCTTAAATACACAGAGATAAATGAGAAGACAAGAAACACCTGGGGAAAAAATCAACAAGGGCCAATGAACAAAACACTACAAGAACTACAAAATGAAAACAATGAAACAGGAATAACAACTATCAACTAAAAGACCACACACTACAGGGGAAACATAAATGACAGTAACTCACATTAAATCATGCCAAATAATAGAACCATGTTACATAATGCTAAAACATGTAAGTCTCTTGTATTTCTCCCTACCATACTCTGAAAGGGTCGTCCATCCTCATCAAAGTGCCGTTCAACATAAGTAGAAGACAAGAGATCACTGCACGCACACACACACACACACACACACAAATAGATTAATATGTTGCATGTGAATGATGATGCATACATTTTTCTTCTAGCACATACAATTATGTTTGGTTTTGGACGTACTGATTGAGCTCCAGGTCTAGAACAAAAGTCATCCCAAACGCCTTCACCAGAAATGAGACCTGAGCCAGATGAATAGGCTGAGAGAACGAAAGATAAACAGACACATGATCAGTTAGTTACATGCTTTATAAAAATGTAAATTTTACGCAGATAACTTACAAAAGAGTTGATCAGTAAACATCAGTGGTGTGTGGTCCAAATTAGCTGTAAATTCTCTGCATACCCAGGTCATCTGTGAGACTAAGTTTGGGGACTTTGTAATTAATATTAAACGGGTCCTATTACAACCTTTTACAAGATCTTTATTTTGTGTTTACGGTCACGTCATGTGCTTTTTAATCTGCACCTGATTCTGGGATCTCTGACATGCTGTGAAAGACTGACTAAAGCATGAGCCAAAAGTCTCTCAGTGCGGGATGTTAAAAACACTAGCATTGGTTTGAGCTACAGATGCACCGATTGCAATTTTCTTGGCCGATTCCATTTTCCGATTTTATTATAAATGAAACGTGACGATTCTGATTTTCTATCCACAACCTATAATTGACAGTATATATAAAAGCACATTTACTTTTCTTCAATGCACATTTTTTATAATAGTAATGTTATTTTCATAAGACAAATTTTTGAACGTTACAATTTCCCCAAATACAGTTCTTAAAGCTACATTAAATTACAGGATCTTATCTCACCTAATTATCTCTGAAATTGAAGAACTCTGTGACCGAAAAGAAGTAGAAATAATAAATATCACTTAAATAAATATCACTTTATTGACCCGTATGTCTTTTGTACTAATCTCACAAAAGTGTAAGATTACAAGCGTATGAATAAAATAGTACCTTAACTTTATTCTGGTCTGTTCCTGTTCATGAAACTAACATTGCTTTATTTTCTGAAATGTAAAATAAATAGTTTTTTATCTTGGTTCTGTAGAACTAAAAGACGTGGGTTGGTTCAATTTAGCTGCAACTTCAAAAAAATGTAAATATAAATGTATCATCACATTTCTTGTGCTAGTAAATAACTGAATCAGATAATCACATAAATAGGTTGATTTATTCATTTTTTTATATTTGGGATTTTAACAAAAAAGCAAGTAGAAGTCATGTTGAATGTCATTTTACCTACGTGAAATTACCATAGTTTAAACGTAAGACAAAGCACTCAGGTTGAATGGAATTTATGTTTGTTTAACACAGAGTGAACGACTCGAGCATGAGTTTAGCATGTGTCCGAGTTTTTTAGCATCACTGTTGTTAGCCTACACACCCCAAGTAGACTGAGCAACAAGAGATGAACTACAGTGCACCTTTTAACTGTACAGTACATGATGCGTGTGCACGCACGTGCAGTCAGCGGATATGAGTGATGCTTGTCAGTCAGCAGAGACGAGCCTAGAAAGACAGGCTGTGCACACGCACGTTTACATGTTTACTTGCGGCTTTGAGTGTACTGACGGCTGTGGCGTTATTGCCTGCGTCGAAGATCAGCTTGAAATTACTTATACTACTTATAAGACACCTACTGGTGTATATATGTAATATATGACAAAAATGGTCACTGAACGAATCAGTGAATGAGTCTGAACGAATCATTTTGGTGAACGAACTTAAAAATAAAACACTCAAATGAATCAAAATTGCCATCACTAGGGGCCATTAACATCTAAAAAAAAGGGGGAATCACAATTATTTAGAAAAACATTGTTCTTGCCAAATTGCACGCTTTTGTGGATTTCATTAAAATCTCATGTATAGAATTCATGTTTTCACATTTTTTAAATAAGAGAAGACTTTATAGTATAACTGTTGGATTTTGTGAGGCCCTGGGCAGTGGGGGTCCCTAAGATTGTCACCACCTTTCACCCCACTAGCGACGGCCCTACTGCTGGGTACAAGAGATGAGCACTGTGGGTGTGAAATATGATCAGTTTGCAACACTGGGAAAGGCACAGAAATTAAATACGTTCTTAATGAACGTGGGGAGTCGGGACATACACTCAATATTGTACTGTAGATATATCATTCAACTTGACTGCTGGAAAAACACTCAATATTTTTATATATAAAAACATGGGTGCGCATGATAAAAATGAACACAAACGTTTAGGAAACGAACAAAAATATACAATCAGGAAGAATAAAAACATTCTGATAATGAACAATAAACTAAATTGCAAGAATGTAACATGGTTTTCAAATAAACATTATTAACATGTTTTTGCAAATATTGGTTCATGAATTTGCTGCTAGATTTTTCATTGGCACTTGCATAGTTTCCATTTACGCTTCTCAAGTTTACGGTCGACTTCTTATTATTCCTTATTATCATTATTAATGCTGTTGCCCAGGCCTTAGAATATCAAATGTTATGACACGTTCATGTGTGTATGTATAATAAATGGTTTAAGCACTGCCTTTAAAAATGAAGACCAATATAAAAATATAAATATGCAATTCCAACATGTTTATGTTCAGATGCGACAATGAAATTCAAAGCACAGAACACGGGACCATTCTTTATAGTATTATTTTTTTGTTATTATTAATGTTGTTATATATATAGTTTTTTGGCTTTGATAAAAAAACAAAGCATAAGACAGACTAACATTATCTATAACACATCCATATATTTCAACTGATCACAAGGCATTCTTTCCCAAAGCAATCTTTCACTTTCTGCTGCAGCAAGTAACTAACTGATGGTGCATTAAAGTATACACTTACAAATATAACCTTTAATGGGCACTTTGCCTCTCTTAAAAGCTTTTAGTGCCAAATCTCTCTCTGCGCTATAGTCTGTTATGGATAAGGTTTCCATGGTATATGTCCACAGAGTTCCAATGTCGAAATAACTTATCAATGCTGTAAGTACATTTTTTTATGGTGGATCAAATCATTCAATTTAGCATAGAGAAGGACCAGTAAGCTGCTACTACTGCTCCCCAAAATAGATTTCATGATATACTACAACATTTTAACCAAATTATTTAACTAGCACGCTATAAAAACAGTCAATAATAAGGCAATCATCCATTGAAATAGGTAATATGTATACTATATGGACAATGGGTTTACAACAGCGTTAAGGAGTTTATGCTGTTGTCCTCGCATACTTTCAAGAAACCAGCATTTAGTTGATTGTGATGAATTCTCATTGTAACCCATTTCAACATGTCAGCTCACTTCTTCTATCAGACAGATTTGTATTGCTTCCAGATGGACCGTAAAAGAACGCAACACACTTGTCTCCCGGAAATCCTGTAGAGTTCAACCAATCAGAGGACAACTTTAAATCTGCTGAAGTGTTTCCAGTTAAGTGTGATAAGATGTTCAGGGAAAGGTCCGTGGGGAGACATCTGATGCTGAGACTATTGATAGTCGTGCAAATACATTCTGTGTTATGAACTAAATGGGCCAGTACAATGCAAATGTCAACCTTACCATGAAAAAAATATATGTTTTTACGAAAGGTTTTTACTATACTGATAGCAAAGATGTCAACATTTTGTGGGTTAAATACCCGTGTGAGGTCTCAAAGTTTTCAAACCATTTTTTTTGTGAATGATTTTCCATGGTCAGGTATGTATTTTCAGGATACATCCATAACGGTAGCTATTTCTGATGAATGGGCACATGAAAATAGATTTGAGTCATCCCTTCTCCATTTGTTGGGTATTATTGCATACTACAAAGTATGTCAACAAGGGTGTCAACAATGTTGGTAACAGATACATTCTCTGAGCATTTATACGTCACATCCAGAGTTTTTCTTAAATGTTATAGGAATAACATGCATTAACAATCATGAACAAAAAGAGCAGGACATTGTAATAAAGTAAACATTTTGATTTAGAGTGACTCACATGAGCTCCATCAGCATCAGTCTTCGCAAGCGTACGCAGATGCTGGTGCGGCAGCTCTGCATCCGTGTCAGTCCGTTGCAACAGACGCTGAGGCTGCGTGCGCTCCTCCGCACACGTATTCTGCTCACGTTCCTGCTCTAATCGGTCCCAACTAATGCTGTTGCCCAAGCCTTAGAATACAAACAAAATTAAATGACAGTCATGTGTGTACGTATTATTACTGATTGAAGCACTGCCTTTCGAAATGAAGACAATTCCAACACGTTTATACTTGATGTGGTCAGGTGCGACAGTGAAATTGAAAGCCATGCAATGACAGAACACGGGGCCATCCTTTACGATTCTTTGCACCTGTTGGTGGATAAAATACCTATCATAACACATCAAACTGATACATATACATATCATGAACCTGGTGCAATCGCGACACCTGTCCCTCACCTATCAAGACGAGTCGCGCAGTGACCGTAGCCCACAGGATGAGACCATGCGTTGCCAACATAATCAAACACTCCTGCTGAATTAACCGTAGCGAAAAAACGCGACATTTACCGCTTCAGCCCTTTCGCGACGATGCTAAACTCAAAAGGAGGCCGTTAACGTGGATACATTTGGAGTAATCCGCATCCGAAGGATGTAAAACGACACTGACGGGTACAATTTTAGAAACGCTGCGCGACACGTAGTGAGGGTTTCTCGTGTTTCGTTGGGCAGAGATTGCGGGAGAAATTCGTTTTGGTACTGATGCATTCCTTCTGCCGGACCTCCCCCTTACTCTCCTCCCTCACTGCACTCACATGCCAGATTATTCGATACTCCCCATTCTGTACTCTTACAAATAAAGCGTTTTCATTATATTTTATATTAATAACGATAAAGGTATTATAATTATCAAAATATTGCATCAGCGTTCGAGCTACAACGTATTTCACCTCTTACAATGAAATGCTATGCAATTTGATCAATCATGAATTAATAAACTAAACCCTTTATCGTAGGGGTATACACGTGACGTCACGTGTTCACACGTCATGTGAAGTTGAAGCGGGTCGCGCCCACTCAATAGTAAGAATGCAACAGTGTTTGCCGTTATCTTATCTGTACTGATTGTACAAACAGATTGAGCACGAAATATGACATTTATTTTTTAATACTACTAAAGTGTAGAAAAAAGTGAATGAATCGCTGCAATTTCCTGAAACAAATGTAATAGGCTGTTTGCAAGCCATTTCATATCAGACTCACATCAGGGCCCGTTCTTCGTACGGTGCTGTACATCCAATATCAAATGATGCATAAGGTCAATCATCCCGCTAATTATGATCTGGCTCATTCGGTTCTTCGAACGCTGGATTCAATTGTCTGAGATCAGCATGGGTCACAGGAAGACAGAAGAACCACTGATCAGCAACGCCAGTGCTTGAAGTCGGCCAGAACACACCAGTGCGCAGTGCCGGCACTTCTCTATTTTAATCTTAATGTACATTTACTTTTTCTTGCGTACCTGCACTTCTCACATGTTGCCGGTACCGATTGCCACTCCGAGTCAAAGCGTCATTGTATGGGTGATTAATAGCGATGACATCCCGCTACAGGAAGGGAGCGCTTATGCAACGTTCCCGACAACTGGGATTTCGGATATTTCCACCTTAAACCCAGAAATAAATGTCTGGAGTGGCACTCGAAGTCAGACATGAGACCTCTGAACTCTCAGATGGATCAACCCTGGCGTCAGGGACACAGGTTATTTTAAGTCACGTCCAAGATGCTTCTAGCGAAATTAGTGTGGACAGAGATACTCTTATTATAGGGAGATGTAAGGGTCTGTAATACTACCAGTTGGAGAAAGCTCAACGGCTAACAACTCCCATTGACATCCCTTAAAGCGGCCCTGCAGTGGTGTTTCATGCATTCTGACTTCTTCACAATGTTAAACGTGCCGTCTTCTCATGCTTAACATGGTCAACTTGTCAAAAAACGAGTTGGGCGTGTTACGTAGTGTTTCTGTGCTCGGTACACTCCCCCAGCGATCGTACTGATTTCGGAAAGTTTTTTTGAACATATAAAAAAAAACATATTGTTTCGTAACATTTTTTTCTTAGTCCCTTATTGGACAATTGTCTGGGAAAAGCACAGACATCACTTTCACTTGTGTGCAGGAGAGAGAGAGAGCTTACGTTCGCGAAGTTCAGGTGTTTGTTTGTTCACTGCATTTGGGTGATGAATGTTATATAAACTGTGGATATTACGCTGGATTTGGAGATCGTTTGAAACTGATATATGGAGCCGTCTCAGCGGTAAAAGATGCCGGACATGAACCGCATGCGTTGAGTGAAACTGATGTCTGTGTTTTGTTAACAATGGGTGCGCACGTGCTTTGGTTAAGCCGTCGTTTTTGTTTCGAAAGGCAGGGGGGAGGGGTAGAATGAGCGATTGGTTGCAATTCGTAACGTTGCCACTAGATTTCACTGACTAGACCTTTAACAGAAAAAAAGTAACAGCCCCACCATTAAAGACCAAAAAGTGCTATTCTTGTGCAAAAGTCTCTAGAGTGCTTTTCACTATTTTTGCCATTTAGCTGTAACACCTTATTCCTAAAGTGTGGCTACACCTGACACCCGTTTCAGTGTTTGACAAGCTGCAGTAGCTGCGTCCCAATTCACATACTATCTGCCATACTATTCAGTGTTCGGAAATAGAATTAGGATGTCACAAATCATCATAGTAGGCTATACTGAAATGACAATTTTCAAAGTACCCAGATGGTCCACTGTGTCTGGTGAAAATTTTAAGTGTGAATCCATGGAAACTTAACGGCTCATGTTATCCATAACTCACCACGAGAGAGCGGATATTAGTGAAGCTACCCTGCATTAATAAAATTAAATAAAAGATGCTTCGCTAAATTAATGAATGTAAGTACACATTACATACGAAATAATGTGAATGAATGAATAATGTGACAGCATTTTTATGGCACAATTTAAACACTCGCACGCGGATTACATCTTCTGTGCAATACAAGCCCTCGCACGTGAAAACGTGTCACATAGGACGCGCATAACTATTTCAGTCTATTTCATAACTATAACAGTCTTGCCCCACATTCTCTCTCACCTGCTGCTTTTACTCGCGGACTTGTTGTTTTAACTGTAACCTCAAATGTCATTGGTTAGAATGTTTACTTCCCCTTTTCCGGAAGTCACTTGTGGTTGGACGTCTGACTCTGTGATCATTGTTTATTGCTACAAACTGAAAATGTTTAGATAGGTATGAAGGCAACCATGTAAAAGTAGGCAGTGGCTATTTGCCCTAAGTGCAAGTGCTCTCAGGAACATTTATGTAATTGATCTTTTGCCACTATATCCTCCAATACCTTTATCTAGTACCAAGCGGGCTTCATTCCGGGCGCGCTGCTCCTCTCCCGCCAAAGACTCCCAGCCTGAAGAGCAACTAACACGTGCTTATTTTACCAACAGTGCAGGCACAGAGCAGGTAAATGGACACGCAACAGTAAACAAAATGCAGCAATAATAAAGTATTTGTATCTTTCAGTCTGTGTACAAGACTGAAAAAAAGCCATACGGATGGACTGCTGTATGTCTCCAACCTTTCAACCAGATTTGTGATATTTTATGAACCATAACGTCTAGCATTACCATTATTGATCAGCATGTAAACATTGTGACCCTGTATGTTGGTATGAATTGCATGGAAAGGCTAATTTAGTAAGTACATTTGTTTTGAATAATAAAAGTGTTGTGTTTATAATTTTGGTCAATGTACTTTTACTGCATTTGGATCTGCTCCCTATTTTCCTGCCTGCCGGCACGTAACAGCTCGAACCATCAGGGTTTAAATAGACCTCCTTTACAGTGTGAAACAGTTTATAGTAGGGCTGTTGAATTCAATTGTTTTTTAATGCATTGCGATGCACATGTGAATGATTACTGCATTAATGCATAAAAACAAATCATTTATTATTAAAACATGCAATTAAACATCATATGTGCCAGTGGTTACTGTTTTTTGTAAATAGAAAGTGTTGTTGTTATTATGTCTTAGCTTATTTAAAATCTTTGCTTTTGACAAGTACACTGATCAGGCATAATATTATGGCAACCTTCCTAATATATGCTATTTTGAGGAACTGAAAATAGACTCCGCCACAGACCAAGTCAAACCAGGGGCCTGTAACATGAATGTTGCTGAACAAACTCAAGGTTACAGGATTAGTTTTGGGTTGAAAAAAACAAACCAACGTGATCAAGCTTTGTTGGTACCATGAAGCAGCTCATGGAGTTTCTTTGTCAATTCAAGATTTGATCCTGAAGCTAAGATGAGTTCGCGCGTGCGTGCACGTGAACGAGTAACGTCGGCATCGCAAAACCAAACGCGTTCAATATGGATTATGGGATTTCCATATTTTTCTTAGGAAATAATTATGCGCAAGTATTAGTAACCCCAAAATGTATTTCAGCCACGGAGTAATATTGTTTCTGCTGTATACCCAAGAGAGAAGTGTTTCAGAAACACTGCTGATTGAGTTAATGCGCAAGTTAAACAACTATAAAGTAAACACATTTAATGTAGTATACTATAGTAAGGTAAATATTACAGTAGTGTAATATGATGTATATGTGTTTTAATGTGTGCGTGTGCCCCCACAGTGGGTGAAAATATCCTGCTTTATATTAGTTATCATTTAGTTTACCTTTATGAATGGGGATGAAGCACATGTTGAAGAGAAACTATCTGTGCGCTCTGACAGAGTTAAAGAGGGCAATGTACTGTAGGCTTCTATTCAACATGGCACACGTGTAAATGTGAGGATTATATTTTACGTTACTGTTATTGTAGGACATTTCACAACCTTCCCCAGAAACTGAAGTGTCTACCTCCATAGGTTACAGAATAAATGCGAACAAAATACACTAGAGAAGCTGATTCTAAATAAAGAAGGCTAAATAAAAAAAATGCCAGTAGACGTGTACATTTAAAAATCTGATGGTCATCTCAATCCTGACTGGTTTGACTGAGGGCCTTGTTGAAGTGGTTCTGTGGTCAGGATAGCAAAAACCTCTGGCATACATAGGAACCCCTGTCTCCCACCAACAGGCTATCAAACAGTCCCAAAGAAGAGAAGATTGTATTGTAGTTTGAAATTGAGTTTTGGTCACATATTTAATTAATTTAAAGGGTTTTGTTCTGTTCCCCATTTACATTACCTTCCTTAAAGGGTAACTAACACAACACAGATGCATTAGGGAATGTTATAGGCATTAAAGTATTAAAATATTCTTATACATTTTTAACTACTGTATGATACATTATTTAGGTGAATTCTAAGTGTAACTTGATAAAAAAAGATTAAAATAGCAGTGTTAAAAGATATGTGATGTCACCTGTCAATGTATGGTTTTGTCTGTATCTTACTGTAGCTGTAAGAGAAGGTTTCTCTAGTGGAAAAAGAAGATAGATGTCCCAACACAGTGAAACTAAACGTGTTCCTAGATGTTCTGCACCACAGACAAGAATGTAAAAATGGCAATGCAAAGAAATACATATTGTATGTAGTACAATAAAAGAATGGAATATAAATCAATTTAATTTCATGTGAGAGTAAGGGCAAGCCAGCAAATGTCTAATCTCTAAAATCAAATTTTACCTATATAATGTAGTAACCATTATTTGATTTTATATTTGTAATATATATTTACATCTTTTTATATTAGTATTTTTATTTTATTAAACATTATTAAAAATAACTAGCCTTTGTAACACTGTGAGTTAGTTGCGTCACTTATATATAAATTTGCTCGCAGGTGATTGGTTCACTTTTTGGTGTGAGATCTCGGAGCAGGTTATCCGTGCAGCATAAGTTACCATGGCAATAAACACCGATTAAGCTGAGTTACTTTCATGGGACCTAAAACCCAGGGTTGGCACAAACTAATCCTAAACTTACCTGGCTAGCCTCCTAAACCAGCTTCCTAGTACAGGCCCCTGGTCTAAAGTCTAAATTCTAAATTCTAAAATCAAAGGTTACATTTTTTTTGTTATTTAAAGAGCGCGTTAGTAGAAAATGCGCATCTGGTCCACAATGCGCTTTCACTTTACTTATTACAGAGGAAAGGACAGGAGCACACAAACATTTGTAAATTCTTTATATCCTGTTTGATACAATTAAATTATTTTTAGAGTGTATACTTTTTTTGGCATATTTAAAACAATTATTTAAAAAAAAACTTGCATATTTGGGAAATTACAGTGATCGTGTATCCATACTTTAAGCAATTAAAACCCTGATCATTTTACTTATCACTTCATGACTCGGGATAAAAACGCTTTAATGAAAAATAAAAGCATTTCTGCCATGTAAATATGTCTCTTAAAGGGAATAGAAGATGACACTCTGATTGGTTTATTGCCCATTACGCCCCCCAAAAAAACATTACTCATTAAAGGGGTCAAATGACACGGCTAAAACAAATATTATGGTTTGTTTTAGATGTACTGTAATGTGTATACACGACTTAAGGTTAAAAATCGCTGTATTTTCCAAACACCGTGCATGTTTGTATCTCCTCTTTGCTCCGCCTCTCTGAAACGCACAGATTTTTTACAAAGCTCATCGCTCTGAAAAGCGAGGTGTGGTATGATTGGACCGTTAACCAGTGCGTAGTGATTGGTCGAATATTGCAAGTGTGAGGGAAATGTAACGCCTCTTACCATATTCGGAACATCATGTTCCCAAGCAATTGTACTGACAGACAGGTGATAAAATGTCATTGTGACTTCCCGAATCTGATATGGAAAATGAAGATGATCAAGCCGATACATCAACTTTGCCAGCGCGACTTGAGCAGGATGTAAAGGATTGGTAAGGTTTTATTAAAAAAAGATTATGTTAAATAGTTAAAAACTAAAGCTAACTGTTTTACCTTTTATATACGACGTTATGAAGACTATAAACAAACAACCATATACATCATACAGAGTTTGTGTAAATAGAAACAAGCTCGCATTACAGCAGGGAATGGTATAAATAATTAATAACACGAGCGCTTGCCCTTCTTGATCAACCAGTGTTACACCACGTCTCGTCGCGATTCAACAAAGACAATAAACCCCATTATAAACACGACATTTCTTGCCTCTAGTTGGAACATTATTACTGATTATTAGGACTTATGCTGTCTTTTTTTCACGTTGCGCACGTGTCTGCATTTGCAGATCACAAACACACGACAAACTCAACTCGCGTTAGTCAATGACAAAGTCTTTTACAATGAAGCTTTTGTGCATAGCCGGTCTTAATCTTTCTCTCACGTTCGTGAAGCAATCGTATAGGCTAATATATCTTTCTATATAATCTAAATGAGGAAAATGATCCCTTCAATGGTGTTTACAGAAGACAATAAGGAACATAATATGCATTTCTGCTTAGACTTTCTGCACTTACATGAAGAAAGAACTATAAACAAGTCTGTGGAAACGTTACAGAGTATTTCAAACTGACAATGGAAATTACTTGAAAGAACGCATAGTGTGCACACAGAAGTGACATGAGACGAGAGGTGGACAGTCCATTTTCTTTCGCTGTGAGTGAATGAAAGTCTCGCGGTACAAAGGTGCGCAAGCGTGGAACAGATCGTGCAGTGTCGTAAATCGTCGCAAAACAGAATTATCTTTTGCGCACGCGCGTTTTCAACTACGTCATTATACACATGCGCAGACGGATCGTGCACCTGTGCCGTGCGCTTTAAACCATGCGCTTAGATTGTGAAAATAGGGCCCATGATGTCATTAGACAAATGACAATATCGTTTTGTTTTAGATTCGCTTAATAGGACTAGGTGTTATAATCCAACTATTTCAGCACAGTATAATTGCCCCACAGGACATTTCCCACGTCTTATGCCGTGGTCAGACTAGAGTTTGAGCATGGGAAATTCGTTCGGACGGTGCTGCGAAAATAGTCGGGAGCGATTCCTCCATCTTTTACAGTACCCGAGAGGTCACGCTTGTGATGTTTTGATCTTCTATTGTTCACCAAACTTTAACTTTGCTACGCAGCGAGATATCTTCGGACGAGCTTGCGTTTCTGGTCTGTCGCATGCGTATGAATGGAAGTCAATGGAGCGAAAAGTCAAGTGTGACCGCGGCATTATGCATGACAGGGTGAGCAGTCAAGAATATGAATAGAGGAAAGGAGGTTCGAGGTTTCACTGGGTTCGTCGGGTAGGCATCCTGTATGTTTGTGGGATATATGATTGTAGAAATTCATAGCATATTTTATACTTACCTTTCCTTGCTATTATCAGAGAGACAACTCATGAGTTGTGTGTCCGAATCCACTTTCATCACATCTATTATCCGGGGTGAAAGATGCCTTATGGTGACGTGCTGCTGATAATCACCCTTTTGTATGGTCCCCAACAATGCGACACATCTTCAGTTGTATACTAAATATTTTATGTTATTTTATTAAATATAACAGGATTTTTCCCGGGTCAAAATTGGTATTCGTTGAGGGCTGACAGAGTCATCCACAAACAGTTAAATGTACCTTTGAACTTTAAGTCCAAAACTGATGTTTATCCAAAATAAATGCAAAAAAAACAGTTGATATGTAATTGTTTTCTGTTGTTATTTAGTTTTCCAACCTTTTCCAAGTTACACCCAGTGTCGACACACATCTCGAGTTTTCGACACACTAGTGCTTCGAAACAGTGTTCTGTTACCTCACTCACACGTCACGCAGGGATGAAACTCAAAGCGCGTCGATTGCCCTGTCTCATAAAAATATGTTATAATTATTTAATTTGGTCATGCCTATATGTATGTAAAAATTTTTTTTGCAAATGAAAGTACTACTATTAAGAACAATATCTGTTGTCAAAATGTAAATTGCAGGTTCAACACTGTGCCCAAAAAGTATAAGGTGTTTCCTCAACCACAAACTGGTTTCCTGCTCGCAAACGCCGTTCTCGGTTCTCAATAGCTTACATTGGTTAGAACTGTGTTTGGTATTTAAATGGAGAATGCATGCAAGAGACTCAGTTCTCAAGTGTGGGAACACTTCAGTCTCGACACTCCTAACAAAGTGTCATGTCTGATATGTGACTAAACTTGTCTTATTCCAATAATACATCCTTATTGCTTCGTCACCTATGCTCCAAACATCCAAATTCTCTGGCCACGATATTCCCAATACAGAGCACCGGTCTGTACCAACTGGAGAAAGTAAAATACAAAGTAATAATAAAGAAATTTCCTTTGGGACAATAAAGATTATCTATCTCCTATAACAAATGAGCAATGAAGTAGTTATATAGCAAGAAAACCCTTTCTGAGTTTAGATTTTCATATTATGTTCCTTTTCTTTGTGTGAACACTGAGTACAAATACCAATGCTATCAATA
This sequence comes from Triplophysa siluroides, assembly GCA_006030095.1. Lineage (NCBI taxonomy): Eukaryota > Metazoa > Chordata > Actinopteri > Cypriniformes > Nemacheilidae > Triplophysa > Triplophysa siluroides. The sequence goes on from VCII01000015.1 coordinate 1,148,965, forward strand.
ATAGCTTAGCATTGCCAAAATTTTAAAGCCATTGGCTCTAGCAACGTTAGTTTAGAATGTGCAGAAATCATAAATACACTGACAGCAACATAAAACTGGGCTCAGTGGGGCTTGGAGTGTCAAGATTTCCAAAATCACATACAGCTGACAACATCACAGAGGCTATGTCAGATCTGATGTCGTACTGGGGGCTCAATAATTCAGTTGCTTCCATGGTGACAGACAATACGGCCAACATGGTTTCAGCAATTCAGAAAATGGGACTACGCCATCTCCCTTGCTTTGCTCATACCATCAACCTTATTGTTAAGGTTAAGTTTTGGCAGACATCCGTAGCAGAGCCAGGAGAGTGGTGTCTTTTTTCAGGAGCAGCACTATAAGGCCACTGAAAAACTAATTCTTGCCCAAGAAAGAATGAGCAGGCAGCCCCTGAAGCTTCTTCAGGAAGTGTTCACCAGATGGAACACATGATATGCTGCAAAGACTTGCTGAACTCAGAGAGTCTGTAGGTGCTGCTTTGGCTAGTTTGTCAAGCGACATCATGCCACTTTCAAATGCAGATTTTTACACTATTTTTGAAAGCCTTGAGGTGCTGGCACCCGTGAATGCCCATGAAGCTGAACGGCTGTTGTGCTCCAATAATCCGGTTTTACCATGGAACATGCCTCACAAAAAGAGGCATCAACATCTCGGGCATCTCAGAATCCACCGTCCTCAGATGACCTGTGGAAGCTCCTGGATAGCCGGGTCAGTGAGACACAACAACATCATAGCTTTAATGCTGATGCCACCATAGAGTTTAACAGATACATAAACAATGCATACAGTGAGGACCCTCTTAAATACTGGCGGACCCATATAGAGTACCCTCATCTACATGTTTTAGCTAGAAAATATATAGCCATTACAGCCACATATGTTCGGTGTGAACGTAGGTTTTCTAAAACAGTGGAGGTGATTTGTAATAAAGGAGCCGCTTAAGCCCCAGCACAGTAGAACAAATAATATTCTTGATTAAATATATGTACATTTATTAGTAAAAATGAAAAACAGAAAGTCTTCATTGTAATTGTGTTGTGCAAAATACGAATGTAACTAGGAAAGTCTATTGCTGCACACACACGAGCTGTCATCTTCCTTATGTTACATATGCTCATGAAATATACAAATAACCCATATAATAACATTCCAATGAACAAAACATCTAATGGACACAGTTGGTGTAGGATTTTTATTGACCACCAGATGGCGAAGTGGAGCACTGTGTCAAAAGCTTCGAAACACCAACACAGTTTGTTGAAAAAGCCTCACTGATTCAGAAGCTTCATTCCACACATCACTAAATAAAGCCATATACTGACACGGGAAACACAGCTGGTAACACAAAAGTATGGCTCTCACTAAATCTTTGGTGTCTGACATCATCACGCAGCAGTGTTTTTTGGCAAGTTTAAGAATCATAGGTAGTTAAGATAGTTAGGGTAAGGTTAGGGTAGGTAAGGGGTTCATAAGACTCGAAACAGCTAGGATTTAGTCAAAACCAATAAGCCACGCACACAGATCTGACTCGAAACACCAAGCATTTAGTGAGAGCACAAAAGTATAGACTTTACACAGAAACACAGTGCATATAAATAGAGTGCTTCTCAATTCTTATTTGTGCATCCTCGTTTCCTTTCCTTCTTAGCTCCACCCCTAGAGGATGTGAGGGATGGAGCAAGGAAAAGACGCGATGACGGGTGAATTAAAGCAAGTGAAACAGCATCTTTATTCTTTTTATGACAACCAGTTTAGCACAGAGTCATTTCAAAGCACTCTCAGTTAATGATGTCTGCACACATTGCACAATGAAAACATAAAACTAAAGTAAAATACATCATTTAGGCAGATTATATAATCCCCACTACAATAAAATAAAGTTAAAAAATGTCTAAAAGTGGTCAGAAATGTATATGAAATCTATGAAATATATGTTTTATATAAATATGAACTAAATTGCCCGTCTACAGAAGTGAGTACACCCCTCACACCGTTCACCAACAGGAATCTGTACTACCACTGAAAGGATCTAACCTTTCACCTTTGAAACAATCTAATGTGTACGTATTTCTTCTGGAATGGCTTCTGATGTATATTTAAACTGAAATACTATGATATGAATTATTCATTTGAACTGATTAAATGTATTTGCTGGAACTCTTACTTGATTAACATTATAACTAATATTTATATATTCCATGTAATTCCCCAGTTTACCCATCTACGAAACTAGGCTGACCTAGGGCATGGTAAGTAATTTTTTTTGCTTTTCTGTGTCTCAAAGGATACACTCTTTTGCAGGCAGGTTTCTTCAGCATCATCTGTTTCTCCAACTCCTCTTCCTGATGACGAAACATCATCTTTCCCCCGTACTGCTCCATGCTCATCTTCCTCCTCTGTTCAATGTCCCTGGGTCCTCTGGATGATGTCCTGTAGATTTTGACTGCACATTTTTCAGGTCTTCTAGGTAGGTGTTCCTTCTCTACAGGTAAGTAGTCACACAGTAACAAGTTTTGGTGCAGTATTCTTGTTCTTCCTTTCCCACTCTCGGGTCGGATTGGATATACTGGACTATCCTGGTACTTTCTCGAAGTGACAACATAAACCTTTCTCCTTAAAGTTATGGACCAGTACTCTATTACAGGGGAGCAGTTCAGCCCCATACACTTTCTTGTCGTACAAAGCTTTTCCTCTTTCCTTCTCTTTGTGTGACACTATTGAGGCAACCTCATAAGCTTCCCTCATTCTTTTCCCCCAGCATAGTCAGGGTAAGAAGAGCTTTGGTCTTTCACTGGCACACCAAATATAATGTCAATGGGTAGTCTGGGTAGTCTCCGAAAAGGAGAAAGTAGGGTGCAAACCCTGTCGCCTCATTTCTTGTAGAGTTTTATGCATTGTTGTGCATCCACAACCTTTGCAAGTGATGTCTTCCAGTCGGCTTTGGCAGTCTCAGGTAAGGTTCTCAGCATTGCGAGAAAAGTTTGGTTAAATCGCTCAACTTGCCTGTTTCCCTGCAGGAGATACAGTGTTGTATGTGAGCCTCGCACACCACTGTACTCTTGCAACTTTGCGAACAGCTTGTTGTCGAATTCCCTGCCTATACGTGATGCGGCTTCGTCAGAAATCCAAACATTAAAACTAAGTCTCGGAACACTGCTGTTTTGGCACTCTTGTTTCTGCATGCATACGCTTGAGCGAACCGTGTGAAGTGGTCCATCACGACTAAGATGTATTCAAAACCTCCTTTACATGACTCCAGATCAAAAGGATAAATGGTGGTGATGTTAGTCAGAGGAGCTCGGGTCAACTTGTTCGGACGTTAGCTTCTCAAGCAACTGCAAACACTTGTGACAATATTCCACTTGCTTTTGCATGCGGCGACAATAAAATCGATCCCTTGTCAGGTTCAGCACTCGCTCTGCCCCTAGGTGGCCCATGTCTTGGTGTAGCTACTTAAAAAGTATTTCCTTGGTAAGACCAGCTGATAACGGGTTGCTGTTTTTCGGAACAATAGACCGTGCTCATCTAAATATAATTTAGCTCGTTCTCATATCAGTCCCCGAGCCTCTTTGCCCTGGCTCCTGTTCATCGACCGTGATTTCTTTTTGAGACTCATCAAGACCTCTCTGATTTCAAAGACTTTTTCTTGGGCTTGGGGATCTCTGCAACTGACATGAGCATATCCTCCGCCTGTTCTCCTGCAGCACTGATCTGATGGTAAGGGGACACAACCATATGCCTCTCTCTCGACTTTGCACCATCAGCGACAGAGTTATCCTGACCACATCCTCGCACTTCTTCTGAGCATGTTTTCATGTACTGTTCCATCAACAGCGGTAAGCGTGAGAGGCCATCGGCTACCCATCTGTAGGATTAAATTAATTTACATTCAACCAGTTTAATATGGAGAGGCACTGACATGTGGACCTTCGTGTGTGTGTTTTTGACCTACAATGAACATGATGTGAGAACAGTAAGTATGGACTGGCTAACTTAACCGTTTTTAGCCGGTGATACCTTGCTGAAGCACATGATGACATTAACGTTCTGCTTGAACACATGAAACTTCTAATAATGATAGTAATGACAAATGTTTTCTTTGGGATTTTCCATATTCCAGGTTACTGCACCCTCATTTTGCTCTGTCTTGTTTAGGTTTAGCCAATGTAATAAAATAATTTCCATTCCCAATCCTCTCCGGATACCTGGAATCAATGTAAAAAGTACCCCAGGCACATAGTTTTACCATTTTTGTAGCATAAACACTGTAAAAACGACGAGAGCCTCAGATTGTACAATGGCGCTGAAACCTCAAGTTGTCCGAGTTTCGGTCCACGTGCAACAGATACTCAGCTTTCATTGGCTCATCTGCATTTAAGGGGAGGGGCTTAGCGATAGGTCAATTGAGATGTTCCGGGTCACAGGATAGAGGACGGAGGAGCGAGGAAACAAGGAGGCATATTGAGAAGCACCCATATGCTGTTTTCGAAATCTCCCCCTATACCCTCATTCACTATTCCCTAGATTAGTTCACAAATATAGTCCACTTTAAGGAGCGGGTGAAAACGAGTGAGTAAATTCGGACGCAAAAGGCGTCTTGTCTATTTGTAGGGGTTTTCTCCCGAGCTATCAGAATGATTGGTGAGATTGGTTATAGGAAACCAGCCGGGTTAGTTATCTGATTTGTGAGATCGGTCATTGGAAAGCCAGTCGGGTTAATAATTTGATTGGTGAGCTGGGTTAGTTATCCGAATGTGCTCCTCCCGAACTTTGTTAATAAAACATTATTTCGTGAAGCACGGCTCTGTGATCAGCGGGAAATGCTGCTCCAATTGAAAGCACAGCACATTTGAGGCACTTATAACGTGCATTTAAAAAAAGCAACACATCATTATCAAGGTGTAACCTTAATAACCGCATTAACGCATCTACTGCACTATAACTTCAATAACTGCACTAACTCATCTACTGCACTGTAACTGTATAACTGCATCTACTCATGTATTGCACTATAACTTCAATAACTGCATTAACTCGTGTACTGCACCGTACCTTTAATAACCGCATCAACTCATCTAATGCACTGTAACTTTAATAGCTAATCTCTGTAACTAATGCACACTCAAGTCACTTGCACTATTGTATAGTCTATATTGTTATCTGTTCATAACCACCTGTACATTAATGTTCACAGTATATAGCCTTCTGTTTATATTGTTGTAGTGGAGTAGGCGGGGCGAGACCGTGGTTCGAGACCGGTGAGTAATTGTGAATAAGCGCCAGCTGTGCGCACACCGGGCTCGAATCACGTAGGAGATTGGGAGCATATAAAAGGAACGAGCGACCGGACCGTCACAGAGAGAGGACCGGGCCCGAACGTATGTTAAGTTGTTTTATGTATTTTGTTATTCGCCGGCAGTCGTCCGTGAGGGGCTGCCGGCTGTCTTTTACTTTGTTTATTATTAAAACTTATAACTTATTAAATAAAACTTGGGTGCCGAAACCCGGGAGGAAGGAGAGACATGCTGTCGGAGAGTCCTCGCCGCCGAGTGGCCTCGCGGTGCCGGAGAGTTCGGGCAGCGCGGACAGAGGCATCCGCCAGTGGCTGCCCGAAGCGGTGGCTCTGGGGAAGCGGAAGTGCACAGTGTGGCCACCGCCAAAGCTTCGGTGCGACGGCGACCTTTGTTGCCGCGCCCCTGGGTCGAGGTGGGGTGGCTTTCGTCCGAGTGGGAGCGGGGGAGTTGCCGCCGTCCGCCAGAGGCCGGAGCCTGCGTCCGTCCCCCGAGGGGAGGAGCAGGGGGCGGGAGTGCCGAGTGCGGCCACCGCCTGCCAGAGGCCGGAGCCTGCGTCCGTCCGCCCAAGGGGGAGGAGCAGGGGACGGGGATCTCGCCCCGACTCCCCGATAAAGGAGGAGCCACCGCCGGCCGCCAGGGGGCGGACGGTCGAGCCGTCCACCGAAGCCCCAGGGCCACCGCAAGGCCGCGAAGGAGAGTACCCGGCTGGTTGAGGACCGAGCGGCAGCATGTCGGGAACCGGACTAATTTTTTTTTTTTTCTCCTCTCTCCCCTCTCTCTTTCCGGTCGCTCCGAGGGCTCCCGTCTCCGTTGTCTCGTCTCGTCGCTACATACCCCAGGGGAAAGGTACTCGTGGGGACCCCCCCGAGGGAGGGGGGAGCAAGCACAGTCTCGGGGGTACCCCCGGCCTGTGTTGGGCGATGGGGGTATGTAGTGGAGTAGGCGGGGCGAGACCGTGGTTCGAGACCGGTGAGTAATTGTGAATAAGCGCCAGCTGTGCGCACACCGGGCTCGAATCACGTAGGAGATTGGGAGCATATAAAAGGAACGAGCGACCGGACCGTCACAGAGAGAGGACCGGGCCCGAACGTATGTTAAGTTGTTTTATGTATTTTGTTATTCGCCGGCAGTCGTCCGTGAGGGGCTGCCGGCTGTCTTTTACTTTGTTTATTATTAAAACTTATAACTTATTAAATAAAACTTAAAATTTATTTAAATGTTTGCCGGTTCCCGCCTCCTTCCTTCCCTTTTAATGAACCTCTTTACAATTGTTCTAGTACATACCGACTGTCATATTTTCATAGTACATGCCCATTGTAAAGTATTTTCCTAATATTGTATTCTGTATTTATTAACACTGTATATCCTGCACTTGCTAATTGCACTTCTGGTTAGACCTAAACTACATTTCGTTACACTGTACTTGTATATGTGTAATGACAATAAAGTTGAATCTAATCTAATCTAATCTAATCAAACATCATCATTATAAATATACTTTATTGTCATGAAAATTCCTGAGGAGGCTTAAAAAACAGTGCTAGAAAAATGTCAGATGCGATGCAACTAGGAAGACGGCATTTCCTGGTTAAACGGATGGTTCTTCTTCTGTGGACCATTGGCATTTCTGCGCGAGAGCGCCCTGTGGCTTTCGGATGCACCTGCATTACTGACAAGCTGCGCATAAAAAACCTGCCAAATAGCATGCGGTTTCTTTCGATTAATTATGCACCCTTAATTTTTATCTTAATTGACTGTTCCTAATAAATCTCCATACTACACTGAATTGTTCTCCTGCATTAGGGGCATCATATAAAATATTACTTAATGTGAATTCCTTACATCCAATCTTTCCAAATGTTCAGCCCAAACATACCACGAATGGTTGTGATTTGACCATTATATTACAGTGCTAGATTGGCAAGCCAACTCGCCTTATGTATTAGGAAGGAATAAACACTTGACCCAACAATACAAACTTAATGCCACCAGCAAACCGACCTAGGCTGCGTTCCAAGAAACCTTCGTAACGCTACATCATTCTTGAAGCGGCCCTAACACACAGGGTTTCAGCCAATCTCATATTAATCTTGAGTATCTATAGAGTAGTATTGCATACTTTGTATCTTCGAAGAGTATTTAGTTTGATCACATTTATAAAAGATAGACACAGCTTTCCGAAAACATACGTCGTGTGTGGGGGGAGGGGTAGGCTGATCCAAAGCACTTGCGCACCCATTGTCAACAAAACACAGACATCAGTTTCACTCACCGCATGCGGCTCATGTCCGGCATCTTTTAGCGCTGAGACGGCTCTATATATCAGTTTCAAACGATCTCCAAATCCAGCGTTATATCTACAGTTTATAAAACATTCATCACCCAAATGCAGTGAACAAACAAACACCTGAACTTCGCAAACGTAAGCTCTCTCTCTCTCTCCTGCACACAAGTGAAAGTGACGTCTGCTCGTGCTCCTTCTCCTGCTCTTCTTGCTGCCAGGTGCTTTTCCGGTAGAATTGTCCAATAAGGGACTAAGAAAAGATTGTTACGAAACAGTTTTATATGTTCGGAAAAAAAATTTGAAACCTGTACGATCGCTGGGGGAGTGTATCGAGCACAGAAATACAACGTAATACGCCCAACTCGTTTTTTGACAAGTTGACCATTTTAAGCATGAGAAGACAGCACGTTTAAGTTTGTTAAGTCAGAATGCTTAAACACGATAGTTAATATGTGTTTTCTGAAACATTCGTAGTTAAGTATACCTTGTGTAAGTTGTACACTCATAAGGCTGGTTTGGACCACTCATAGCTATACTTTTTCGTTGTTGACAGTTCACTTCGCTAGTGGCACTTTACATGGCAAAATATATAGATAAAGTTCTAAAGTTACAATACAGCCAGTGTTTTCATGCAAAGAATAAAACTGCCATTACACTTATGGCTGCAAGCTTTTTATTTGTATTATCCAAATCTAAATCACCTGGCTTTGGAGTCTATTTAAAGAGAAACACTGTGGTGGAAAGTTAAGTCAAGCTGCAGCAATACAGCGAATATTTGCGCAAAGTCAAAGACGGCACCATGTAGTGTTGTGCATTTAATCCGTGAAAATAGCCCCCTGTCTACCATTTATGTTGCAATTCTATAATAAGTTGACCTACCACAGCAGCAAATTCGACAGCTTTTAGATCTTGTTGGTCCAACTTTGTAGAGATAAACTGGACGGAGCAACCCCAAAATTCAGCTGCTGCCAGCCCTCCTCTTTCTGTCTTTTTTCTCTGCTATAGTAGCTAGTGATTATATGTTTCATGTGCTGTGCTTTTATTGAGTAATTGAAGACACCGTGGTAACATGTGAAAATATAAATTAGGGGTTTCCAAACTTTTTACTGTGACCAGCGCGCACGCAATTCTCTCTGAGCTCTTGCAACCCCTCAACATTTGCTTCCTTGTTGTGTTTGACTTTTGAGACTTTGGGGGTGGGAGGATTGCTGAAATCTCCGCTCCTCATTGGTCACTTTTAATATGCAGTCAGATACAGTCGCCGACCTGTATCTGACACATTGTACACAGATGGTCCAAACTTCCCCATTTGGCAGAACACCGTACGTTTTTTATATTTGGGTTACAGCGTTATGTATGCCCTTGGCTTTACAGATCCACATAACTTAAAAATGAAATAGTTTGGTAATGTGTACTGATGAATGCTTTTGTATTGTTTAAAGTTTTTCATGAAATTAATTGTAACCTCAAAGCACAAGTCATTTTAAAAAACAATATGATTTACTCTCTAAAATGTCATTTAAATCATTTTCAATTGATAAAGAGCATGGTGCATAGAATGTTGTTCAACCAATCAGATTGTAGCTTCAACGGCCCGTGGTATAATTAAATATAAATCGATTCTGGGGATTAAACAATTGATTCTAAAATCGTTTTAATAAGAATCACAATAGTAATGTAAAACAATGTTCCCACCCCTACTATATACACATAGTTTTAATGAAAACAGCTAGCACTTGGATACAGTTAGGGCAGAAATAACAGTAAAAGAACTACAAAGACCATGGACATGACAACAGTAGGAAGTGACAATATACCAATACAAATTTCTAAATATCTATACAAACAACGGTTGGTTTACTAATACGTAACAAAGTTATAGTGTTAATTTTTTATTAACAGAAAATGTCCTGTTATTCAATACAGTTAAAACAGAAGATGTAATGTGATGTAAATTGTTGTTTAGCAGAAAAGATCTATAATCTATATAAGTCTTCATAGTACGTTAAAATCTACCTTTCAACCTAACATGCTAACATTTTTTTGCTTTTGCAAAGAAAACACCAGTGACATCATCCACTCCCACCTTCATATCTGTTGGCAGACGGTAAATTGAAAGCTGCAGCAGCTCATATCCACTTGCCCTTAGGCTGACACAGACCTGAGCCTCATCCAGAGGTACCACAGGGATGCACAATCCTGGTCCGCCCATATAGAAGCTTTCTCCCAGGGCACCAATGAGCAGAAGATAACCCCCTTTCCTAAGCAGGCTGGAAATGTTGCTTAAGGCAATGTTAAAGGATGTTAAGTCAGGGCTTACGCTCTCCAGACAGAATGATGACACAAGGCAGTCTGCTCCACATGTGGGCAATGTCCCTTGGGATAGCGGGCAGGACTGGTGTACATCAATGGGCAGCACATCAGATACAACTGCGCGAAGACGTTCTGCTTTCTTTGTCCAAGCTGATGAACTGTAGAGAATAAACATATACATCAGACACGAGGAAGCTACTTTTCCTTGAACTTTTGACATATGAGAGGTCTTTGAAAGGGTCGTGCTCCTAATACAAAAAAAAAAACATTTATGTCCATGCATTTGTGGGATTGAACCAATGACATTTGCATTGTTCACAAACTGTTTTACCAGTTTAGCTACAGGAACACTTCTGTACAGGGATGTTTATGTAATCACGCTCCCAAAATAACTGGTCAGGATAATAGTGGGTTTCTGGTGTAATTCTAATGTAAATCACACAATTCATGCTGATTCTGAAGGAGTAGTTGTTTACAATCACAATAAAAAAAGTTTTTTGACATTTTGATGTAAGAAAACCTCACTCTTCTTTAAGTCTATGTCATGTTCTCGTGTTCTCTTTAGATTATTCCGTCAAGTCAAGTTTAGTAAGTGTTTAGTTTAGTTTAGTTTAGTTTAGTTTAGTTTAGTTTAGTTTAGTTTAGTTTAGTTTAGTTGTAGTTTAGTTTGGTTTAGTTTATGTCAAGTGTTGTCTAGTCCAGTATTAATGAGTCTACGTCCTGTTTATTATCCTGTTTTCTCAGTTATACCTCATTGTGGGATTTTGTTTCGTTTTATGTTAATAAATCCTTTTTGTTACCCCTGATATCGCTGCCAATTGGGTTCTTCCCCTGTGAATCGTGACACCAAAGGGTCATGTTTCTCATCACTGAACGATTTTTGTGTCTTGACAGATTCACAGACATGTCAAAAGTTAACAGCAACAACAATGTTCATGAGTTTATGACATGATCTTTGCATACTTTTAAAAATTGTGCGTTTAGTCAATCGTTATGAATTCGGATGTAAACACTACAGTTTATTTCTTCTATCATATGGCTTCGTGTTGTTTCCAAGTGGACCGTTAAAGAACATGGCACGCATGTCTCCCTGAAATCCAGTAAAATAAACCAATCAGATGGTGACTTTGAACGTGCTCAAGTGTTTCCAGAAAAGTGTGCCTTATGCATCAGACATTCAGCCAACGGTCTGTGGGTGTTACGTCTGGGCCTGAGACTAGTGCCACAGTGGCAATGACATGTCAACAAACCTTGTTCAGTCTTTGATCGCTAAATATAAAAAAAGCTATATTTTGGGTTGTAGGCCATTCAAGAGACATATTTTTCAAAAAATATTAAGAATATAATCTCACCTTCGTCCTTCCAGTTCACACACATACTTGAAGTAGGTGGTCCAGTCCAGGCTGCTTTTGTCTTCCTGTAGCCAGCTCTGCAGCTCTCTTCGATTGACTTCCAGGAAGTCAGAGAGAATGACACGATTAAACCGTTCACAGCCACTCATGACCTGATAGAGAGTGGGGCCAGATCCCACATCCAGTAAAACATCCCCTCTAATATCATCTGTGTAAAATAAAAGGTTGATATTCATCATGTTTAAAGTTTGTATACAGCACAGTATTGAAATTTGTAATGACGTCATATCCTGTTGCTGGTCCAGCGCGTAGCATTTGTTTGTAGCTCACCTCATCTTTCTGCTGTATATTTGCTAACTAATATCTATATTAGTCAGACTTTTGAGAGAATTGTATGGTACTAATTCATATGTATGCTATATTTATTATCAATTTTCTCCCCATTGAAAACAATACATTAATTACTTTTGTCAATTTTGTCAGATATTTTTTAAATATCATTTTTCAATTAATGCATTAATCCAGGTTAAAACAGATACCAGGCCGTTAAAATCCAATCTTTGAAAAGCAGACTCTTTTGTATTTTTGTATCATTTATTTAATGAGTTATGAATAATATTAATAATCAAATTTGGAGATTAATACAAAAAATAGCTACTTTTAACAAAACACATCTTTACCTTATTGGTAAATGAAATAAATGGATTTAAAAAATGCAAAACATGTGCAACCCAAACTGCATTGGATTAGCATTGAAAGGACATACCTAAAGGAGCTGGCTGTTCTATTTACTAAACCTCAAGCCATCTACGATGTACGTGATAGGTACATGGTACCTGATACACCACAGGTTCATGTCTTTAAAAGTACAGATAGAGGCAACATAAAAGGAATCCCTGCAGCTGGAATGAAATTGATCTGTTTTTTTCACCAAGGGCGAAAGTTTGATTTTGACATTGGTGAGGGCCTTGCAGAGCTGCATTGTCATTAAAGTTTAGCGCAGTTTACTTGACTAATTTAAACAATATATTTTAACAATACTTTTTATAGTTTTCTACACTGTTTTTCATTGTTGTCACTCTCACTCTCTCTCAATGCTATTGTCTATTACTGTCTACAGCAGGATCAGTTTCCTTAGAAATAAACCAGAAACTACAATTAGCCACCCGGTATTAACTAGTGTATGTTCAACTTCATCTACAGTCTGGTTAAAAACTACTTTTATATGACATATTTATGCCCACATTTAAGAAAAATGCTGTATGAATGACAGAACAAAAAAAAAGTTTCTAATATGGTTGCCAATGGTGTCCCAGAAATCTCAGTTGCTAACATTTTGAGACAGAGTTTTCATTTTTGGGTGGACAATCCATTTAATAACAAGAACTATTACTAAAATAAAAAAAATGGAGAGAAAAAATTACACTGGTGTAGGAATATTAGTCTGAGTTTGGATACATTATGTCGTTGGCAAATGAAATCAAACCAAAGTTCAATAAAATTGGCTAAATAAAATTCATTACAAGTGATGACTTGCAGTTGTTATGTGTTGCTTTGCTATAGCTGTGTGAATTGTGGCTTAATTGCAGAGGCATTATAAAGTATATAATAACTAACTAAGCCTACAACAAATGGATGTGTTTTAGTTCCAGCTGCTTGGCTCTTGCTCCGCCGCCTGCTTGCATGTGTTGGTTTGGTTGTGATGACAATTACTTACTATTTTTATTGGTGTACATTTAAACTGAACGCAAGCAGTATCAGAGTCACTTATAATGCTAGCGTCTGAGGAGGGTCAGTTCATGGCCTATTTTAGATCTGTTTTTATATAGCATCATTAGATAGAATTTTGGCCCGGCACACACCTGTCTCAGAGTAGCCTTAACTCGGCTGTATAAAGCAAATGAACTGTATATCATTGAAACTTAAGACATAACATTAATAGAGCATACCCAAGGTAATACATTCGATTCCCATTGCTTTGATTCAGAGGAATTACACATAATGATCAAATGTATAATTTGAAATAAATCACATTTCATCTCACCTTCAGTAAGAGCTCTGTGCAGACAGCTAAGTTTCCATGGTACAATGCTGTCACTTCGCTCAAAGTCTGCTCGGGGTGCAGTGTAGTTATACTGCAGATATGCTGCAGGATTAAATCCCTGGTAACATCCCTCCATTGCAGCCACTGTCTTTGACAATTCTTTCGCCATTCCAGTCCCTCTGATCCTCTATTCTTGTCCTCTATCCTCTATTCACTTAAGACAGTATTTATACAGTGAGTGTAAGGGAGCTTACAGGTTTCTTCTTTTGTACACGCCCATCCTAATTCAATGCCTGTTTCTGCTGGCTTGGGGCAGCCATCATCTTACTGTCTATTTCCTATCTCTAAAGATAATAATATTGTTATTTTGCTCACCTGGGAGCACTCAGAGCTCCAGTCCTCCTAACCTCAGGCACCTATTGTATCTCAGGAAGACCGCTGCTTCATGTTCTCCCTGCATGTTATCAAACCAATCTGAACATAGGGCTAATTTAAAAGAAAACCACTTTCTTTATTGGTCATTAACTGAAACTAGATAAGTTACCAGTGATCCAAAATCAAATAAAATCCAACAAAATGATTCTTCAAATACTAATCAAATAAAAGTAAAGGTAAAAACTAAAAGTTGAACTACTGGTAAAACTTTTCAGCACACCACAAATGCAGTCAACATTTTGATCTCACAAACGGCATGCACACTACACGATGCAAGCGACCCAGTTTCTAAAATATAATTGAATATGACCCATCGAGATGCTTACATCTGCCTTGTAAATATATATTTGCTACTTTTTATGTTTTCACAGATAAATAAATAACAATTGCACTTTTTACAATAGTTCAAGTGTTATCTATGAGTTTTGTTGTATTTTGAATACAATCTTTCTTTGTTTACAATCTTTCTTTGATCATACTGATTTCAAAGTTAAGGATTCATTAGTTGGAATATACATTAAACCAAACACTTTCATACCATCTTAGCTGATCATTTAAAATATTTTATTTTTGACAAAACATCCCATGATTCACTCATGACCATACACAGTTTCAGTAGTTATGGTAATGAATTGATAGTGACCACAATATTTGATTTGCACTGCTGAATCAGACTTTTATATTTTGTGTTAATACAGATTACTATGTTTCACATATGCAGCCCGCATAAATAGAAGACACACAACTGACAGCAAATATCTTACACATAGGCTTAGCTTGACAATTGAGCTGCAGGGGAGGGGGAGTGGACTCTTTAGCATATACTGGATAGACTTATAAAGAAAAAATATAAATAATTAAAATCTTTATTTTGACTAAATTAAAATAGCAAAACGTATGAATGTTAAATCAAATGAAAATTACAACTCTTAAAAAAATTTAAACACCAAATTAGCATTTCATTGTTCATTTCGTTTTCCCACCAAGACTCCCTAAAATCCAAGAATATGAGCCGAATAAAAGCAATGCGAATGATATTTGTATTTTTTTTACATTTTATTTTCAATCAATCAAATCGTAATAGCGCATAATCTCTATTTAGGCTATTATGTGACTAACTAAGTACATTAATTATAATAGATACTATTTTATGTAAACTATTTATATATTTTATTTGGAGGGGGAAATGGAGGGGGGAAGTCAAGCACTGTCCAGCCGGCCTTTCAGCCAGTGACCCAACCGATCTTTCAGCCGGTGGCCCAGCCGGCCTTTCAGCCGGTGACACAGCCCGCACCCAGCCGGTGACTAAGCCAGCCTTCCAGCCGGTGACCCATCCGGCCTCACCATGTCCGGTCCTGCCGGCATTCCAGCCGGCAGCCTAGCCTGCCCTTGTTAAGCCCCCAGGGACTAAGACTGTCCCCCAGGACTTCCCCCACCCCGGACCAGGACTGTTCCCCCTTCTCCCTACCCTCATGGACTTCCTTCCAGGAACTGTGTTGTTCCCCCTCCCATGTTTGTTATTTTTATTGTCGCACCCTAATCCCGTCATTTTGTATTCTTGTCTGCCTTTGATTTTGTTTGCCATGTTTTGTTTAGTTTTGTCACTGTCCCAGTTTGTCTTGTTTGTGCCTTGAGGAGCATCATGTTGCTGCTCATTAAGGCGGGGGTTCTGTCATGGTTCTGCCTCTTCTTGTCAGATATTTCTTGGTTTTGAGGCAGAATCAGAACGGAACTCCCTGTTTTATGTGGGGAGAGAGATGTTGACCCTATCGGCCTTCCATACTCTCTCTCCGGTCCTCGTCTCTGCTCCCGCCATCTCGTTCCTCGCTAACTTTCCCTGAGTGTTTCATTTCCCACACCTGTCCCTTGTTAATGATCCTTTGTCTGTCTCCCTTTAAAACATGCTCGTGTTCATTGTCCTGTGTTCGTTCGTTTTGTGTTTGGTTCTATGCCTTGGATGTTACGTTGTGGATTATTCCTGAACTTCCTTGTCAAGTTGCTGTGTTTTAGTTTAGTCCCTTGTGCAAGTTTAGTTAGTTTCTTGTTCTTCAGTTTGTGCTCCCACGTGAGTACTGTTTTGTTTTGCCTTTTCGTTAGCCCCGTCTCTGTTACCCCCTCGTGGGTTTTTGTTTTATATATTAAAGATCTTTGTTAACCCTTCATCGCCTGCCTGCAATTGGGTTCTTTCCTCATCCAAATTCATGACAGTAATAGAAATAACACAATACACTTCAGGAATAACCGAATGACCCAATATCTTTAACCCAACTAATTGGGTAATAAAATAACCCAATGGTTTTTAAAGTGTAAGCTAGGAAAGGATCGCTACTTACCTGTTTCCAGGGGCATCATTTATAAACAATGCGTACACACAAATGTGCGCGTTATGAGTGCGTAAGAACAGTATCAAGCAACGTGTGGGATCTACCAACTTGTACTTATATTTACAATTCTACAAGTACACCTCTGAGCATGCTTATGCAGAAAATGTAGTGGTAAAACAGTGATACTATAAAAAGAAAGTAGCACAGTGTGTTTCCTGTGTACTTTATTTGCAAATACTCAATTAGTAAATTCATACTTCAAGGTAGACCTTTCTGTAGCTCGGTGGTAAGAACATGGCATTAACAACACCAAGGTTACGGGTAGTGATGTTACGTTCTGTGCCGAGGCCTTGGAGCGTGTGTCGAGAAATCCCGCAATCTTTCCATGAAGCGCGTATCGAGGCTTGTATAGACCACTGACGTCATAGATGATGTTGAAGCCTCGCTTCCGCCTGAGTGGTTCAGTAAGCGGTTCGAATTGCCACGACATTTTGACAGCCAACCAAGTTACTCAAGCACATTCACTGCCCTCTGCCCAGTTGAGCCCAGACACTTCACAGTTTTAGAAAAATAATATTGCCCCTTCTGCCTATTATGACCAAATAATTGATTTACACACATTTGATAGCCCCATTCATTTCAGGCCAATACGTTTATTACACAGTTATGTTATACAACCATTATATACCACCAGAAAATAGACATTATATTCATATAAATAGATTATTCTATGTGGAATTTTTTTTTTCTTCACCGTTATTTCTAAGCCTTAAACTGGCGCAAAATAAAGTGTCTCAGAGACCACATCAGGCACATCTGTAATGTATCTGCTTGTTTTACACTCTTTGGCCACCAGGTGGTATTGTGACCAAATGAAGCCCCGAGAAATGAAGAAAAGCTTCATCTCGCCATCACTAGTCACGGTTCGATCTCAGGTGATTGCACATACTTAGAAACAGGACAATGTAAGTCGCTTTGGATAAAAGCGTCTGCCAAATGCATAAATGTAAATGGTTTGGGCCGGAAGTAGACGCATTTTCTAGCACGTGTAGTACAAATCGTTTTTCTGGTACGGATCCAACAGGGTTTTGGCTAGAAGGGATACAGCTACATCCAATGGGCATGCGCACTTCAATACCGCATAATTTTTGCTCACACTGACAACAGTTAATTACTATTTTTTTTATTATTGTAAGGTTAGGTTTAGGGTTGGGGTAGATGTAGGCATAATGTAATTTATTGTCATTTGATGCCGAGATTTTGCATCACTTCCGGCCGTAGCTGTATCCCTTCTATCCACAACTATCAAACAGATACACCATTTTCTTTTTCTCATAACGTCACTCCTGTGTTGTGTGACGGAGTGCGCGTGCGCGCAGCACTGTTTACGTTATCTAGTGTGTATGTTGGAGTGTGCGTGTTGGTGTGTACTCTACCGTCTTAATATATTGCGCACTTTGCGAATCGACGTTGCGGATGTCGAGATGGCCGCAGCCGCCCCAAACCCAGAGGACGCAGGCCGAAACAGCGGCAGTCCGAGCACGACCAGCGCTCTAGCGGGTGACGGGGAATCTGAAGAAGCTGAGGACTTCGCGTCCGCAACGCACTGCTCGGAGCTCTCCCGCCGGCAAAACGAGCAGCGGAAGCTCGGGCTCTTCTGCGACGTGACACTGGCGTTTAGTAGCGCATCCAGCAGCTTCGAGTTCACCGCGCACCGCTCCGTCCTGGCCGCGGCAACGGATTACTTTACACCGCTACTCGGGGGTCAGTTTTCGGAGTCAGTGTCGCGGCGGGTGGAAATGAAGGAATGGAGCAACCAGGCAGGCCTCGATCAAGAAACGGTGGAGAGCGTCATCCAGTTCATGTACACTGGTGAAATCCGAGTGAGCACCGCGAATGTGCATGAGGTCTTGGAGCTAGCGGACAGGTGAGAGGATGTTATGGCGAGCTAACCTTATCTGCAGAGGTACACGTTTGGTAATTACGATCTATGTAATTTACGGGAGGCTAATCCACTTTGTCAGCGTCATATGCGCGTTACATGTTGGCGGCGTTATTTGGTGTTACCTGGCGTCAGTACATTTGTGCGGTTCGTATAAAATGCACATTAGTAGCGGGTTGAGGCATTGCAGAATCAAGTGGCCTTTCATGAGTTATTTTATCTGTCATATGGGGACGTTGCAACGTTAACATGCAAAAATTAAAATAATTGCAATTTTGCAGACTATTCTAGAAGGTCCAATTCGATAAAAATTTGCGTTTTGACGCTTTTATGATGCAGCTGTTTTATATTGGATATCAATTGACTTGTATTCACAAAATAGTGTAGAGTCACACTGCATCTTTTCCAGAACGTGCACGTAAAGCGTAATTTTAAAATAAATTGTTGGCAATGTTGGATAATGTCATTATAGGCTTCGAAGTGGAAAAACTAAAAGCTGCAGTCTCAAAGTGCTAGCCAAGTTAGGGAGCGTCTCGAAAGTGCAAAAATGCTCAAATACCTATACCCCAGTAATCTTGCCCCTTTGGGCCCGGTCTTTACAGGCAGAAAATTGGGACCCAAATGGGACAGACCAAAGTGTGATCTGTAGGGATGCACCGATATGAAAATTTGTGGCCGAAGCCAAATAAAACAGAAACACTTGTATACAACAAATATTGAATACTGAACATTACTTTTTGCATTTCTTCTATTTATTTAGCCAATTTTTTATATCTTAAACTGAATAGTCAAAATGTGCTCTTTTATATTTTGTTTTACAGTGCAGCTTAAAATCAAATTGAGCAAAATAAAATAAAAACTGGATGTTCGCCAGGGACGTTTATTTTAATGTAACATTTAACTTAACATATGCTACAACATTCATAATCCAAACGTGATCAAAATTTTAAAGTTACCGCTTGAGCTTGTTCACTTAAATCTGGATGCTTCCTCCTTTCACCACAAAACTCTGATTGTTTACTTCGTGATATGCCTTTAATCTGAAGTATATCTGTGCGCATCTCTTGTGGATTAGTGCCGCGCTTATCTGCTCATCGCGTCTTATTGTGTCTATAAAAAGTTTCCGACTGACAACCTGTCTGACAGAGCATCAGTACCCGGTTGAACCAGGACGGCAGTGGTACTGGTAAATTAGGTACCGCCGACTTTTTTCTTTTTAGTTACCGACTTGGACCCGAAGTATCGTGACTTTTGACAACACTACCGTCCGCTCACATCTGAATCAGAAGGAGCTTTATTACCAAGTGTGTTTACACACACAAGGAATTTGACTTGGCGACAGGAACTTAGTGTAGAAGAAAATGTACACATGGTGCAAATATACATTAAGATAGAAAAAATGAGAATGAAATAAAAACAGTAATGCACTATATACCAAAAGTGAAAATATATAGACAAAAAAACCCATAATTTTTTAAGAGAGTGTACAGATGTGTTATGCGCAGGTTTAACCTATTGTTTTTTACAATGTACAGTTTAGGGCTGCAACGACGCGTGCGTGCGTGAAATGCGTCGACGCATCGTATTGTTTACGTTTATCTGCTGTAATGGCAGTTTCTGTTCCCGGGCGTGTATAAATTAATCCGCAGAACAGGAGAAAGTATAATACACCCGACAAACAGCGATCGCGAGCCTCGGACGCAGTAAGTTTGTGAATGGACAGAGGATCATCACAGTATGCACAGGCAATCACAAACGGACGGAGAGGGGCACGTAGACGTAGACTTTCATAATAAATTAATTTATTTTAACACTACGCTTTACATTAATGATTTACGTTAACGTTATTGTGCTAGTGTAAGTAAGTGTATGTGAACCTTTGCAGACTGTGACCCTGCTTAATAGGACTAACTATCATGAAACCACCGTAAAAGCACCTTTAAGGCATTCGATAGCTTTATGCGTGGAATAAACCAATATAGCATAATTAAGAAACTCTGACCTCCGCTGGTGCTGTCATCTGTTAATCTCCAGTCAGCATGCGTGTGTACGGTGAAGGTCAGGACGTTAACGTTACTCTTTCTAAGATGTTCTAATGTTTTAATTGTTCTTCATAATGACGAGATGATACTCGAAGATTTATTTAAAATGTATTTTGCTAGAGACGGTGAATTACTCGCTGAGTGTAGCTTAATTTATTAGAAGCACCGGAAGCGGTCTGAATGTTGTGCGTCTTCGCAATAACTTTTTTAAACCCCTGATTTAACTGTAAACTGTTGGATATGGATGCAATGCATGTGTGTGCAAGTGTTAAACATGTAACATATCATCTCTTTTCGTTGTGTTCTAACTGTTATTTACTTTGGGGAGCAAAAGGATCCCAGCGACTTCAGAAGGAGAAGGTGCTTTAAGCGCATCATTTGTGCGTCCGGGACGCGTATAACTGTAAATAACGAAGCGAATGCATTAAGCGCATCATTCTGAGTTCAGGATGCGCATGCGCGCTTTTGTGCCACTCTGCATTGGAGTCTTTTATACGGTGATCGTTTTGTGCAATAAACAGAGATCGATAGTAGTATTCTTACATTTGCTCAATTGCATTATGAGACTGAAAACAGAATCGGATATTACACGCAGGAAAAAAAATACACAGCATATATCATGGTCTAGTATTTCATAGTCACATTTGTTTATGTTTTGCCTTTAAAACAGTACTTAAGTACATTAAAAATCAGTCTTTTTTACTTTTAAAATGAAAACTATTTAATTAAGAGAAGATGGTGATTTTAGTGTAAACAAGGATTATAATGTTAAAACAATAACATTTATTTATGAAATGTAGTGGAGTAAAAAGTATGATATGCTTTATAATGTAAGAAAATACTAGAACTTATTATTTATTACAAAGTTTGCCAAAGGATTAATAAAGTAACCAAAAAAATCTTTATTAGATTAATCTAAAAATGAATCGTTAGATTAGTCGACGAATCGAAAAAATAATCGTTAGATTAGTTGCCATTTAAAATAATCGTTAGTTGCAGCCCTAGTACAGTTGCTATGTGCAAGTGTGCATGTGATGGACAGTGGGTAGCAAGAGCTTTTAATTGTTCAGGCTGAGTATAGCCTGCGGGAAAAAACTGTTCTTGTGTCCGGCTGATCTGGGGGTCAGTGCTCTGTAGGGCCGGCCAGATGGCAACAGTTCGAAGAGGGAGTGAGCTGGGTGAGTGTGGTCCAAAATGATTTTCTTAGCCCTTTTTCCCTTTCTGGAGGTGTAAAGATCTTTGAGGTTGGGCAGGGGGCACCAATAATCCTCTCAGAAGTCCTGACTGTTCGTTGTAGTGTCTTAATGTCTGAACCAAACCAGACAGTTATGGATGAGCACAGGACAGACTCGATGATGGCCGATTAAAACTGTTTGAGAAGCTCCCGTGGCATGTTGAATTTCCTCAGCTGGCGAAGGAAGAACAACCTCTGCTGGGCTTTTTTAGCGATGAAGTCTATGTGAGTGTCCCACTTCAGGTCCTGAGAGATGGTAGTGCCCAGGAACCTGAATTACTCTATTGCAGACACAGTGCTGTTCATGATGGTGAGTGCAGGGGAGGTTCTCCTGAAGTCCACGATCATCTCCTCTGTTTTGAGCGTGTTGAGCTCCAGGTTGTTATGATTGCACCAGACAGCCAGCTCTGCAACTTCTTGTCTGTAAGCAGACTCGTCTCCATTGTGGATGAGGCCGATGATGGTAGTGTACCAACTATCAACCAATAATAAGAAATAAATAGACAGTAAAGCTTACTAATAATTTGTCGGGTGTTTAAATAAATAAGATAAATACATGGGTCAAAGACGTTAAGATATCCCCATCAAAAGAACATTTCAGAAGTGATTTTATGTCCACACAACAACAAAAAAATATTGGTACCAATTTCCCCTAACTTATTCTTGCTTACTCAACTTTTGATCAAGTAGTTTCTCAACTAAATTTTCTTACTAATTACAAAAGAGAAAAATCAGTTGAACCAACTTGAAATAACTGGACAACAAGCAAATTTGTGAGTTCACTCAACTATGGATTTAAGGCCAACCGAAAATATGTTTTCTTATATTATTTTTATTACATGATAAACATGCTCTAACATAAGTCTAATCAAGACAGACCAAAACATTGGTCCAGTAACTGCTCAAGCAGTTTGTGTTGAATCCACTTTCAGTGTTAGGAGCACAGGATCATGCACTTAGACCTCAACACCAGAAACACAAACATCAATCATGGTGACAATCATGAAACATCGTTCTTTAAAAAAACAACTAAATACAACAGGAAACTAAGCATTTTCAACGACAACTGCATGAATGAAGTTAGCAAACACTAAATCAGGAATCCTTTAAAAAAATGTAAACTAAACATCAACTACAAACGCCTCGTCCAATTGCGGAGGTGCATGCGCGGACGACAAAAGGTTTGATACAGGCTCATTTCAGTTAAAAAAACATTTTAACATTTATATTTATTTCTCTTAAGAAGCTATGGGGTCACTTACCCAATGCATGCAGCCTTCGAAGACGCAGCTACTTGGTCCTAGTTTCTAAAAGTACTTTCTAAAATGCTGTAACGATTGAGGTTGGACGTTTTAAGACCGCATTTCCCCTTGTTTTGGTCTATTTTTCTTTAGAGCCTGAGATTGTTTCTTTTATTAACCTCAGTAATAATAAAGGTGTTCATTGTGCATTTAATCTTTTTTGTGTTTATTTTGAATGTTGCACTATAGCAGCTATATGTTCATGAAAATAAAGTCACAAAAATCAAATATACTTTATCAGTTATAATACTGTTATTTTAGGTGCTCTTAAAAGAAAAAATGAAAGAAAAAATATTGGCTGTAATGTCACAGAATGTCGAACTGAAACATAACTTCTCTTCTTCATCCTACTACTTAACTAAGACATTTATTCAAGAAGTTTATTATAAACTTAAAACAATTAGGCTTATTAGACACATTTTAAGTCAGAGCGAGATCTGAGCAGGATTTGGTTTACCCGTGAGCGTAATGTGAGCGTTTGTTTGGTCCGTGAGCGACTGAGTGAAGCACGCATTCATTGAGCGAAATATTGAGGCTGAACTAAAGCATGTCCGTGCGCACCCATTGCCAACAAAACACAGGCATCAGTTTCACTCACCGCATGCGGTTCATGTCCGGCATCTTTTACCGCTGAGACGGCTCCATATATCAGTTTCAAACGATCTCCAAATCCAGCGTTATATCCAACGTTTATATAACATTCATCACCCAAATGCAGTGAACAAACAAACACCTGAACTTTGCAAACGTAAGCTCTCTCTCTCTCTCCTTCTACTGCTCTCCTTGCTGCCGATTGGGGATGCCGCGTGCTTTTCCCAGAGAATTGTCCAAAAATAAATTTTGTTACGATCGCTGGGGGAGTGTATCGAGCACAGAAATACTACGTAATATGGCCAACTTGTTTTTTGACAAGAGAAGACGGCACGTTTAACATTGTAAAGAAGTCAGTGGTTGAAACACCTTTGCACGGCAGCTTTAAAGCAAAAGGAAAGGGCTCGTCTCAACACGTTCCTATGGTGATTTTATTATTTTTCATCATGTACACAACACAATGTAAATATAACTTCACATAAACTTAACAAGAGCATTCATTCGCCTGTCGTTCATTCTTGTTACGAACGGATTTGAAACGATTCAATGCTGTCTCAAGTAATCAACAGATAAATGGCATATTCTGAACGCCTCCGTGGTAAGTTTAGTTTTAAACGTCTCAAATATATAAAAAAATATCGTTCGTCCACAGGCTGAATGAATCCGTCACAGGAAACAGTGAATCGTAGTAATGTGCTCACATTGTGTCAGCACAATGATGAGTTGAGCTGTGACCGAAGCGACGACAGCGAGACCTCAGTCACCCAGCCACAGCTCCGGACTCTCCCCTTCTCACACACATAGGCCTACACTGGTGGGCTCGCGATCTACTCGTCTTTTCACATGAGAATAACAACTAGAAACAAATCTAATTTGTAGGTCGCACATGCGCGTGTACTAAAAATGTAAAAAACGCTTGCGCTGTCTCAAAAACTGGGCGGAAAATGCGACCATTTAGTCGCAGTCTGGAGCCCTGTCTCTATATTTTTTTTAAGGCGGTGGTCCAGACAAGATTTTTTATGCACGTGTCTGTGTGTGCTCTCATCGGGCGGAACTCGATACGGAGAGCATAGTAGAATTGTAAACGCGCTACCATGTAGAAACAGAAATGACATGCCGCCATGTAAATAAGATAAATAACAGAATGCTATTTAGTGTGGTTAATATAAGAACAAGGAATAGACTGTATGAAAGGTAACCTTAAATTACTTCTCTTGTGATCTGGCGCTATTTAGAAAATACAATTAACTTGACCTTCAAGGGGGGCGGTGCTTAGATAACTGGGGGGAAACACTGTAGTGTAACGTTATCGTGGCTCGATATTTTAAAGATCATTTTTTACTGACATCACTTCTTTATAAATAGTTTTTGTCTTTAGCAATAAACAGTAAAAAGCGTCAACTTCACTTCATCGGTTGAACACATGCAGATTGATGAATGTGTAACGGAGGTCTGCTAGTGCAATCTTTGTTAGAGATAGAATTTTTTATTTCTATTCCATTCTTTTATGGAAATGACACTGGACCGATTGGGTCAGACCGGTTATATTAATTAAAACTCATAACAGAAGCATAGTTTTGCCTTTTTATATTGGACCCAAGTTGGATAATAAAACATGCAGATTGAAGTCCTGCTTGCAAATGTCTCATAGTCAAAGGACGTTTCATAGAAGTGTTTTAGAGGTATGCGCACACACACACAATATCAGTGTATTACACAGAACAGCTTTCACAGCCGATGTTAAAGTCATGGAAGCTGTTATTTGACCGTTGGTTATCTTAGAACGTGTGTAGCGGAATTCATATTACCAGCTGTAGGACTGTGATGAAATTTAAAGTAATTAATTGCACAGCTCAGTCAAATGTTCAATCTCTGATAACCTAACACTACACAAGCGGCTCTTCCTCTTCTCTCCTTTTTTGGCGTATTCATTTGGGCGGAGGTTTTTCAAAAACTCGGAATAGTGACATTGTTTACCCGGGAAGTATTGGGCTGTAGCTCGATTCCAGCCACTCCCAAAAGACGCTCATCATTTGCATAAAGTTGAGCCAATCTCAACTTCTTCGAGTAGCTAGACACGCCCACTTCCTGTTGCCAACGGTCACGGTCGCTGGTGGTTTGAACCAACCCAATCCGGATAGTGCTGGTCCATCCCCAAGACAACCCCCAAACCCCTTGACTCTAGCAGCCAGTGGGGAAATGAATGAGCTAAGGGTGCATGAGTGCCACCTAGCTGTAAACAAGTTTATAGTGAAAAGCCTACACCCCTTCTCAACAGTGGAGTCCAAGAGCTTTAGGTAACCGTAACAGTGTGTCATATACTGAGAAGACACAATAACAAAAAAATCACACAAATCTTTTTTTTTTGCTGTAGGGAGATGTGCAAGGTACTCAACCCCAAATATATCCCACCCTCCAGGAGTTATCTCAGTGACACATTCATTCTTACCTGGCATAAAAAGCCAATCTGATCACTGAGAAGGAAATGCCAAAACTGGCCCTCACATCAGATGGACCAGCCTCTGTCAAGTCTGCTATTTTACCGCCAGTCAGATTTCATTGGAGGGCAGATTGGAACAAAAGTTCTGTTGATAAATGGACAGTCAGGATCAGAGCAGTGTTGACTGAAAAGCAGCAGCTCCTTGGTAAGAAGCCATTTCAACCTATTAAATCATTATTTTGCAATTACTACATTTAACAATTTAATGAAATATCCAGTAAATAATAAAAAAATCTATGTTTTTGTTGTTGTTTCAGGACTCCCACAACATTCACTCATCCTTGATGTGAAAACTAGATGGAACTCTTTGTATCTAATGGTAGAGAGATTCTTGGAGCAATATCCAGCAATCCAAGCAGCAGCCTTGGACCCACGGCTGTGAAAAGCGATGACAAAAGACAACCTGGTGCGTCTGAAAGATGAGGACTTTCAAAAGGCTGAGGAATTTATACAGCTCATGAAGATCCTTTATACACTGTGTGTGTCATGTGAAAATAATCCCATCAGCGGACAGATCATTCCTATCCTCCATAAACTAGAAGAGCGTGTTAAAGATACCATGTTTGTGTCAGCCATCAAAGAGAAGGTGTGGGAGAGCCTCTCTGAGCGCTACCGGGATGATTACATTTAAGCCTTTCTGCATGAGACCACATGAATGGACCCCAGATTTAAAAGGAGGCCAGTGAGTGACTCCATCTGGGATAGGCTGAGAGAAGGCAGTTGTTGAGGCCAATGTGACAGGCCAAGGAAGAGCTGTTTCCAGAGGAGGAGATACAAGATAAGGCAGGAGAGGCCCAGGCTTCTGCCTGGGAAGGCCAACATGTTAATGTTTCTGCGGAAGACCTGTGTTGCTGTTAAAAACCTTTCGCTTTATAAAAAAAAGAATAACGTTTATTTTATTTATTATACACAAAGACGTCATAATTATGTTAATGCAGATCAAGCAAAGTTAATTCTGTTCTTACTTTTGATTTGATGTTTTCTGACTTTTTATATATTTCTTTGAGAAATATACTGTACATAAAAGTATAATAAAAAATATTGCTGTTATTGTTGTTGTATATTGTTTATTTTATTGTTTTTGGATTAAGAAATGTTATTTGTTAATTCAAATAAAGCAGTGTTAATTTGGTTCCCAGTTTGTTTCGTTTTATATCAAAAAGTACCAATAAGAATACGATTTAAGTAACGGATCAATAAGAGTAGTAATACCGTTAAAATTTTTAACGATACCCAACCCCATACACATCCACTTTTACATTCACTTCAGACATAACTTACATTTTCATTTGAACCTTGTGTGTTTTTCACATAATCTTCGGATGTGCAAGTTATGCCCATGTCAGAAGAAACATCTGAGTCTACTCGCTTGAATGTTTAAACAGGCACGACTTAAAAATGCAAGAAAATTAGAAACTTTCATTAGGATGAAAACTAAACAGTCTGCTTTAGAGATATTTGTTGTTAAATAGTGGATGTGAATGTGTGTTGCGCTGCATTGATGGGCACTGTAGCTTGATTAACAATCTCTCTGTAAAAGGAATGTCCAAAATTGTAGGTTGGGATCGTGGAGTAGTTGTAAAAATGTTTGCACTCTCAGAAAAGCGCAAAGGTTGCTTATGCTACCAAACTTCATCTCTATATACATTAGGGATGGGCGATATGGCCTTAAAACTATATGCGATATGTTCTTCGATTTATTGCGAGTTCAATAATGCAGAGAAAATAAATTATATAATCTGCTCTGTCAAACGCTCATAAATGTATAAAAAAAACATACAAACTCACATTTATGTGTTGGTGGTAAACAGACCGCAGTACGATGCGCGCTGTCGCCGTGAAAGCACGGGACACTCCGCTCACGCATCTAGTATGAAACAAGAAAGAAATTACATTAAACAATGCGTCTGTGCACGTAACATCTAACGAATGTTTAAATTAAGACTTTTAACCAAACTAAATGTTGCTGTGTTTTTAATATATTATAACTATAGAGAGTTTCATCTTAACAACATAAACAAACCTTACTGCGCATGCGCACTTTCGTCACACCAATTTAACGTCCGGTACACATTCACAAACAATAGAGTGCCTGTAGATTATTTCTGATAACAATCAAATAAAACCAAGAAGAACCGTTACTTGGCTACAACTTGTCTCTCCAATATTTTGAATTTAGACTCCGAAACCAAGCCCAACCGCTAGATGTCAATGTACCACACGGTTTGTTTAAATGCGACCAAACTACAGGACCCTTTTATTTTTATTTAATCAAATGAAAATGCTTCAAAATTCAACAAATCGTTTATTTAATACTATTATTATACAGTAAAATAATAATACAAATGCATTTTAACATATCTATATTAAAGATATAAATCTCGCCGAAAGCAGTAGACCATCTCGTCTACTGTTTTTATGCATACTGAGGTTTCGGACATACTATTCATGACTCTGACATACTATGTAGTATGGAAGAAGGCGATTTTGGACACAGGGCTAGTCTACAAACAAAGGTGTGTGTTCTGTGTTGCACAGACCGATCGGCATATGACGTGAAGTACTGTGGGAAGCAGGGTGCTCCAGTATGCTTTCAAAACCCTCGTAGAAGTTTGATATTAGATGCCGCAGCACAACGCAGAATGAAGTCAAACATGTCGGTTTCTGAACCGTCTCTCTCCCACACACATATTACTCAAAAGCAACTGACATGATGACAAAAAGTTGGATGTTTATTATTGTAATCGATCCCGGTCCTGCTTAGATCTATTAAAACATTTCAATGCAGATTGTAGTGACATTAATAGATATGTGAACTTGAAAACCGGATGATCGTTTTCCCAAGATGTTTTGTAATCTTTACAATGGCATGTAGAGAATGATATACCTGTAAATGTCTGTTTTTGTAACTCCTTACTAAGATATATTGTTTTTCCATTCCTTTAGGTTTTTGCTGGTGCAGTTAAAAGACTTTTGTGGAGAGTTTCTCAAGAGGAAACTTAGCCTTGGTAACTGTGTGGCCGTCCATAGCTTGGCACACATGTATACTTTGGATCAGCTGGCCTTGCGTGCTGCTGATATGATACGCCGCAACTTCCACAAAGTAATCCAAGATGAGGAGTTTTTCACTTTACCATTCCATCTGGTCAGGGACTGGCTCTCTGATGCTGAAATTACAGTTGACTCTGAAGAGGTTCTGTTTGACGCTGTCATCAAGTGGGTTCAGAAGAACTCAGAAGAGCGTGAGGAGTATTTTGAGGAGCTCTTTCGTCTTCTCCGCTTACCACAGATAAAGCCAACCTATCTAACAAGAGTTGTGAAGAATGAGCCGTTGGTGGTGCAAAATGCAGCCTGCCTCCAGCTTGTTTCAGAGGCGGTGGAGGGCCATGCAATCCGCTTTGAGAACCTTAAATCTGCAGATACAGAGTTCTGGGCTTCATACATGGCCACCTTCCAACCAAGGTTTGGCCAGAACATGGATGTTATAATGGTGGTTGGTGGTGTGTCTGAGGGAGGTGACTACCTGAGTGAGTGCGTAGGGTATTTTGTGTATGAGGATCGGTGGATTAATTTACCACACATTCACAACCACCTAGATGGTCATGCTATTGCTACCACTGATACACATGTATATGTGGCAGGGTCCATGGAACCAGGATTTGCAAAGACCATGGAACGCTACAATCCAAATCGCAACACCTGGGAACAGGTGAGCAACCTCACCACACGTAAGCATTCCTTTGGCCTCACTTGCATCAAAAATATTCTATATAGCATTGGCGGTCATGGCAACTTCAGCCCTGGCTTCAAAGATGTGAGTGTTTATGAGCCTGACCAGGATAAGTGGCACAACCTAGAGTCAGCCCCCAAGATTTTGAGAGATGTCAAGGCCATTAGTGTTGAAGATCGATATGTTTATGTTACAGCACGAACACCTGTAGATACTGACAGCGATGATGGGTTGAAAACAGTCACTACTCGTTACGACACTGTCAGTCGCCAATGGCAAGAGGTTGACTCTCTACCACTAATTGATAACTACTGCTTGTTTCAAATGGCTGTAGCGTCCACCAACTTTTACCACACTGCTTCCTGCTGTCCCAAGAGCTACACCAACATACGTGACGACGTTGCACGGCTGAAGATTAGCGCAAGGATCTCAGATGATATTCTTGAGAGTCTTCCCCCAGAGGTTACCAGTGTCGAGGGTGCTGCTATCTGTTTTCTTGGCGATGATGTGTTTGTGATTGGTGGCTGGAAGAACAGTGATGATGTGGACAAACAGTATCGCAAAGAGGCGTACCGTTATTGTGCCGAGCGCAAGCGCTGGATGCTTCTGCCACCCATGCCCCAGCCACGCTGTCGTGCAACAGCATGCCATGTGCGCATCCCCTACCGCTTTCTTTATGGCTGCCAGCGCTACCCAATGCCTCAAAACTTGGCACGGCAGCGGGACCGCATGCAACAAATGCAGCAGTTACATCGTCGCACATTAACTCTACGGAGACAGCTGCAATCACAAATTGAATGCTGAATATCATTACAGCCCCACTGGGGGAGCAATAGATAAACTACTGCTGAAATTCAGAGAACATTGTGTCAAAAGCATTCCCTTGATCCTGTTCTTGTTTCATTTGAGGGTTTTGTTTCAATTGTCTGTTGGGAAATTTGTTACAGAGAAGATGTATAAAATTGTTAAAGATGGTAAAGATAATATTTTAATGTGACAGTTTGTTTAATGGAGGAAATCATACATTTTACATTTACACTTAAAATGTTGTTTTATGACCTTGCATGAATTTGCCTTGACAATAATATGCTGCAGCTGCTGAACAGCAGTCATTTAGTCATCATTCAGTTTGATAACTGTTGTGTTGGCTGATTTTGTGTTGTATTTTATTATTTTTTGTTAGAGTGGCGGGCAATCACCATTTAAGGGATCGTTCACCCCAAAATGAAAGATCTATCATATTTACTCACCCTCAAGTTGTTCCAAAGTTCCTACTTTGGTTGTCAATAGTGCCCCAGAACTGTTTGGTTTCTCACATTCTTCCAAATATCTTCTTTAGTGTTTAACAAAACAAGAAAAGAAAGTTGAGGGTGAGTGTCTGATGACTTTTTATTTTCGGGTGAACTACACCTTTAAACAAAGCACCAAATTAGCACTTGTAAATCAGCACAGTTAAACCTCTTGCTTATTTTTGTACCCCTTCCTTTAAGTTATTGGACTGGAATTGTGCTCCATTCATTTTTATTATTAAATATGATTATTATTTATTTATCGTACCAGTTATGCAATATAGTTGAAGTCTTTCGTATTTCTTTGTGTCATTTCTCATAAATACAACACCTAATCTAGACACTGTTTATGTGTTGTCTTATTGTTTTAATTTTCTTTTCTGTTGTCTTCTTTGAAAGCTCATGGAATTCCTAAGTCATGTCATACATAATTACCAATTCATATTATAAAGGAATAGTTCTCCTTTTAAATTGTAATGATATACTCACCCTTAGGCCATCTTAAATGAATGTTTTGTTTACCTTTTTGTTACATTAAAATCCTGCCATATTTGATTTGAGTGGCAATGATTTATTTAGTTTTTCCAAATACATTTAAAATCTTAAATGTTATCTTACACACCTTTGTTGTCTTCTAAGATATTTATAATCCACTATAGTCATTTGAATTTACTTTGGACATTTATATTCATAAACTAGGTATAATGTCTTTCTGTACATTTTATGTATGTCTTCAACTTGATGTAAAACAGGGCTCGACAAATAATGTCCTGGGGCAAGCGTGTGAGACAGAAATCTGAAGTGACAAAATTGTCACTTGGATAATCGGGCCAGTGCTGTATCGTAATGAAAGCTTAGAATTTGCACGTTTTTAAGCCTTTCGAGATACTGCAAGGCGACGCAAAAGAGAACTCTGTTCTGCCGGGCTGTTTGCGAGTCGCACCTCAGAATATTGAATTAAGTTCGCTTTTGCGTCACCTTGCTCTTGAACAGACATATCCACACGAAATGGTGTCAGAATGCCCATACTAGCAAGTATCCTTGTAAAAGTAGTCCGTTATGTTAAGTAAACATAAACAGTTGGGAAAACAAAACAAATGTGTAACGATATAAGGTCTTAAAGGGAAAGAAGTATTATAAACATATTTTTTATGTTTCTCAAAACAACAGAGGAAGACGAAAACGCTCACTGGTCATGCCTGATTAACTTATGTAACTTTAATAAGGTTTAATATAAATGTAATTTATTCTTTGAAGACTAATATGAAGTGTTATTTTACTGTACATCTGATTACTTTCTTCAGTTTTTGTACCTGATAACTACCTGTTAGACCAACCCGAAACAGATTATTTAATTTGTATGTTTGCTTTATTACGTATACATGTGCTATTGTTTGTAATGTGATTGTTTGTTCTTATTTTATTACTTACTGATTAGTTGTCTTTGACAATAGTTGACATTTCTATTAGTCAGGCTACTAGCTTAATGGTATCAACATTATTTATTAAGATTGCATAGATAAAAATACATAAACGAATAACTAGACAATATTATTTATTTACTCCTTTAATTGTGGTGGGACCAGTGAAAATTTGAACCAATCCTTAGCCATGTAAAAACAAGTGAACTGCAAATGTACATTCCTCAATTTTATTAGAATATTGCACACATATGACAGTAACTTTGCTCCACTCTGCAGAAAGCAAATTTCTATATTTAAATGTCTTTCATTTATTTCTACTTTATCAGTAATTTCTTTCCAGTCATGCTAATATTCAAAAATGCCAATAGTCTTGTTATACATTTTTTGTGCCGTAAGTAATAATTCATTTGATTTCCTTGAAAGATGCGTATTACACTTAAAAATGCATTAGAATTTAAATCAATCATTGACGTACTGCTCAAGACCAGCTTAACATTTTTATGTTCACTTGATGAACACTAAGCCATTTATGCATTATTCCATACCAAAGTATTTCACAGTATTCTTGAATAAAAATCTGTTAAAAGCCAGATAGAAATGGCTTTGGATAATGTATAATTAGACATTTTCATAGTTGTATCATACACAACAAACGAGTATTAATGCTTTTTTCTTTCTCTGCTTTTGTCATTGTCTTTCAAGAGAAAATGTAGTAGAGCTATGTTCTTTTGCATGTGTTCTAAAGTATTGTGGCTCTTGAATGAAAATTAATAAAAGAATACCTTGATCAACAAATCCAGTTCTTGTATATATTTTTAAAAAGAGACAAACGGTAGAATGTTTGAGTTTGCATTGTCTCCTTACACAGCTG
Source organism: Triplophysa siluroides (assembly GCA_006030095.1). Classification (NCBI taxonomy): domain Eukaryota; kingdom Metazoa; phylum Chordata; class Actinopteri; order Cypriniformes; family Nemacheilidae; genus Triplophysa; species Triplophysa siluroides. Next base: position 1,181,974 of record VCII01000015.1, read on the forward strand.
TATGCTGGAAATGCACAAAGAGATTTTATGTTATAGGTTGTCCAAAGTAATAATCTTTTTTTTATTTTAATACTTGCATGATGTTCAGGGCCCTAATTTAGTTTTAGCTTAAAATGAGCTAATGAGTCGTATCTTAAAAACGATTCGGGACTAATCTGAGAGCACATTTGAGCAAGGAAAAGACAAACACTTTTATCTCCGTGAGGAGGCGGGGCTGAGCCCGTTGCTATGTATGTATGACACAGTCTTTACTGGTTGGTTGACCAGGACCAATATATATATATATATATTCTTTCTTTATTATTTTATTTACCATGCTGTTAATGTCAACGTATTGGACAGAAATATCAACGGTCAATAAGTTCCAGAAAGTGCTGTAATTGTTTGTGTGCTCACTATAGAAGTTTGTGACAGAACCAAATCATCTCTGCTGCATTTCTCCATTTGCTAAATATGTTAATGTAGTGATTTCTTCTATTTCTGGCGCTATGGCATTTCTGCGCTGTCTTGTAGATGTTAACGTGTCTTTAATAGGATCGGTCACAAACATGAACCCTGCACTATCTAATGTGTTGTCTTATTAACTCACTGTCATTCAATTCAATGTCATTTTATTGTAAAGCGCTTTTACAATTTGCATTGCATCAAAGCAGCTATACAAGAAAACCGAAACAAAGATAAACAAAAGTTGAACACACAAAAAACTATTTAAAAAAATCAGATAAACCTTAAAAGTTATATTGAAATTGTTATGTGTTGCAACACATTTTTTTCTGTCTTTTCATGTTTCGTTCTTTTTCTCTGCTGCCAAAGAAACTCTTAAGTCTCTTAAAAGTCCTCCTTGCTACTCCTAAAATTTTGGAACGTTTTTAGGGGTTAAGATACTTTATGAAATCCTTTTTTCTTTACTAGGACCTTTCCTGCAATTAGAAGGGAAATCGCCCACATTTCTAAGAATTTTCTTATAATTTTGTCACTAGGAGCAACTCTTTTTTTCATGAATAGATTTTCAATGTCTGTTAAAAGAAAGGCATGTAATTTGTTTTTCAGCATCTGATTGATTGACCTTTCCTCATTTTATCTAAGGGACATCACAATACCTTTTTTAAATGCTGCACACACTTCACATTTACTTACTGTAAATATGTGGTTTTTGCATGTGAGTTTTGTCTGTCCACAGGTCTGCATTGAAGACGCATTGAAAAAGTTTTTTTTGGGCCAAAGCCTGAATCATTGTGTGTCTTTGTGTACATGTGTAGTTTCAGGTAAATTACAAATATTAACTATATATGCTGTCTATCTTGTAGAGCTTTAGCGTGGCCAAAAGACAAACTCCAGAGCCAGCAGGGTACAACCTGAACACTCTGCCAGCTCTGGAAAGTCTGGGGGTAAATGGTCCAAGATGGTTATCTCGACTTCAACGGGATGTTTATGACTCTTAATCCCATCTTCAAAAGAGACTCCATGGGGAAAACGAAGTCATCTCCTAGGTAGCACCAAAAGAAACCAAAGACCATTAGTGAAACATTCCAACACACAAAGGAAGGATGTTCTCTTAATGCAGCCACAGTAAATGGTCCGAACTGTACATATGTATATTTACCTGTTGCATGCTACGCAATTTTGTAGGCATGCGGCAGCGAGGCCATAGCCTGAAGCATCGCAGGTTAAGGTAACTGGCTTCTTCATATCGTTGTATTCAAGACAGGCGGGTTGGTCAGGCATGACTTAAGGGTGTGGAACACATGTTGCCTGAGGGGGGCGGCGATATCACTCAAATTCGGGATAAACTTCCCCAGTTAGTTTGCATAGTTTTCACAGGGTCTGCTTTTAGACCGTCACTTGTGAAAATGCGCCCCACATAACTGACCTGGTTCAGACGAAACTTGCACTTTGCAGGGTTTAACTTGAGGTTGATTTCTCGTGCTCGGTTCAGCACTTTCTTTAGGTTGGCGTCGTGTTCAGCAACAGTGCGAGCACCTATATTGATATCATCGACGATGACTGCACAGGGGTACCCTGAAAACAACTGTTCCATAGTGCGCTGAAACACTTCACTTGCAGCATTTATATCAAAGGGCATACGAAGGAATCTGTAGCGTCCAAATGGTGTGCTGAATGTGGTCTTCATGGAAGATTTATGGTCAAGGCGTATCTTCCAGAAAAAATTATTTGCATCCAGGACAGAAAAGCATCTGGGATGCCACCTCCTCTACACTACCCATCGGGTGTTGAGGTATTTTTAGAGCAGTGTTGAGATCTTTTGGATTTATGCATAGGCTGATTTCCCATTTGTCCTTCTTGTGTGTGACCACCATTGAAGAAACCCCGTCTGAAGGCTCTGCAGTTATAAAACCAAGACCTAGGATATCCATAGGATCTAGCTCTGCTTTTACACAATCCTGCATTGCCAGGGGGATACGATGAGCGGGACGAACTACAGTTTGCACAATGGGGTCCACCATCATGGAATATGACTGAAAGTCTTCTCCTTGTATTCAGCAAGAATTTCTTCAGTGCTGCTCTCCATATTTACAAGGTGTACTTGCAGACTAATTGTGACAATTCCCATGTCCAAACATGCACGAAATCCTCACAACGGCTGGACATCTTGATCCACCAAGTAGAATTGGAGTGAATGACTTTGTCCATTTAAACTACACATCAACGTTGCCAAGCCTTGGGTTTCGGTTTTGCTTCCACCATAAGCTACGAGGTTGGGTGTCTGCGATTGTCTGACTGGTCTCTCACCACTGGAAATTTGTTTGAATATCTTTAGGCATTACGCTACATTTTGCCCAGTTTCGACTTTCACCTCTACTGGAATAGCATTTATGTGTAAGGTGACAAATCCTTCTTCCAGTCCGGACGCCGGAGGGGTTCAATACCGTCGACGTAAAAAGTGTCGTCATGGCTGGAGGATTCTTCCACTTCAAGTTCGTGAACTGACTTTCTGTGGTTGTATTTCTTTTGATTGAATTGACGACTTGGTATCTATCTCTCTTTGCTGCATGCTTCTTTCCACAGTTTCTGCAATTGGTTATGACCTGTAAATCTCGTTGCTCTTTTTGAAGAGTTCGCCTTGTTTGTTGGCGCCTCTTACTGGAAACCGCTTGTACTGCATCTACATTAGTGATTTTCTGTAGGATGGCCAACGTTTTACTGTTTTCCTCTGTCATCTCGTGTAAGCAACAAATTGAGATGGCTTTAGCGAGAGTTAGGCCGCTGTCCCTTAACAGTGATTTCCTTAAACTTTCTCTGTTAACGCCACATATCCTGTCACAGATCAGCTCATCTGTCAGCTCTCCAAAACGACACCTTTTAGCCTTAATCCTGGGATCACTGATAAATGTCTCGATACTTTCATCTTGTTTCTTGAGTGGAACTTTTATTTTGTTGAGGGTTGCAGATTTCATGAACTTCTGTTTCAGACACTCGGGATCTTTCACTCGGGAAAATCCGCCAATTGTCGGCAATATTTCCATCGAAACTGAGCGGGTCGGGTCTTCGGAAATAATCCAACATGGTGAAGTTAGCAGCAACACTTGCGTTTATTCCCTTTTCCATCAGTCCAGTTCAAATGTCTACGTAAAGTCCATCTTCTAACACCATGTTGTGTGTCTCAGACTAAGGCACAATAATCGTAGACGTGGTTAACTGTAAGTACTTTATTACTAGGTGCTCCAGCACGACCTGAGCGTGCTCGTAACGAAGCAGTGACCTAGCACACTGACAACATGTTGTTGTTATATACAACATATTAACATGATCATTCCTATGATCTACAGGTGCGAGTTTCAGTCGCAGAAGCTGTAGTTAACAGATATTTAACATTTATTTGGGGCCAGTAAAGAACATTTAAAGATTTGAGGGTGGACTCCCAAAGCAGAGGCCTGGATAACGACTAGGTATTTTTCTAGCTTTTGAGTTCTCACCTTCATGTTAATCGACCATGTTTTTCATCTTCTGGATTGCTTTGGACTTTGACACTTTTATATGGACCTTCTGTCCCAATTATACAAAAGAGTTTTTGTGATTGGGGTGTTCTTCTGTTTTGTAATGTTTTGTTTCGCTATGTTTGTTGTGATTGTGTTGGTAATTATGGTTTATATACATTCCTTTTTATGTTTATTGAAAACCTGAACTTAAAAGGGTTCTGCTTCAAATAGATTTAGTCGTTAATGAACCAATTATTTATTTTTGTAAAATTACATTTGTTACAAACCTTTAAGTAATTCACCTTAACATATCTGATGTAATGGATTAGTCCCAAGTGAAAGGTCTCTGTTTCAAACCGTTTTTGTTGTTAATGAATCAACTTGTCACGTTGAACTGGATGTTAGCGCTGAAACTACTCCTTTGCAAGTATTAAATACAGTATTAAAAGGTTTGAAAACCATCCATTAGGAAAATTAGTTTTATAATTTTATTATAGTAAAAGTGTGGAACCATATTTTTGGCCGATTGTTTTTACAACAAATACCATGGTTGAAGTGTAACCATTAAAATATGGTTACTGCAGTAAAACCATGGTTTATTTTCATCATAGTGCCGCTATCACTGGATAATTACGTTTTTGTTTTCCAAAAGCCTGCGGGGGCCATGTCTAAAACATCCGTTATATGTTATTTGCGATGTAACGAAGTTGATCCTCTTCACACAGTGACACTTATGATTCGCCATTCCTGTTCAATTCTTGGATCGATTATGTTTTGGAAGTATGCTCAAACTGCTGGAAGAAAGAGATTCCTATTACAAAAGTGGAAGTGAAGTTGTTTGAGTCACACCCTTTATGTAAATGTGTATGGTGGCTCTTAAAGGCCAAAACCCTCAATAAATAATATTTTATCCATAACGTTCTTGTGGCCCACAGCCGGATACAGTGTGGCGACCCAGTGGGCCATCACAACCTTCACTTGATCTGCAGATTTAATCCAGCCCAGCAAGAACTCTCAACAAAACCTTAATTTACAATGAGTTCATAAACTCTGGATTTTTTCTTCGTAACAGAGTCCTGGAAAATACAAGGTGGCTTAAGTTTGTTTCTCCGCACTAGTGCCTCGGACGCCTCATTGTCCGCTGGTTCATACGTCAATGCCGCCGCCATATTGGTGAGCCAGCTATAAAGACATACGAGTGAATGGTGGAGCTACCGTGTTCCGGATAACAACACAACATCGTTTTTATTTCTCAACTAATTTCAATACTTTTCTATTTACATGGAGAACGCAGAAACGTTTTGGCTCCAGTTAAAGATGTTGAAAATGTATTTATTGTCATAGGGAACTGTTAAAACTCTGTAAACTGTAAAAAGCAATCATTTAGGCAAAAAAATTGTGTACACATCGCTAATGTGAAATATTTAAAGTTGTTTAGATGCACATGATCAGAACAGCTCGTGAACTTTAAAATCAAAACAATGCGTCTTTACTTGACCATATAGGCCTACTGCTATTTCATACTAATAATGCACGGCAGTGTTATTTGTTTTACTATATCACATACATCATGTTTTACTGCTGTATGGTTTTACCGGATTAATAAAAGTACATCTTTTATCTTTGAAAATGTCTAAAATTACAACAGAAAAAGCAATTTCCAGAGTGAAAAACATTAGTTTTTATTCAATACGTAAATTAAACTATATATTACCTTTTTGTTCAATGATTCAAATAAATCTCAGAAACATGTCTGTGTTTTTTTTCTTCTCGACTACTGCAACGTGGTTATTTATTTGGTTGCCATGTGTTATCTTTAACATATCACTGAACATGATGCCATCTAGTGGATTCTCACAAATAACAGGCACAAATAATGGATTTCACATTTCATTAAGACAACCATTAACTTTAAAGTAGGCTACGAATATGGAGATATGATGCAAATTAAGTTGTACTCTATGTACAGCGTTAATCATTGAAATATGTTTAGAAATGTAAACGTGATTGTGCTTTTAATGCCGGACATGCGCAGCTCTCCCATCGGGTTCAGTGGGCTTTCAGTTCACTGTTGCACTCACTAATATGGCGGCGCCATTGACGTATCGCGGAGCAAAGAGGCCAACGCGGCGTCTAGGTATTTATTGTCTATAATGGTCAGGAAGGAAGATTGGTGATGATCTCTTAAGAAAATACTGCAATGTTGACTCCGATCTACTTTTCATTTTACTAGTTTCGATGTTTTCATCTTATCCATTTGCACTCTTTTAGACCTGTTTTGATCATTTTAATTTTTAAAGGATGAAAATCACTGTATTACTACTGGATGGCTGGAGACCAACCCCAAAATCCAGGGCAATATGGGCGCAGGGGCAAGTCATCCGAAAGAGAGAAGAACCGTGACAAATATGACTGGTATACTGTTCAAGGTAATTCAAACAATCACGCTTATTTGTGGTCTTTCTTTCAATTCCATGCTCAGAAGTTTGAATAAAGGCAGCATACTGCAATGGATCTCCATCAAAGACTGAATCGGAACTACTTGAGGAGGTAAAGAAATCATATCCTTTTGAAGGACGAGTTGAGCTGTAATATCTGCCTGTTTCTGCACAATGTTGGACAAAATATCTTGTTTTGAATCAGTTTGCAAATGAACAGATGGTGGAGACTGAACCTGTGTTTGAGAATGAGAAACTGGATTATTTTGAACAGCAGCTGTGCCATCCTGTATGCTTGTAGCTTGCTGTGTGATTGAATTGTGCATTGCAATTTGAGTAGAATTTACAGGCAACTTTACTTGAGAGTTCTGATTTGATGAGTGAGATCTTTTACATTTACTGCTTCCAACAACACTAGTTTTCAAAACTGCCAGTTTTGCATCATAAGTAGTTCCTTCTGTCTTTTGAGCCTTTTGCGAAGTTTGTCTTCCTCCTCTGCCAAAACATGTCTCCTTTCCATGGCAGATGTGCTTCACGTATGATCCATTCAACGCCGCTCCTCGATCCGACATGAACTCAGTTTTAATTTTTGTTACAGGAGCTAATCTGCTCTTGGCTTGGCAGGGTGCAACTGGCTTTACGCACACAAAACAATCAAATGTCCAGTCTTGCATATCTTGAGCATGTTGAATATTTATTACATTAAATGAAAGATGCCATTACTTTTCTTCTGTTGTTGTGATGAAAACCGTGAATGATCCCAAATTGCATTGCGTGTGAAAAAAAACTGCTTGCGTTCCACACCCTCCACCAAGCCTCCTCTCTAGATGAATGAGCACACCTGTTAAATCATTTGTGCACACACTGCCCCCCACTGGTGATCCCCCAAAATGCATTACAATTACAATAAGCAATGGCTCCCAAACAAGAACTTTAGATTGCGTTCCTAGCAAGAAATTATTATCGTAGTTCTTTAATATGTGATCTTGTAATGGAGTGATCTTCACACAGGCACCAATTGTGTAGGATGCCAGTCACAAGAGACTAGAGGTGTTCTGAGTTTGGTCACATGTCACCTCAAGTGTGTGCATGGATGGATTGGCTTATCGGGAAGACCTGTAGTCTTTGACCGCGAGGGCCGGTGTTGTCATGCCACTGGGTTGAAATACATTCTGTACTACAACAGCAGCAGCACTCTTTTATTATTTTACTCTTTTCATTTATAATCTTCTCACAGTCCCATTTGCAGAGTGCAGCCTGCAGGTTAATGATGACGTAGTTATCTTTTGACTCTCCCAACAGCGGCACCTTGCTAAAGAAATGTGAGTTGTAGGAAATATGCCATGCGATGGAAAACCATGGATAATAGAAAGCGCAAAGGCGGAGCAGAAAATGCCAGCATAAAAAAAACCTATAGAACCTGGTGCTGCCATTGGTACTAAGCTTAGTACATTTTCCCTGAGACGGCCGGTAAGCTAACGTTGTAATGCAAGATGCTAGCAGTCGTTCAAAACAACGTGGCAGGGCCGGAGTGGGACTCATATTCAGGCCTGGAGTTTCATGCCTTAGACTGGCCCACTTTATTTCACGACTGTCTATATTAAAATAATGTAATTAAACCTCAGTATATAAATCTGCAATAATGCACTGCTCTTTAAAGCCTATCATTTATTGTATTTAAAAAAAAAAGATTTCCAATGCTTTGCCAATAAAGTAGCATAAGTAATGCTTCACAGTGAAGATTTATTAGAACAATGAATAACAGTATTCTTTACAAAAATGTTTAACAGTAAGTGATGTTTAATATATGCAGGTTTAACAGCAGCAGGTTTAGGAATGCTGCCCCTTTAAGAACTGATGCTCTACGCAGTCATGCAGATCTGACGCATTTCCCATTTTCACAAGTCTATGCATTAATTTAAAACTTTATTTAACTCGTAGAGGTCTGTGCTTATGGATATATATACTGTGCACGTCAAAACAACCATTTCAAATTGTGCTTAAATCGTTTGCATGAATAAGAGTGTGATCATATAATGTAGCGCTTATAATGTACATTTTACCTGTGTATTCCACAGTGAAGGCATTAGACTCTCGCATGATAAAACTGGGTCCTGACTCTGCTTCTGACACTAAATGGAATTAAAAAAAATTCATATTTCTCACCACACTATAAAACTTTTGCCAGTTTTTACTGGTTTGCCAGTAACTTACTGTAGATTTAATTTACAATTTTGTTTTAAACATAAACTTACCTAGTTCTTACCTTTTCTTTCATTAAACAAAACTAAATATCTTAGGTTACTTTTCTTGTTGTGGAAATGTATAGTAATTTATGAAGTTTTAAATATTTTTTACTAGAGAACAAAACAAAAATTAATGTAATTTTGCAGTGTATCTGCCAGTAATGAGACCAGTCTCTTCTTGCTCATTTTGAAAATATCAAAAGTCAAAGAGTTTTAATTCTGATTAAAGTTATAAACAGTACTAATAGGAAAATATTAAGTAGTATTAAAACTGCTGCAAAATTATAGCAAAGGTTTACAGTGCACAAATCTCTACTTTTTACATAGATTTCTGGTCAAGTCAGTTTCATTAATGCAGTGCCGAATTAATTTATTAATGTGTTGTTAGCAGCATATGTACTAGAGGAATGGTGAATATGAACAGTGGTTTGCAGACACGTTGTTTTGAACAACGGCGAGTGGCATAGCTCGCCCCCCCTTTTCGAAGCACTACGGAGGCTGCTGTTTTCGCTTCTTTTCCGGAGGAAATAATGTATTTACAAAACACGCATTGTTGAGCAGTTTTTCCATTAAGGGCTACTGTAGAAACAAAATGCCGAATTCCATTCAAGGGGATTTTTTCTGTAGATAGAAATAGCTCATTCTAAGATAATGAAAACATATCACTTCATTATGTAAGGTCTTTATTTACCACTGAAGACATGAGAGTAGTTATGCATATTGTTTTATATTGCATTTCTGTTAAAAGACCATCCAAAAATTACACATTGGACCTTTAATTCCAAAATAGAGACTGTTCTTCAGTTTATGACCTTGAACATCTTATATGTGGCTATAGTTACACACAAAAACTTGCAACTGGGGATCAATAGCTATCAATAGTTGAATATAAATTGACAGTAGTGGTTTAACATTTCACGTTGTTGATGACAGTGTGAAGAAAAAGAATGTACCTTTTGTGTTTGTGTCCTTGCCCTTAAATTAGTTAAACATGGTCAGCATTTCTCTCCGGATTCCAAGTCTGGTGCTTGATGGAAATGCGCAGAAATGGGAACGCGCTGGAAGTGCATAAACCAGGATTAATTTTATTTTATTAATTTAAAAAAGTAATTATTTAGCTGCTACGTATGCTTGTGTTAATAAGTATACTTGACTCTACATATCCGTTAGATTCCTTACATTTTCCTTAGTTTCTTAGTTTTTACTTCTGGTGACTCAATGAGGCTTCAATTATATTCCCAGTTACTCAGTAGATGTTAAATATTTTTCCAACCAGCAATACTTCTTTGTGGCACTTTAAGGCCCTTATTGTGAGAAGCCAGCATTAGAATGGATGGTGTCAATATCCTGACTGAAGACATGGAAGTGAAAGAGGCACTAATGCCCTAATGAACCTTACTTGTGGTTAATGGTTTAATGTCAGTTTGTTTATTTGAAGACATAACCACAAATTCACAAGGCATTAAAGATTGATGTTTCAATGTCAGTTTGTTCATTTAGGTATACATTTAAGTATATTTTCACATTGAATGCTCACTAAAATTACTTTTAGTGTTGGTTCAATAATGATCATTCTTATTTATAATTTAGGTCTTATTTTATTATGTATGTGTCATATCTGTAATGTTTACAGTAATTAAAATCTGTTTTTATTTAATAATCAAACTATTCTATATATATATTTCAAAAGTAATTGTACTGTGGTTATGGTGTCAAAAATATTTAATTCAAATCCATGATATTTTTAATAAAGGACAACAAATTAACACTAAAGATAGAACCCCAAAAGATTCAATAATAGAACCTTTTCACATAGCAACATTTTTATCCAATAAATGGTTCTATGACACCTCTTACTGTTATACATAGCACCATTTGACAAAGGGGCTTTAAAGATAGATGCTACCTGGCGATTAAAGTGGTTCCCATATGATGACGAGCCAATTATCCACTTTTAATGCTATTAAGTCTGTATTTTGTTTTTCTTCTTAAAATGAACTTAATTGACTATCCAAAGAAATGTTACTAACTTGTCATACATTTTTGCAAAATCTATTGCAAAATGAACTGAATTGTTGTTTGCTAAGATTACTTAAAAAGTTGCGCCCTAACCATCAGAGTCAACAAATAATTTTTTTCAAGATCACGCTCTATGAAATTGAAGCTCGTTGCCACCAGGTGTCCTACTAGACCAAATTTTCAGCTCATTTTAAACCGCATATCTAAAGGGCAAAACTGTCCAAACGGGACAGATAACAGTAATGGCTTTAGACTTGTGAATGATCTTTGCGGAAAGGTATTCGTTTACATAAAGCTGGACACTAACATTTAAAACGCTTATTGGGAATCTATAGCCAAAAACGTGTCTCAACAATAGTTTTATAAATGCAAAAAACGCAAACAGGCTTAAATGTACTCATTAATACTTCCATTAAAAAATGTACAATTTTCAAAAAGTCGTTTTAGTCTTTCACCACATTCCCTCACCCTATGTGCAGTAGAGAATGTTTGTGTGCTCTTGTATTTATTCTTAATGTAAGCTTGCTTCACTAGTGAGGTGCGTGTGCAGCGGCAACGACAGATGGCGGACTCCTCTTCCCCCGGGAAGGCAATCTCTACGAATGCGGGCGCGTGTCAATCACCCGCTCTCATGTGATGGCTCCTGCCAGTGACGTGCCCACCATATGGCCTGGCATCAGAGCAGGTATGCAACCCTGCCTGCTAGCGATGCCACACTGCCTCTCTGCAGTCCGGAAAGGGATAACACGTAGCGGATCACGCAGACAACCGTGCATCTACTCCAGCCAGAGCGTAAAGAATTTGAAGGCAAAGATTATGTAGATGTTTGCGCTCTCACCCACGGAGCACCATAAACGAGGTCAGTTTTTCCAACGCGACAGAATATATAACAATTCGAATTATTTACATAAACAATTGTCAGCGACTGATGCTCTTAATTGTTTTATTTGTAAATTGGATATAGATTTTCACCATCCATGACCCCTTTATTCACGGTGCATTTGAATTAAACCAAACGTAAAATAATGTTGTACACTAAATGTCCGATTCGTCTCGCCGAAAAGCAAATGTTAATTTATCAAGGGCAGCTCAATTACACTATTTATTTGTAGACATATTTTTGTTTATATTTTGGTCAATTATGACGTTAGAATGATTAGTAGATTGTGCTCTTTGTTAAGCTCAATGTGTTGCTGAGGAGAAACAGTTGAACCCCAACGACAGGAGCGGCTATAGCTACGAATTTTGTGTTATGGTAACGATAAGACAAAATTAACATCATTTTTATCATCGCAACCATAGCATTATGTTTAAATAATAATATAATATATATAAACATGTCGTTCTAAACAAGAATTTGTGACACATCCCCTTTAGGGTTTCAACATTATTTAAACCAATGTTTAATTATTATATCATGTGTTTAATATCATGTGTTTTAATTTTCTATGTATGCTAATAAGTTAAATGTAATGCAATTAAAAAATTGTCAACAGTATTTATTACGAAATGGGAAAGTGACAGGAGGGAAACAGACATTACCTGAATATGGATATTATAGGGATCTGAAATCTCTGAATGCGAGTTCATTACAACAGTGATAATCTCTCTTATTTATGTAAGTGTAATGTTTTTCGCCATTTTAGGTGTTTTGGTAAACCTTTTGTTCATTTCGTCTTGTTTTTGATGTGCTGGAATGCCTCCAGAAAGAAGAGTGAAAGGATAGGGCGGAGGGGGGACCTGCTGCTCAAAACGCCCCCTGAGATGCAAAGACAGGGCCCGTGTTCGATGACCTGCTGCATGTGAAGAGCCAAACAGAACTAGAAATTGCGAAATTGAGAATCAGGCTACATCTGTCCGTGTATTAAAAACGTTAGTCTCCATTGTCTTTGTCAGAATTATTTAATTATTATTTTGAACATTTGCATAAAGATATACAATTATTCATGCAGTAACATACGATGTCAGTTTATTTCTGCTCTTTGTAAAATCGTCTAGGATATAACTTTCAGTATAGGATATGCCACGATATGGTGGAATGCATACTGGCAGAGCGCGTCAACATTCAATACAGGAGACGTTGATGAAGTTTATCAAAAATTCTAGCCACTAATGTGCAATACATAAATTTAACATCACGGTTTGATAATATTTGAATAAATGTGTTAACTCGTTGTATGTATTTCAGTGCCACCGTCATGTTAACGAGATTATTCAACGAAACTTCATTGCTTCCGGACATGCAGAAGTTCGCAGGCTGGGTGGATGACAGCGGGAGTGAGGACTCCAAAAACAAGGTCGAAGAACAAGAGCGTTCTCGCCTAGAAGACGAGGAGCTGGGAGAGGGTTATGTGAAAGACGATTGCAGTCTGGCTCAGTCGGATATTGCAGGGGAGGAGGAGGATGAGGATGTCGATGAAGATGATTGTGGCGATGAGGAGGATGAAGACAGGCCCAAAAAACGCGGGCCAAAAAAACGCAAGATGACGCCGGCTAGGATGGAGCGCTCAAAAGTACGGCGCAACAAAGCGAACGCAAGAGAGCGCACGCGCATGCACGACCTGAACTCGGCGTTAGACAATCTGCGCAAAGTCGTGCCATGTTATTCAAAAACCCAAAAACTCTCTAAAATTGAAACACTAAGACTGGCAAAAAACTACATTTGGGCGCTGTCAGAAATCCTGCGGAACGGGAAAAGACCGGACGTGGTTTCTTATGTACAGACGCTTTGCAAAGGCCTCTCCCAACCCACGACTAATCTGGTGGCTGGCTGCCTGCAACTTAACTCACGGAATTTTCTAACTGAACAATGTCAAGAGGGAGCGCGTTTTCACGGACCCAACCCCTCGTTCTCCCTGCACGCATATCCATATCAATGCTCCCGTCTATCTAGCACGCAATGTCAATCCGGATCCAATGCACACAGCATGAGAAATCACCCTTTATGTACAACCTACGATGCTGTGTTCACTGGGGGCGCGTCCCCAGAATACAACAGTCCAGATTATGAGGCCCATCACAGTCCTCCGGTGTGTGTAAATGGAAACTTTTCTTTGAGGCAACAGGAGCCACTCTCGCCAGACACAGAACGAGGCTATCATTATTCTATGCATTACAATAGTCTTCATGGCTCACGTCCGTCTGCTCCTCATAGTCTTGCTTACGGCCCATCGGGAGCGCGCAGCACGCACTCAGAAAACGTTCCACCGTTTCACGATGTGCATGTGCACCATGATAGGGTGCCTGCATACGAGGAACTGAATACCTTCTTCCACAATTAGATGTTTTTATGATAATTGCTAAAATGGCTTAAAAGACACACATTCAACACATTTTTTTACTTTCTTCCGAATCCAGGTGTTATGGGTCCATACATTTTTAACTGTATTGGACAGTAATCTGTATTTAACTATAATTCCATTATGGACCTTAAGTGATTAAAATGTGTCAGCTTTAACATGAATTCAACTGCTTATCGAAATATTATACCAGGTCAAACGTTTAAACCATTATGAGTCTGTAATAAGACACAATTGTATGTCGGAGACTGTTTTCTGATAATATTAATAAAGACTATGGTTCGAGAATCACCAGAGGCTTCGATTTCTCTTTGAGAATTGGTCAGACAAAAAATTCAAGAATAGCTCAATCAATTCACGACAAAGGAGCATCAGTACAAAGTTTTAATTTGAGCAAAAAGCAAAATAATAATAATAATACTATTAATATAATATTTTTTTCTATATTCCAAAATAGAATTAAAATACATTTGAAAATAGGGATTTTTTATCGTTTTTAAAGCTATTGATATATTTGAAGATTAAACATTGCATTTGCATTTAGCAGACGCTTTTAACCAAAGCAACTATTACTATAACTATATTGAAATCTGACCTGATGTCTATTAATATTTGTATAGCCTTGCAGGCATTCGGTTGGTTAGGAATTTCGTCTTACATCAACTTTTAGGCATGCGTCATTATTTTCCAAATTTAAGAATCATTTTTCATTTTGGTTTTAAGAAGATGTGAGCGAAACCAACAGGATTTTTGTTCTGCTGTTTAAATGTTGATATGAAATATATTGTTCCTAGTACAATTTTTTTTTAATTGTGAACAACATTTTGTTTACTTGGTTATTTAATCATTAGCCTAAATGAAAATAAATTAAATATAACTAACATCTAAAAGTTTAAAAAAAGTTTAAACTCATTTAAAATCGACAAATTCAAAGTCGTGTGCATTTGTCTGAAACGTAAAATTCCGCAGTGATTTAAATATGGAGAGTTAATAAAATCTTTAAAAAACTGTCAAATTATTAGCCTACCAATCAAACTGCAGTTAGGTTGTTTTGTTTAAGTAATAATAAGAAAAAATACAGCTAACTTACACAATAAAACACGATAACATAATACAAACACGATTTGAAGATCTGATTTAGCAAAAAACTTCATATATATATAACAAATCGATGTATGTAGATATGGACAAACTGTGAAACAATTATGCTCAAATCGTAAGATCATTATGTAAAGAACTCATAAATAACTGCCCTTATGCAACACCAATAATAAAGATCGTTGTTGCTCAAGAAGGCGTTTAGGGTTTCACAGTTTAACATTTTAGTATACATAGTTACTGTAGACTTTTGCCTCCGTGCCGGGTTTGGAGCTCTGCCTCGGATCCCATATGTTATACAGAATTGTCTGAAATGGGATTAGAGGAGAACGGACAAACCACCGTGGGGCATCACTCATAATGAGCGAACAGACCTTGGTCGTATGCTCAGAATTATTCAGCGTTCGATGCTTCATTCTGCACCTTTACATATGATTCCCAAAAAAATAAATGTTATGCATTTGGCAAATTATTATGACATCACTCATGTGCCATATTTTTAGTTAACCGCATACCAGTGCTGTGAAATAGACCCGTGTAGCGAATACTGAAACATATCATGATAATAATAATAATAATAATAGTAATAATAATAATTAAAAATAATAATAATAATAAGTAGTAGTAGTAGTATTAGTAGTAGTAGTAATATTGCATGCAATTTTTATACAGTTTTATTCATTTATTTTAAAAGGAGAACTTACCATTTCATAAATATATGAACTAATTCGCAATAGCTAAGCTTTTTGATCTACATGAATCCTCTTACATTTATATGGCATAAACAAAATATTTCGATTTAATCCTGATTTTTGTCATAAAATGTGAGTCCAGTTATGCGGTTAATGTTCTGATGCCATCCAGAGAAATATGTATAGGGTCGATTTTACGTTTGTTGTTATTTTAGTATTCAGTTTTGAAACAAACTACCTATGTTAATGTTTATGTATTATTACCCTAAAAACACTGCTTTCATTTACATGCAATTATTTGATCGTTATATGATTGTTAAAAAATATTGTCAAAAGGCCAGTGCAATAATGTTGTAACCGTTCTGTTTTAACTGGAAAGGTATAAGAAGCTGTTGGATGACATTCACACTATAAACAACTATATCTGTTTATTTATTTGTTTGTTTATTTCCCATTAAAGCACTTTTTTCTCTGTATAGGTTTCTTAATTTAGCTATATTGGCCATTGGAGCTTTGAAGTTTTTATCATAGATTCTTTAGATCAGTACATTCGCGTGTAGTTTCCAAATACTTACAAAGGTTATTTGGAATCTTTATTTTTAACAATGTACAGAAATTAACGCATTTTCTCCATTCTATTATGCAGGCTTGGATTCCTCCATTCTGATCTTAGTTAGCCTAATGTTTATCCAAGACATAGTGTAGGTGTCCGGTCCCCCCCAAAACAATCTCGTGATTATATCAATGAAGTCGATCTAGATATGAACTTCCAACATTGTCATTCGGTATTAAATGTTTAAAGCCCACAGGATAAAAACCAAACAGGAGAGGAGGCGCTTCCTCTTTAAACTCGATTACAGCCTAGGTGATCTTAAGCGGCGTCCAGAGGCCACGATTGGCACGATACCCAGGGGCTCAGGAGACACGCGCTTGCCAAGTCGCTAAATGTCTTAGCGTCGGTACGCGTGGCCAGCGGGGCAGCCCACCACCGAGATGCCAGCTGTGCCGTGTGCCAAGCCTGGCCAAAGCTGCACTGCTGGGTGGAGACGGTTTCTTTCCTAATTCAGCAGCATCTGTTCATTATTCTTCATGTTTTATACGAAAAAAAGGCTCAACCATGCTAGCAAATAAAACCACGAGGCCTAACCCGGGATTTCATCGAATTAAACTGTAAAAAGGAGCAAACTAATACATTTTCATGCTACGTTTTGTAGTCCCCAAATGGTTTACCTATACCCGTCATTTCACCCCCAAGTTTGGGAATGGACGAAAGAAATCCGACATTCGTTTAAATAATGTAAAAATAACTAGGTGATTCATTTTAATTTGTAAACTTTTAATTATATGTCGTTTATAAAGTTCTATTCATTTTATATAGTTCTACATTTAGTAATTTTGGACCATTAAAATACAATACAAAATGCAGACCTGTATTGTTTAATTTGTTGTTAGTAATTATTAATAATTATGTAGACATTGGATTATGTTTGTTTAAAGATAATAAAAATGATTCTGTGAGTTTACAAAAAAAAAACATTTTTATCTAAATAAAGAACATTAGACACTATCTCAAAACAACACAATGATCAGTTACAATTATACAATCACAAAGAATCATATGAGTATAAGATAAATATAAGATACCATTCCATATTTTCATTCAATCAACATATCTTGATGTATTGTGGTCATTCCAGTCCAGTGTCTGTTCAATTTCAACAAAATCAAACCTCAGGAGTGACAAAGTCATACAGCAATATGAAAGATTGACAGCATGATAAGACACATGAAAAGTGTGATAAAAATCGATATTATCAAAGAACAAAATATATAGCTGTTACCTAAATAGGTTTACAAATGTTTTGTATTGCTTCAAAGTGAAAAAAACACAGAGCATGTTTGTCTGTAATTTTGACCTGTTTGTCCAGTTTTCATTTGCTGTAAATATATGCAGATGTAAACAATATATTTTTGTTCGAAACTTGGGAGAAATATTGTTAGTAGATCGCTGAATAACACAATAATTTTCATTTCACTATCTTAAATATAGCTATAAATAGTAAATTCAGAAAAACTGAAATTGGTCTTTTAAAATGGTCTCTTTATTAATCACGTATTCGGCTGTTATGGTTCTTTAGAGGATAATTAATCATTTGAACAACCAAGTAATTGTAACATAGGTTATTCCAACTCAACATATAAATCAAGTATGCGTTATATTGTTTTTATTTAGTCAAATTCACAAAAAGCTGTGGTAGAAGGCCATATTTTGTGCATCATGCTGTGATTCTGTTCATGTACCACGGTACCAATTTTTGCATGCCAGCCACACCCCAGCAGTGCCAGTCATAAAGGCTGGCACAGATTGGCACAGCCTATCAAAATTCCACAGCATCTGTTCACTGTGGTAAGGAGGCACTGCAGAGAAATTGTGTGCAGAGAACAGAAAACAGACTGAGGAAGATTTTCAGTGTGCTTGTTGTTAGCTGCTTAGAAATTTGAGCTCCTTTTAGAATTTTCAAAAGATTATAAAGATATTTATTTGTCTGTGTTAAAAATACGAAAAGTAATTATGCAACTGTTTCGTTTTATATTTGAATGTGACTGAATAGAATGGAAACAAAAATTCATCCATTATCCTCCATAGATGGGCTAACATACAAAGACACGCATTCTCATCTTTATGTAGTAACAGTAAAAATCAGAGGTTACTTAGAGGAAACCCATAGCAAATCAGGCTAACTCCACACAGAACATGCTAGCCCCACACAGAAAAGCACTCTGGTCAGCCGGAACTACAGGGACTATCTCACTTTGAGGTGTTTGCTACACAATGAGCCACTGTTGCCCTGGAAAACAGAAATATATATTATAGTGTCATAGTGTATTTAACCTTGTATAATTTTGCAGCACAGTCTTTATTCGTGTATTTGTATCTTGAGTACATAAAAGTGCATTGGGGTTGTTGCTCATCGGCACAGATGGCGTCTGTTTGAGGGGGTATGGGGGGTTCTGCTGATGCCACGCAATGGTCACATGGGCATCAGTAATTGGGTGCCATATTGCCTGGTTTGCAGAGCTCTGGGGCAGCCAGTCTCCCAGCTGGAACTGTCAGATGGCATTGAATCCAGCTCACTGCCCTCTACCCTCACACCCATTTTTCCGTTCTTCTCTGTCAGTCTCTACTTCTCTAACTTTTACATTTAATCTTAACCTTACTATCTCACTTTGTCACCCCCATTGACATACTATATACGGACACGTCGATATACTGCTGTTGCTTATATTATTCATATATTAACATTATCAATACAACAACATGTTAAGTTCACTAATGTTGTTATTTATGAGTATTGTGTAAATCAAAAACTACTGTTTAATAATTCATAATAATTATTTTCATTCTTTAATAGTATACAATATCACAAATGGAAAACCTCTCATTTTTTATACAGACTAGATACACACCAGACTAGTAAAACACTTATTTTTGTCTTATTGCAGTCTGTTTAATGGCCGTTTCATGATGAGCAAAAACATTAACACTTCAAGAAACCAGCAAATGTTTATTTATTTTCTGAAGCTAGTACAGTAGTTTCAATACTATTGCAACTACAATACATTTTGAGGTATTATTAATCTAACATTATTCTTACCAGTAATAATATCACATAAATAAATTATAAAATGGCTTATCCATATATTTTTTTCTAGTCGTTCATTTGGATGTGAGCATTTCAACTTTCATGTATCTTAAAAAAAAAACCTGTTCATCTACAACAATCAGTGTCATGAAAATCGGATGTTGCTTGTCACTCAAACTCATCAACAAAATTATATACAAGTAGCATGTTATAGTGTATAAGCTGTAGTGCATGTAGTAACCGATGCGATGGACTCAGATCTTTGTGTGTGTCTTAGCTTCTGCTTTTGAACTAGAATGCATGTGTGTTGTGATTTAAATTGGGTCCTGCATAAGAGTGTGTTTCATTTGAGAAACAGATGTTCATCAAATGAGAGGAACCACATTTAGTTTCTCTCCTCTAACCAGTCACAAGATAACCATTGTTACTGTGTGGACATATTTCACACATTAATACCAGAATGTGGTATGGACTGCTTGCTTAAAATCAATTGCTCTGAATATTTCCTGTTAAATTGAGTAATGCTGGTTTCATAGGTTGCGATACTAAATGTAGCTGTTGTCATCGCTGCATTTGACAGACCATCTGTGGTCTAATAATCTTAAATTTTCAATGCAGCACAGGAATTTAACCCATGAAACAAAAAAATCTTCCTCCAGGGTTATTTTACGTATATCAGAAAACAATTCTGTTATGAAAATGAACCATGGTTTTACTTCAGTTAAAAAATGAAAACATGGTTACTGTTGTTAAATCATGGCTATCACAAATACCCATGGTTGTGGTTTTTACAACAAAAAAGCATTGTTTAGTCATTAATTGCTCCACACCTGTTTCTGTTCTCCCAGATTGTGTTCTGTATTTAAACCCTGTGTTCTCCTCGGTTTATTGTATGTTTATGTTGATCTTGACTCCCGTGTTCTCCAGTGCCTTTTCCTTGTGGATATATTAAAGATTAATGTTTTGTTTCTACTCCTACACATAGCCAATTTATTATTGTGGTAATACATTTTGTCCATTACAAATATTTGCTTGTAGATTCTATAATGATTGTGATATAAATGATAAATTACTTAATTCTAATATTAGTCACATCTTGGGTCGCTGAGGGGTTAGACACTTATTTTTTGTCTTAATAAAAACATTGTCCTCAAAGTTGTACTTTAGGAATGCATGTCTTGTTTATTTTGTTTGCCTACAAAAAATAAATGGGAAAATAACTGATAAAAGGCCAAAGCAAGCAACTGAAAGAAAGGGCTGTCAAACGATTGATCGCATCCAGAATGAACGTTTGTGTTACATAACATGTGTCACGGTCCACTGTCTGCCCTTATTCACCACAGGACTACAGTACCCAAAATCCTTTGCCACCGTCACGCTATGTTTGATTACACCTGCACCTGATGCACATCTCTGGACTTTTTTTATGATCATCCACTTCTGTCATCCATGGTCCGGTATTCATCTTGGATTCTATTAAAGCATATATTGGATTACCTTTGTCTCTCGAGTGGTCATCTGCACGAACTGTTACAGAATTCCGGTCCTAAAAGTTAGCGTGAGTGTCTGCCCTTTTCCCTCGTTTTTATTTTGTCAGTTTCTTTTTGTCATGGATGACCCAGCTGTTCTCCTAATCCTGCTGGAGGAGGGAAACTTTATCATACAAGCAGTGCTGTAGTACTTGAGGCCGGACTCCAGACGGTTTTCTGTAGTCTCGGACTTGTCTTGGACTCGTTGGTATCTTGGTCATTGGACTAGACAAATGTTCTAGTTGGTCTTCTATTTTCTCTTGGAGTAGGCTACTTTTTGTGATGGGTGTCAAGCTGTAAAAAAAGATGATAAATAAAACTAAATTAAATTATACTAAATGCCTGATTTGAGTTTTCTGGTTATATAAGATACTGTGCCAAATTAAACTGTTACTGTGATACTGTGCCTCCACAACTATATTTTAGCACACTGTTATAACAGACAATGAAAACATTCTTGTTAAAACACAAGAATGAAGAACCCAACGAAAGAAAGTACTGATCACAATACCGTTGCCGGTACTGGGTCTTGCCATGGTGTGCGTCAACAAAAAGAAAGTCTGAATTCAGACCCAGCCTCCCTCTCCCACCTCCACGTCTCCTGTCTCCATCCCCACGACTGCCACTGCATCCTGCCTGCCCTTCAGCTCACCCCCAGCCCACCATCTGTGTTGTGGGCTCGCCACTAGGCTGGAGGGTCCATCGTCTCAGCCCCCTCGTTTCAGCCCCCAGCTTCTGAGTCCCGGACTCCGCCTCGACCCATTGACCCCGTGGCTTCCCCTCGGCTCCAAGCTCCCTCACCTCCACCGTCGCCCGGTCGTCCAGCAGTTCCACGGGGATCCCTCGTCCCTCCGGTTTGGTCTTGGTTGGTTGTCGACCCGCCATCACCTCTGGACTCCACTCCTCTGGCTGTGCCTCATCGCTATTTACCACCGGTTCCGTTGAACTCTTCCCTTCCTCCAGCTACACCTTGGTCCACAGTCACTCTGGCTCCACCGCGGACTCCCGGAGCTCCGTCTCGGTTGCCTGAGCCATCGGTTCCGCCCTGGCCCTCTGGATCCTGGTCGTCATCCTGGCTCATCGGCTCTGCCTCGGGCTCCACCTGCTCTGCCTCCGTCGTTCAGCCCCCTGAAGTCGTCAGCTTCTCATCCTCCATGGCTCCTCCATCAGCTCCTCCGTGGGTCACCATTCTGGCTGTGGCCTGGGTTCCACCGGGCTCCTCCTACTCCGGCTCACTTATGTCTCCACCTTGGCTCCTCGAACCATCATCACCACCTTGGTTCATCTGGTCATCTGCCTGCCTTCACCACCTGTCGTCACCTGATGTCCGTCCCCCTCCACCCTACTCTGTTGGATCCGTTACGGCAAGAGGCGTGCCTTTTCGGCAGGGGGCGTAATGTCACGATCCACGATATACTGTCTGCCCTCGTTCACCACCGTACTACAGTACCTATAATCCTTTGCACCCATCACGCTATGTTTGACTACACCTGCACCTGATATACTCATCCACTTCTGTCATTTATTTTCCGTTATTGTTTGTGTCTATGGTGTTGTGCGTGTTCCTGTCTCTTCTTCATCTTGCATTCTATTAAAGTATATATTGGATTATCTTCGTCTCTCAAGTGTTCATCTGCATGAACTGTTACAATATGTTTGTGTACTGTGCATATTCATTTTGTATCTATAAAACATACTCATACTTGCATATGTTTAAGAAAAATATAAAAATTAATAAACGTTTATGTATAATTTAAATTATGAAATATTTTCTAAATATGTGTACATGTAAGTGTCTGTTTTTATTAATACAAAATTAATGTGCACAATACGCAGACATATATTATTTAAACACAAACTTTTATTCTGGGTGCGATCAATCATTTGATCCCTAAAAAACAGAATACAAAAGGAATGTCTGACTTCATGTAACGCTGTGCAGACCGATTGGCCAGATTTGCCGCTTCCAATCGAGGGAGGTGTTGAAAAATAGCCAAACAATTGCTGCTTGTTGTTATGACATTTGCAATGCGTTTGCTTTTTTAATCGCGGATCGAGTGGATTGGATGTTATAGTTGTGAAATAAACAAACATATTAATTAAAAAGTAGCAACCAGAAACACATTATATTAAAATGTGCTAAATGTGTTGTGAATTGAATGGGTTAAAGTGCCTAATACTGTTTGCCCAAAAATGTAATCTAATCTAATAAATCTAGATGATTAAAATACCAATACATTTATTATTTTCTTTTCATTTTTTTTTACTAAATAACATAAAATAACATATAACCGTTACATGAACAGTTTTAACTGTTGGAAAATCATGAATAAATGATAATTAGTGGAAATGCATAAGAAACAGAAAACACATTTCATCATTGTCATCAGTGAATCTGGCCAATTGTAAACAGCTGTGTCATCATCAGAGCTTTGTGCAGCGTGTTGGAGACGCTGTGCTGGCTGAGCTAGCCCTCAAAGCTAGTTTTGAATTGCTCTTGCTGTATTTTAATGCCATATGTCACATTTTAGGTTGGACAAAATTTTAAGAAAAAAAAAATTTCACTGGTCAATTACCTTTTAACTGAGAACAAAAAATGGCTTCACATTTATGCTCATCCAATGAGGCGCACCAACATTAGCATTACCAATGCAAATATGCATTCTCATTTCCTGTATTTATAGTTTTTTTAAGTCCAAATTGGCATATCAAGCTCAGATTAGAGGCTAGATATTACGCTCACCGTGACCGTAATAAACATAGCTGCAAACTACAGTAATGGGGCAAACACAATAACTAAGCATAAAAAAGCAAGATTTCAGTAGCATCAGTAGAAAAAGCAATGGACTAGATAATCCCGAGACTGAATAGGGAAAACTATACTTAATGGTCACAAGTTGACAGCATAGCTCAACGATTCCGCATTTCTTGACACCATAGTTCTAAAGAACATTTCAAACAGCATTACAAAGTGTTTCCAACTATAGCTCTTTAGCTGTAGTTAGAATCCTTTTTGTTGTATGCTCTGGTTTTTTTCGCTCTCCTCTCTCTCTTATTCTGTCGTGCAAGAAGGGGCAGTCCGGTTGCCATGGGCGATGGACAGGATTGGCAGATCTATTGGAGCACACTTTTAAAAAGGCTGCCTCGTTTTTAGACAGCAAGTTCACTGTAAACCTGGGCATGCTTGTTTGCTCTGCGGATTCTTCCTCGTCCTGCAGACGAAAAACTGCATCATATCTTTACTGTATCAGTCTATGATGTTTCATGCTCCGCCTGTAATGTTGGGAAAACATGAGAGCATAGGGTGACCTTCCGTTCATTTTCTAATTACTTTGTGGTGTAATGTGCCTCACACGGGGCACCAAATAATGTAGATGATCTTCACACGGGCACCAATTGTGTAGGATGAAGGCGACAATAAAGGCGTTGTGAGTTTAGGTCACACTCACCTTAAAGCAGCCATTCCCCGTGATGCCAATATTCAAACTTTAGTTAGTATGTAATGTTGCTGTTAGAGCATAAACAATATCTGCAAAATGATAAAGCTCAAAGTTCAATGCCAAGCGAGATATTGTCTCTAACAGAATTAGCTGTTCAAGGACTACAGATAACGGCTGGAATAGGACTACAGCCCTATACTTGCCGGGTAAATGATGTCACTATTCTTGCCGAAAAGAATACGCCAAAAAAAGGGCGAGGCCTTCCTTAGAGAAGAGGAAGAGCCGCTGGAGAAGTGTTCGGTTATCAGAGATTGTGAACATTTGACTGAACTACGCGCTAAACTACTTTCACTGTCATCACAGTCCTACAGCTGGTAATAAGAATTCTGCTACACACTCTCTAAGATAACCAACGGTCAAATAACAGCTTCCATGACTTTAGCATCGTCTGTGAAAGCTGTTCTGTGTAATACACTGTTCCCTTTCTGTCGGTCTCTCGACGTTGTGTCGAAGACGACAGATGGGGTTCGCCCTTGAGAACCAATCAACTCTGACTACTATAGAAAAGGCCAATGAAATTTGGCGAATGAAATTTGCATGCCGGGCTCCGCCCCCGGATGTCCGGTATAAAAGGAAGCCGGCGTGCAGCATTCACTCACCTTTTGTTCTTCAGAGCCCTCGCTCATGACTACGAACAAAAAGAATTCAACGAATTCTTCTTCTACTTCGCCGGATCTACGACGCAGAGCAGCGGATCGTCCCTTCCTGCAGCGACCTTCTCCTGGGCGTCTCGGCGGTTCCGGAGGTGATAGAGATTATTTCTAAAAGGTCCTTTTCAGGACTGACTGAGCATTCTCCAGCGCGGCATGTCCCGCTGTTCTCTTGGGTGCGGCACCCTCATCGAGGAGGGGGATGGACACGATCGCTGCATTAGGTGTCTGGGCGTCCAGCACACTGAAGCAGCGTTCGTTGACACGTCTGCCCGCACTGCGGGCGGATTGTCACTCAGAAGTTGCGGTCACGGGGGCTGTCTTCCTACGGGAACCAGCCACCATTTCGTCTGCTACCCGGGCTGTGACATCTGTGGCTACGGCCCCGATGACCACCCACGTAGCAGCGTTAGTGATATGGGGAACTCTGCGAACGTAAACCCGCCAGCCAAGTGCTCACGGGCCGATCGCACCCCGATTCGCTCTTCTGAACGTTCCCCAACCGGCGGTGGCATACCGTTCGGATCCTCAGGCACGCACTCGGAAACGATGTGTGACGTAGATGAGATGTCGTTCGCAGCATCGGAGGGAGACGGGCATCCGACTCTGACGAATCCGAGCTCCCCCCCCAGGGGGGTCGAGCTCAGGAGGAAGCAGAAGTGATGTCAGCCATGCTAATCCGGGGATACGTGGTTCCTGGGGGGGGGCACGGTGCAAACCACGCCCACCCCGGGTGCCATTTGTTTCCCGGAGGTGCATGAGGAGCTGTGTAAAACTAGGAGCGCTCCACGGACCGCTCCAGTCGAAACAGCTCCGGCTCCCTCACTTCCCTCGAGGGTGGGGCAGCCAAAGGCTACGTCGAGATCCCCCGGGTGGAACGTGCGGCTGCGGTGCATCTGTGCCGCAGACGGCTGCCGCCTGGGGAGAATCGGCCACGCCTACCGTCCAACGCGTGTAGGACTTCGACATCTATGGTGCCGAAGCCTTGCGCTGCCGCGGACCGGGCTGCCTCCTCTCTCTACGCCATGGCCATCCTGCAGGTCCGCCAGGCCAGGGCGTTGAGAGAGCTCCACGAGGGTAAGGCCGACCCAGGTATAATGCAGGTTTTCTGTGCCGCCACTGACAGCGCTCTACGGAGCGACCAAGGTGGCGGCACGGGACCTGGGTACGATGTCCACGGAAGTGGTCCAGGCCACCCCCGGCTGAACCTTGCGCAGATGAGTGACACCGAGAAAGTCCGCTTTCTTGTTACACCCGTCTCGCAGGGTGACACGTCGAGGACTGCGCTCAGCACCAGTGGCGATTAGCCCACGCTGCGACTCGGCCGCCCTCAAGCCTCCGAGATCTCACGTCGTCTGTTTCCAGCCCAGGACCCCTTCCACATCGGCTCCGGTTACTGTGCCCCCGCAGGTGGCACCCGGAAGTCGAGGTCGAGGGGGAAACCTCACCCCGTCAGCTAACTTCTCACGAGAAGTGACACTGACGGGAAGACCCCAGGGGGAGCAACATCGGGCCCGACCTTCACAGCTACGGCTCTGATCAGTCGGTACGGGACGGCTCCTGCCTCGTCACCAAAGCCGGGCCCTTCTCAGGGCCTGGCGCCCACTTACTCACAGAGAGTTTTCTGTTTCCCCTGGGAGTTCATTCCTGCCGATCGCACACTCCACTGGACTGTGCCCGGCAAACCCGACCCCACGCCCTGGCGAGGCGTAGGGTCGTACACACACGACAGCTGCTACCACTCTCAATGACAGTGCGTGCAGCTGTCCCGCCAGGCAGGTAAGTAGGCAGAGCCAACCTTCCCTCCGGGGCCCCCTCCCCGCGACAGGGTTAGCTCCGCCAGCCATCGAACCACCCTCCATGGGAATGGTGAAGCAGACCGTCCCCTTGGTCCCCCTGTCACAGTCCCTGGGAGCTCGAGAGCTGCCCACACTGTCTCGGTGGCTAGGGCAGACGGTCCGTCTTGGTTACTCGATCCAGTTCGCCAGAGACTCTCCCAAGTTTTGGGGCATCATCTCTCCCTCTGTCTGAGGCTAGGGACGCCTACATACTTCGGGTAGAGGTCACCACCCTTCTGGCAAACAGGCGTCGAGTTCGTCCTCAAACCAAGATGTTCGGTGGGTTACAACCCGCACTTCATCGTTCCCAAGAAAGACGGCGGGTTGCGCCCCGGAGGTCTGCGTACCCTGAACTAAGCACCTTCACAAGCTGCTGCTCAGGATGCTCACGCAGAGGCGCGTCCTGACACCCATCAGGTGTCAGGATTGGTTCGTGGCAATCGACCTGAAATCCCTTTCGGTCTGTCCCTGTCTCCACGGTCTTCACGAAGATCGTGGAAGCCGACCCTTTCTCCCTGAGGGGAGGAAGGTGTGCGGGTACTTAACTATCTCAACGACTGGCCTGACACACTCGTGAGATCTGTTATGTATACAAGGGGCCTGGTGCTCCGGCACCCAGATCGATTGGGAATTCAGGTCAACCGAGGAAAGGACAAGCTCTCCCCAGGGCAGAGCATCCTCTTTCTCGGTAGGGAACTCAACTCTGTCACCATGTCGGCGCAACTGTCCGCAGTACGCGCCCAGCCGGTTTGAACTGCCTGGAACATTTCAGGCAGACAGCGGTCCCCCTGAAACGATTCAGAGGCTCCTGGGCATGGCGTCCTCGGGTGAGACCCCTCGGGTTGATGCACATGAGACCGCTCCAACACTGGCTTCAGAGTCGAGTTCCGAGGAGAGCGTGGCACACCGGCAGCAGGCGCATGGTGATGACGCCTGCGGCCGACGCATCAAAACCCCTGGTCTTCCATGACTTTTTCGACGGACTAAGGTCCCTCAGGGCAGGTTATGAGGCAAGTCGTGGTGACGACGGACGCCTCCCTGCAGGGGTGCGGTGCAGTGTGTAACGGGCACGCAGGCGGGGCATTGGGCGAACCCCCACCTGCGCTGGCATATCAATTGCCAGGAGTTGTGGGCAGTGCTACTTGCACTGAGCAGGCTGCGGCCTCGTGCGGGACAAGCACGTGCTGGTCCGAGGACGGCACTACGGCTGTAGCGTACATCAGATCTTAGGGTGGCGTTCGCTCACAGCAGCTAACACAACTTGCTCGACGCCTCCTCCGGTGGAGCAACAGGTGATCCGTTCCCTGTGGGCCACACTCACCTCGGGCAAACTGAACTAGACAGCCTACGCGCTCTCTTGTCAGTTTATACCTCGTAGAGAGTGGCGACTCCACCCCCGCGTAGGCCGCTTGGTACTCCCTGTCCGAGGCTCTCGACACGGATATCCTTGCGCACAGCTGACCGCGGGACGGGGGGAAGCACACCTTCCCCCCCCAGGAGCCTCCTTGCACAGACACTGTGCAAGGCCAGGGAAGAGGGAGCACAAGTGTTATTGGTTACACCGCACTGGTCTAACCGCACTTGGCGTCAGAGCTGATGCTCTGGACAGCGACTCCCCCTGACCCATTCCCCTGACAGAGGACCTGCTCTCTCAGGGGAAGGACACGTTCTGGCATCCCAGATCACTCTGGAACACCATGTCTGGTCTCTAGACGGGACGAGAAGTTCCTGAGTTGGCTACTCCCCCTCTATGGCGGAGACCATCACCCAGGCTAGGGCCCCATCTACGGGGCGGTTACACGCCTCTAGACGGCGCCGCTTCTTGTCCTGGTGTCTCTCTCAACGAGAAAGACCCACTGAGGTGCTCGATCAGGATTGTGTTGTCCTTCTTACGAGACTGGAGACTAACATCTCCCCTCCACACTGAGTGTGTATGTAGTCGCTGTCGCCACTCATCACAACTCAGTTGATGGAAAGTTTCTAGGATGACACGACCTGGTCGCCAGGTTCCTAAGGGGTGCGAGAGGGGCGGCTCCCGCCTCATCTCCGCTCCATACCCTCTTGGGACCCTAAGGGGTCCTCGGGGGGGCCTCTGGGCCCCCCAAGAGCCCCTCGGAGGTTCCGATCTTCCTCACCCGAGTAAGACGGCCCTCCTGATGGCGCTCGCTTCCTTCAAGAGGGTAGGGCACCTCCGAGCATCCTCCGTGTCCCCGGATTGCCTTGAATTCGGCCCTGGTAACTCTCACGTTATCTTGAGACCCAGGCCCGGATGCGTGCCCAAAAAAGTTCCCACTACTCCCTTACGGGGCGAAGTGGTGAACTTGCAGGCGCTCCCCATTGGGGAGGAAGACCCAACCCCATCCGTGTTGTGTCCTGGACCGCACGCAGGGCCTCAGTAGCTCTGACCAGCTCCTTGTCTGTATTGGAGGACAGCAGAGGGGAAGGCTGTCTCCAAGCAGAGGTTGGCGCACTGAGTCGTGGATGCCGTTACGACGACATTCCAATCTCAGAATCTCCCATGCCCACGGAGGGGGGTATAGCCACCTCCTGGGCACTGGCAGAAGCGCCTCTCTAGCAGACATCTGTAGAGCTGCGGGTTGGGCTACGCCCATACACCTTCGCAGGGGTTAAACAACCCTAGCGTAAACCCGGTGTGTCAGCCCACGTCCTGCGTGGCAACATGTAGGACTGGCATCCGGCGGGGCGTATGCCTGCGAAAGCATCACCCCACCCTCTAGGAGGCTGGGTCAGTGTGCTATCTACCTCTCTCCTTACCCTACTCTGGCTAAGGACAGGTATCCTATCCGCTTCCCTTCTTACCCAACCACTTGGTTAAGAATAGGCATTCTATCCATCACTAAGCAAGCACCACCTGGGGGTTGGCTGGGCAGAGCAGCCTTCCCCCTTAGGCCGGGATAACATGTGAGCCATCCCCTGGCTCTAACCGGACCTAGTGCTACCGGACGCCTGTAAACCCCCCCCGTGGGCTGTTCCGTCTGATGTATCCTCATGATATGGTTCCCACTCCTGGTAACCCATGAGCTTCCCCAGGTGGACCTCCACCTCGCGGTTAACTACTCAGCCCGCACGTTCCATGCGTTCTCCTCCAAGGACGAGACCATACCTTATCCACCGTATTCCTCCCCACGGGTAGGAGGTGGCCTCTGCAGCGCATCCCTAATTAAGGAAGTTGCGCTTACCCGGTGTGTAAACCCGAGCCGGATGGCCTCTCGCCAGTAGAGAGCTAAGGCCTCCGTCCGTGAAAGGTTACCGGTCAGGGCTGTTCCCATCTTTCTCCAAGAAAGCTCTGGAACCCCCCGACCACCACACTGGAAGGTTACAGTTTCGCGAAAGCATCGAGCTGACACGCCCAGGCCTGTTACCGTCGCTTCGCTAGAGATTGTGACGCGATACAGCGTTGTGGCGTTTTCCATAGGAACCCCATCTGTCGTCTTCGACACAACGTCGAGAGACCGACAGAAAGGGAACGTCTCGGTTACGTATGTAACCTCGGTTCCCTGATGGAGGGAACGAGACGTTGTGTCCCTTATGCCACTAACACGTATCGTATTCTGCTGCAGTCGTGAGAGGCTCTCAGGCTCTTCAGAACAAAAGGTGAGTGAATGCTGCACGCCGGCTTCCTTTTATACCGGACATCCGGGGGCGGAGCCCGGCATGCAAATTTCATTCACCAAATTTCATTGGCCTTTTCTATAGTAGTCAGAGTTGATTGGTTCTCAAGGGCGAACCCCATCTGTCGTCTTCGACACAACGTCTCGTTCCCTCCATCAGGGAACCGAGGTTACATACGTAACCGAGACGATATTGTGTGTGTGTGCGTGCGTGCGTGTGCGCGCGTGTGTGTGCGTGCGTGCGTGCGTGTGTGTGTGTGTGTGCAGATACCTCTAAAATACTTCTATGAAACGTCCTTTGAAGTCCTGCTTGCAAATGTCTCCAAATCAATCTGCTTGTTTAATTATCCAACTAAGGTCCAATCTAAAAAGGCAGAACTAATGCTTCTGTTATTAATGTTAATTAATATAACCGGCTTGACTCTGACCCAATCGGTCCGGTGTCATTTCCCTCACCATAGTAGGAAAAAAATGCGATCTCTAACAAAGACTGACGTTTGCATATGCACTGGGAGACCTCCGTTACACTTCGATCGATCTGCATGTGTTTAACTGATGAAGTGAAGTTGACGCCATTGTTACTGTTTATTTGCTAAATGCCAAAGCTTATGAATACACGTGCACTGAGAGGGGGCCGACCAATCACAACAGCCTGAGAAGCGGAAGCTCGCTGATATGGTACGGGTGGGACATCTTCTGACACACGCTCTAAGCGGGGAACCAATCACGACAGACCTGGTCAGCTTTACCAATCATAGCGTTTCAGAAGGAGTGACTTTATGTAGACCGGAAGAAATCCAGTCGTTTTGTTAGAAGAGGGAAAGCGGTGAACAATAGACTTGAAATATGTGAAATATAAAGCGTTTTTTTTAATTAGATGAACATCCATTGTTAAACATCCAAAAAACATAATCAAAGCTTCAAAACAGCAAAAAAATATTATGTTCAAATTTTAGCAACACTTTTAATGTGTGGGAACAATTGAAAGTTTTATGTGTTTTTATTTACTCATAATTTACCAATATTCAACATGAAATATCAGAACAAAATATACATTTTTCATAATTTTTATATACCTATATTTTCCCATATATAACTTACTACATGAAAAAAACATTTAGTAGCACATTAATTTACTGGATATTTAGGATAATATTATTTATCATTACATTTGAGGTCAGTTTTACCAGTTTGATCAAAATATAACATTCTAACTGAAGAAACCTACTCAGATAATAATAAAAAAACATGGGACACTGTATATATATTTTTTACAAAGAAACAAACAATGCATTTAAGATACGCATGATTTTTATAGTTTTTCTACAGTGTACATTGTTTTTACACACAAGCACACACTTCTCACTGCCTAACAGCACTGTTCTTTCCAGGGCAATAACTAATGCGATCTTCGAGCTCATTCCAGTAGAGATATGTTTACATCTTGGACATTTAGATTCAAGAAATTTGTGTGTGATAGACAACTGTTTTTATCCACACAAATTTGCTTGATTCTATCGATTGGATTTCACAGAACCCTATTTTGCCCACTCAAACCTAAAGGGGTAAAGGCGAGAATGTATACACTTTTTGTATAGCAGATATCTCAGATTCCGATATAACCTACTATTTTAATCTGCTTTGTCAGCGTATCAGCAATACAAGAGTTCTCTATATCCCATAGTGAGATACAAACAAGGACAACAAGATCAGTTTTTGTGTTCTTTTTGAAATTTGCATATCTATAACTCTAGAACCGTAAGAGATACCTTAATGTCCTTTTCTATTCTTGTACTTGACCTATCTATCTTTTGGGAACTTCATTTTTAAAGCCCTGTAAAACCCTGAGGTTCAGTCCTAGACATAAAGGGATCTAAATATGGCTTCATGAGAAAACTGTTCAAATTTACACATTTTCAGACATCAAAATACGGGTCATTTTTGAAAATCTGGTACTTCATTTCTTTTAAAGGGGAATGTCTGAAGAACAAATAATGTTGGAACTAGAAATGTATCTTTTTCCCTTTTATCAAAACAACTGCACTAAACATATTTGAGTGTCTTTTTTGCACTCAGTTACTGTCAAAAATGATTGGGTTGAGGCACATTAACTTGCTCTGAATAATTTATAATAACTTGCACCAGTGGTGGTTGACAGCCCACAAACATGGCATAGAATGTGACTGACTGGTTTACAGCACTGATTAGCATGTCCTGGCCACAATTTGGGAAAATAGTTATTTCAAAATTTAGGTCATATTGAGGAATATAACCCATAAAGTGAAAGTGACCTATTCATCAGATATGGTGACCCATGCTCGAAATGTGACCTCTGCATTTAACGCATCCAGTGAGTAGTGAACAAATGCACAGTAAGTCGTGAACACGCGTACACCCGGAGCAGTGGGCAGCTATCACTGGAGCACCCGGGGAGCAAGTGGGGGTAAGTAAGGTGCCTTGCTCAAGGACACCTCAGTCGTCACACCCCATCCCTGAACCGGCAACCTTCTGGTCATGAGTCCGACTCTCTAACCATTAGGCCACGACTGCCCCAAAAACACTCCATTGCAGTGGATACTGTTTGATCTAGTATG
Organism: Triplophysa siluroides; assembly: GCA_006030095.1. Taxonomy (NCBI): domain Eukaryota; kingdom Metazoa; phylum Chordata; class Actinopteri; order Cypriniformes; family Nemacheilidae; genus Triplophysa; species Triplophysa siluroides. The sequence continues at coordinate 1,215,091 of VCII01000015.1, forward strand.
TCTGGCTGTCCTTCACATTTTGAAAGCAGGGAAAGTTCTAATAATTAAACAGGCAAATCTTGGTTCATCAAATACACTCTTGTAAAGAGACCTACCACACTGCCCTAACAGGTATGAAACGTAGCTACTGTATCCTACTGCATATTTAGACTCATTGTAGCTTCAGAAGCAAATTCAAATTAAAGCTACAAGCAGAATTGATCAGGCCCTCACATCTGCACATTGGTGATGCTGGAGTGACGTTTGAACATCCCTAACCTCATAACAAGTTCTTCATGTTTCATGGCCATCAAACTTTTTCAGGGCGTCTTTGGACACGCCATTGAACAAAAACCCAAAGGCGTCACAATTAAACATGGCAAAGACCTGTAGATTAGACTGAACAAATATGATGTCCTTAAAATTTGATCTCTAGGAGTTGTACAATGCCTGGAAAGGTAAAAAATACAAGAAAAATACAAATAGCAAACTTTTTGCTTGGCTTAGGATACTGTTGTAAGATACTTATTTGTAGCTGTTGGAATGTTAACCTACCAAATTTCATACATTTTGATGAAACGAAGCACAAGGGCTGCTGTGTTGAAATTTTGTAGGTGGCGCTATAAAGCCATTTTCCACTCTTCATTCTGAAACCCATATCAGATGTAAATGTTCACCACCTCTGACATGTATGCAAACTTTCAGGAGTTTTCAAACATGTTCAGGCTCTCAAAAAATGTGATTCATTTTGAACATTATAACATACAGGGCAATTCCTCACAACATTTGGCCATCATTAACAACATCCCTTTATCCAGATGTTCCTATAAGTCAAATTTAGAATGTTATAAATAAACTATTCAGAGCAAGTTAATATGCCTCAACCCAATAGTTTTTAACAGTAACTCAGTGCCAAAGGGCTCCTGAAATGGTTATGTTCAAAGCGGTTGTTTTGATAAAAGGAAAAATGATACATTCCTAGATCCAACATTTTTTTTCTTCAGACATTCCTCTTTCAAAGAAATGAAGCACCACATTTTATAAAAATGACCCACATTTGGTTTTTGATGACTAAAGTTTGTACATTTTAACAGTTTTTCCATGAGCCCATATGAGATCCCCTTATCTCACAGACAGAACCATATAAGGCCTTAGAAAAAAGTGTTTTTGGAAAAAAAAGTTTCCAAAAGACAAGTTGGTCAAGTACAAGAATCTAAAAGGACGTTAAGGTATATCTAACGTTTCTGGAGTTACAGGCATGCAAATATTGTAAATGAACACAAAAATGCCCTTTCTTTATTTTTGAGAAAAAATTAAATTATGATGCTGGCATATTTCTCAAGTCATTTGTTTAAATTTCATCTGAAAATTTAAATGTTTACCTCCCTCTACAAATTAATTGATAACATAACTATTCATTGGTGGATGCTTCCTGTCATTTCCCTTTTTATAATAGTCATACGTGATTTAGTAAAACATATGCCTACTCTGATTATTCTAACTGTTTTTTAATAAATAAATAAAATGATATATAACACAATCGCTTATTATAACTTGTAAGATGTTTGTTCAATACGTAATTTAAGTTAACAATTTAGTCAAAAGCACAAGGAAGCGCTTCACTACAAAGTTAAATCAAAAATATAAAGTTATGAAACTTCAACAGGTACAAATAACAGAGTATAAGGCCAAAACGGACTGTTAGACATATGCACAAAATGAATTATATATCATGTTTAACCGCTACAGATATCAGACATCAGAGCCAGCGGTGGGTTTCAGAAGGACTTGCCGAGATGAGGCTGCGTTCAGCGGGATAGATGGGCGCCGAGCACTCGGTGGTTGCGTGGAGCTCACATCTCTGAAAACAGATCATTTTTAAACAGACACCATCTTTATTAACCGACCACAGTTTTGGACTTTAAACACATACATTCTCGCCTAAATAATTCTTAAAAATACATTCAGTAACGAAATAACACTAATATTATGAACATTGTAAAACTGTCTTGCTCTATTGCATTTGCAGAGAAAGCTCCGCCTACTGACGACGTAGGTTTCCTAATTCGAGACCAGCAAGGTTTCGGGGCCAGTTCGGAACCAGGATCTTGGCACCGGCCCAGGAATTTTTTGAGTGGAAAAGCGCGGCCCGGTTCCCATTTGGGCTCCGGCACCAGACCCGGTGGAAGAGCGGTATATGTGACTTTTATGCATGTTCACAAGAAGATAGTCTACGTAGGGATTAGGTGAGTTCTCAAGAGTTCTCACAAAACGATTTTTCATTGTATACATTAGAAGAGATTAATGCTTTTCTGGGTGAGACTTTTGGGAGGCAGGTTGATGTGAATTACATTTTTTTTGTTAAACTCGATTTCTGTATATCAAAAGAATTTGAACTTCTAAGTGAGAAGGAAATGTTTTGATTAAAGAAATATATATCGGCAATTAGACCGTTTATAAAATTAGGTTTTGAGTTTACCATCTCATGCATTAGTGTGTCTTTTTGTGTTGTTTTTCTATCTATTTTTCAATTCTCTCTTTTTAATATGATTTTATTTCATAGTAGCTTATATTAATGGGGGGAGGGATATATATCTAAACATGCTGTAGTGTCTGAGATAATAGATCAGAAAAACGTACATGTTACCTTTCTCCAAGAAAAGCATAGTGATGTTAGTAATGAAGTAGAGTGGGGGAAATGGTAGAGAGGTCAGTATAAAGTCATAAGAATAATTTGAGCGCAGGAGTGGCAGTTCTCTTTTCACCTTGGATAAGAGTTAATGTTTTGATACCGAAGAACCAATAAATGGTTGTCTTATAATAGTTAAAGCTGACATTCAGTGGAGCATTTTTTATTTTATTAATGTGTATGCCCCAAATGTAGGTTATGAAAGATTGATGTTTTTCATTGTGTCAAGTAATTTTAAAGTAAAGTAAAGTTTTAAATCAATGTTTAAATGATGGAAGTGTTAAAGCTGGGGACTGGAATTGTACTAAACATTTTATGGTTGACCAAAATACAGAAGAACCTCATAATCAGTCATAATCCTGTATATTAAAGATAATAAGAGCATCTCATCTTTTGTATATTTGGTGGGTTAAACATCTCGATGTGAGACAATATACATGGGATAAGGTGAATAATGATAGAATCAGTGATGCTAGTTTGAAAATAATTTATATATACAAACGTTTAAACATTACTGATTGTTCTATCATCCTAATGAGTTGTACAGATCACAAATTGGTTTTGGTTGTAGTAAGATTATCTCTGTTTAAATAAGTCCTCTTTCTGGCATTTTAAATGTTAGACTATAGACAATCCAAAAATCCAGCATATGCTGGGTTGGATATGTTTTGATGCTAGTTTGACCATCTTAAACCAGTTAAGGACCAGCACATGACCATCTTAAACCAGCACTTGACCATCTTAAACCAGCACAAACCAGGAAACCAGGGGCACGTGCAAGCTCAAACCGGTGCGCAACGTTTTATTACGGAACGACACGTTTCCTAGAAACGGTGTGCAACAGGGTTTGTCAAGAATGTCAGCCCAATCATCAGCAACATGTATGTAACCTGCGCGGTGTTAAAGAGATAGCTCGCACAATGGGTCCAAGTAAAGTCGTGTACAAATGTGTCCGGTGCAGCTCGGTATACGCAACAATTGAAGATATTAGAAGACATGGTTTTTGCAATGGTCAACATGTATTTGTAACGATTTCATCGGGCTTCAAATATTCCTCATAAAGAACACAAAGAATGGCCTTCTCAGCTGCCATAGTTAAACTCTTGCGTCATCAGGGTGTTCAACCGCACCACCGTTACCTTTTATAAAACGTTTTGCAACGTTTTTGCCCTATTCCATTGTCTGGATTATTTGTGGATTATTACTTTGATATTAAATTGTGCATGGACGTGGATTCTCTTTCTGCCTCATCCTTATGTTATCGTAACACTGGGCGTAATAATGATAACAAGACTTCTTATATGTCAAAGGAAATTGATTCCTGATGTCATGAGTCATTTATAATATATATAATTTTTTAATTGTTGTTAATTATATATTAAATGATTTAAACATATATAATCTCAAAAATGTAACCATTTTACACCTAGAGATGATATTGTAAAGCTATAGAAAAAGCCATGTATTTGTGAATGGGTTTTGATGGCATAAGCAAAGCCATTGTGGAAAATAAAAATAAACTCTTAATCTTGTTTTTATGCCCCACATGTCCTAAAAAGTTTAAAAGTTTACACTTTACATTTGTTCACATTTGGTGGTCAAATTCTACAAAGTACATCAGTCAATAAAAATTATCTGCTAAAAACAAACAAGCAGGACGCAGCAAAATATTTCTGTTATGTTCTGATTTTATCACAAATTTGTTCTGGACATTGCCATAGCAACACAAATTGCACTACAGTTCCCTGGAGCTTTGGAAACACACATTTGCTCTCCCACACACACTCTCATACCCAAAAATCTAATAAATGGTAATTGATAAGAAAATAATTGAATCAAGGACAAGGTCAAGTACTTTTAATTATGAATCACCTCCAGCAAAAGCGTGTGTATTAACGATCGACTTTATTTGAGTAATTTCAGACAAATTGCAATATTTTTTTTAAATATATACATTTAAAAGTGGTCTCCTTTGCTCCTCTGTACCACCTTGTGATTGTTTTTACATAAAAAAGAAAACATAAAACAGTAAAATGATTGATTTAATTACATACTGTTGCAAGACAGACCAAACCTGACAACTGACTGTAGTGCAATGTAAGATTACTAGGTGACAACAGGTGATGTACAATATATCCACAGGTAACAGGCAAGTATATACACAGGTAACAGGTGCAAATATCCACAGAAAAACTGGTAAGTACATCCACAGGTAACAGGGAAAACATACAAACATACACGGGTAACAGGTATACATTTCATGGAACACATGATCAAGGCTAACACAACGTTAAGACCTGACAACAGTGGGCGGGTGAGTATAAAGAGGCATGGATTGAGTGACAGGTGTGGGTGTAATCAAGAGGGTTGACGAAGTGCGTGGGATTAAGGAAATTAGTTCAAATGATCAAAAGTCCTAGTGCAAGGATCTGGTGCAGGGGGCGTGGCTGGCTTCGTGACAGTACCCCCCCTCCACAGTCTGCTGAAGCGGGCGGCATAATTCAGCGACGAGGACAGCCACATGGATGAGGGGCTGGGCGATGGGGAGGGTTGCAGTGGAAATCTCTTAGTAGAATGGGATAGAGGATGTCAGAACGAAGCACCCAGGAGCGTTCCTCAGGGCCATATCCCTTTCAAGCCACAAGGTATTCTAGAAGGCTGTGTACCCTGTATATCTGCTCGTTGGCGTTGATGGGAGGAGGTAGCACCATCTTAGCACCAGATCCTCTAGATGGGAGAGGAACATGATTAATGAATGGCTTGTGAAATGACACATGAAAAGATGGTGAGAAGGTAGATGAGTTTATTTAGCGGTTGATGGAGAAGGGTCAGTTGAAGCGTGGACTGAATTTGCGACAGGGCTGCCACAGACGGATGTCTTTAGGGGCCAAACCATTTGACAAAGGTGAAATTGTGGGGTGGCTGAGCAACCTGCGACTCTGAGAGAACTTGAGGTGTAACCATCAAGAAATCCGGAGCGCCAACGGGGAACTGGGCAGGGGTAGAACTAAAAAAGAGGCTAAAGGCACTGGGGACTGGTGACAAGCCTGGGGGGAAAGGGAATAATAAAGCTATAAACTAGGGACAAGGCTAGGGAAATGTGAAAAACAAGACAAAATAGGAACAGGACTAGGACTAATGGCAGTCAGTGCAAGGCAGGAATTATATATATATATTTTTTTTATATTATATTTTAAGATTTGGTAGGCGACGTAAGAGAACGTATCTAAAGCGGTCTGACACAGGACAAGAGAAACACAGGGAATATAAGGGTGTGTTCATATTTCTAGTTCGGTTCTTTTGGTGCTTTTGGTCCGGACCAAAATATAAAAAAATGTAGTCCTGGTTCGCTTAGCGTTCAGACTGGTATTTTAACAGCGAACCTAAAGATATCTAACCTAACAGCTTACGTGTAAAGGCGCAACCTGATTGGACAGCTTTTATGATTTATATTTTAAAACGAAACTTACCGGACATCCAAAACAATGCAGTGTGCACAGTGTTGCATGGGCTATACATGCTCAGTGTAAGCCTGCTCACATGAGGGTATTTTTAGCAAGCCGGTAACTCGCGAAGACCCCATGAAGTGTTTAAAGCAGTCAAAGTGGCACCAGGAATTCCTCTGTTACATGCGTAAGCACATATCTAATAAACTCTCCTTTTATATTACCAAATCAAATTTTCGGGTCGTATATTTTTATCACTTCCTGTTTTTGGTCTCTGTCCACTTTCAAACAAACTCTGGCGCAGTTCGATTGAAATGTGACCACAACACGGACCAAAGGCATCGAACCGCGCCAGAGTTCATTTGAAAGTGGACCAAGACCCACAGACACGCTAGACAGGGACCCTAATGTGCTGATGTTCATAGCAATATGACCTTAGGTATCTCCCGATCTCCTGAATTTTGTCTCAGTCTTGTTTTTGGCTTGAGGATGGTATCCTGAGGTGAGGCTGACTGTTGCCCTTAGGAGGTTGAAGAAGGCCTTCCAGACTCGAGAAATAAATTGTGGACTACTATCTGAGACAATGTCCTCCGGTATTTCAAAGTAATGGAACACTTGGTTAAAGAGAGTTTCAGCAGTTGCCATGGCAGTGGGCAGTTGAGGTAGTGGGATCAGTTTGCAGGCCTTGGAAAACTAGTCTACTTTGACAAGCACACACGTGTAAGTGTCAGATAGAGGCAGATCTGTAATCAAGTCCAAAGCAACATACTTTCAGCTGGATGAAAGATTTAAGGGCATCTGTGGTCCAGGACAGAGACTTGGGCAGGTTACAAAGGAGGGAGGTGAGTGACGAGGGTATGACACTGAAGTTGGCGATGAAATGGCGATAAAAGTTGGCAAATCCTAAGAATCGTTGTAGTTCTTTGATAGTGGTGGGTTGAGGCCAGGTTTTCACTGCTTCCACCTTCCTCTGGTCCATCTAAACATCCTGAGCATCCATGATGAAATCTAGGAAGTGGATTTTCCAAAGGTTAAACTCACACTTTTCGAGTTTAAGGTACAACTGGTATTATTTCAGATGTTGGAGGACAAGTTGTAGTAGTAGGATGTGGTGAGTATGCTCTGCCTGGTTTGTGGAGTAATCAGGATATCGTCAATGTAGATAAATGTATGCGTATAGACAAAAAAAGGTTTTCATTCATGTCCCTTGTGGATTCTGATGAGGTTATAAGCGGTTTGTAGATGTTTGGTGGATGTTTTTGCCTGGCGGAGTTGTTCTAAGGCAGCTGGGACCAGCGGAAGGGGATGACGAAACTTCACAGTATGATTTTTGATCGTATGGTAGTCGTGGCCTAATGGTTAGAGAGTCAGACTCGTAACTAGAAGGTTGCCGGTTCGATTCCCAGGGTCCGCGGGTAACGACTGAGGTGCCCTTGAGCAAAGCACCTTACCCCTGCTTGCTCCCTGGGCACTGCAGTGATAGCTGCCCACTGCTATGTGTGTTCACCACTCTCTGGATGGGTTAAACGCAGAGGTCACATTTCAGGGATGGGTCACCATACCTGACAAATAGGTCACTTTCACTATATAGGGCATCAAGCCTCTGTCCCTTTTCCCCACAAAAAAATAAACTGGAAGCGGCAGTGGACGTGGACGTGAATGGTCGTATGAATCCTTGTTGTAGTCCCTCATTTATGTAATCCTTAAATTATAAATAATTTATGATAATAAATATAATTAAAATGACTCAAAATTAAATAAACAAATAAATGTTTAAATACTTTATCAAATCATTATATACATAATTTATTAATTAAATGCATATAAATAAATAGATACAGTACATGTAATAATATGAAAAAAAACTTGAAGAAACAAATACAAATCATGTTACATAAAATGTTGTCCTTAATGTATGTTCGTCTTACATTCTTCATGTAATTATTTATTTCAGAATTTCTTTTGAATTTTGTTTCTCCATATGTGCTATTTCTTCATTTAAATACTTTTTTTCATATTTATTTTGTTTAATTTGACATCTCTGGCTTTCTTTTTATATTTCTGTGGATTATATATACACTGTGAGTGACTTTTTTTTAACACCGGTGATTTTGTGTAAATCATGTAGTCAGGAAATAATAGCAAAAATGTAAATTCAGCAAAAATGAAACATGGAACATACACACAGGAGTATAACTGAAAAGAATTTGCATTAATACCATAAAACGTATCTTAGCCTTCACTCTAAAAAATATGATTTATATATTTAAAGGTTCTTTAAATGAAGTAAAAGTTATATTTAGAAACAACCAACATTGTCACAGCAATATTATGTTAAGACAGTGAATTACCACACACCCTGCATCTCTCTTCTGTCTACTGCAATCTGGTAGACATTTCCAAAGTCTGTTGGCCAAAACAGAGAGGCTCAAGAAGTGCTTTTTCCCACAGGCCATTAGACTCCTTAATATGGACATATCCCGCACAGTAAGGACTCTGACAGTGTTATGTCATTCACCACCTCATTGCACTTGCACTTTACCACTTTACTCATAAAACTGTAACATATATTTGCACATTTCTGCTTCCATTGCCATCTGCTGTTTACCTCAACACCGATCTCTTATTTACGCCTGTATTATTCCTAACTGAACAATCATTTAACTTCCTAGTATGTAAATACCGTACATTGTTATTTTCTTTTGTATATTTCTACATATGGTCACAAACCAGTCTATGTTTCCCCTGTCATGTTGGATTTTTAAGTTACTTCCTGCTGTGTCATGTGTTTTCTAGTCCTTTGTAGTTTTTTGGTGTTAATTAGTCTTCCCCAGCTGTGCCTTGTCATCTTACGTCCTCTGGCGTTGAGCGGGTCCTCTTTCACTGTCGGGGAGGACCTCCCCAAACATTTTTTGGGGGGGCAGTAGACAGCAAGCACCGGTTGCCACGGAGCTTAGCTCTCCAGAACCTGTTCTCGAAAGATGGTCGCCAGTCCAGAGCACGCTCGCAGAGCTCTACGCCTCGTCCAATATGGCCTCGTCTGAGCTCCCCGCCTCGTCCAAGATGTCGAGCCCTGCCTGCGCCTCCATGGCCTCCAGCCATGTCCCCTCCTCCCTGGCCGCCTGACCAGTCTGCATCTCCCTGACCGCCTCTGCTCCACGGCCCAGTCACGCCTCTGCTCCATGGCCCTCTATCCCCTCCACTACACCGCCATCCTGGACTGTTTTGGAGCGTCTGGAAGCTGTTCGTAAGGGGGGGGGTTGGGGGGATCTCTGTCACAGTCCCAGTCTATGTTTCCCCTGTCGTGTTGGATTTTTTTAGTTACTTCCTGTCTGTGTCATGTGTTTTGTAGTCCTTTGTAGTTTTTTGGTGTTAATTGGCACAGCTGTGCCTTGTCATCTTATCAAGTCTTCTGTATTTAAGCCCTTGTGTTTCAGTTGTCTGGTGTCGCTCGTTGTTGTTTTATGTTTTGGCTTGTGCTCATTTTTTCCTCTCATGGTTTTTGTGTAATCTTGGATGTTTTGTTACTCTTTGGACATTTATTTTCTATTGTCTATTCTCCTCTGCACACACTTTAGAGTATACCAGATTAACATTTCACTGCAAGTTGTTTATAAAGTGTTTTCGCTTTAATCTTCAATCTACCACTATTATAAATGTTATTGTTGCACATTAATAATTTTCTGTGTATTATTTTTATTGATAAATAGATTATTTGTTTGATAATTTTTTTAGGGATTTGCAGCATTATACATTATCATTTTATTATGAGATCTACAGTAAATATTTACTTGTTCTAAACTTTAGCTTTGAGTTTATTAAGTTTATTAACCAGATGACTGACCCGGTTGATGGTACAAAGACTGTTTTAGTGGAGGTAGAGGTTGTCTCTGGATGTGAAAGAAATCAATGCAGATGATATGCATTCTGTTGTAAAAGCAGGCTGTTTTATTAGGTGCCATTCTTTTTTATGCTTCTCTGTGTGTTGCAGAACACACCGGTATTTTATAATTCTGAGCTCCGTTGTCTTTGACACAAAGTTTTTTTTTCTGCAGAGAATCAAATCAGACTAATGAGAGCAACATGCAATGAGTCTCATTGAGTCTCACGTTTCATTGATTTTAGGGATAGTTTTGTTGCAGTTTATAATGCAAAAGCGGTGTGGTGTCATTTGCCTGTCAAACTATAGCAAATTTGAACAGCTTTAAACAGCCTTACAAGTTTAAATATATATGAGAATGCACTTTATTTGCACACAACTCCTTTCATGCACATTCTGAACTCATTGGAAGGACTGAATGGACTTATTTGTCCGAACGCCGGTTAAAATTGCAATGCGCGGGACCCTCAATGAGTCAATACGGCTGCGCATTTGTACTCTCTTGCTGTGCTGCTCAGCTTGTTGCGTTTCAAGTGGCATTGTAAATGTATCATGTGGAAAGTGTGATGTTATAATGATGTATGCGCATTTCTATAGGAGAGCACAGTAAGGTAAAATACCTTAATGTAGTGTGGTAAGTGTGTGTTGTGTGGGGGGGTGCGCGTGCATAGAGGGCCAAGGCTCAAACGTCATGGTTTGCTATTGACTTACATTCGTAGGTAATGTCAAAATCCCACACTATATCTGCTTTCAAATGCATTGCGAGAACTCGTAATCCAACCTCACGTGATCACAAAAGCTTCCTTAAAGTTACCATGGATACCCTTCGCTAACGAACTTCTGAAAAGACCCTCCGTGAAGGGATTCACTAGTTCTCTTACGTTTGGAACGCCCAAACAAATGGCGTCCCCTTAAGGGGGCATAAATGCTGTTTGGAAAATGCCCTTCTTAAGTTATTTGGAAGCTGCCTCCTGATTGGTGGTTACTCTGCTGAGCTGCCTGCAGACTGACAACGCTGCACAGGTAAGCTTTAGACTGTTTTAATAAAATATTTTAAGGTTATTTAATTACTTATTATAACATAATTTATGGGAATCTGCTTCAACAACTATTTAGGATCATAAAATGTTAAGCACATCAAATTACATACATCAGGTGAAATTATAATCAATCATCATTGACCTCTATGGGTTCAGAAACTGCTTAACTGTCATAAATCATTTTTCTAAACTATTTTCATGCACATTTAATGTGGTACGACATGTATTTAGGTCTATTGGTTTAGATTTTAGAGTTTTGTATGTGAGCTTGTTTTGGGAGTAAACTTGCAAGAGACAGCTCCCAGATTAATGGTAGTAATTTGCTGTTAAAATCATTTTGGAAATGGAAGTTGTGTGTTCTTATACCAAATGTGCCTGTCTCTGCTGTAGGTGAATCATAAGCCACGTCCTGAACAGTTGGACTTAAATTAGAATTTAAGAAAAAAATTTCTAGTTAAGAAGAATTTTCTTCTTGAGAATGTTTTGTAAAATCCGGCACCAGGGCTGCCAACTCACACAATTGACTCATTTCTCACGACCTCACACCACACATCCATTTTCTCACGCAGGGCCATATCTGCCATTTTTCCGTGGTGTCTAATAAAATTTGTGAATAACTGCCTAAAAGCCTAACTGTGCTTTGGTGCTGCATACATTTTACAAAGCAACGGTGCTCTTCAATGTAAAAATTAGTGAGGTGGTCAATCAAATGAAAGAAGGCTGGAGTTACTCTGAACAGAGCCGAGCAGTGAACAATGCAGTCTAATAGAGAAGCTATTGTTGTTTCTTTGTCTGTTTCTATATTTCTTTAATTTGGTCTGTGCTTAAAATTTAAAGGAACAGTTCACCTAAAACTAACCCTTTCAAATCAAATCCCTTTATTGTCACTCAACCATATACACAAGTGCAACAGTAGGTGAAAAACTTGGGTATAGTTCTGACCAACATGGCAGTATAACAGATATGAGACAGAATTGTAGATTACAAGTGACAAAGAATTACAATACTTTACAACATTTCTGTACGAGTGTCTAACAATAGTATAAATATGACACATCATTTACATAACTACACAGCAGCAAATGTACACATCATATAATAACCGTAAGTTAAAAAAATTCAGAATAACCCCTTGGAGTTTTTCAAGACGACCGTTCATACCACTTTAATATTTCCATGGCGATGCGGGACTGCTTATTATGTGACAAACCGCAGCAGCTGATGTTTTGCTTTCACGTACTTGTTCTTTTTTATATAATTTTTGTTTTCTTTCTGATTGGTTATGCTGGCATTTCGAGGGTACCCTGAGGTTTGATTGGTTGCGTTGCTAGAGTTTGCGGTCCAGAGTCTAGATCGGGGAACAGAAGGGCATATGGCTTTGAACGCGCCCAGTAGCCCCCTTTCCACCATCAAGGCAGAAGCAGGCGTTCTAATGCGTGCCAGGTACAGTTGCGTTTCCACAGTCACTTCCGGGGTTGATCGTGCCGAGTCGGGGCTTACTCAGGGCCAACGCCCGGGTTTTTGGCCTTGGGCCAAAGCGAGCCAGCTGGGGCCTCGAGGAGTGGTTAAGGTGAAGAGCGGAGATTATCTGAGTCAGAGGAACTGCGGCAGTGGCAAGACACTCACTCATAGAAACGAACAAAAAAACTGCATATTAAACTCAAAATAGACAATTTCAAGCACTGATGTACACTTATACAAATGCTTTGCTTTTATCTTAGAGGCTAGTGGGCCGTTCAAAACAGTCAAAATTATTACAAACAAGTTTCAAGTTTAGTTTATTTATATAGAATGTTTACAACAGCCACAAGGCTGACCAAAGTGCTTTACAATAATAGATTCAAATAAAATGTCATAGTCAAAAACCGCGAAAGATAAAACACAGGAATTACAAAAAGATAGGAAGGACCAAAATGATAAAGCAATTTTTTTTTTTTGCCCCCATTTTTCATGAGCTGAACTCAAAGATTTTTCCTTTTAAACAGAGGCCAGTCTTATTGTGGCGCTCTCTGTTGTTTAGAACACGAGTTGAGAGATCCTGGTGGTATCATATGCTGATGAATAGATTATTGTGCTTAGGCTGGCCTAAAAGGCCTAAAATGTGCAGTTTTACAGCCGGTGGGTTCAGTCTTGTGACCTTTCTCACACAGTGCAAGCATAGAGTGTCCCCTGATGCACACATACATCTGGCAGACATCTTCAATACATAGTTTCCTCATCTGCAATACGTTTTGGAGATGTCTGCTCAGACGTCATATAGACCTCTAGAAGATGTCTGTAAGATGTTTACGATTTAGAATGGATGTAAAGCTGCTCTTTCTAAGATGTTTAGCAGATGTTTTTACACAGCAGATGTTTTCCAGATCTTCAGATCTTTAGCAGACGTAATACAGACGTTCGATGTCTCCGAGACGTATTGCAGATGAGCAAAATATGCAGATGTCTTGCAGATGTAAATGCAGAAGTCAAATAGACGTAAGCCAGATGGAATCTGCCACCTGGGTTGGTCCTATCCTCTTCAATGGCAGTGCGAAGTTACTGGATATTGGCAGGAACTGGAACATGCTGTCGTATACACCTATCCAGAGCATCCCAAACATACTCAATAGGTGACATGTCCGGTGAGTATTCTGGCCATGCAAGAACTGGGATGTTTTCATCTTCCAGGAATTGTGTACAGATCCTTGCAACATGGGACCGTGCATTATCATGCTGCAACATGAGGTGATGGTCGTTGATAAATGGCACAACAATGGGCCTCAGGATCTCGTCACGGTATCTCTTTGCATTCAAAATGCCAACAATAAAATGCACCTGTATTCGTTGTCCATAAAATACGCCTGCCCTGGCATGCTGGAGGAACAGGAGATCATAAAGGGATGGACAGGGTCAACAACAATACTTAGGTAGGCCCCACAGCATTACTCCAACACCACCAGCCTGAACCATTGATACAAAGCAGGGTTGATCCATGCTTTCATGTTGTGAAATCTGGGCCTGTATTTATAAAGCTTCTCAAAGTGCCATTTTAGTCGTAAGTGCTGAGAATTCATGAAAAATACTCGTACTTCCAAACTTAAGTATAAAAGCAAGTTATCAAATTTCTTAAAGCTAAGAATCACTCTTTCTCTCCCAATTATTTAAGAGAGCTCGAGAGGTCTCGCAAGTGATTCGGAGTTGCCACTAGGGGCTTGTGATGGTGCTGAGGAGACAGAGACATGTGGTGGACGGAGGGGTTGGCCAATGGAACCGTATCATTCCACATTAAACACTCATAAATTCAGTACTCCCCTGCATAGGCGTAATTGCAGGTGGCACTTTTTTAAAGTATGAATTTGCGAAAGGCATTTATTAATGAAACAACATCTACACATCATTTTTCATAATCTAATATACATTTAATAAACGTATTTGTGCGCAAGATAAAAGGCACGTACATGTCATCAGTGCTGAGCGCATTCGAGTTATCTGAGCTTTATGGATCATCAGTAGGCCTACTGTTGTATGTTCTCTTTACGACAAATTGCTATGGATCGTCGTCTTGTTATTCTCTATTGCATCGGATTTGCATTATTTGCGCATTCTTGTTATGCTGTATTGTTATCAATGGTACGTGTGATTTGACATGCAAGAAAAGATTAATACCGAACATAACATTGTATTTAAAGCAAAAGTACTTGAATAAAATAAAATAAAAAACAAATTCAGCACCGGTTTAAAATGGGTAATTTAGAAATGGTGAAAACATGTTTATCTCAATCTATTCTCTTGAAATGTCTTTGTTTTCATATGTCTGTTCCTAACCTTATTTTAGGAATTTCACTATTCAACGTGAATGTATCAGAGAATATTCTTAAATAATGTTATAATGTTGTCATCCAAAATCCAGTTTGTTGCACAGCAAAGTCATCTCTAAGCCTGACACTAAAGATTTAGTCCTACACTTTGCTTAAATTATGATTGAGCTGCTTAATAACTAACTTTTAAGCGCAGCTTTGAGCCAAGATTGTTTTACTCTTAAGTAAATCCTTAGCAGTGTTGTTGTGAGTAATTCTCAGAAGCTTGATAATACGGGCCCTAACCATCTGAATGTTACAAGCTGAAATCGAGACTTGTCCGACCAGGCAATGTTTTTGCAGTCTTCTAATGTCCCGTTTATGTCATGGTCGTTGGCAAGGTTTGAAAATTAGTCAGGTCCGGAGTGGAGTGTCAATAATTACTATACTTAATACACTCCTTGCCACTAGGGGCTTGTGATGGCGCTGAGGAGACAGAGACATGTGGTGGACGGAGGGGTTGGCCAATGGAACCGTATCATTCCACATTTTACACGCATTAAATTCGGTACTCCCCTGCATAGGCGTAATTGCGGGTGGAACTTTTTTTAAAGTATGAAGTTTCGAAAGGCATTTATTAATAAAACAACATCTACACATCCTTTTTTTATAATCAAATGTATACATGTAACATCCATTTTTGTGTGCAAGATAAAAGGCACGCAGTCCGTACATGTCATTAATGCTGCGCGCATTCGAGTTATGCTCTATGGATCATCAGTAGGCCTACTGTTGCGCGTTCTTGTTATGCTTTTTTTTGTTCTCAATGGTATGTGTGATTTCACATGCAAGAAAACATGTATACCGGAAATAACATTGTATTTAAATGAAACTACTCGACTAAAGCAAATAAAACAAATTTCAGCACCGGTTTAAAATGGGTAATTAAGAAATGGTGGAAACTTGTTTATCTTTCATTTCCAATGTCCATATCATTATGTATGCTCTCAAAAGTCTTTATTGTCATATGTGTGTTAAATATAAACTCCTTTTAGGAATTTCACCATTCAACGTGAGTGGATCAGACAATATTCTTAAAAAAGGAAATCTATTCAGTGATTGGTCAATGCCAATGTCGTCATCCAAAACCCTGTTTGCGGCACAGCAAAGTGTCGTAAATCATCGCTAAGCCTGACACTTGAGATTTAGTCCTACACTTAAATTAAATTACGACTGAGCTGCTTAATAACCAACTTTTAAGAATTTTTTACTCTTAAGTCAATTCTTATTAGGAAATAGGAGCAAGAGACAAAAAAACTGAGTAGACAATTTATTGAAAACCTAATTTAAACTCAAATAGGCTGTCATCAGTTGATCTAAATTTTAAGACCAAAGCCTTTGAAAGTTCAAATCTGCACAAAAATAAGGTTTTCATTTCATTGTTCTTCAGGCAGTCACACTGTAATGATCTCCTGATGGCAAAGGCAAAAGGACTTTCTGTCTTTGAACGTGGCAGCATTGTTGAGCTGCACAGGCAAGGGCCCTCACAACATGCCATCGCTGCCGATGTTAGACGCAGTAAGACATTCATTGCAAATTTCTTAAAAGATCCTAAGAGTTATGGGACAAAATTTCACCTGCAATAAGGCTTGTCCTTGAAGACACAGGGTGATCCTCAACCCAAATTTAGGCCCTTACTGATGCTGACTGCAGCCTAATAACCATTAGACGGCATCTGCGAAAGAAGGGCTTCAAGAACAAAAAACACCTTCAAAAGCCATGTCTCCTTCCACACCACAAACTTGCCCGTTTGGAAATTGCAAGGCATTTCCAATGAGACATTGACAGGTGGAAAAGATTGTATTCTCTGATGAGAATTTTTTTACCTGGACGGTCCTGATGGCTTCCAACGTTACTGGGATGACAAGGAGATCCCACTGGAGATGTTTTCCATGCGGCACAGTGTTGTAGGCTACATCATGATCTGGGGTGCTTTTTCCTTCAATGGGAAAATGGAGCTTCAGGTTTTGCAGGGCCGTCAAACAGCGGCTGGCTATATGGACATGTTGCAGCGGGCATCCCTCTTGACTGAGGGCCCTTGTTTGTGCGGTAATGACTGGGTCTTTCAACAGGACAACGCTGCAGTTCACAACGCCCGCCTGACAAAGGACTTCTTCCAGAAGAATAACGTCACTCTTTTGGACCATCCTGTATATTCCCCTGATCTAAATCCCATTGAGAACATTTGGGGATGGATCCCCATGGCAAGGGATGTTTACAAAAACGGATGTCAGTTCCAGAACGTGGATGCCATTCGTGAAGCCATCTTCACCAGATGGAGCAAGTCAATTTTTTTAACTTTTAGTTCTGTTGTGGGGTTTTTTTGGTCTGTGGTCTTAAACTTTAGATCAGCTGATAAACAGCCTGTTTGAGTTTAAATTAAGTTTTCAATAAATTGCCTACTCTGAGTTTTTGGTCTCTTGCTCCCGTTTCTTGTTTCGGCATTTTGAATCAGTACTTACTACCTGGTTACGATCCACCAACGAGAAATGCAAATATTTGTAATGTGTCTTCGAAGTCTTCGGCTTTCGAACAACTGCAGGGGGAACAACTGCATCCTTGCACATATTTTTCTCAAAAATGATCACCCACGGAACGCAAGTATGACATCGATAACAGAGTTGCTGGCAGTTCAGCTCGCTTTGGAGGAGTGGTGTCATTTCTTGGAGGGTTCAGGGTGCCTTTCATTGTCTGGAATGATCACAAACATATTGAGAACATGAGAGCCCCCAAAGATTAAACTCCAGGCAGGCTATATTTTCGATTGTTTTGACTTTTCCATTTCTTACCGCCTGGGTTCTGAGAACATCAAACACAATGCATTATCCCGTGTTGTTGATCAGTCTAAATGTATGAGCCCATCCTGCCACAGATTTAGGAGATTGAATCGAAGGTCCACCGAGTCATATATTTGTGCCTGATAGTTTACGGCCAGATATTGTGCGGAAATGGCTTGTCATCCATGGGTCAGTTGTACCTTGTTTCTAATGCGGTTCTGGTGGCCTTCAATGGCTTGTGACATACGCTATTTAGTTTTGACCTGCTCCGTTTGTGCTTGTTTTAAGACCAAGCAGGGGGCTGGACTCTTCCAACCGGTGTCAGTTTCTTTGAGACCCTGGTCCTATATTGCGTTCGTCACAGCCCTCCCTCCCACGCAGGGCAACACTGTAATTTTGAACGGTCACAATGGTTGCTGTGTTCAGTGTCAAATCGTAAGGTGCTCTTGTCTTGTTTTTTCTGTCTCTTAGTTCTTGCTCCAGTGGTTTAGTTTCAAGCATCAAGCATTAGATTACTGGCTGCCAGTTTGGACTATCTCCTCCAGCCCATTACAATCTCATGGCTACCAGGCCTTCCAGAGACTTTTCCAGTGCCACACATCTGACCACTGCCTAGTTTGAGTTGTTATTTTTCAGTAAACCTTTTGATATACTTATAAATGGATCATGTGTTTCATTACCCTGACACCAGCCCGTCTGGCACCAACAACCATGCCACGTTCCAAGTCACTAAAATTCTCTGTCTTGCACATTCTGATGCTCGATTTGAACTTAAGCAAGTCATCTTCACCACGTCTAGATGCCTGAATACAGTAGGTTGCTGCTTGGCTGATTAGCAATTTGTGTTAACAAGCAATTGAACAAGGGTACCTAATAAAGTGGCCAGGGAGTATATACAGAATAAACCCAATCTTCAATTGCATATAAATACAGAACAAAACCTTGTGAGAAACCAGGCTCAGCTGGGATTTTCAATTCTCATCTGACATGTTACACCTGCAATCTGTAACTTCTTGTTAACAAGGAAAGTTTGTAATAAATGTTTAATGGTTAGAAACTGTAGAATTCAATTAACATAACAACATGACATGATTTGACTGTCGACACAAATTTGTATCCAAATTGTTATTTCTTTAACCAACAACTTCAGTCTTTCTTTTAAATTTATTCTAAAATTCTGATTATTAGATTTTGTATTTGATTTTAGACTTTTTCTGGGTAAGGGGTAGAGGAGACATCATATATTACATTGTTGAATGTATTTCTTGGTCAGAAATCAGTTTTCTTTGTTCTGCGCCCATCTGCACCCATTTTTTCATAATTTCCATTGACAAAAGTGGGGATAAATTTGTGTGTGGCATATTTCTGTGTTTTCCAGTCAGCAGAAAACAGATTAGGTGAGATTGGCAGAGAAGATACACACGACATGCATCTCAGTGCCAGGGGGAGTGAGCCACCACATGGCACGCCCGTTCCCAGGGCCAGCTGGGGGGTGGTGTAGAGAGGTATGGTGGGGGGTAGATGGGGTAGACTAGGGAGGTAGAGGAGTTAGGGAAAGGGGGAGGTCTGCATCTTAAATTCCACAGCATCTGTTCAATGGTACACTCAACACAGAGGCAGGATTTGTTGTGCAGTGAAGCTGGTTAATTGTTTATTGTTGAGTGGAATGATTGTGGTGAAGATGAAGGAATGGAGCTGGACAGCTGAACAATTTAAAAGGAAAAAATTGAGATTAAATTCAAGCATTAAATATTAAGATGTCTCACAATATAGATGCAATTATTAATTATAAAGTGCTCCATGAACAGAATTTGGTAAAGAGGTTTGAGTGTGTTTACCTGTTAACCAATATGCTATTAACAATACTAAATTCTGATAGATTTCTGTAAGAATTTGAAACGGTGTTTTTTTCCTGCCTTGCATTAAAATAGACAAACACTTAACAAGGTGAAAGGAATGCTGATAAAATGTTTAAATACAAATTCAGATTGGGGTGACAAGCAAAAACTAGGTGTGTTTGACTTTTTAGCAATGAGATAAAACTCTTAAATGTTTACATCTTTAGTAAGAAAAATATTTAAAGAAATAACAACCATATAAGTAAACTCCATAAAATTATTAAAATTAATAATTTAACGTACGTAAGTACGTTATCCATATAAACACCCAGGTTTAACGGTTGCTTCATGAATAGGTATTGGTAAGGCCTTGGATAAAAAATAATTTCCTCTGTTTTTTAACAATTGTAATTAGATGATTTTCACAAAATATTCTACCTCTGAATAGAAGTGTGTGATCATTCAAGAGGCTTAGTAATGCTGTAT
This sequence comes from Triplophysa siluroides, assembly GCA_006030095.1. Taxonomy (NCBI): domain Eukaryota; kingdom Metazoa; phylum Chordata; class Actinopteri; order Cypriniformes; family Nemacheilidae; genus Triplophysa; species Triplophysa siluroides. Next base: position 1,235,062 of record VCII01000015.1, read on the forward strand.
CATCAGAATATTTTATTGTTAGGTTACTAGGGTCAGAAATTGTTCATTCATTTGTATAAAACAGGAAGAGAATATGTGAACTAGTGCAGCACTGTGGAACACATTACAGAATAACCGTCCACTGACATGGATCTAACAGCCTGTCTTTTATGTCTACGCCAAGGCCATGAATCCACTGAGGATTATGTGAGGGACTTTACTGGCCTGAGTTACCAGGTACATTTTGATGATGTGGCATTATAAGACATTTTTCACTTTGGTTTACGTGAGGAAATTTCACACTGAATGCCACGACATACCCGCATTGGTCGTTGGAGAAATATATTGAGTTTGCTTTGCGAATAAGTGGCTCTGTTTTACTGTGGGTATTGGGGAGGATGAGCCTGCCTAGCCAAGTCTCCAGCCAAGATGGCCGCCAGTCCAGAGCCTGCTTACAAGATGGCAGCCACGCTTGAGCCCGCTCACAAGATGGCCGCCACGCCTGAGACTCTAGCCAAGATGGCCACCATGCCTGAGCCTCCAGGCAAGATGGCTGCCATGCCAGAGCCAGTAAAGTCTTCAGCCACTATGGACGACATACCTAAGTTCCTAGGTGTCATGGACGACAAGTCAGAGTTTCCCTTCATCATGGACAGCGAACCAGAGTTCCCTGTCGTCATGAGTGTTGCCACTAGGGGCTTGTTACGGCGCTGAGGAGACAGAAACATGTGGTGGACAGAGGGATTGACCAATGGAACCGTAGATTCCGCATTATACACGCATAAATTCGGTACTCCCCTGCATAGGCGTAATTGCTGTAGGGACAGGAAGTTGATTGTGTCCCCACCACTGTTTATGATGTATGAATTTGCGAAAGGCATTTATTAATCAAACATTTTCTACGCATCTTTAAATAATCTAATTTCCGTTTGATAAACTTCTTTGTGCACGAGATAAAAGGCAAGCAGTTTGTACATGTCATTAAAGTTCTAATGTTTTTTTATATATATATATAGATAGATAGAGTAGAAAAGATATAGAAGTCAGAAATGATCGGTCAGGTGCTGACGGAAGAGCTGTGTTTTCAGCTGATTCTTAAAGATGGCCACAGAATCTGCTGATCTTGTAGCAGCAGGCAGATCATTCCACAGATGTGGAACCGATCCATAGAAGGTTCGTGAGAGCGATTTTTTTTTTTTACCTTTTTGGGATGGCACCACAAGACGTTGTTTGTTTGGAGAGCGTAAGTATATGGCTGGTACATAAGTCTGCATAAGTCTGTTGCCAAACCAGTGGTGGTCTTGTAGGCCAGGAGCAGAGTCTTGAATTTGATGCGAGTGACTATAGGGAGCCAATGTAACTTATTGAAGAGAGGGGTGACGTGTGCTTTCTTTGGTTCATTGAAGACCACTCTTGCCGCTGCATTCATCACTTAAGATTTTGTCCTACACTAAATAACGACTGAGCTGCTTAATAACTAACTTTTAAGCGCAGCTTTGAGCAAAGAATATTTTTACTCTTAAGTCAATTCTTAGCGGTGTTCTTGTGAGTAATTTTCAGAAGCTTGATGAATACGGGCCTGGTTTCAGGGTCTCCGTAGTCTTTTGTGTTTACCTGCCCTGATTGCTTCCAGGTGTGTCTTGTTATCCCTGATTACCTTGAGAATGTCTACCCCTGTGTTTACCTTTCTCCTCTGTCGGTTATTGAATGTATTTGAGTTGTGTTTTGTTCTGTTCATGCCATGTCTTGCTCATATTTGGTTAATGTTTCTCGTTCTTTGGCTTTGACCTTCTTTTGGATTTATTAAATCACTTATATGCTGCAGTTAGATCCAGTCTCTCTGCTTCATTTTTGGACTAACTCATTACAAACACCTTATGATTTACATTAATCTGCTGCTTTCAATTAATTAAAAAGGAATCGAACCATTTCATTAAAAAGGGGTTCACACCCCACAAAAATCGTACAGCTGTATCTATCTTTTATAAATGTGATCAAACTAAATACTGTTCGAAGATACGAAGTATGCAATACTACTCTATAGGTACTCAAGATTAATTTGAGATTGACAGAAACCATGTGTGTTAGGGTTTAATAGCATCCTCTGTACCACAAACTTGATACGGGCAAACTGAAATGGATCTAAAACTGGTTTTATCTCTGACTTTAACAAATACACCATATATCTCTCAAAACATTTCACAACACATAATGTCAAGGCTATATGCCTATAGTTACTGTTCTGCAAAGGATTAGATTTTTTTGGTATACAGATTTCTTCCAAACATCAGGGACTATATGAAAATCCATCAAGCAAAGGTGAGCTCCTCTGCACACATTTTAGTACAGCTGAAATACCATCTGTTCATATAGACTTTTTTGTGTTAATTTGACTAAAGTGATCAAACTTTGTGTCACTCTGAGAGAAGTATTTTTACAACAGTCTCTAGAAAAGTAATACTTTCATGAGTATAATCATGTGTATCAAACCCAAGATAAAACTAATTTAATTAATTTGCCTTTTTCTAGATCATTATTAATAATAATTTGTACGTTTTTTTACTTTTGAATTAAAACTCTGTTCCAAAGTCTCTCCAATAGGCTCTTTTCCTAGAACCTCTCAGCATGCCAGTGAGTTCATTTTTTTAGCACTTTCAATCCAGTCCAGTCCTTGTCTTTAAATGCTTGCTTCTTTCAATTGATGAATTCTTTAATTTCTTTAGAGATGTATGGCTTATTATTGGAAAATACAGAAGATTATCTACACAAAACACACGCGCCTGGCCCGAAGTTAACTTCTAGTCTGTGTTTGGTTATAATATAACAATTTATTTTATATTTAATTTATATTAATATTAATTTACATTCATATTTTATTGTGCATTCATTATATTGCAGTCTTAACCCTCCAGTTTCCTACTTTTAAAAACCTTTCTATCATGAGTTGGAATCAAGTGAACATGGGTTAAATAAACAAAATCCTTTTTGCATGGTCGTCGATTCATAGAACATGGAACGAGTCTAAGGGAAACAAGGCCTGACCCTACTTCTTGGATGCTTCAGACAAATACCTGCTTTTCGACTGCCGCAGTGAAGTCCACCACTGAAGTAATTCCATTTGAACAATGAGATAGCAGTGCATCTCTCATGTAAACAAGCCGTGGCAAACTTCCCTTCTCCACGTTCTTCGGCCTGGCACAACTTATGTAGCAGAGTCTGAGTATAATCTAACTGAGAAAAAAAAACAAGAACTGCAACTTTTATCGTCCTGCATAGACCTCAATTAGATAACAGTGAAGTTCTGTTATGCCCTTCCTCTCATCGTAGAGGCATTAGAACATCTGCCTAGAGCCACCTACTAAGCTGGACCTCTGCAGTGCAACCTCATTCAGATACTTGAGGGGGACGAATGGAATGGACAGAATGGACTAACTGGCCACTTTGAATATTGCCAGGTTGCCTACTAAACCGACAATACATATCATCTATTGGACATCTCAGGGGCCAATAAAACCCTCTCACTGGAGGGAGAACATTATTGGCGGCCCAGGATGACTATTGACATCAGGAGGTTCATGAGTCGATGCACCGAATGTGCCCAGTCCCAGTCCAGTTCACAAAAAAAACGTCATATCTGCCCTTCTTTCTGACCAATGTAATACCTGTATCCTAGTCATTGTTGATTGATTCTCTAAGTCAGGGGGCTGTAAACTTGATCCTGGAGGGCCGGTGTCCTGCAGAGTTTAGCTCAACACCTTAACACACCTGTCTGCAAGTGTCTATTATGCCTAGCAAGACCTTGAATAGCTGGTTCATGTGTGTTAGACTAGGTTTGGAGCTAAACTCTGCAGGACATCTGCCCTCCAGGACCGAGCTTGGGGACCTCTATTCTAAATTCTGTCATTTGCTCCCTCTCAAAGCCTTTCCCACAGCAATGGAAAGTGCAGAGCTCTTGTTTACTTCCGGTTCACGCAATTTTGGAATTACTGAAGACATCATCTCACACAGGGGTCCCCAATTTATATCAAGGCCTTTATGAAACACCTGGATGTGGTTGTGAGTCTTAATTCTTTAGACCATCCCCAGTCCAACAAGCTGACTGGCCTGGTGTGACATCAGCACACCGCCGGCCTGACAACCTTCCAGTGTGAACTTTGTTACCAGCCTCCGATGTTCCCATGGACCGGAGAGCTGTACAACTTCCCAGTTGTGGACCACTGGTTCCAGGAGAGTTAGAAGGTTTGGGAGACAGCTCTCTATTATTTGCAGTGCGCCTTGCAAATTCCTGTCGCGCCAACGCTCTCACTGGCATTCCAGTCTTCCACTTTGATGACAGGAGTCCTGGATTTTACAGACACGCTCCTTTTTTCTCCACAGGCGGTAAGGGGAGTCTCTTCTTCATCATGCTCTACGGAGGAAACAGGAACAGGAGGGTTATATGGATTGCATAGCACAGGAGAGCTTCCCAGTAGTGGACCACTGGTTCCAGGAGAGTAATAGGGTTTGGGACTTAGCTCTTTGTCATCTGCAGAACGCCCAGCAGATTCCTTTCGCTCCAACGCAACATGGGCAAAAGGTATGGTTTTCCACCTGCAACATCTTCCCGCACATCCCCTGCAGAAAGCTGATACGTTGGCCCCTCCACCATCACCAGGGAAGTAAACCCAGTTTCATGTGAACACCAGCTCCCACCACAGTACACATTTCATCCAGTCTTTCACATATCTCACCTCAATCCATAAAACCCTCCTGTTCCTGTTTCCTCTGTAGAGCATGATGAAGAAGTGACCCTCCCCCTTACCGACTGTGGAGAAAGAAGGAGTGAGTCTGTGAAATCCAAGATTCCTGTCAACGAGGTGGAAGACTAGAATACCTAGTAGACTGAGAGATATATAGCCCAGTCACAGATGCGCCATGCTCCAACAGCACTTACAGTCTCATGCATTTGAACCCTCTGAGGGGGTTTTGGGGGCCTGAAGAAATTGTGACAAGACCTAACGTTTGTGCTTTTTTCAGTTGATTATAAACATATCACTGGCAATATCTATGTATATGCTTGTGATCCGTATGTATATATATGTATGTGTCAATGAAATAAGGCCAGAAAGCACAAACTAAAAAATATGTGAAAACCATTCTACTCGCTCGCTCACCCAAAACAACATAGTGGTTTAACTTTTGGAAGACAACATTTTTTGCTGCGGTAAAGCATATGCAAAGAAGTGTCAATGGTCATGAATAGTGAGTTGTTTTACACCTGAAGAGATAAGACCCAAGCCTAATGTGAATGTTCTGATTGAGGCAGCTAGAACAAAGAATGTGAGAAGAGTTAAATAATGCATATTTTATTGGTAGTTATTTTTTTCTAAAATAGTGCACACTATGATCAACATAAGCACACTTTGAGCGCACAGTTACACATCTTTGTGGCCATTTTGGATGCATTTTCTCTGCAGCTAAAGACCGCTGAACATCCAATGTCTGGCACGTGTTATGGGTTTAACATGCAGTACTTTTTTCTTATTCATCTTTTGATGTCAAACCCAAATGTTTTCAGACTACAGCACAAATAAAGGAATTGGACTCATTGTTTCAATACTTTTGGAGGGGAGTATTTTAATTATGATGTATGTAAAGCTGCTTTGCAACAACGAATATTGTGAAAAGTCAAATTAATAAAAGCCCAAAGTAACCAATGCACGAAAAAAACATGGTTACTATACTTTGAACCATGGTAAAAACCCAGTCACAGCTGTAACACCCCATCGGTCAGACAAAAACAAAACTGAGTTTACACATGCTATGAATGACAAATAAAATAGAGGAAGTTAGCTAATATTAGAGTGATGGCTCCCTCTGTTGGAGGGATGAATGATAGAAAGATTGAGACATTAGACGCTTTGAATAAAAGCATCTTCCAAAAAATTGTACCGACAAACATCTTAATACGCAACCAAAATAAGGCATAAAAAACTAGCATATACAAGGATATCTCATCAGAGAACTATCATAACACAGCTGGGGCATTTGCACATGCTTTTACACAAACACACGCCTATGAAAGGCTACACATTGATTTCATGGTGCACGCCTGAGGTCACTGAAGCTTCACCTCTCAGAGACAGTGCATTATTCCAGATCAAATCCCTCCCACAAACACACTAGTGCCTCCTGGCACAATAAAACCACCACCACCCTCCCATATTATCCCCTCCACACTCCATGCCAGCCCCCAGTGTGCCAGTGTGCCATGCCATCTGGTTCATCCCCCCACCCCTACCCCATCCACATGTATACCCACAATTCACCTCTCTCTGCTGTCTCTGAGTGTAAGCCAAACAGGAGGCTTTCGCTTGGATCACTACATCCTCCAAACGCCTTAAACAAATGCTTTCACAATCACACACATAACTCACAAACATGACCTCGCATACACTCACACAACTTGTGACGTTATTTATGTAGAAAAATTAACAGAAGCACAAGAAACAAATGTACATGATTCAATTGACATTCGTTCATTTGAAAGATGCTTTGCAAAAAGAACACCTTTTGCCGATGCTCCATCGATAAGCAGTGAGCTTGAACCCAAAAAATGTATCCCTCTCTTGACCTTGTGTGTTTTTATATGCTTCTATCCCTGCATCTGTGTTTGGTGTCATATAAACAATGAAAATAGACAACAATAATGTCCTGATTACTGTATTTTGCACAGTATATACTTGTTTTAAAAAATGCTACATGTACGCATCGCATCGCGGTGTCACTCAACCCCAATGTGAAAAACTGAGAATATGCAAAGACACACTGTACATACATTTTTAAATCTCTTATTTAAATAATTATCAAACTACCAATGCATATATGCAAAAAAAGAGGGAAAGACATAACACTCAAAGGATGTGTTGATATTAACACACTGTTTGTGTCATGCTATTTAACACATTATGTGTTTTATTGTGTAAAATAAATAAAAGGCACAACAAAAGTTGTGTTAAATGTAGGCCTATCACAAAATGTGTTGTGTCTGAAATAACACAGAGATGTGTTCAGTTATGGACAATACATTTGTGTGTGGATTTATCCCCTGTGAAAGCTATTTTGTGTAACGCACAGATATTGTGTGGGGGAAACCTTATTTTTAATCAGTTTTTCAAAATAAAACAGACCAGTGTGAAATATCCTGTTCGAGTCGCACTTGGAAAAGGTGGTTTGTTCTTCCACATTTGCATTGCTAAGGCTGGCGGTTATGGTAAGGGGCGGGACATTTCCGAAAACACACTGTAAGCAATGACCAGTAACAACAGATTGGGTCGGCTTGACAAATCAGAGTAGATAATAGTGTAAAATAATTTAAAAGAAGCGTAAGAACGTATAGACGCAAAATCAATAGCCTAGTTTGTAAAAGAGCACTTTGTTAAATTTCTTTAATATCCCAACAATACATAGCAAAATGGAAGCCATGTGTTATAATGTTTATTTCCGTCTGTTTGTATATTTTGGGTTATAAGTGTTTGTTTAAAAATCCTCACTCCAAATGCGTGTACTTTTGACCACTAGCTTCTCTAAATTGAAATACGCTGTTCATTCCAAATGGGTGTTTATGTGACCCAGAACTACAATGAACACGGGGGCATATATCAGCATTCATACATTGGTTAATAAGCTTTAAAGGGTGGATCAGAAATGAAATGAATTGCGCATGTGTTGCCAGTGGATATTTCAACACATCATTTTGTGAACTGATAAACCATGATTATCAACAGCAATACACTTTGCTGGATATTTCAGGCACGTTTTTCTTTTCTTTTAAAAGGTCCATGATGTCATGTTTTAGGTCAAATTTGAATAAAAAATAGCATTGGCCCTTTTTGGATTGTAGTAATGTAATTTGCAACAATTTCAGCATTTAAAAAAAGTACAATACTAACAATACGAAGCATATATCATAATATTTATTAAAAAAAAATAATGCAGTGAATTACATAAATATTCAATATTATTATTATTTTTAATATTCAATAATGTTTAAAATAACAATACTTACAATACGAAGCATATATCATAATATTTATGATTTAGTTTGAATGCAATGAATTACATTAATATTCAATATTATTATTATAATTTTTAATATTCAATAATGGGTTTTTTTATACAGAGAGAAAATAGCTTTATCTCAAGTCTTTCACTTTTATACAGCAATGCACTCCACAAATATTTTTAATGACTTAATTGTCTGCATTAATATACACCACAAAATAAGGATTACATCTTATCAAATGTGTGTAGTTGTCCTATGCTCATTGTCTGCATTAACAAAAAAACACCCCAAAATAAGGATTACATTTTATTAAAGATTTGTGTGATTGTCCCATGCTCATCAGCATACAAGACTGACTCACCTAACTCAGTCCACACATTTTAGATCTGTGTTACATACATGCATCACACGGATGTTCTTGGCTATTACATCATGTCTCATTGTGTATTCAGCATCTCACACTACGAGTATTTCAATTCCCCAGCCCCACACTGCTTCCTCTGTGCTTGGGTCCTTTGGCCTGTTGCAGGATGTTTTGGGTGGTTTTCTAGATGCCCTCTGTGGCTTCTAGGATGTTTTGGATAGCTGGCAAACAGTACGGAAAAAGAAGAGGAGACAGAGAGAGCGAGAGCGAGAGAGAGAGAGAGAGAGAGAGAGAGAGAGAGAGAGAGAGAGAGAGAGAGAGAGAGGGGGGGGGGGGGGAGGAAAGGGGACAGGGAGACAATGCAGCACTCAGCAGCTGTCGACCTAATTCCTCTAACACAGTGCTTTTGGTCTGATTAAGGAGGCGCTCTGGCCTCCAATTTACTTTTGACACCAGGTAATACTAAATATCTCAATCACACACAGTACAGGCCTGATCATCACTGATCCATCCTCTAGACAGATAGAGTTCCGACAGTCCTCACACTTTTTACATTCCCAACACACAGAATAATATATCAACTTGAAACTGAAAGCAGCAGTTTGAAGACATTGTGTCTCTCCACTTTTTCCTGACTGTGTAGTGTTGCGTTTCATGTCTGTTTGCGCTCCTCTTTTCTATTTTTTGTCATTTTCTTCTCTATTTTAATGCAGAATGGTGTGAATGTTCTATGCAAATGAGCTGGTTATTACCCCACTGCTCATCAAGCAGCGCGTAGGAGACATTAATAGGCTGATGAATATGCATGTGAATTTGTTAATTAAGTTAATTATTCTGCAGAAAATGCATTTGTCTTCTAAGGACATCTTCCCCAGCATCCCAACCTGCTTCTCTCATTAGTCATGCGATATTTTTCACAGAATGTGCGCGTGAGTGTGGCCATGCACACATGTGTCAGAGAGAAAGAGAGAGAGTATATTGGTGTAGGGTGCCATCTCTGAACTTGAAAGTGTTTTTATTTCATAGTGATTAGTAATACATATATATAGTAGTAAGAAGAGTGCAGATGCAAAATCTCTAAATCCGTCAGAAGACAATTCTTTTAAATAATCCGGCTCCTACATTTACTTTCAGCAAAATATTATTATTATTAAAGATATTTCAGACCAGACAGAGTGTGGTATTTAGCGAGTTTTGAAGCAAAATTATTGGAATAACACATACTATGTCTGGAGAGCATTCACTTAACATTGTAATCTCATTTTGAGGTGCATGGCTTTTAAAGGGTTTCGCATCCTCACACATTTACATTCACACATTATTATTTTTTTATTTTTGAAAATTGTATTTTGATAGTAAATATGTTACTAATATATATATAAAAATAAAGATACAGTAGGCTAACATGTCATTGATGATCCAATGTGATTAAAAATGTTTTTTTTGTGATTTATTTGATCCCTTAGAAATAGCTGCTAATGGTAACAACTGCAGTCTCAGAACAACCACCTAAAATGTATTTCTGATGTGTGGTTATTCTCATCCTAATTGTTTTTTTTAAAACCCTCTTAAATTAACTTATTGTGCCAAGTTTTTAACACATTAATTAATTATTGTTGTCAATTAAGTACTATTGTGCAAATGAGCCTCGGTATAAATAGTTTTGTAAGGCTGCCCATCTCCCCCATCAACTACCCACTTTATCTCTCTCTCTCTCTCTCAAACACACACACACACACACACACACACACACACACACACACACACACACACGAGTCCTCATGTTCCAATTACACATTAATTACGTTGCCACATCAGATACAATATCCCAAGTCTGAAAATGTTGAAAAAGATAGCCTGGTAAATTGTATTGAAATACAGTTTACGCATTACATAAATATATTCCCCTCACAAATTTTCTCTTTCAATCGGCCTGTTACAAAACCTGACCCAAGACACAGATGTAAGTAAAACCAAACAGATGTATTTATTAACAGGTTGAGAGACAACGGCAACAGGTACATATATCAGAATATGAGTCTCTTGTAACTTGATGTATGATGGTACTAATGGTTGGTTTACCAGATGGAGATCCACACAGAGAGAGAGAGAGAGAGCGAGAGAGAGAGGACTGTTCTGGAAGCTGGAATGAGGTAAGTATGCTGATAAAATAAAAAAACAGGGTGATCAGGCTTCTTTACCTGAGTGATACAGAACGAACATGACCATGTAGAAAACCAAAATTTCCCAGAAGTGGGATCATTACCAATGTAATAGGTATGATGTAATAATAATGTATTAGTGTAATAGTGTAACAATACAATGACTCCTATAACAAAGGGATGTTAATAAGCCAAACATTTATAAATACACATTTACAAACTCTGTAACAATCTTACTACTACTATTATTATCTAATATGATTCTGGTCACACTTTAATTCAGGGTTTGATTCTCATTATTTGTATTAACTTTACAACTTTTGCCTCAACACACTGCTGATCATTGCCTAAAAGGGAGTCGCTAAATTTAGGAAAGATTAAGGGACTAATACTCAGCCAAATTAATAGTAATATACATGCTAATAAACAACTTGTTTATAGTGAAAATTGGACCCTAATCTAATCAAGAATAATTTCACTTGACAAAGTTTAAGATGAAAAGTTCATTCTTTGAAGTTCAATTTGATCAATTTGAAGTATTGTTTCCGGATGTTGCAGAGCCTTATTAGAAAGGTACGATGTAGCCTACATGCACATACATTGCAAAAATGCCATCTTTCTATTTTGGTTCACAAAGTGGTCCCTAATCAACCAATCACATTCAACCGGATTGCTTTCAGGGTGGTCGAAAGTGGTCGGGCACTCTCATGTGGTCGAAAGCGTTCAAACAACCACAAAAGACCGCCTACTCTCCGCCTACTGACATGATGCGTAAACATGATGGTAAGTGTGCTAGCCAGACCGAACCTAAAAGTTTGGTTTAAAGACAAAAAATGTACCAAGCACAATGTTTCTTCCCTTCCAGATTTATAACATACAGTGTTCGGCACGTCCTTATGGCTGTCAGAGCAGTAATGAAAAACGTTGCTCTCTGTATGGTTTTTCTGTCATGCAAATCAATTGCATGCATTTATTTAGTCCATTTGATTGAAGGATCTGAAAAGCCCCCCTACCCTCGAAGAAATCGTGACAGAAGTCGTAGAAAGTGGACAAAACAGACCGATTAAAACACCAGGTGAAAACAGGTTTGTGTCTGCCCTCATTCACTTTCTGCGAAATGCATCTTAATACCAAGTGTAAAGGGCTTGAGAGAGCATCAGACAATATTAAAATATTTCAGAGTTATTCAAACACAAGATCCCAATGGACATCTGGTCTTTAAGAGGATATGGGTTGGTATATAATGGCTTTGAATTCCGGCTCATTGAAACCAATTATAAATGGCATTTCACAAACACTGATCCCTTGATGCACCCAAGCGTACAGGCATGCATTGATCAGATCAGCCACCGAGTATAAATAAAACACACATAACACCAACAGCAGACACAATCAGATAGGATATATGTAAACATACTATCCTCAGACAGAAGAGACGTATGAATTTCATATTTTTTTTACATGTTTTTCGCATGAAGCTCAGTCCTGTAGCTCAGTGGTAAGAGCATTGCGTTAACAACGCAAGGTTGTGGGTCCGATCCCAGGGGATTTCAAATACCTATGTACAAATGTATAGGATAATGCAATGTAAGTCGCTTTGGATAAAAGCGTCTGCCAAATGTGTAAATGTAAAATGTAAATGCATGTATACAACATGTGTTTAACATGTGCAAAAAACACATGTGAAATGTGTGTTTTTGTAACATTTTGGTGTGAATCCCATGTGAATTCCCATGTGAAACACATAGGATAATATGTAAAAACCCATGGGATGACATGTGCAACATGTGGTTACATGTGAAGAACATGTGATCACATGTGGAGACATGTCGCACATGTTATCCCATGGGTTTTTACGCATTATCCCATTGGTTTCACATGGGAATTAACACCAAAATGTTGCAAAAACACACATTTCACATGTGTTTTTTTCACATGTGAAATTCGTGTGGCAAAAATAAGGGTTTCTGTGCATTTGTCTCATCAAAATAATATTTCTACATTCTTTTTGTAGCTATTACTCCGTAATACAGTTTGTATTTTCATAGCAAAATATTTATCATACTGATAATGATGATTTATCATACTGATTAGTTTTATGATAACTCACACGGTTAAAGCATACAATTTTACCATGCTTCAGTTGTGGTGTCCATTTTGACATAAAAAACCCATGAGTTAACACAAAACTTGTTTTATTTATTTTGTTAGAGAAGAGCAAGAGAAGATAATTTTTTGCACCATGGAAAAATAACGGTCTGAGGGGGTTAATGACTATAGGACACCAGACTATGAACTAAAATGGCAAATCAACAAAGATCTTAATGACATAAAAATAAAGAGATGAACTGCTGCAGATGCTTTATTCATTGGGACATGAGAAGGTTATTTACTGATGGCTAATGTTCTCCTCTACTGCCCCTAAGGCAAAAGGAGGTCACTGGTGGGATGGCAGGGTAAAGTAGTGCCTGATTTATTTTTCTGTGCCACGTGACACCTCCCCCTGAGTGTGGACCCTTTGTGTTTTAAATAATTTATTTCTAATCATATCAAACAAACCAACCCAACCATCGTTTGTTTTACATACATATAGATCACATAGTGGTCACTGGTACATTTATTCTTCTCATACAATCTATATTATTTGTTGTTGTTTTTTGTCATTGCAATATGTTGATGCATATTGTGTTGTAACCTTGAGTAATGTTAAGTCTTTGTGAGTATGTGCATGCATGAGAGAGGTTATCTTACCCATCTTCTTAATACACTCAGCAACTATTCACGTTTTTAGCAGTTGATCAGAAAGCGCCATCTGGTGTAATGAAACTGTCATCACACTATAATAAATAATTTTAATACAAGCTAAAATTACATTAACAACTGTATTGGCATCAGATAATAACACTTATACTAATAGTAACAGATACTACCTTATTGTAAGTGTTATCAAGATGTTTCTAAAACGAAACCTGGCAGGGATGTTTCAAAAATACCACATACAAATGCAATGCAATCCAACCCACACGTGTGACGTAAATGCAGATTGTAACAATATTCACAAATGTTTGATTGAAATTAATTCAAGATCTTGATATAAATTTTGAAAACACTTTGAATTTATAGGTGAGATATATTTGTGTGAGCATTAGGGGAAATGTTGAATTACAAATCTGATTTTGTAAATATGAGTTGTGTTGCGCATTTCTGAATTGTGTTTTTTTAAATATGTGATGCGATCTGGGAAACCCAACAATTTGAAATTGTACATGTTCCAGATTTTGATATGCTAGGTTCAAGCCCATTCCAAAACTTTTTTATTACTGTTTATACCATGTATGTAGCAAAAGTTATGGTTATACGAAGTTGGCAGTTCGCTTCGATGTTCAGAAACAAGATTTTGAGAAAAACAGGTTTAAAGTTAGGCAATAAAAAAAAGTATCACAGGTAAAAGTCCCTTTTCACACTCTATTAACAATTTAATATATATAAAACATATAGTGATGAAACACAAAAAATGTAATGCAGAGCGTTAATATGAATATGGTGCTGGAGAGCTCTGTCAGGAGCCCTTATAGTATTGCATCACTACACATGAGACTTGCTAACTTTAACCTGAAGATGACAGCATTTTAAGAAGTGAAACAAGTTTTCAAATGTTTATCGTGGGCATGGTCTCTGAACTTTTGATCACCCCATGTATGTCGGAACATACTACCGGTGCTTCAGGTGGCAAGCTCTGCCATCTCACAATAACGTTGTATAAAAAAAACTTTGCATGCCGTAGTTCACAGGACTGGCAGGAAATGTGCATTGAGACACCTTCATTCTGCATGTTAGGTTGAAACTGTCTTTGTATTATTAAGAGAGGGAACGCTATGGGCGACTTTTTTGCACTTCAGCTGGCATTTCCTTAACCATCAACTTGCCACTTTAAATCTTTTTTTTTCAGCAATAAACAAATTAATTTTGCCTAGATATTTTCAAAGATGATCGACAAGATGGTATAGAATAATCATTTTGTGAAAACCCAATTTTGATCAAAAACTGATTTTTGATATTCCTGAAAACGTCCCAGAGCAGAACATCCAATGGGTTTTCCCATATCGCGTCATGTATATTATTAATGATACCGTTCTGACTCCATATTACACTTTGCTGGATTGCAGTTTGCTGGATGTATGAAGATAAATACTTGGGGAAAGTAGCACAGAAAAGCACATTTCCAGAAACATCCAGCTCTTGCATAAGTATGCAGAAATCCCAGTGAAATCAAAATGGAAGATTTTTCATTTTACCAAAAATATGTTAGCCTTAAGGACATCAATAAACAGGTATGCTCCATACGCACTCACAAAATTCCCATTTAGAAGATAAGGGTTCAAAACTGACGATCTGGCACGTGCACAGAAAAAAACTTAGGAAGTCCAGGGGCAATTCTAGGATTTTGTTCCGCTGGGGGCACAAGTGGGGCTACAATTAAAACAGGGGGGCCAATCATGTTGTTTATTGATATGTAGCCTACATATTTAAATCATTATAGTTCGGTAAGCATTAAAGCCCCCCTAATCCAGAAAATGCACTTTTAAATGTTGTTTTAACATATCTGTGTGTCAGGAGTGTGTGTATAGAACCACCCAAGAATGATAAAAATCCACACATTCATTTTTTTAAATCCCCAACAAACCTCAACTGTCCTCTTGAACGAGCTGTTTGCATTCTCTCAGTAACTTGAGGTCACATTGATTAAGCCCTCCCTATGACTGCTGATGGACTCTGCTGTCTCCGCCCTCATCGAGTTGTACTGTATGTTATCCGCCATTGTTTTCACGCTTGACTATTTAGAGTGAGCTACAAGAATGTTTTGTAAAAAAACAAGGTGTTTTGTTGTTGGATGCAAGACTGAACATAAGTCTTCATTTACTCTTGTCATTGAGCCTCTGAAGATGCTGTGGATTAGTTTTATTTCTCAGCGGTATGTGCAGAAGACATCAGGTGAAGTCACTTTACACTAGGATGCTTCACAAACAAATGTTAAATTCTGGATTCATAATGGGTCATGTTTTCAGTTTCAAACAATGTGTACATTGTAAGGGCATAACGCGAAGTGCATTCACTCAAAGAGAGCATGTTTTCAGTGTTTATAGATATGATGCATTTGTCCCGTGTCACATATAAAACAACATGTACGTTGTAAAGACGTAACGTGCATTCACTCAGAAAACAGCGTCCTAAACAAATAATGCGTTCGTCTTATGTACTCTCACTTATACAAAACAATGTGTTTGGTTTTTAAAGATGAGACAGTGTTTCTCATTGGCTTTATGACCATTCTCTTCAGTTTTGTTGTTGGAGGCACCGGCTCACACAGCCCTGGCATTTCTTGCTGGAAAGGGAGCGGAGACCCGCAGGTCATTTGCATTTAAAGAGACACACACCAAAACAGCCGTTTTTCCTCACAGGCAAAAATGGACATGTAGGGCACAGTATAATATAAGATCTGTGGTGTATTTTGAGCTGAAACTTCATAGACACATTCCGTGGACTCCTAAGATTTATATTACATGCTGTTAAAGGGCTACATTTGGGGGCCTTTAAAATAAGCAATACAGTGATACTTTTAGTGGCATTTATTCGCTGTTGTAAATAGGAACAGTCAAATACATTTGTATCAACTTAAATACTGTAAGAAAATAATTTTGCATCCTGGGCAATTTACAAAAAAGTACACAGAGCAGCAAGTTATATAAACTTTACAAAAATCAATGCTTCTCAACTATTGCCAAAACATAAGACCAGTCTTAAAGAAATAAAAGCACTGCATTAACTGTATGTGTATGGCTGAGTTGTCCCAGATGCAGAGCTGCGTTTCTCGGGCGGTGTGTGACCGAACCAGCACACTGCTGTTTGTAGCGCAGTGACAGGAATGTCAGACATGACCTACGTCTGCTGAGTATTTGTGCTAAATGATCACAGATTACTTAAACCGGGCCTCATTTATAAAACGTGTGTACGCACATATCTGAATGTAGAGTGTGCGTAAGCAAAATCCATGACAGTGTTCATATTTAGGCTATAAAAATGATCTTTCACGTGGAAAAGTGCTTAGCGTCGCATTTTTTATTTTTTTCACTTTTGATTGCCCAAGTGCTGCAGGGTTTTTGAAAATATACGTCATGCTTGCCTCTCGTAGAGTACTTTTATATCCAAGAGATGGGGGACATGAGTCATAGGCTTGACTCTAGTCAGACTTAAGTCGCAAATTTTAGGACTTGAGACTTGCTTAACAAATACTGTATTAATAAAAGACTTGACTTGAATTTGACGTGATATTCATGACTTGAGACTTAACTTGGACTTCAGTTCAATGACGCAAAATAACTTTTTGTTTAAAAAGATCAGTTTTTGAACGCAGCGCAACCTAACCACGTGACGCAGCAGGCACTCAGAGTGAGCTAACGAATTTGTATTGACAGTCGTGACTGAACATGGAAGGCACTATGCCAAAAATAATTAACTTCGGGTACTAGGATTATGTGCGTGACGGTGCTAAGAAGAGAAGATATACACACACCACCACTTCCAATTTCATTCGACACTTCAAATCCCACAAGAAATTGTAAGTGACGAAGTCAGTTCCACTACTTTCATCTAGGCTAACGTCTTGGTCATTTTAAGAGTTGATAAAAATCAATTATTCAAGGCACTTGGATATTATTGAGAAAATATAAAAAGCCTTTATTTCATCATGGTTTTAAGTAACACCTACGCGTTGCAGCTTATGGGCCTTTCTCAGGGTGTAAACAACCTGCTTACGCTGTAAGTTACAGGACAAGCAGTAGAGAGAAGATTCAAATAATACCAAGAGAACACATACCCAATATTATAAGCCGTTTTGATGTGATTTGTATATCTCTGTTCATTTACGATTTTGTTGATTGTCAATTTTGATTTGTATTTAGTTATTTTTAATTGAATTCTATATTGGGTGAGATATGATCTCTTTGTATTATTTGAATTATGTTTCATATTGAAACAGCTGTACCTAAATACTTTTCATGCTTTTATGTTGGCCTAATTTAAGTTACATTCACAGTTTAGGGCAGGCTATGTGGTTGTAACCACGCCCCCTCGTCAGTTTTCCAGCTCACTATCCCCGGACTTCTGATACTTCTGATGTGTCGTTGCTTCGCCCGTCACACACATTTTTGGGTATTATTCTGTAGCATAAATTGTTGCCTTCTAAAAATGACAAAGACGTCGATTTTAAATCAAACTTTTTTATTTATATTTTTTATTGGCAAATACAGAACATCGAAGAGGAATGAGGCCCCATAACGCAAGGTAGGCTTTAGCCCAACTAGATTAAGATAAATATAAAATGTCATATGAAAACAAATAAAAGCTAATTGTTCTGGCTTGTTCGGTGCAAATTTATGAGAAAATTAATGAGAAAATATAACGGAATGCTGCGAAGTTAAAATTAGCTAGTATTTTTTAACATAGCCTTACTGCAATACACGGTATAATCATTATTCGCCTATTTTTCTTTATCTGTCCCTTTTTCATCACATATTTTCTGCGCTGCGCTTGCGGCTCCTTCGGGGGATTGGCCCCGTATCGCTGCTTGCAGCTATATTATGGTTTACAATGTTTTTGTTGAGAACAAGCAAATAAATGTATTGGTAAAAGTTTGGAATTAGTCTGTTAACAGTGTCTGCACAGAAACTCGGGGGTGCACACAGCCGTGTTTTAAAGGTTGGTGAGCAATCAAGTTTATTGAAGCGCTGTGTATTTTCGTGTTAATAGTTTAGATAAAAGTAATTTCAAGTTTAAACTGCGTTTAGATGCAGACAATGCTATTCTCGCATCTGACCTTAAGTTTGGTGATTAGAATTCTTGCATTCATCCATGATTTAAATAAAAAAAAATGTTGTTTTCGATTTACTAATGAACAAAAATTACTTACTTAACTATATTTGTTTTCATAGTCAAATTATTTACAATTTATTTTAGATGTGTGTCATCACTACACGGCTTTTACGGCATTGTTTCTGCCTTTCGTTCACACAGGGTGCTTTCCCGGACTGATCCTGTTAATGTTACTAGGTACCCTTTCCGGAATCACTTTTCGGATCAATCTGGGATGCGTTTGCATTCACACAGAAGGCCCTCTGGCAATTTTACGGCAATTTTCTGGGATCAGTGGTCTGTGTAAATGGGGTTAGTCTTTAAAGATTACAGCCTTCACACAGGGGAAATACAGTTACAGTAGGTGTGAGGAGTGATGGTTGTTTATATGTTAATAAGTGGAAGATATGTGCTGTCTGTGCTTAGGTTCTTGGGTGGCTGGATCATTCTGTCATGATTCACAAAGACATAACCATATAATGCATTTTAATTTCGAGTGTACACCGAAAGCAGAGAGCGAGAGAGACCGTGTGCGCAAACTTGCTGTGTGTTTGCAGTAATGTGACAGAATAGCCAGTGATAATTAATTATTTCTCCTCTTATTGTTTCTACCATCCGTAGTAAAAAAAAAATCACGCATCAAATTATGGCTGTGTCCGAAAAAGCCCCCCATACCCTAATATAGTGCATTATTTGAAGGGACATCCATTGTTCGTGGTGTCCGAATTCACAGTGGACATTATTGAGTGCACTCATTCAATCCCATGATGCATCATAATAACGAGTGTATAACCGATGTACACTCACAGCTAGCGGCTAGCCATCTATCGTGATGCTCGCGCTGAATGAATTCCCGCATCTCGGCAGAAGATGGCGCCCGCAGTATTTCCAGTGCACCGAGTGTCCGGATTTACTCGTTTTCACCCGCTCCTTAAAGTGGACTATATTAGTGATATATGGTTATATAGTTATATGCATAAATGTAAAGTTATAGGTTGTAAACCTAATATTTTAGATTTTTGCTCTTCGTTAAAAAAAAAAAGTTAGGCTGAAACTCTTCATAAATGGAAGAAAAACAAAAAATGTATTACAACACCAGTGAACAGAAATACAATGTTTAATTGATTCAATTTCTACCTCTTACTCTGCTTAAAAACAAAAAAACGTTTTATACTTTTCTTTATTATCAATATTTTTGTATGTAATATTTAAGTCTAAGATTTTATGTTTTTCCCTTTTATTTTATGTATGTTTACATATGTAATTATGTACAGAATATTGAAATGTATCCCTTGTAATATGTTCAATCCAAATGCTAAATAATGCTTATTATTGTAATGTTTCATGTGAGGCAACAAAAAGGCCTATCTGTTTACTTTTTTCCAATGTGTTCCATGAAGGATTTCTCGTTTAATTCTAGGTTGAGGCCCCTCTGCATACCGCATGCTTCAGAGGATGTAGCCTCCAGAGGACTCATCCTATCGAAATGAAACACACCTATTGAACTACATATACAGGGAGGCGGGTATCTCCGTTGTTTTACCTTGATTATATATTTATTGTTTGGGGAAATAAACATTTGTTTCGATCTTTATGTTATATTTCAGACAAAGTGGAACTATTTGAAGTATATCCTACTTTCCAATACCCTCCTATGGGGGGGATCGTCGCAGAATCATGACGTCAGTACAGTCGATCCAACATTCTGCATTGTACCCAGCATTTGGCGTTTACGGTGTATTCGTACTCTAAAGGAAACGTCGTTTGGTTTTATTTTAACATTACGAATGTTTGTTGTAAATGTATGTGTTCAGAGCCTCTGCGTGTGTGTCTGAGATCTGTTAAGTTCCTGTTTATAAGTTCTGAAAATGGCGGCGGTGTCTGTGCGGAGCAGCAGCCCGGGAGGAGACGCATCTCACGGCATATCAGCGGCGTCAGACCGTTCACGGGTTGAGGAGGGGTCCGGTAATGTACAACCTGCTCTATTTCTTCATAAACGCTCGTTTTATTATTGTTTTTTGAGCTTGCATTATAGAATTAATATTAAGTATAAACAGAGAAAAGTGCCATGATGTTCTCAATGATTCTTGTACATTAAAAGGATTATGTATAGTCATCATTTTACTACTATGGAATTTACGTACGTCTAGATAGACAGACAGACAGAGAGAGAGGAGGAAAGAAAGAAGTCCTATTGTTTGAATTGCCTAGCAACTGTAGTGCATTCAAATAATATATTGGGGCTTCCTCGCACTATTATATCTGTACAATGCGGGCAACATTAACTGGCCCACTTGAAGTGGTGGGCTCGGACGCGGTTTATTTGGCATTGTGTGTGGAAGTAAGAGATAGTGTCTGCGTGGTTTTCATACTGGCTTGCTGCGGTCCGAACCCAATGTGGTTGTTCCCATCGCCCCCAGCATAGACCTTTTCAAACTTCCTATATCCGGTAAGCGAAGCAGTGTATCGCTATTTCCGGTAGCAAAGCAACATGATTAAAACTAATGGCTGAATTAGCTTACCAGCGGTGTTACTGCAGCAACCTGCTACCTTATAGTAGAGGTGCACCGATTGAATCGGCCGGTTTTTCGCACGATCGACCGGTGACCGGCCGGTCAGTCTCACGTCTTGCCGATCTTCTGTTTCCCGCGACGCAGACTAACGTCACAGCCGTCATACATTCAAAGCCGCCAGTAAACGTGCACGTGCACACCTGCTTCGGCTCGTTTATACTCGCACGTGGTTGGGGAATATCAGTTTGCTAGATGGCCATCTGCCAAAACATTAAAAACAATTATATCAGTGCTCCAGACTGCGACCAAAACACATTTCGTGAACAGTTTTCAAGACAGCATGATTTTTTTCACAAGTACTCGTACATGTACGACCTGCAAATTTGGAATTTCTTCCGGTTGTTATTCATGTGGAAAGACAAGTAGATCGTGAGCCCACCAGTGAAGGCTGTGTGTGTGTGATAAGTCAACAGTTCAGGTCGTCATTGACAAGTTTACACACACAACGTGAGCGCATTACTACGATTCACTGTTTGCGTTCACTTACTACGTCCGTTTCCGTCTCGCTCGGCTTCCAAATCATACTCAAGTGCGGATAAGCATGAATGGACGAGCTCGACACATGTGCAGAAAGTCATACCGTGGACTCTGCTGTCAACATTTGTCTTGGGAATGTGCTGCCCCGCAAATAAAGTGACAATTTCTTCACCCGACCCGCTGGTTATGAGACGACCCGCGCATCACTTGTGAGAATGACCCTTAGTTCCAGTCACTCTTTCTAGCTACATCAGTTGTATTTTATGCATTCCTCGGTCAATTTTACCATTGTTGGTAATTATGTGCATCCCTTAATTCCCAGTAATAATGTAGTGTAGGGTTACCAAAGTACTCAGTGCGTCTGTTTGTCTACTGAGGTGGTACATGCTTTTCGTTAAATTTATGTTGTCTTTTTTTGTGGTTTGTGTTGACAGAGGCAGAGAAAAATAGCCGCTTAACCGCGCTGCTAGAAAGACTACATTCCAAACACAACTCATCCCGCTCTTGGCAGGAGACCAGTAAGGTGGTCCGACAAGCTATGGTAAGACCTTCTCATAGAACTGCTTTCTGAAAGAAATAAAGGAAGATTGATTTCTTAAAAATCTTTGTGTTGTTGATCTCATGAGCATTTGATTTATTGACTGTTCAGGAAAAGCGTGGAGTGATGAATACAGCGGGTCACCAACTTCTGCTTAACTGTTTAGAGACGCTTCAGAGGGCTCTAAAAGGTACAACATTTAATCAAAACATTGAGATAGTATTGATAAAGTCAATTGATGAAATACATTTAATACAAAGGTGATACAGTACATTTGAGTGCACAATAATACAGTTAATTGCCTCTGAGGCACAGTATTAAAGTCAAAATACACAATCCTTGCGTATGCTTTTTTGCGGTCATTTCATTCTCATATACATCCTCAGTGTCCTCGCTGTCGTCAATGACAGATCGTCTGGAATCCATTGCTCGCCAGAACATGTGAGTTTTTTTTGCTCTCTTCCTTTTTAATGTGTATTCTTCTTGCAGTCTTGCGGCATCAGGGTTATTCCCCAAAGCTATCACCTATACAGAAGTATTGCATATTATTATTAGGGAAAAACACGAGCTGCTAGAGGTGGGACTAGTCGGGAGAGTGGGACGGGTGATGTATGGTATGGGTCTAGCGCAGGGGTGGGCAAACTTTTTACCTCAAATTTTTCGAATCCTTTTTAAGGGCCGCATATTATTCACACATTAAATTAAATCTTTTTTTATATATTCCAAACCGAAATTTGATAACTACTGTAGTGAAAGTGCATGCAATTCCTTCTACCCTGTGTTTTATAAACACGTTTGTATTGAAAAGAATGGCAAAACATTTGCTCACTGTCATAAGACATATTATTATAATATTTTACAGTATACATACATTTTATTCTTGACTTTCTTTTCAAATATTCCTCTCATTCAGGGGTCTGCAATTAATCCCAAGGGGCCACATGAGAAATGGGACTGTTAATTCATAATTCTGCTCAATATTGAATTTTTGGCTTTTAAAATGCAGTATATATCAGATCTGATCTAACTCTTTTATATTTAAAAAGTAAAACCACCACCACTTATACTTTTCAGCACATCTACCCTTTGTGTATATCACTGGTTATACTACATGTACATACTGGAAATCAGATGTGTAATATTACAATACGAGTTAAACATTTGGCATTGCAAATCTCAATTTAATTTATTCTGTATCAATTGTGAGTCATATTTACAATTATTCTGGTTCTCGAATCTGATTGTCTGAGAGCCATGCCATATTTCACCAGTATAGCATTTCACAGCAATAGTGACCGATTGCAGAACCATACGTAACAGCCATATCTCTTTCAGCGCTCAGGACGCAAGTGTCTCGAGACACCCTATTGATAACAGAAATTGCCATGTTATAGTAAACCAAAGCTCACAACACTCGTCCCGCTTCTGTGAACCTGCAGGTTGGGATCTCACCTGAGTCCCTCAAGGACTGAGTGCTACATCACCTCAGATATGTTCTATGTAGAGGTGCATTTGGATAAAGCAGGACAGCTTGTGGATGTCAAAGTAGCCCATCATGGAGAAAACCCTGCGGTGAGGGGAACATTCTTGGTTGTTTTGATTAGTGTAGAAAAGCTGTCTGTTTTTTTCATGTTTTTCATCTGTGCAATTTTATCTTATTCTTTTTCAAGTAGAGTTGTCCTGAGCTGATACAACATTTAAGGTAAGCAATCTATTTTATAAGAAAAAAATACTAAACATGTTGCTGGATCTCCAACTATGGATATGACTCGTAGATCCTATTGATCGAAGTATTTGAGTCTAGTTCATTTTTACTAGATCTCTCTCTTTCCTTACTTTGTAGTGTAGTCTATAAGTCTTCAACCCTGCTCCTGGAGGCCCACTGTTCTGCTAACATTATTGGAGCAGTTTGGACCTAAACTTTCCACGACAAGGGGCCTACAGGGGCAGGGTTGAGGACCTAGGCCAGGTTGCATAAAGCACCTTAAGTTTTTCCCTTAAGTGTGATAGCAAAATAACTTAAGTAAAACTTAAGGTATATTTAAGGGCACACTTAAGGGAAAATTACACTTAAGGTGCTTTATGCAACCGGGCCCTAGCCTTTAGTGAGTTAACACTTCTGATCAAGATGAATGGGAAGAACAGCATACAAGAGATGATGCGATAAATTGAGCAGAATGTATTGTATAATCTTAGTTGCGTTTCAATGCTCAGCTATACTTGGTCTGACTAGAAACCGATTCAACAGATTTTCTATATTTGCATGCTAAGAAGCGGATGTAATGAAAGTGCATTTACACAAGTGCTAGCTATTGCTAGTGCAAATAATCAGAAACAAAACATTTACATTTATTTAGCAAACGCTTTTACCCAAACGATTTACAAATGAGAGAACATTTAATATTTTGTCTAAGGACAAACACTTTAACAAAAACATAATGTTTATGAAAACACAAAACAGCTGTTTTTGATGCTATCCATTTATACATCTACATATTATTCGTCAAAAACACCATACGGTAGGTTAAGCATGGTAACCACCAACTAACCATGGTTTTGCTATCAAAAATTGTAGGCTATATGTAGTTAAACTGTCTTTTTCATAAGGGATCTGAGGGTTTTTGTGCGTTCTTGTTCTTATTTTTCTTCAAAACCTGATCCTGGCTCTGGGTCTGACTGTATGCTGTGTTGCCGATGGCAGATTATTTTTCTTGAATGTTCATATTTTGTTAAATTCAACAAATTTTTGAATTTCACATTTAAATTTGCCAGTCCTACAGCACCCACGCTATAAGCATAATATAAGCATATCATGTGTTTATGGAGTTTCATTCTTTTTGATTCTTTACTTCAACCTTTGGAAAGTTAAACATTACCAGTTTTTTTATGTAATTTGTATATTTTAGCTGTTTGGTTTTGGGTAGCGGTTGACCAATCACAGCAGACTAGGTCCGCATGACCAATCAAAGCATTTTAGTAAGAGAGATTTCATAGAACCAGAGACTCAACAGCCTAGAATCTAGACAGCCTGTAGAATACGGTTGAAAAAGGTGAATTAAAAAGCGTTTTTTTTTTTTTACAGAGACAAAAACTTTGATGAGTTCTCCAAACATCTGAAGGGGCTGGTCAATCTTTACAAGTTACCCGGAGACAAGTGTGTATTGCTTTATTTGTTTTATGTATTAAATAATCATATCATGTATTACATCAACACATAAAGTCCACAGATGATTAAGATGATTTTCAAATTTTCGTCAGCAAATTGAAGACTAAGATGTACCTGGCTCTCCAGTCTCTGGAGTTAGACCTCACCAAGATGATGCATATGTTCAGGTACATTGATTTGTTTCTACCATGGGTACCATGGGATTGCCTTTGTTTTAGGCACGGTACAATTGTAATAATATGATTTTTGACTATGCATTGTAATGGTAACAAAATTTTGTCATCTACCCAAAATTAATTTTTGCTCTGCTTATTCTGTGCTCTTTATAATTTTTTGTTTGGTGAAAAACAACCTAATATACATAAACCATTATTTTATGTAAACCTTGACACGTGCTATTTTTCTATTTGTCTCCTGACACCTAAAATTCAAATGCACAGTTTTTGCATTCAAATGTTTATATTTTTGTTAGCCTCAAAATGCGACCTGGTTTTCACGGGCTGGAAAGGCTACAACGAATGGATCCTTAATAGCCTAGGCTTTCCGGAGATTCATTGCGCGCCTGTAGCGGCTGCATATTGTTAAATATAAATTCAAAACTTTAGTTAAATAAAAGTCCTTAACCTGCAGAAAACGGTTCCTGTCTGTGTTTTTATATTATACACTGTAATATGTACAGCTTGTGTGTGTGTAAATCGTTCTTCTTCTGTCCCATATTTTGAGTTTCTGCGCGAGAGCGCTCTCTGACTTTCGGATGTTGCGGCAGTTAACTGTAATTCATTGAGGAAACAGAGCATATCGCACGATATATCGTCTCAGCCCTAGAGGTTAGCAAGAGCAACGAAAACGCTTTTCAAGTCATAGCTCAGCGTCTTTCGTTACTAAGGCATTCTTAAAAATGTCCCTTATCAGTCCTGTGGTGGACACAAACCATTTACGTACTGGCTGGCTTGAATCGGCATGGAGTGGAACCGCTCATTGTCAGGGCACTGATCAGGGAGTCGGCCATTTTAAATGCGGTCACACTCGCGAAATCCTTCCAATGCATTGAAACGTTCGTCCCTAAAATTCTCACAATGCAACGCAAAAAACAGTATCCGTTTTACCGAAATTGCACGAAACCAACTCGATAAATTTCATCAAACCCGTTTTTCTTCAAATATAAACACGTTGCTAGTCAGGCAGGGAACACAATCTACTTTTAAATGTAATATGATTAACAAATTTTTTTTAACGTAACATTTAAATGTAATATTCCTCAATTTATGCATGGATATGTAACAGAGTAATGAAAGTGTTTTTCATCATTTACTTTAATCCGTATTAAAAAATTCGGAGAGATGTCAGTTTTGCCTGTTGCCGATAAATACCAGCTGTGAATTATCACAACGTGCCAACGCCGTCACATCACAGGAAAACAAGTGAACATTGTCCCAATGTAAAGTGAGCTAGGGTCCTTTGCCCGAACCCGTGTACACGATTTACTGATTCACAACCTACAGGGAGCGGATTGATACACAGACAAGGTGTTCCCCTCTTAAGCTGAGTTTATACTCGAGCGTCAGACCTACACCGTAGCCTACGTGTCGGTTTTCATTTATACTTCTACGTCGTTGTCCACGTCGACATGCAATGACCACTAGGCGTCAGTGTCCACGCGTGTGTCGCTTGCATAACCAAGACATGAAGCAGCTCGCTTGAGAAGCCTAACAGTGATAGCGGCAAGTAAACAGTCACTTTCTTTGCAGATTTGAGATGTTTAATACAGAAGCACAAATATTTTACATAGATAATTCATTCAGAAATGCGTTTGAGTAAACATAACTCTATCACGAAATTCTTTGACCTGAGGGAGGGGTTCAAACAGACCAATCCCAGTGCTTGCGGTCCGCGTAGGGTCCGAGTTGAGTTGACGCGTTGTTACATTTTTGGAGAGCTGCGCGTCAGGCTACGGCCCAGGGTACGTGGCTCTGCGACTGCGTAGGATCGTATTACACAACCTTTTTACCATGGAATAGCCACATTTTTTTGTTCAGTTGTTTTAAAGCGGCTTTACACAAAGACATTTTTTGCTACAGGATAGCCACGAATGCCAACACTGTTGAGACCATTCTTCACGGAGGTGTGGGTCTGTTGAGAGCGAGGAGTGGTGGTCATCTAGTGTCTCTGCAGTGTTATGTTTCTCCATACGACATCTTTGAGGAAGGATCAGGAATGCCGCTCAACTTCACAGATGCCAATAGTGAGATCGTTTTTCAATCTGATAGAATGCAAAAGCTCATTCACATAGTTAACCACTCTTTCCTCTGTCTTTTGTGTTCTGCAGTTCCTCGTACTTTAGGTGTGAGTGTATTGGTGACTGTCGAGGGCACCTCGTCGGTTTACAAGCTTCCCATTGCTCCACTTATTACAGGATCCCATCCAGTTGATAACAAAGGGTCAGACATACAAGCAATGAAATAGTTTGACAAAAATGAAATTTCTGTCATAGTTTCATAGTTTCAAACCCGAATAAACTTTCTATTAACCAGAAACGATATGTCTAGCAGAACATCCAAACTTGTATACTGTTCCCATGTGTGAAAACACAAGATAACTCAGAACTAAAAAAAAAGTTAAATGAAATGCACAACGTAACAGACAGGCAGACATGTAACATACAGGCTTATTTAACTCTTTCGTTTTCTGAGAGACAGTTTTGACAGAAGTTTCATTTTTGAATTGTTGAATTGTTATGCTCATCTGAATGTTTTTATTTAGCAGTTTATTCTGGTCAAGTCAGATATTCGTTTTCTTCTTATTGTGTTTCTAGGACTCCATCATTTTCTTCAGTTACGAACTCAAACTGTGTAGATTTACCTGCGTGCTTCTTCTTGAAGATGAACCATCCAATGCCTTTTTCTTTATCATTTATTCAAAAGATAGGAAATATCACGGGTGAGAAAATATGCCTTTTACCAAAGCAAATTGCTAAAATATTTTTCTGTTCCACCATACATGCAAATAATAATCATGTGATGTGTCGTTTCCCATGGGGACTCACATACCATGTCACCAATTGTCTACCTCTTACAATTTTTAGGAATCCCAGTATTTGAATCTGCGCCCAACTTGTCCTCACTCTATGAACTCATTATTAAAAGTCAACTGCGTGAAGAGGGTTGTGTCTCTCCTGCTCTGGACAAGTCAATGCGCTTCTATGCAGTGAGTGTTAGATGCCTTTAATTGTTTTGAATTTACATTTAGTCATTTAGCAGACGCTTTTATCCAAAGCGACCTAAAAATGAGGCAGAACAATCTGATGATTTGAAGATTACAGCATGGATATATTCTAGATGGTACATTGTTATGCTGTGAATTCTGAAGATCTTGACATATTTAAGAAGAGTTTTATTTAAGTACAGTTATCCTCTAGTTATTTTTTTACCATGGATTAGAGAGGTTTCAGAGGGGGTTTGTGTGACTTTTAACCGCTGGTTCATTAAGACTTCAAAATGTATGTATTAATGTTTAATACAATTAAAATGTCCCAGTCTCTAAATGCCCCTATATTTAATAAGTGTTTACCAGGACAGCAGCACTGCTATTATCTAAATGGTGATGCTCCAGTCCAGGATGGAAGATCTCTGCAAGGAGCTTTGGTTCAAAAGATTCCCTTTAGACATCCTGCTCAAGTGCCCACTCTCCTTGACATTATTCGACACCAGGCTGCTTGCAACACGCTGATTGGTAGCTGTGTCAAAAAGACCTATATTAAGGAAGGTGGGTATATCATCTTTTAAGTGGCAGTAGTTTTGGCAATTAAATATGTTTGGTTTAACTGTATAATATGTATATATTAGGGCCATCAAAGTTAACGTTAACCTTTTTTTCAGATTAACGCGTTCAAATGTTAAACGCAATTAACGCAGCATCCGTTTATGTTGCCACTCTTCGTCTAACGTTATACTATATAATTACGCTCTCATACATGTAATGTGCCGGTACATGTGCCGGTGATCCTTAAACTGCCGCCCGCGCCAAGCACACCGAGTCTCTCCACCGGGGCGGCTGGCCGGGGGTGAAATGCTCCGCGACCAGACCCGGGCCAGCGACTTCCTTCGCGATTCATCTTTTAACTGTGGGACGTGGCGCAACACGACAGTGGTCCAATCTGGTGTATACAGTCACAGGCTAAAGGCTGTGTCAGTGAATCTCTGTCAGAACCGAAACAGAACAAAAACACACAAGATTATGCCAGAAAGCCCGTTTTGTCAAGTATTTTCGTAAGCACAGATTTCAACGTGATAAATAAAATCCTAAATGAATGCAAAGCGTTTTTTACAATTTACCAGATTGTCTGACCTCCTCACTCACTTTCTTCCAAGCAAGATCCTTTTTATTCCTGTTTCGATAAAAGTAAGATTTATCGTACAGCTCCGGGTATCCACATACAGCAACGATAGTTTTGTCCTCCATTGTGGTTTCGGATTTCTGCCTCCGCTCGCTTTGTCATAACCACGTCACTACTAGAGCAAACTCCTGATTGGTTAACGCGGCGCGAATTTTCGCCAAAGTTCAGACTTTACAACTCGCGTCAAACGCCCGAAATGCTCATTCACGTAATAGAGCGTTCCCACCATCCGCTATTCGTGCACAGTTGGACGCTTGAACATTTTGAGTTTACACACTTCATTCGTGTGTGAAATTCGCTTCACTCGCGTGTGAAATTCACTTCACAACAGACGCGAATCCGACCCGTCTAGATTCCATAATCTTCATCTCGTTCTTTAATTGACATTTTAGCTTGTACATCTTTTTATACACAACTCATTTCAAACATACAAGCGTAAGCTTTAAGGCCAAATGGTTTTCAAGTTTACGAACTTGTGATTGGCAGTGACAACTTTCTTGTACATACCGTTCTTGTCTTGCTTCTGTTTTGGTGTGTGGAGAAAAGTTATAATAGTATTTACTGTTGGTAGCAGATACCCCTGGACTTCTGCAGTTTGAGGTGTGCCCGCTAACAGACTCAAGCTTTAGTGTGTCCTTCCAACACCCGGTCAATGAATCACTTGTCTGTGGTAAGACACAAATTATTCTCACTTTACAACTGTATCTCAAGAAAACCCTTAATGTAATCTGTAAGTACAGCATTTTGCTTTCTTCAAACTCTGACTCTGTCTTTGTTACTCTTTATTACAGTGGTGATGGAGGTGATTGACTCAAGGCAGGTAGCCTGTAAACTGTATAAGGGATTATCTGATGCTTTGATCTGCACTGATGACTTTATTACCAAAGTTGTCCAGAGGTATGAACAAATGTTTTATTCTGTAGCTCAAGTGGTTGCAACACCTAGGTTTGGAATACTCTTCCCAGGGAAATAACATTCTCATAAAGTATATAGACGGTTTCAAAGCAACATAATAAACAAACGTTACTGCGCATGCACACTTTTGTGGCCCAAACTCAACTACTGGTACACATCCACAAAGAACTGCAGATTATTTCTTATAACACGCAAAATAAATAGCGTAAATTACATTAGCTAGCACGTTAAATGTAGCAAGTTAAAACGTATGTCTCCTCTCCACCGCTGGTGTGTGGTGAGTGCAATGTACTGCGGCTGCCGTCGCATCATCCGGGTAGATGCTGCACACTGGTGGTGGTCGAGGAGAGACCCCTTCATATGATTGTAAACGCATTGGGTGTACAGTAATACACATTAATGCGCTATATAAGATGCCTCATTCATTCGTTATTTTGGGTTACCAGTAGAAAAAACTTTACTTGGCTAAACATAAATGCGACAAAGTTACACAACCCATTCAACAAATGGTTTATTAAAAAAAATATTATACAATAAAATATTAATTGTTTTTATAAACCATTAGCCATACCGATCAACAAACATAGACAGGAAGTTAAGTTTGGGCCAGGCGCGTGCATCCGATGAAACCGTAGATAGTTGTAATGCACTATACATTGCTTTGGATCATATATGAAATCGTAAATTGATAAATACTATTTATTTCATAATATGGAATAAATGTATTCCTGTCTGAAGTTGAGGTGGTAGGACTCTTATTAAAATGTTTGGTAACTGACAGAGGTTGTAGTGTTGCATCCTAAAAAGGGGTGATTATTAAGCTGTCATAAACTGGATAAAAACTAGAGCTCAATGACTACATACTAGAAACTATGAATATGATTATTGACATAATACTGTGTTTTTTTGAGTAAATTGAGTTAATAAATAAACTGGAATTCCCATTATGTATTTTTTTCTAGATGTATGTCTATTCCTGTGACTATGCGTGCCATCCGATGCAAGGCGGAAACTATTCAGGCAGATACCCCAGCATTGTCCCTTATTGCTGAGACTGTGGAAATAATGGTGAAGAGGAACCTGCCCCCAACTAGTAGCCCAGCTTACTTGGGAATTGGTTCAGGGGCTGATGGAAGCAACCCAATGGGCCTCCCTGGTGTAAGTGGTGGGACCACATCCACAGGAAGCAACAGTGTTGTGGGTGTAGGGGGGAGTGGGTCTTTCCAAGGCCCAATCACCTCATTTAACATCAGTCGAACAAGTCAGGGAGGCTCAAGTATGGATAGTGTTGGACATGTAGGAGGCCAGCAGCAATCAATGCAACAACAACCTCAGTTGCAGAGCCACAGTTCAGATGACTTTAACAAAGTCACTCAGAATCCAATCTTAACAAGCCTTCTGAAAATCACAGGCAGTGTCGGGTCCAGTCCTCCTCCTCAGCCTCACCAGACTCCACCACCGACCACCTCACCAGCAAGCAACACCAAAAACCACCCTATGCTAATGAACCTACTAAAAGATAACCCTGCACAAGAATTTGGGTTGTATGGAGCTAGCCCTTTAGACAGACAGAACTCATCTGGGTCCCCACGGACTGATAGCCAAGGGCAGTCCTGCTCTGGGACCAAAGGTAAGAAAAAACGTCCAAGAGGCTCTGAAAAGGGACTAATGGGAACAAGTGGAGGAATTGGCATGAAGCAACAATCTCAACAGCAGGTGGGAGTCATGACGCAACAGCATCATCACACACACCACTCTGAAGATGATTTTCACCGTGAGCTTTTCTCCATGGATGTTGATGCCTCCCAGAACCCAATCTTTGATGTCAGTCTTGCAGGCGATGGACTTGACACCCTCACAGCATCACTCCAGCCCCAAGTCAGTGTGGTACTCCCACTTCAGGTCCTGCAATGGCATACCACCCACAATCTCATGTCCAAAATCAGCAACAAGTTCAGCCACAAGGATCCATACCCCGTATGGTCCGTCTCTCTAGCTCTGAAAGTATTGGGCCTGATATTAATGACATTCTATCTGATGTTCCGGATCAGGCTAACAAAGGAAGCAGCCAACATCTCATGTCTGGGGAAGAAGGAGGTTCCTTGGGAACTCCACTTCGGGATTCCTCCAGCTCAGGCCAAGGTAGCACAGTGTTTGAGGCAGACCTTTTTAACGCAAACAGCAATGAAAATCCCTTTACTGATGCAGCAGACCTGATTGCAGAGGCTGCTTCTGCAGCAACACCCAACAGTGATTCTTCGTCAACAAATTTCTTTCCAGATACAGACTTCAACCCTGAACTTCTCTCTGGACAGGGAGGTTTTTCTCAGAATTACTTTGAAGACAGTTCCCCCAGCCCTGACCCAGATAATGACCTTGTCAAAGGTTTTAGTGGAGGTAGTCAGCAGAACACCCCTACAGGCACACCTCAGAATCCCACTCCACATGGACAAAATACTCCAGAGGGCTTGTTAAAAGACCATTTTGACATTGGAATTTTTAGTGGGAACAGTAGTGGAGGAAAGCCAATGCTGGGCCCAGCATCAGATATGGGGGACTCACACCCTTCTCATGTTGGTGGAGGTCAAAGCCCACTCATGATGGCCATTGGGGCAGCAAGTAGTGATTTTAAAAGCAGTGATACAAAAAATAAGCAGCAGCAAATAAGAGCAAAGGAGGATAGTGGAGGAAGTTCTGGAATTGGAATAAGTGGTGCATGCTCTTCTGAGATGAAACAGGTGAAGCGTAGTCGAACTCCTTCAAGTGAGAGCAAATCAAAAGACAAACCACCTAAGCGCAAGAAGCTGGATCCAGATGGCAAGTCCCCTTCACACAGCTCAGGGGGTCGACCTTATACTCCTCCATGTGGGAGTGGCAGTTCTGGAGGAACAGGTAGTGCAGGTGGATCTAAGTCACCTGGCAGTTCAGGTAGATCTCAGACCCCACCAGGAGGTGCTACTCCACCAATCCCTAAGATTACTATACAAATTCCTAGGACTGGGGGAAAAACAACTTCTCATGGAGGCTACACATCAAGTAGCTCAACAAGTGGAGGTACTGGTAGTGCAGGTAGCACAAGCAGTAGCAAAAGTCACCATTCCCACTCCTCTTCTTCCTCTGGGAAGTTAAAGAGTAGTAAGCTTGAAGTCACTGGGCAAGGCAACATCTCCAAACCATCAAATGCTGGAGGTGTTGGGAGTGGTATGGCTCCTCAATCCAAAGGGTCATCCTTAGGGATGAGCACTGGCAAGCTTTCCTCTTCTCCCATTACCAAGCATGGGATATCAGGCTCAGGCAGTGGTGGCAGTAGTGGAACAGGTAGTGGAAGCAAAATTAAGCCACAAGGTGGTAAACCCTCTGGCTCACTCATGAACCCTAACATCAAACCCAACATTTCTCCTTCACACTCTCGTTCTGGCACATCAGACAAACTCTCCTCTCCAATGAAACTTCAGCAAGGGCAGGTTCCGGGGACTCCACCCTCTTCAAAAGCGAAATCTCCTATTGGTTCAGGTAGTGCAGGATCGGGAGGGTCCAAGCCCTCCTCAGGTGGTGGAATGGGTAACCAAAAACAGTTAGGCAATAGCTCATCCTCAAGCTCATCTGCATCAGCTTCGTCTGGGTACATGTCATTTTCTTCAGGGGGCCAGTCACAGTACGGGAGCAGTGGGGGTGGAGGTAGTGGGGGTGGGAACAACCCTAATGCAAAGGGTAAGTCACCAAGCCGAAACAAAAAGCCATCTCTTACAGCAGTTATAGACAAACTTAAAAGCGTGGGTAGTGGTGGTACTGGTGGGGAAGAGGGTGAGTGTAGTGGTGGGAGTGCAGGTGGAGGAGTGCCTTCAAATGTTGGTACCTCATCCTCCAAGCATGGAATGTCCTCCCAGGGAGGAGACTTTGTAAACAAGCGAGACAAGATAGACAAAGATGGCAAGTCCAGGGTTTCAGGGTTAGGGGGTAACTCTGGCGATAAGAAGTTAATCGATTCCAAAAGTGGTGCTGCGAGTGGCACAGGTGTGGCAAAGATTATTATCAGCAAACCAGATGGGGGCTCTCCAAGCATTAAGTCAAAAGTAACTCTACAGAAACCTGGAGAAGGTTCTGGAGATGGCTCCATGCGATCCCAGCACACAGGTTTCAAAGCATCACCTCTTTTCAGTGGCTCAACACCAAAACATGATCGGAGCTCGCCAAGCCATAGCCGTTCCCCTGGTTACACTCCTCTCAACCCAGACAGTGAGAGTGAGTCTGGAAGCAGTTCAGTCGCTGAAAAGTCTCATCAGAACAGCCCTAGCTCAGATGATGACCAAGCTATTAGACCACACCAACCCCCCCAAGAATACATGAGTTCCATATCAATTAGCCAAGGTGAAAAACACAAGAAGCATAAAAAAGAAAAGAAAAAACAGAAAGATCGAGAAAGGGATAGGGACAGAGACAGAGAAAAAGAAAAAAAGAAATCGTCTTGTGGGCCATCATCTCACTCAATAAAGACAGATAGTTGGTCCAGATCTCCTATATCTTCAGAATCTTCAATGTCAATGCTTAGTTCTGAGCGCAACTCACGACCAAGTCCTGTGTATATGCAAACAGAAGATGACGACCTCATGGACTCAGCCCTAACAGGCAATTTAGAACCATTCAAATAATTGAGTCAATGGTATGACTGTACGTTGTAGTGGCATATGATTGCAGCATATCGCTGTTTTCCTTCTGAAACCTTGTATCTCCATATTTCATGATTTTTTTGCCATAAATTATTATTCTTAATCACCCTTCATGTTTGTCACTGGGTTTAGCAAAAATCTAACCAATAAAAACTATTAATAAGTGCTTGTCAACTTTGACAATGCAGTATTTAATCATTTAAAAAGTACAGTGTTTTTTCCATTTCCTGAAAAACAAAATGTTTTATTGTAATTAGATTTCTTTACATTAGAAAAACAAATTTTATAATGATTTTTTAATATTTTTTAAAAACCTTTTTCATACCTTTTCTAACTTTGGCCTCATTTATGCAAATCATGTTATACTGTTGTAAGAGTCTTGTTTTCCAAGTATTTGGTCATTTTTTAGTGGTATACAAAAGATTCTGGTGTAAGATTTTAAATATTCATAGTATGTTATTTTTATTATTATTGGAAGCCTTGCTCTGTTTTGCATATGCCTTAATTATATCATTATACAATGTGACATTTTAAAGTGTTGTTGTCATGTGTGTCATTTAATCCACACGTTACTTGACAGATCCATATTTTACTTTTAATTTGTTTTTTCCTGAAAATAGATAGTCTAATGTTTCATTCTAATTTAATTGTTTAAACAAATATGAAGCATAAAATGGCCTAATGGTTGTTCAAAGTATTTCAGGTTTATTTAGTCTTAAATTAATGGCTGGAGTGGGGATTAAGCATGTATTTTAAGCATGTTTTTTTCTACAATAGGTATAATAAAATAAATATTTTAGTAGTAGCTAGCTTTTATGATCTGGAAGGGTTTGCCCATGAACTCACAGTAACTGGAAGAGCCAAGGAAACTACACATCTGTAAAGTCTATAACTTGAAATCATTGGTTATCACAATTTGCTAATTATAGGTACATAATAAAATAGAATTAGGGCATACAATGGAGTAAGCTGTTACTTCTTAAGTTATTTTATTAAGAAGTAATCTAGAAAAGTGGCAACATTTCAGGTTGCCAGTTTAAATGAGAAGTGTGTTGTAGAAATATACATTGGTTAAGTATCAACTTGCTCATATCGTGCTGTGGTGAGTGAAAGTGGTGCGAACTCCATACAAAGTAGAATGTAGTTGGACAGACAACTGTATGACTATACAAACTTAAGTGACAGTATGGAGTGCAGACGAACAGTACAAAGTAAAAATAGACTGACTGTACAAAAAAGACAATATAGTATTATATAAGAATTCACAGCGCTTCACTGTTTCCACAGTTTGTTATGTTACAGCCTTATTCCAAAATGGATTAAATTCATTATTTTCCTCAAAATTCTACAAACAATACCCCATAATGACAAAGTGAAAAGTCTGTGTGAAATCTTTGCAAATTTATTAAAAATAAAAAAGCACATGTAAAGCATGGTAAAAAGAAGTGTGAGCGTTTGGAACTGTATCAGTTATCATAGCATAATATAGCATTTTATTTTTCGGTGAACAGTTTATCATAGAAGTAATCCAGTCACCTCCAGTCGGTTAATAAATGTCTTATGTGGTTAAATACTGTAGGTGTGTTTAAGAAAATAAATGTTTGACTTCAAAACCACAAACGAGCAGATTAGTCCCGACTGTGAACACGGGAAATCTAGCAAACTCTCTTAAGATTTAAGATTAAGCATGGCGGACGATAGGCATGAAGGAATTGGGGTGATAGTTTTATTTTATTTATTATATAAATGTAACTATTAATTGATTCATATAAAAATGGATGTAATTTTACAAATATCACAGTATTTATTTTTGAGAAATTTCAGGGAAATTGTAAAAAGTCGTTGTTGACATTATCACCTTAAAAGTGGCCCAATTTTTCTGTTCAACCTTAAAGCATTAGCATACTCCTACCATAATCGCAATAAAGCAGACCCATGTGTCAGTCACTTACCTATAACCAGAAATTGCGATAATAGTGTACAAAAAGCATTTTCCTGAAAATTCAGGGGTTTGGGTGAAGTCATGACTACGGTTGCTAGGCTT
The DNA here is from genome assembly GCA_006030095.1 of Triplophysa siluroides. NCBI lineage: Eukaryota > Metazoa > Chordata > Actinopteri > Cypriniformes > Nemacheilidae > Triplophysa > Triplophysa siluroides. Next base: position 1,272,292 of record VCII01000015.1, read on the forward strand.
GCATCTTCTGCAGCTCGCTTTCTGACTGGGTAACATCCGACCCTAACATCAGGTTGAGTCCATACACGGTGTCTATGCAGCGCGACACAACAAATTATTACACATTATAATTTGTTATTTTGTTCACACTGGATTATAGGCGCTGCTCGCACCTGCAGATCCTTTAGACAGTTCATTTGTTGTCATAAGGTGGCACTAGAGTTCTCTCCAGCAGAATAATGACTTCATTACTTAATTGTGATGCGATCAAGAAAAGCCAGTCGGATGTCGCACTGGGGCGTCTTCAGGAATATCAAAAAATAGGTTGAAAGTCTTTTTTTGCCAAAATTAGGTTCTCATTAAATTATTATCATATAACATATTGTCTATCATCTCTGAAAATAGTTGACATGTCAAAGTAAACCACATACCATGTAGAATGAAGGTGTATCAATGCACATTTCCCGCCAGTCCTGTGTAAAATAAGGTATACAACGTTTTTGTAAAGTTATCGTGATATGGCAGAGCTCGTCTGGAGCACCGGGAGTGTTTCCCCCTCCAGAACGAGATCGCGAAACATACATTTACATTTATGCATTTGGCGTTTTTGTCAAAATCAACCTATACAGTGTATTTAGTTTATATAGTACCATCAACTGGCAACAGGAAGTGTGTCACTCACAAAGGTAGATTTTTTTACTTACAAAAAGTTATTAAAAGCTTTTTATTGATCAAACGATTCTCGTATACAGCGTCAACAAGTTTTAAGTCGAGCACGTCAAAGGGTCATGTGACTGTATCTTTGAGGACACATTTGTGTATTGACACGAAACTTGGTATGTACAGCATCTTGTCTGCCTCTCACTAACTAGTGGTCAAAAGTTAAACAGAAGCAATTTTATTATATTCCAAGTGCCTTTCCCTGTGTTTTTAAACTAGGTTTTCAAAATCTGATCATCTGACATGTCCAAAATATTTCCCTTTGGGCAATTGTCGGGCTTGATCCCGTAATTGCATATATATATATATATATTTCTTCTTCCTTTTATTATTGTTCTTCAATCATTCAGGGATTTTTGGGGCCCTTATCATGCTCAAAAACCTTTGAAAATTGACACTCACCATGGATGCGGCAGAGGCTGGGACTCGGGCCACAGGGACAGGAACACAGGGGTTCTACGGCACCTCTGGAATCTGGTGGTCCATATCTCATGAATACTTGCAGTTAGAAATATGAAACTCGGTACTAGTGTAGATATCATCGAGCCAAACCCGACTGCCACCAAACTTGGTCAACATGATCTCAAGACATTAGGGGTGCAAAATTGTGAAGGGATTTTGGATATCTGGAATGGTTTAGCCGTGGCGATGCAAAACGTATTGGCGAGAAACGGGAAGTGTTTTATAACTTACTCATACCTTGCTTCATTTTTATCATAATTCAGTAGTTTGTACATTGTTTGAGATCGATCAAATAGATGTGACTATTATGAGTCAAAGTTGTAGCACCACCAACTGGCAGCAGGAAGTGTGTCATTTCTTAAAAGCTTTCAAATCAGCCTTTAATTTTTTGTCAAAATGCAGCAGATGTGAAACTGAGAAGGGAAGATGTATTGTAAATACTGTTGCCATGGCAACATGTCAAATTTGAAATATTATTTTCAGGTGTTTTTTTAAGCACTTAACATGCTTATAATTGCACGAAAATCGACACAAACATCAGTATTAATGTAAGTTAGACACTGGCAAAAAAGGGTATAGCGTCACCTTTGACAAAAGTGTGGGGTTCGTTTTTCCTACAGTCACCAAACTCGGTACATCTATTGTTCTCATCAAGCCAGACAACTTTCTCATTTACAGTCATTAGCTAGGAACAGCTATTTTGGTTTGAAGGTGGAGTTACTCGTGCTAGTAACACCAACATTTTGTCACGTGAAGCAAAAATACTGAAGATGCTTAGTTGCAAATTTATTTCAGATATCTTGAATAGTGTTGCCAGGTAACATTAAAGTAACATTAAAAAGGCTGTAATACTAAGGTTATCCACCAGATGAAAAAACCTTTGTTCCACTGTAAATCGGTTTAAATAATTGTATTCTCTTTGTGAATAAAGACTTTTTGAAGACCCAAGAGAGAGAGGCGAGCAAAGAACCAAAACAGAATTTATTAGTTTTCTGATACAGAACAGGCACTGAATTATAATATATATTGTATTAGAGTTAAACTCAGATTAAACACATGCTCAGAATGAGAGCCAAGTAGAGAATAAGCAGTCGGAACTAGGAAGCTAGAGAAAGGCTGAAACATTCACAAATATACAGAGTAACTGCACAGACCATTTAGAAAGTAATATAGTTACAAAAGCAAATCACATGAAGAGAACAAAACCAATAATGACAGCATGAGCACTGAGCAGCATATGGAGCACCAATCCTTCATATAACTATTCTGCAAGCACATTATCTGCTTTACAAATTTAAAAGTCCTTTGCAAAACTCTTTATGCAAAAAAATTAGAGAAAAAATGAATAGCACTATGCAGCCTGCACTCATTTACCAACAGGGTCCATGTGTAAAAACACTTGTAACTCATTTGTTTAAGACACCACAGCTTCAGCACTATAGTTCACCTTCAGAATTATATTCTTTGTTTGTACAACAGCTGAGGCCAATTTTGAAGTGAGAATAGGATGAAGAGGAATTCATGCGATGTCTTCGATGAGTGAGTGTTGAGGAAGAGAAAGGAGTGAGAGGAAGATAAAGAGGGAAGAGAGGAAAGTAAGATGGGAAAATAGAGACAAGGACAAAGGAAGAAAGGATGGAAACAGGATAAACACAATTTTTTCTGTAAAAAGCTTATGTGATTACAGAATCTCCTGTTACTGTTCACCTACAAACACAATGATACATGGATGAAAAATACTATGAGAATTAAATATATCTCCATTTTTTTCACGAGTTAAAACAGGTTTTAGAGATTTAAAGCAAGTGTTTTCTTTTGTAAAAGATGTGTGACTTTGCATTTTGTGTGGTTTCATGTTAGGAGCTGTAGATTAAAAAAAGTAAAGATCTGATCCGGATATCAAAAAATCTGATCTCATTTAGTCACAGAACAAACACTGCACATGTAGCCCTATGGGTAGTGAAAATGTGTTCTTGTGCAACAACTTGCAGAAATAAATAAGAAAGAGTGACAACGATTTATCCGTCAAAGGTGAGGATTCAAAACTCCAAAAAAGGCCATTTGATTTATTTATTATAATTTATTTAAAAAAATTTACTTTTTTTTTTCATTTTCGGCAAGTTTCAGTGTTTGATTTCCCTTTTCTGAAAACTGTAAATTTAAATTTTTTGATTATTACACAATAGTCCTAAAGACTATAAATAGCCCAATTTTTTTATTTTTCATACACATCTTAAAAGGAGACATCTCTCATTTCGGGGGTGTTAATTCTATTTCCACAGCTCTTTGCTTGACACACGATTGCCCCTCTGCCTGTCAAACTTGCCTTGGTTTGATTATTGATGGATTTATTCCCTAGTTAGACTCTTGACACCAGCCGTTTGTGTTTTAAACTGCTTCAATATTTTTTTTGTTCTGTTCTTTAGCATTTGAGTCTGTCCAACAGAACACAAGAAGGGTCTTGAAACAGAAGTAATACAACGAATCAATACAAAAACAATATTTATTTGTAAGAAGGAAGCTTATTAAGCAATGACATGCATAAACTAATTCGGTTTAATGACAATACACTGTATAAGGATGAAATGATTCCATCTAATTTGTGGGTTAAATGAGTGCATTTATATTTATACATTTTGGCAGATATAATATTGTTATTCGATAATAAATGAGCTGAATAATAACTGGCCACAACGTCCGTCGATTCCATTTAAGGACTTTGTTGCGTGGTGTTTGGTGACCTCTTGTGGACGTCAGGTACAACAACTACAACCGTCCCAAAATATACAAAAAATATAGGAATCGGTGTCAATTGCGATCTGTTACACTTCCACATGAAAAATACATTAGCATGAAATAGCATTTAAGTATAAGTAAGCATTAGTGTTTTTAACGTAATACTTGTAAGGTGAAAATAATCTTTAGTATTTTATAAAACAATCAAAAAAGCTGAACAAGTGTAATATAAACTAATCGTTATGTTTATGACGAATGTCCGCCACACTACTGTCCGAAACAGACGATTTACGTCATTCACTTCTTCCCCGTACAGTGGACTCAAATGTCATTCGCTATATAGGGAATAGTGAGGAAGTGAACGAGGCAGCAGATGCAGACACATCATGTGTGTTTACGTCATTTCGTAGACCATAATGCCCCTTTTTCTTGGAACATACCATTTCGGTTTTTAGGGCTCTCATGTTTCCAGCTTACGTCCCCATTACCAAACAGTCACACTGGCTTACACAGGAATGTATAGTTTTAAGTAATATATTATTCAAATAGTATAGTATAAGACATTTTTCTAATTGCTTGTTAAAACAAATATGAAAGCTAATGATTTGTCAAATGCACCCATCCCTTATAATGGTATACCCCAGCGCTCAAAGAACACGCTCCTTTTCCTCACAGAGTCGCCGCGATGAGGTGAGGATACGATAACGCTCCTCCAAAAATGATTAAAGTTGTGGTAAATATGGTGTTAATATTTTTTTGTTTTGACAAAGTGTTAAACGCAATTATGTTGTTTTATAAATCTTATCCTTGACGATGTAATCTGGCTTTGTTAATGAGTTTTACAACTCGAAGCGCTCACATCACCCTCCACGTTGTTTCGTAGTCGGCCCCAAAACAGCATAACTTATGACATTTGTGTAATTACTTTGTATAACATAGTTGTCTTTGGCACAGCCGGTTTGACGCGTAAACTGTTATATTTTAAGTAAGCTTAACGTTCCAGGTCACTACAATGTGATTGGGGCCGGGCGTAACGTTACCATTTTGTTTTGACACGTAAAACTGAATCTTTTAAGTCTTTGAAGCACATTGGAATTACGTTTGGATACCATAGTCGGCTTTTAGTTTAATTGGTGACTTAACTGATGGCGTTATTTTTATTTTGTTTAAAATTGTTATGCATTTTATTTTCTAGCATGCTGCGGCTGCAGAAGCGCTTGGCGTCCAGCGTCTTGCACTGTGGCAAGAAGAAGGTCTGGCTGGACCCCAATGAAACAAATGAGATTGCCAATGCAAATTCTCGTAAGCACTTTACTTTATTCATTTATTTTCAGTCTTTGTGTTTAGAATCAAAGTTTGATAGCATTCATTTGGCATTTTAAGACCGTCTTAAAAGAATGCTCCGACCAGAATTTAAAATGAGAATGGGTATTTATTATTAGGGTTGGGTATGGTTTGGGTTTTTCCTATACTGGTGCCAAATAGATACTTTTAAAATGATACCGGTGCCACAGTCGATACGAAAAGAGCCACAAAACACAGGTAGATGACATTAAAGAACAAAATGTTCAATTAAAGGGGTCAAATGGCGCGAACATGTGTCTTTGGTGTGTTATAAGTTGCCCATGCATGTATTAGACAGGTAAAATTGCAAAATTTTAGTTTCGAAACTAAAGATGCATTCAAATGGGTGTAACCACACCCCCACAAATCAACATCAGTTCGGGGTCTGATTTGACTAAGACCTGAATGTAAACGCAAGTAAAGAGGGCCTGTCAGTACAATTGCTTTAGAACCTGATGTTCAAAATATGGTAAGAGGCGTTACATTACCGTCACACGCTTGCAGTATTCGACCAATCACTACGCACTGGTTAACTGGCCAATCATAGCACACCTCGCTTTTCAGAGCGATGAGCTTTGTTAAAAATCAGCGCGTTTCAGAGAGGCGGTGCAAAGAGGAGATAAAAAATGCACGGTATGTGGAAAATACAGCGTTTTTCAACCTTAAATCGTGTATACACATTACATTACATCTAAAAAAAAGAAAATATTCTTTTAGCCGTGTCATTGACCCCTTAAAAAAATATTTATTAAGTCACTTAAAGTTTTAAGTGAAATGAACATGGACACATTGCTAGAAAGATGTTATGGTGTGATGCAGTCAGAGTAAAAAGCTTGACAGACTAATATCTAGAGATCAGACTGACAGGCGTTATCTCGCTTGTCATGTGTCAATTGCGTTACTGTGTTAAGAACAAGCTCCACAGCACACACTTCATTGATTTTAAACACGCGCAACAGTCTTATTGTGACCGCTTGCATTATAGATATAGAAGATAAATCCTTCCAAATTTAAATAAATAAATTACATGATGAAAATGAAAACCATTGAACAAATTATTTTATTTTTATACTGACAATGCGTTGTCCCTGTCAAATTGAAAAAGCAAATGCAATTGGTCATTTACGCTAAAATCTCGAGGCAAGACTGCCAATGTTAAAAATATATATATTTTTAGAAGTTTTTATTAATGCTCACGCAATAATACTGACACAATTAAAATTAAAATGTAAAGTTTGATTTTCATTTTATTTTCTCTTATTTCGTTTTCATTTTCAAAGTCATGCTAATTACATGTTAATCAGTGGGTGTGGATCAGCGTCTGCATTACTGTGAATGACAACAAAAAGGTCATCCGTTTATTTGAATGAATGTGTGTGGACCTTGTTAGGCGCTTGGTCTTAGCTCTTTGTAATGATTACGACTTGGCATGGGTCGAATACCGGTTTAAGGTATACTGCAGTTTGGAAAGTCACGGTTTTAAAACCACTAAAAGTTTGTTATACCGTTCCAAAGGTTTGAGCCGTTTTGTGCAGAAATCCATCATGGTCTGTGCTATATTTTGTGTATGCTTAATTAGTTGATTGCTAATCTGCATTTAATTTATTTATGTGTATGTATGCATAAATGCATGTAAGTTTAATTACTGGAAATATATGTAATAGAAGACTAGAAAGGGGTGCTATGCTTTCAAAATGTTGGGGAATCACTGATTTAACCTGACAAACTGTTCATGTTTACTACTGTTCCAAATATTTTGTTGCTTAAAAAAACAAATCTATTGTATTCAATGTTTTTTAATCAGACATTTAAAATAACACATTTTAAAGTTGCGAACCCAATACCGCAAAATCGTGGACAAACTAAAGCATTGAAGAGCCCTGCATCTATAGCCCTGAACCAATGCGTGTTAATGTGACTGATGAAACATAAGTTTGTCAATTGAAATCTTTCCACATTCTTTATTAGCCTATATCCTTTACCCAAGTAACTACAACAGATACTTTATGATAATCTACACATTTTTACACTTATGCAAGCTAACTGGACCCGCAGCTAAACAGTAAACGCTTACCAAAACAATAATTGTACATGCGTTTGCCGAATGCTAAAGTGACTGATAAATGAAACATTACAGCTTATAAACGAAATCTATCCACATCCTTTATTGTGAATCCAAGTAATAAAAACGACAGGCACTCTATTAAACAACAACTTTTTATATAATAGTGGGCTCACATCTGATTATCAGAACTCTTTCAGTAAGACAATTAACTAGTTCGCCTATACATATGATTTATGTTAGCAGGAGTAGCGAAGGAAAGCTTGTTTGGCATGCTGTCCGAACCCCGAGTACCCCCCCGGAGTCCTGCGAGTTTGGGGAGAGGACCCGGGGTGGTGGAGGGATGTCGAAAGACTGAAAAAGTGCTGGTAAAATGGTTACCTATTTATTGAAATGTTCGCTGGGTTTGATAGGTTGAAAGTCGTGATAATTCATTTGAATCAGCTGCTGAGCTGATGCGGATCGGCTGATTGCTGATGCGCATCAGCCAGGCTTGATCATATGCTCCGGCTCCTCCCGAACTTAGTTAACACAACTCGACGTAGAGGCTTTAGCTGAAGCGAAAGCAGAGAAGTTTCCAAGACTTGCGATTAATAGCTGCACTAACACACAAAATTAGCAATTTTCAACATTCAATAGAAGACAAGATATACACGCATCTTATTAATCACACTTACAGGTTGTGATTCAGAGACGTTTATTGGTCCAAATAAAGCCGTGCTGACCCATCTTTCATGCGTTTTGCAAATCCCACATTGAACTCACCAAATTTGGAGAAACATTTGTCGGTAAAATTACGGGTAAAAAACAAAAGGTTTGGATTATGCTGCTGTGCAATCGTGGGGAAATAATTGTATCCTCAGGTTCTTTACATCATTATGCTTTGCAAGTAAAATCAACTACATTCTTGATTTTGCAGCACAGAGAACAGCATCTTTTTGACAGGATGTGTAAATGCAAACTATCAGAAGTGTTTGTAGGCAGGTCAAAGTGTTTGTGTTTCACGGGCAGGCGGAATTATGCAAATGTGTTAATTTGTTACGTCTAAAGGTAACATGCGTTAGATATAAAAATTACGAAAAATGCAATTCACGGTCAACTTCATTTTGACAGACAATATCTTTATTTATCATGGACTTTTTTGATTAACAACTTTGCCGATTGTTAACATCCAAGGAAAAGCTTTGTTACACTGCAATTTTGATAATTTTAGGAAATTCAAGTCACCCACTCTTTAATAGGTTTGTCAGGTCTTGTGTCTGGTGTAAACCGGGTGTTAGGGCATACCCATGCTGAAAATAGATACTTTAAAAGCTTTGTTTTTTTCAATCAATGGTTGGGCCAGAAAAGGACAAACCTAGTTGTAGGGTTCGCTTGACCTAGAAAATATCCATATTTGACCCAACCATTAAAACAGCACAGGATTTGTGTATAGACCTTGAATGTACACGGTCGCAATTGATAAGTGTTTGCACAATAATGAACGGGATCTGTCCACATGCTTTATTCATTTTTGTCTTAACAAACACGATTTTCTTTTATTTGTAGGCCAGCAAATTCGCAAACTGGTGAAGGATGGTCTGATCATTAAGAAACCTGTCACTGTTCACTCTCGTGCCCGCTGCCGCAAGAACACATTGGCACGTCGCAAGGGGCGCCACACGGGTGTCGGTATGTTGAGCCAAGATGCATTTAGTTTTTTTCCTACAACTACAAAAATGTGTCAATCGTTTAAGGGGTAAGTTACCCAAAACATGTGATATGACTCTTTCCTCTGTGGCACACAAGAAGATATTTTGAGAAATGTCTCAATGGGTTTGTGTCCATACAGTTAATAGGGCCCCAATGTTGTTTGATTACCAACGTTCTTAAGTTATACAGTTCTAGTTACCAACATCCTTCAAATTATCTTTTGTTTTCTGCTGAAAAAAGTTTGTAGTGTGAACAGTTTTTGAAGACCTAACTTCCCCTTACATTTGACAAGTCAGTTAAAATGTAAAGTGAAACGACAGAAAAAAGCATTTACCTCTTCTACCAACCTTAGACCAACATCTCTTGTTTTATTATATTTACTTTAATCCGGCACCTTGTTGACACAGCAGCCAATATGGAAAATAGTTTGATCTATTCAGTTTTATAGTCATATTTTATTAAATGGGGAACAAGAAGAAAAAATTAGTCTCAATTAGTTCAAGATGACCGTGCAGAAGTAGAGCATACTGAAAACTGTGTCGGCTGTACATTTACCTGGAGGCCTTTGCAGCGGGAGCAGGAAAAAATGTTGCGGATGACAACACAGGGTTTCTAAAGAGTCATTAAATTGATTTTGGGAAAATGAAGGCCTTCTTTTTCCGCCACAATTATTTCATGTTCCCCCTCTGTGGCAACCTTGTGGCTTTGGCCACTGTGCTGTATTAAAGAACAAGATTGTAGTCATAGAAACGGGGCCAGAAAGTAACTCGATTTCTAAAACAGTACCAGCTTTTCTAAATCGCATGTATGTGTTCAAGAGGTTGAGTACAACATGGTGAACAATGATCTAAAACATTATGAAATTCCTCCATAGTGTTCACATAGAAGATAATGTGTTCAAATTCAAGAGACACAATGCAGCACGACAGGAGTGCAACCTCCTTCCTAATGTTGAAAAAACATAGTATACTTCATTTCCATAACCGCTGGAATTAAAGTAATTTGCACACAATCCCGGATAGGTCAAAACGTAGATAAATGTTTATTATCAGGAGAAAACTCCCCAAAGGTTTTTGCTTGTCAGAACCCACTATCCACTAAAGGGCAGGGTTTATTGCTGTTTCATGTAGTGATGCACAATACTTACCCAAATGCTGATATTTTAGCATTTTAGTTGATATCGACATACTGTAGGCCTAAATATTTTCTGAGGATGAAAGCACAAGGTGTGTGCCCTACCAAAAAATGGCCACTAGGCTGCTCCAAGTCACCAGTTGGTAAGTGGTTACTTGGTGATAGAAAAGCGATAGATTATTTGTCTGTTATATTTTTACCTTGTGTATATATCTAAAAAACTTATGTTAAATTTTAAATGTTAACATGATTACATGAAGTTTATGAATGGACACGTCAAAAAGATAGTACTGTGCTATAGCATTAGTTTGTGGCTGACAAGGGCACAGCTGTGAAATAATTAAAAAATGATTGCGTGCTTGTGAAATATGTGTAAAATCAGCCCACACATGATTCGTGAAAACATGGACAAAGATGTGTTGAGCTTTCCGTCCTCACATGAATTTTCCCAGTCTGAAAATACTTTCCTGACTATTCTCGCACCACATGACTAACTAGCGATCAAAGGTCTGTCAAAAGACAGAGGTGTCAAAATTTGTGTTTTGATTTTGTCCGGTACATACCCGTCTTGGTCTCTGTAGCCAACCCTTAATGATCGGTGAATAGTTAACGTCAAGCCTGAAGCGTCATGGTAGAGCATTAAAGTTGACTGGTTTGTGCATGCTCTCTTGTGTATAATTTGATTCATTTTTTTCTTTCTCATTTGTTAATCCCTGTCAGGTAAGAGGAAGGGTACAGCTAATGCCCGAATGCCAGAGAAGGTCATCTGGATGACTCGCATGAGAATCCTGCGCCGTCTCCTGCGTCGTTACAGGGAGGCCAAGAAGATTGACAGGCACATGTAGGCTACGTTTCTCTTGTCTTCGTACTGTACTTCAATCGTATTTTTGTTTGTTTTTAAGAAAGTTTTTTTTTATGGCTTCCTTTTTAGGTACCACAGCCTGTACCTCAGAGCTAAGGGAAATGTTTTCAAAAACAAGCGGATCCTCATGGAACACATCCACAAACTGAAGGCTGACAAGGCTCGCAAGAAGCTCCTGTCGTAAGTCAAAAAAGCACGATTTGAAAATGCTTACACTGGTATCTCGTAACGTTGGCATAAAATTGCAAATTAGGGACTGCAATATCTGCAGCGTGGGATGGATTTGCTCCAGTCCAGAGTTGAGAATTGCTGCTTTAGTTGAATATTTATCAAATATTCCGTAAAACAGTACAGTAATCAATAGGGGTGTGACGAGACGCGTATCCCACGAGACGAGACACGTGACTCGCAAGATCGGATCTGCGAGATCTCGTCACACCCCTAGTAATCAAAGAGGGTGGGCTGTTAGAAAATGTTAAGTCGCCAGTTTAAACATTTTGCAAGTGATGACTGAGTATTTTCTAACACCTTTTGTCATAGTGACCAGGCTGAGGCTCGTCGCTCTAAGACCAGGGAGGCCCGTAAGCGCCGGGAAGAGCGTCTGCAGGCCAAAAAAGAGGAGATCATCAAGAACCTGTCAAAAGAGGAGGAGACCAAAAAATGAGTGTTCATCTAATGGCAAACCTAGTTTCGGTTGTAATAAAAATCCACAAAACATCAGTTTGTTTGGTATTCATTTGTAAGTAGATTATTTTATCAAACTGACATAAAATGAGGCATAAATTGAAAAAACTGTTTAGATTGTGCTTAACTCTGTAGATTTCCGACCTTAAAATAATGTCTCTAATATTATTTCAGTGGTAGAACAACTCTTAACCGGACAAATTCTGCTGCCGCTGCTATCTGAGCAGCCTCATAGCGGTAACAACCGCACTATTCAAGTTCTGTGTTCGGGTCTGTACACACAGCCTACAGAAGAGTGTGACATGGTTTCCAAACAACATTTCTGCTTTTGCCGGTTCCATCAGAGGGAAAATAAGTTTAACAATAAATATAATTAAGCTTCCCACAAAACAAAATAATTACATAAACACCAAAAAGTGAGCATATAATATTTGGGCCTAATATTATTATTAAGAATGTATTTAGATTGCATAGATAGTATTTCCATCCATTTCAATTACATATTTTTAACCTAAACTAAGCAATACACTTAATGTGAAACAAATTGGTAAGACATGAAACTAATTTGATTCAAGTAATAATATCAATACATAAAATGTTAAAAATCACAAATCTGTGACGTAGAATTATTTGGAATTAAAGGGTGGTGGTCTCCAAAAGAAGTGTCAAGAGGCTCAGTGTTTGGGTTTTGCACCAAATATATTCAACAACAAAAGTCTCTAAGAACTGTTTCAAAACAGCTTGTATTAATGCTCTCTACTGGCTTACCGCTGTAATGATGTTGATCAGAGTAGATGGACCTGAGGGCAGAAATTCTAAGCTTTACATAGATACCAAACTATAATTCTCAAAGAGTGGTGTAAGAATATTACTTTTTGTCCCCTATCAGAAGATTGTTACTTTTAACTAAGTAGAAAGTTGAAGAGTCTAGTCGCTTGAACACACAAAGTTCAGATCCGGAGACCAAGAATGACACAGACACAGAAGTGCAGTTCATTCAGAGTCCAAAGTTTATTACAATATATGCATAAAAGAGGAAGTCGGGTACGGCATGGAAAATTACCAAATCTCAGAATTTATATTGTTAGCTATACCAGATCTCAGAAGTAATATTATTAGCAAAAGACATCACGTAGTTAGTTCCTTGTTCTCAGTGTATGGAACATTCTGTGCTCTTGGTGAACTGTTCGGTGACCTTTTAGTACAGGTTAAACATAACACATATTTGTTAAACATCATAATCTTAAACAGTCAGGATATAGAATAACAATGTATATTGAAATATACTTTTCACAATATATGGGACACAGGCAAAACCTAAATTCTCACAAGCGGGCAGCAGTGAGTCAAGTTTTTGATATATTCACAGTAGGAATTTACAAAATATCTTCATGAAACATGATCTAAAAATCCCAATCATTTACACATTTGGCATACATTGTATAAATACCTTTGTTTCTAAATATATGCAATCTACAGGATCGAACCCACCTTGGGGGTTGCTAACGCAATGCTGTAACAACTGAGCTACAGGAAAGCTTATTTTGATGATATCCTAATGATTTCCGGGCCTTATGGCCGGCGACACTGACGCTTGTCCACAGCGAGACGATAAACGCCACACGACTAAACAAAGGGCGTCAATGTGAGTGTGCACACCAACGCGCAAAACGGCAGGCGTAAAAGCGTCATTTCTAAAAAACGCCTCGGGCTCGTTTTTTGGTTTGACGAGCAGCAAAAATTGCCCGACCAATGAGATTGTCGCATTTGTTCATGTGCCTGGAGCTGCTGCAGTTACAGTTAATTTGTACGTTTAAGCCTCGTTCACATTACAAGCGACAGAGCGACATGATCCCCTTCATTCAAATGGAGGGCTGGCGACACGAGCAGACGCGACCGTTGACGACCGGATGGGCGTGTCTAGCCACGCGCCAATTTGAGAAATCTTCAACTTCATGCAAATAAAGAGCGACTTTCAGAAGCGACAGCCAATAGGAAGATGGTAGAGCTAACGTGATCAGCAGTGGAGTAAAGTATTGGAGTAAATGTACTTAGTTACTGTACTTAATTATCTTTTAACCGCACCAAGATTTTTTCCATTCTAGCTGGTGCTACAGAGCCCCCCTGCCATGACCAGTGTGCCAGTCTTTGCTCAATCCTACACTGATGTTCGTGCCAATTTTCATACTTTTTTGAGCATGTTTTTGGCCTTAGATTTCTTTGCACATAAAATAAGGCATGATCATACGTGGTTAATGTATTTCCTCAATACGCAAATATCAAAGGTTCCTATATTGGTAATATTTGATCCATGTGTGTAAAACGCATCTAGAAATACATCAGTTTGTTTGTTTATAAAGGAAAAATAAACACAACATCACTTTAGAATTATGAGGGTTTATATCACATTTTTTGCCAAAATATAGTGATTCACAATGACATTCTTAGTAACATTATCATTAACATTAACATAACAAGTCAAAGGGAAGGCAACATTTTTGAAGATCAATATCTCAAATCTGGCCAGAATGCAGATAGCGTCTTATATATTCCAAGGTGGTGATAGTGATTTGCGGAAATCAAAATCAAGTTGTTGATTTATACAGGTGCATATAAAAAAATAGAATTACCATGGACAAGTTATTTTTCTTTTGTAATTTTACTCCAAAAAGCAAACATAAATAGAATATTTTCTCAAAGATGAATCAAAAAATTATTTACAATTGACAAAAATGAGTTAAACGATGTACTTGATATTTGTTTGGGGCTCCTTTTGTGGAAAACACAGTGGACCAACTCCAGCAGATTTAGACCTTTATTCGCACATTAAATGCAAAATTATTTTAATCTAAAAAGAGAACTTTGGACCCCTGAGCAAGTCCAGTTATTTTTCCTTAGCCCAGGTGAAACGCTTCTGATGTTGTTTCTGGTTCAGGAGTGGATTGGTTCTAAAAATGTGACAGCTGCAGCTGGATAGTTCACCCAATATTGAAAATTCTGTCATCTTTACCAGTATAAATTTCTTTGTTCCGCTAAACACGAAGACATTTGGACGAATTGTTTGGTTGTGGTTGTTTTTCTTTTCTCTTGTTTGAGAATGCATGCGTCTATGGTTTATTTTGTAATGTGCTTGCGATCTGTGGTCGTTGTTCTGTTGTATTATGTTAAAGAATAAAAAAACAGGTTCATTGCGAAATACCAGGGGCCTCATTTATAAAATGTTGGGAAGAAACCGTCCTAAATTTGATTCTATGATCATTTCATGATCATTTTTATTAGATGTGAAATCTATAAATCGCAAACGATTGTGAAATTGCGAGATCAATAAAGCAAGAAGTTGCAATTTCTTTAACTCTTGTGGTATTGTTTAGTGTAGAGACTGACTGATTTTTTCTCTCTTCAAATCATGCCGAAATAATTTTTATTAGGATCTTAATATTTCCTTTGATATTTTGCATACTACTGAATACAACCAAACTTAAAGTTAAGCCTATATCTTTTTATTCAACAACATTTGTTTAAATAAA
Organism: Triplophysa siluroides; assembly: GCA_006030095.1. Lineage (NCBI taxonomy): Eukaryota > Metazoa > Chordata > Actinopteri > Cypriniformes > Nemacheilidae > Triplophysa > Triplophysa siluroides. The sequence continues at coordinate 1,287,494 of VCII01000015.1, forward strand.
CAAAAATAAGTTAAACAAATCAAATGAAACAAAAACTAAACTCCTCATGCATATTAATGTATATTTAAAATAAAGTTGTCCGTAATTAACAGGAAAAATTGTATAAGCAGCGATATATAAAATTAGGGGTCCCTACTGCAAAAAAAGCCTTTCAAGAAACGTTAACATAAATGTGTTTATTTGATATTAACTTATAATTTTGTGGAGTATTTGACAGTTATTTTGCAAAGTTTGCCTCTGCTCAATGCATTTTACGGTGGCTGCAAATAAGATTACAAACATGTTGCTAAATCCTTTAAGAATTAACAAAAGATATATTAGCCTTATAAAGAAATACAACTGTTTTTGAATTTGAAGTTCCTATTTGTTCTGGACAACCCTCCCCCGTACCCCCCAAATGAAACATCAAACAGGTCTAAAGCAGCTTACATACCTTTAAATGACTCCCAAAATATAGCTATAGCACAAAAAAAACTCCAAAAACACTCAAACAAGGCAGCTAATTCTGTCCAACACCATCTGTCCATAAGAGAGATGCACTGAGAAGTCATGGCTCACTCTCTATGCCGACCTCATCAAAAAGAGTGAGCAAGTTTTTTGGCTCAAAGTTGCTTTTATTGGACAGTTCAGGGTTGATCCAGCTTCTGTTTTGGCTGTGTGGCGAGTCTGATAGATGGTGATGTATGCTGTGATGAATAGGGCTCAGACTGCTCCTCGAGTGGATACTGGAGGGAGTGTGTGTTTGCTGGCAGTGTGTTGGTGTGTGTGTAGTGCTTGTGTCAGTTTTTGGCAGTGGTGTAGAGGTGCTGCCCGCGGACAACCTCGCCTGGACTCTGTACAAGTAGAAAAAAAACTGCTAATAACAGAGATCACAATCATACAGAGCATGTTGAATTGAAAATCCAAACATGGGTGGTGTTTGGGGCAACGTTAGAGAGCTGTACAGTAATATTAACTTATTTAATATTGAAGCCATTTATCTTTACACGTTGAACAAAAATGGGGAGAGCTGACAATAAATATAAAAAAAATATCATGAATATCAGGTCATGAATTATATATAAACCTTCGATGACTGATTTTTTTGTGCTTTGAAGCCTCAGTCTCCATTATCACTGCATGGAAAAGTATGACCGGAGCAGTCGTAAAGAGATAATCATTTAATCACCCTCCTGTCATTCAAAACCTGTTCATTATTGCATATGACTACCCTAGTGAAAAATAAATATATTAAAATGATTTTAAATCCATTTATTTCATGCTAAGTATACTGCAAATCCATTTACATTGGTTACTTCATTGGTATACTTAAGCCTGCTAGATTGGAACAACTAATTTTGTACTTAATATACTTTAATAGTGCTGAAGTCCAACTAAAGATACATTTAAGTGTATTTGATTGTGCTAAAATGGAACTATTGCAAGTATGCTTCAGGTACACTTTAAACATCTTGCATTGAAAGATTGATTTTATTAAAAAAATCATAAAATCTTCAGATATCTAAACACAGGCTAAATATGAAGAAATGTGCATTGTTTATAAATAGTTCTCCAAGTAACGTTTAATTATAATTGTATGTCAGTAAGTCATGTCAGTAAACATTTTAATGCATTAAAACTACACTTAGAATGAAATAAATGCATTTTAAATTAATTGTTTTTTTACTAGGGTATTCCTTCATCAACAACTGTAATAAATCTTCCACAGCACATTTTGCACAGTGAGTTGTACCTGTGTGAGAAGATGGGAGAGTGGAAGGGTTCATCTGGAGAAAACACACAGTCGTGAATGAGAGGGCTGTCTGAATCCGAGTAAACGTTGCTCAGATCGGTTTCTCTCTCCCAACTGTTTTTGGGAGGAGTACTGGGTGGTGAGGATGCAAATGGAAGACTGAAGGTAAATGGATGACCGAGGGATGAAATAAAACGCCAACTAGCTGTAAGAAGGGACTGCAGAGGAAAAAAAGAACAAGCAGTTATGTTAATGCTCACAGTCACATATTTGTAAGTCTCATGGATAGTGAAAAATTAAAGTTGAAATATTTATTGATCACTTTGGCTGTTGCGGCGGGAAAAATACTCGCAAAATGTGACCATTTGGTCGCAGTCTAGACCCCAGCTTACATTTTACAAACTGAGGGCCAAACTAAATTCTCTTGCTGTAATCGCCAGGTTCTATCTGTAATGCTTTAAAAATGACCTGCAATATTCCATGAAAGCACATATACGAGTGCTTTTCTTAAAATGTTTGGATTGAATAAAACTAAAAACTCAATACACACAGAACTGACGCCACACTTACTTGACATCTATGGAATAGGAATAGGACGCTTTCGATGATGTAGAGGGACAGCTGCCGTCGCCATTTGTATTTGCACACAGAGGACAGAGATAGCAGCTGCGATGCTGTAGCTCTGTCACAGGGCTCTGGTGTCAACATGAGGCATAGTACATACTGCAGCTCTGCTGACAGCGCTGAAAAATACATACACACTTTTTAATCAAAAATATTTTCTACAGCAAGTACATAAATATCAAGTGCGTTCCTGTTGTGCATGCGTACTAGTACTGTAAATGTCTGTGCCATTAAACCACTATTTCTTTTTCAATATCAATCTATAAACATGTTAATTACATGGATGGGTATGAACATCTGAGTACTCAAAAAGTAACACGTGTGACTTAAATTTAATTCTGATTGACACATTTTTTGGACAATTCAACATAGGAGTTCTTCCTGTCAAACTATCACGTAAATGTGCCACGAACCACCACAGATGGTGCAAGCACATCAGAGCGAAAAACACTTGGGTTAAATAATTTACAGTATCCACATATTTCTACTATACCTTGAAAAGGACAAACATTTTTAAAATGATCTTGTAATGTCCTTTTGCATTTCCAAATAAAAACAACATGCCTGCCAACTCAGGCACTTCAGTGGGCCTTTATGGATTTAGGCAGCCTCTGTTTTCATTTGTACATTATATTGTACAAATTATACTGATGCTACTAAAGATATTCAGCAAAGTGTAGTACAGTAAGTGTTTGTCTTCAATATTTATTTATGCGAGTAATATTAATTACGCAATGGAAAATGAAAAAGCAGATGCTTGACAGTAATGTACCATTAGTGAATTCAGCGGGCAAGTGGCCCTGTCTGAGCTGTTGCCAGTCATCTCCACCTTTAGGAACCTCAATGTTACAGGCCAATTCCAGAATAGACACTCCTAAACTAACAGAAAAAACAAGACATGTTTATTCCTCTAACACAACTTGTTTAGAGCCATAACGAGATCTATAAATACAGAACAATATAAATATTAGCATTACCAAGACATAACAGAACTCTCAGATTAGGGTGTGTTTTACAGCAGAAGGACATGGACCATACAGTAAGAAACAAACATTTTCAGGGTTTTTCCTGCATAGAATTTCTTTCCGCCTCCACTGTTGCGGCACTATGTCACAATGGGGCGCTGTTTTTCAATAAAAGTGTTAAGGTAGGCCTACATATGCATGTGTGTACAAGACCAGGATGCCACGACCTGTGTCATTTAGAGCCAGAAAAAAACAGATTTTGTGTTCTATTAGCTTAGCTCATTTCATAAATATCCAAAGGACTGCCTGATTGTATCACTGCTGGTAAGATGATATCCAAACATTAAAGCCAAAGAAAGAGGAAAACAAGCAGGAAAAAGAAATGAGAAAAAAATTAAGAGAAATATATAATTTTGAGATAGAACAACTAATACTCTGCATTATCATCCCTATCAAACAATAGAGAGACTCTTGGGATTCTATTTGGGCCATTCTAAAAAAAAAACACATTTGAAAAGCATGTAAGTATTCAAGTCTTCATTGTTTACTAAGATCTATTGAAACCCACAATAATATTTAAATGATCAGTAAGCTTAATATATATAAAATCATAATTCAGGGCTCCAGACGGCTAATCGTTGACGAGTTTACAGACCAAACGTGAGCGCATTACTACGATTCGCTGTTTGCTGTGACGGAGCTTATGATTTGATATTTGAGACGTATAAAACAAAAGTAACCGCGGGGAGGCGTTCAGAATACAGCATTTATCTGTTGATTACTTGAGACAGCGTTGAATCATTTCCAATCCGTTCACAACAAGAATGAAGGACAGGCGAATGCTCTTGTTAAGTTTATGTGAAGTTATCTTTACATTGTGTTGTGAACATGAAAAAAGTGTCCTTAATACACAATAAAATCATCATAAGAACGTATAAAGACGAGCCATTCGTTTTGCTTTAACACTATAAACAATAAAATATATACATTTTCATACAAAATGACATGCACGTTTTCTGTTGGTTCAAATGAATTCAGTTCTAATGTGGTGTCTTTACTTATACACCTAAAGCTTCTCTGTAGGCTCTGCCTCTTTATAAAGTGACATTAAAATATGTGTTCTGAATTTGTCACACAACAGAAAAGTGTTATTTAACACCCAGCCAAATTTGAATGGAGAAAAAAACATCCAAGTTAAGTTTTCAAAAGCTTGGAAAAATAAGCAGGACTCTCTCCTCTCAAAAGCTGGGGGCGTGTCCGCTGTTGGTGCTAAAGCCACGCCCATTCGCGTCCCTCAACCAAAGTCCCGGACCAGTAATATATGTGAATTATGCAAATACGTTTTATGGGAGGATTTCAATTTAAACACGTGCAAGTCAATGAGCAGTGATCAACCTTCCGTTCTCGTTTTCTCCTCCATCCATTCGCGTCTGCGTTACCATTTGCTTGTTATTTGCCGCGAGATTTGTTTAGTTGGGCAGAGTGAGAGCGTGAGAGAGCCTGAAAGCGTGTGCGTGAGTGCTTACAACCCCGAGCTCGTGATTGAGCAGACACCTGATGCCAGGTGATAGAGGCGGAGCCATGCATGCTCGGACGCTCCATCGTGTCATCAATTCCCCCGTTTTAGCCCCGCCCAAAAAATATTGAACGGTGAAAAACTGGTAGACGGTTTAACTCCACTATTCAGTACTACATACTTCTGAGTCTTTGTAATGTGTTTCAGCAATACATTTCTAACAACTATAATGTGTTTAGAAACAATTCTCTTTACCCAAACTTTTTAAATGATGAGCAGAACCAAACCACTGTCACCTGCAGTTAAATGCATAGACAGGAAGTATAGTGTATTTTAACACATTTACACGTAATTATAATCACTAATAGGAGTTTGTGTGTCAACCTTTTAAAATGAGGTGAAGGTGGTGCCATCCTTATCTTGTAAACACACACGCACGTGTAGGCCTACCGTACCTTTAAGTGGCTAAACCAAACACTTTACACAAAAAAGGGATCCACAGCTGGAAGCCCACTGTGGCATGAGTTAAACACTAAACAGAGCAATAAGAAATAAACAGCAAGGCAACCAAGAAGATACTAACCTAAATATGTCTGCAGCAGTCCCATACCTCCCTCTAAGCAGCTCAGGGGCCATGTATCTGGGGTCCCCTTCCTGTAATCATCCTGGTCTCTTTCTTGTTTTTGAGCATCACTAGACAGCTTTATCAACAAGCCAAAGTCTCCAAGTTTGAGGCGTCCAGACTTTGTAATGAAAACATTTGCTGGTTTGATGTCCAGGTGGGCAAACCCTTGAGCATGAAGATGCTCGAGTGCTGAGAGAATGTCACACAGGTATGTCCAGGCCCATGCCTCACCTGACACAAATAAAACACACAAACACTTAAATGCTGCTAAGAAAACTCTTTCTTCGGTAAATATGAAAAACAATACAAGCCTGTAACTGGCAACAGGATTTTTTGTAGTGTGCAATATACCAGTATGGGATGGCATTTCTTCGGTTTGAACCAGCAGATTGTTGCAACAGAGCTCAGTCTGTATGTAGAGACGACCACCCTCCTCCCAGGCTGCGATGAATTCCAGCACATGAGGGTGTGGATACAGTCCCTCATGACGACCAGCCTCCTTTATGCTCCTCGCTCGCTCCCCCTCACTCCGGAAACGCTGTGCTGAGCGCTTGACGGCATACTGACAGCCATCCAAAAGACTCACAACCTTATAAAACACGAAGACAACAGTATTATTTACTATTATTTACAAACACTTCTGGAGAGAAAAAGTCTCATTTAATATTCTATTTAAACCTTGATGTGTTGTGCGTTTTACATAATGGATTGCAGTTTGACAATAATGCACTCGACACAAATAGTACAAATGGAAGGCTTATTATCCTAGTATTACGGCCATCGGGTGTTTCTCACCTTAAATACTTCACCAAACGAGCCTTGTCCAATCAAGCCCAGATTGACGAAGCACTGTTCGAAAAACGACTGTGGTTGAGATGGATCATAAACTGAGCGAGGAGGTGATGAGTCTATAAGGGAGCGTGACAAGGGCGTCCACGGGACAGGCCGGTGGGGGAATACTCGACTGAGTGGGAGGCAACCTTTGGACGGGGGTCGTGGTGGTAAAGAATGAGAAAGCGGATGAGGGGACAGGGAGGAAGATGATATTGATGAAGATAAGGGAAGTCTGCGTTTCCTCAGGGAGAACGACTGCTCGGCATGAGAGAAATGAGTAGGCTGTGGAATGGGAGTGCTGATCACTGTTGTGTGATGGGAAACCGACATGAGAAATACAGACAATTGGCTTCACTCATGTAAATGCAGACTCAAAAGAAATCAGATGCTCCTCAATATCCAATAACCTGTAATTGAACACAAGATGCCTCGATAAACATTTCATTTCAAACATACAAATATGACATAGCTGGTAGACCCAATTATTTGAAAGAATATTATGGTATTACACGGGTAGTGTTCAAAACTACCTGGCTCTGCACCGTCTTACTTTCGCACCCTCTGACAGCCCACCCAGAACCTTGCGCTCATGAACCCCTCACAAGAGGGCACTACATCTCTTTCTCGCTCATTCTCCTGCACTACTTCCTTGCTGGTGGGCCGATCTTTCAAATGTAACGTTAGTCCGGTCAACCACATCTCTCTCAACATTCAAAAACAACTTAAACAATATTTTTCGTGAATGCTTGACCGGTAAATGATGACTTATCTGACGTACAAACAAAACTCTCTCAATCCGGCTTTGTAAAAACTAGTATCTCGGTATGTTAAGCACTTATTGCCTCCTATTGACACATCGCCATATTGTTTCCTTTATATCTTTATACGTCGCTTTGGATAAACGCCTATAGTTAATTGAAAATGTCCAAAACAGCACCATCGCCAAACGTCTTCGTAAACGCGTAATACCATAGTACCTTTGGTTAGTGTTGTGCTGTAGAAAACAGCCCACAACGTTTAAATGAATAACGTGACCAACCATTTATCGGTCATCTGGTGCATTACTTACTTATAATCCTTCGCTTCTGGCTGTTGTTAAATATCGTCGTGTAATTCATCACTTACGTGTAGCATGTTTACTTCTCAAAATCATGATGATGTCTCGCGCCACGGTCAGATTACGCGCCAGAAGCAGATCATGACGTATGCGCATGGACCGGTGCATTGTGGTCTAGGGGCGTGCTGTGTGGCGGTGAAGGGTGACTGCAACCCCAGAAATGGTGAGTAAAACTTTTTAACTAGGTGAAATGCGCGACTTTTGTTATTTAATGTTCCTAGTTCGGTTACTTTGTTATGCTGTAGTAAGTCACTGGTCTGAGAACAGCTGGTAGAGGCGTTGCCTGTCCACTAGTTTCATTTGTTTATTGCATTCAGCGTTGGGTCCATCGCTGCCTTCCAATTCACCTACTTATACTATGCACTAGTAAAAGTATATACTGTTTTTGTAATGGAATAGTATATACATTTTAGTGTGTAGTAAAACAATATGCACGCACTGGGGCTACAAACAGGAAGCGGAAGTGGCCGTTGTTGCATAGATAACATTGTGGCCATTAAAGGGATAGTTCACCCAAAAATAAAAATGATGTCATCATTTACTCACCCTCATGTTGTTTCAAACCTATATGAATGTATTTGTTCTGTTAAAGACAAAGAACGATATTTGTAAAAATGTTAGCAATTTTCAGTTCTTTGACATTATCCAATACCATAGTAGGAAACCATTGTATGTTTCGTTGTACTGTTGAACACAAAGTGAGATATTTTGAAGAATTAAGGAACACAAACAGTTCTGGGGAACCTTTGACCACCATTTAGTTGGTCCTACTATGGCAGTCAAAGATGTTACAGAATTGAAAATAGCTGACATTCTTCCAAATATCTTTTTCTGTGTTCACCAGAACAAAGGAATTTATACAGGTATGAAATGACATGAGGTTGAGCAAATAATGACAGAATCATTATTGGGTGAACTATCCCTTTACCTGTCACACACATCAAAATACAGCTCTTCTTTCCATTATGATATTTATACATTCATTATTTCGTATGTAATGTTTACTGAATGCTTACATTTAGTTAATTGCTTCTATTGTTTACCTCATTTGTATTCACTTTGAATAAAAAAGTCTGCTAAATGACTAAATGTAAATGTAATCTAGTGACGCATCAGTTATATCATTTATTAATGCAGTGGACCGTCCGTCACTAAACTCTGCCTACTCGCGGTGAGTTGTGGGTAATATATGCCGTTTGAGTGTGCATCGTTCTGCACATAGACGTTCTAGACCTTCCGGGAATCTTTGGAATACTCTTTTGATAATACTACGATTTGGGACATACTTATTCTACTTTCAAATACTATTTAGGACAGATAGTATGCGGTTTGGGACACAGCAAATATTTATTTTTGAAGTAGTTCCATAAATTATTTCCGGGTTGAAGTGGGAATTGTCGAACTTCTGGGTTGAAGAGGGAATAGAGGGTATGCATTGACGTCACTTTCCCACGTGAACACGAAAACACGCAATTATTTGCTGTAATTACAAGCAGCTGGAGTCGACGGTGATCCTTACGTCTTCCCTACGACTTAAAAAGGAATCAGGTGTTCCTGGACACTGAAATGTTTTTTTGCGTGTTCATGTGGTAAAGTGACGACACGTCAATACCCTCTATTGTCGAATTTGTTTGACAATTCTCACTTCAACCCGGAAATAATTTTTGGAAAGGTGCTCTATTAATGTTAGCAGATACTTGTAATGTTTCACCCTAGAATTCAAATTTGCTTATTTACTCACCCCCACGCCATCAATGATGTAGGTAAAAAAAATCTTGAGAAGAGCAATAAAAAACATATTTAGTTAAATCAGCAGTTCTCTGTGCTTTTATATAATGGATGTAAATGAAGTCCATGGGGTCAAGAGTTCTAAAAGCACATATCGTCATAATTATAAGGTTCTATCTGACATTTTGGTCAAAATTGACTCAATCAAATATTCTGTGACTATTTATTTACAATATGGCAGGTTTTTTTAATGTGTACATTTTGGAACTTTCTTAGGGATGCTGTGATATGTAAATTTTGGCCGATAACGACAACCGATAATCACCGATAACCAATATATTGGCCGATATACAGTATCTAAATATTAATATAAAATTCCCCAAGACTGAAACAAAAGGCAAAAAGTGGACAACTGCTTTTATTCGAAAATCTTCACTGCAGAAAACAAGGCAACCATTAGTTCTCTTTTTGCCCCTGAATATCATGTTCCAAGCCTACTTTACACTAGTTAATGATTCATTAACCTCCAAACTTTTTCTTGTATATTTAATAAACAACTTATAGATGTTGTTCAAGAAATTTTTATCTAGCCACATGTCTGAGGTGCGATTCACATGTTGCGTCTTTTGCGAGCGCATAATCGTTATTTGAAATGTAGGAAGCGACGCAGTTGCGACGCGCATGCGCTCTTTTTTTCAGGCGCGTCGGCGGCGCATCAAGATGAAAAATTCTCAACTTTTCAGAAATCCGCAAGCGCACCGCCGCAGATCATGTGACAAGAACCGACCAATCAGCAATGTTTTGATCATAGCAGTAAGTGATCACGACAGAAAGACAGTACTGTTCTGTATTTTAACTGTGAGCAGCATGCAGACGAAGTAGTTTAACCAGAGGAAATTATTTTAGATTTATCGGCTATAATATATCGGCCTAAATTGTATTATTTATTTATTTAATGAACATGAAATTACGTTTCGTAACAATTTTTCTTAGTCCCTTATTGGACAATTCTCCCAGAAAAGCACACCCACGCGGCGCGAGAGAGATGAAAGCGCAAGCATCAACCATGCATGGAGAGTGGGAGAAAGTCAAAGTCAGTCTGCTTTATTGTCAATTCTGCCACATTTACAGTACATTCATATAGAGGATTGAAATTGCGTTACTCTCAGACCCATGGTACATACAAATAACACAGAATAAAAAAAATATAAATAAAAAAATACAGTGGAAGGGCTTTGCGGGTGAGACAGGTATCATAAATGTCCTGGAGAGGGGGGAGAGAGACACCAATGATCTTCTGCTCTCACTATGCATTGGAGGGTTTTGCGGCAGGACACGTTACAAGGGCCATACATACCACACAGTGATGCAGCCAGTCAGAAGGCTCTCGATGGTGCCTCAGTTTTTTTTGTTCAGATGAGTGAGTGCAGCATGGCGATGGCATCATCGATCAAGCGCTTGGATCTATATGCAAATTAGATGGGGTCCAGGGTGGGGGGATGACAGACTTTATGTTGTGCATGAGTAGCCGTTCAAAGCACTTCATGAGAATAGAAGTGCAACTGAAGGGTTGGGTTAGGGTTATCATTGAAGCAGGATGGAGATTACTTTTTTGGAACTGGAATGATGGTGGTAGCTTTGAAGCATGTGGGGACAACAGCCTGACTCAGCGAGATAAAAGAGCATGCCCATCAATGCAAGTAGTGATCGCTGCAGCCCGGAGAACTGCAGGTGAGAGGATTTTCACACGGTGATTAAGGATGGCAGGAAGTAGAGACAGTAATTAAAGCACAATTAAAATGACATTTTCATCATAGTTTAAAGTTTTGTTTTATCACAAATTAATATACAATAAAACGAAAACTAAACTAAAGGTTTTAATGTTTTAATGTGTTTTAATACTAGTAACGCATGGAGCTGCGACTAAACAGACCAACTGAGGTAAACTTCTAACCCATTTAAAGATGAAAGGCCATTTAAAGAGAAAACATAACTTCCTTGAACTATCTGAAGGCTCCAATGAATCACGTGATGCTCCAGCGTTTTGTACTTCCGTCTGCAGAACTCTCTCTCTCAATGGCTCTGGTACAGCCCGGTTGCGGTTGCATATGCAAGCGCAGCGAAGGCCAGACAGTGTGTGAAAGTCCGGAGCACGCAACTCTCATGCTGGAACTATTGTCAGTTCGCCTCGCCACCTACGGATCCTCGGAGTGGATTCGCGTCGGACCAGTTATCATAAATAGCATAAATACAAGTACACTAGTGGATAAAGAGGAAAACCAATGTCGGTTTTGCCTTCAAACCTAGTTTGGACTTTGGATGATGAAACCAACGGATGGACCTGAAAGACGCTTTACATAGGTGTGTCTTTATGTTGTCTAATGCATTTCCTGCTGGGACATGGCTGTTGCAGCACCACTGCCGCAATAACTGAAGATACGCCTTCAGCTTTGCATGTACATATAGGCGGCTTCATGAAAAAATTACCACATACTGACAAAGAGATGTGGGGGAGTGATTGATCGAGGTGTTTTAGGCAGATCTGAATCAGACTTCTCTTTTTGTTAGAGTAAATCATCATCTGGAAAGCTTTGAGTTTCGATATCTTATACATGCACGGTTGTGTACTCTAAATCAAAAGCAAAACATGAATTTTCATATGACTCTTTTCAATAATGTTGATATTGTCCATTTAAAATACATTTAGGGTCTTTTTCATGTATAAAAGAGATTTGTTGCCCTTATCATTTTTTCTATATCATTCCGCATCAACTCAACAAGAGATGCCCAGCTAATTTTTTTTTCTATTTTTACCGAAGCAAGACCAACATCAATAGTGATAAAAGCCAAAATATGAAATGCCACCAATGAATAGTAATTAAGTAATCCACTAATTTGTTGAGGGAGCTAAAAATAAGAAGGCATATTAGCCATATTAGAGGGGGTAAAAAATCACGAGAATATGCCAGCATCATAATTTTATTTTTACACAGAGATTGGTATATCTGTTCTCTGTTAAATTCTGTTGTCTTTAGCAATCTTTGATGCATTTTATGCCAATGCTCACAGCTCAAAAATAAAGAAAGGGGATGATGTTACCATGGATTTTGACAGACGATGGCAATGAAATGCTGCACTTTAAGCTACCTTGAGTAGTATTTTTTCAATCCATTACCAAGAATCTTTAAGGATAATATCATACATATCAATACCTGTACACCCAAATACACTTTTTTAGGGATGCACCAAATAAAAATTCTTGGCCGAAGCTGAATAAAAATTAAACGCTTGGCATTTATTCTATTTATTTAGCCAATTATTTCACTATTGTATAAACTGAATCATCAAAATGTGTTTTTTTTTCAATATAATACAATTGCTCTTAAAATATAAAATTGAGCAAACCAAGTAAATAAAAATAATATATATAATATATATATATCCCTTATTCAATGGACCTACTGACTGCAGAAAGAATTGAATGTACTCCATCAACATGTACATTACTTGTAATGTACGCCTACAACACAGTAGTTCATCAAAAACAAGTGTTATTCAACATATGCCAACATCCATGCATGCAAGCAATGCACGCTGAGGCTGACTGAAAACCTTTTCAGTTCATGTCTCTCTAAACTCCGCCCACAAAAGCTGACTGTTCTCTCAGAAGGTATACTAGGAATGCACTGACATAGCTTGACATTCCATGTTGTTTAGGACAGCGAACTCTGTGCACGCCTCCACTGTTCGATGTCAAAGGATGTCGGGAGTGGCGGGGCTTCCGACCACCTGCTCTCGTCTGAAGTAAAGACGCTTTCGTCCAGAAATTGTCTTGCGCGCCGCAGGTCACATGTTGTGTGTCTTTCCCTGACACTTTTATATTTCCATAAAAATATTTCCACACACTGCCGACATGTTTGCTGCATTAATAAAGCGTTTGCGTCTCTCTCTCTGAGCTGTATGAATTGTCTATGTAAGTGTATGTGGCCACGTTTCACTTTTTAATTTTGGTTGCCGAAGATTCGGTGCATTTCTGTTCACTTTTGAAAGACTCAACCAAATCAGATCCCAGATTGTAAAGATAATTCATTTAATGCTGCATCAGTGATGAATTGGTTATTTTCAACCTCGATTCAACATTAAATCAATGCTATCTGGGATATTAATAGAGAATGGAAATAAGGCCAGAAACTCATGTGCTGCTTTTTTAATTAATCCCCCTTTTAAAACTAATAATCAAACTTCACACCATTTTACAGGATGTGTTCTTAATGATCCGGCATCGCAAGACCACAATCTTGACAGATGCCAAAGAATCCACAACTGTCTATGAGCTGAAGCGCATTGTCGAGGGCATCCTGAAGAGATCACCTGAAGAACAAAAACTCTACAAGGTGTAAGCTTAGCAATGTTTTTTCAGTGTTGATATTTCAGCTTTGTCCTGTGTATTTTACCCCATTCAAATGTTTGTTTTGTTTAGATTTAATAGTCTAGGTACTACATTATAAATGTTTGAGGAGACCGTTGTGTGAAATTTGGCATGATTTGTATGTTATTTGTGTTTTAGGATGAGCAGCCGTTAGAAGACAGTAAGATGCTAGGAGACTGTGGCTTCACGAATCAGACAGCTAGACCAGAAGCCCCTGCAACTGTAGGACTGGCCTTTCGTGTCAGCGGTATGTGTCTTACAGAAACATCGAAGATGCTCATAATGAGGCCCACATGAAAGCAATATGCAGTGGGTTACAGTGCATTTTATAACAGCTAAGGGGGTTTTAATCATTCTGCTTTGTGTCGTGCGTTACAACACCCCTTAGCTCAGCTTGGGGGGGGTAGGTGGGACATTTAGGTACTGCGGAGGGGGTGCAGGTGATCTGCAGATCAAGAGAAAGTATAATACACCGGCAAACATAGAAAAGCAATCACAAGCCTGGAACACGATAGCCAATGGATGGAACAGCGTTTCTGCTATATTCATTTTGCTGTGGCATGCTGCCAATCCTCCCTGCCACGGCTGCAGCTTCTCTGACTGACACGTGTTTCCCATTCATTCCTAATTTGTCCTGCCAGTGTTGCTAAGTTAGCAACTGTTTTGCGTGAGGTCTTGCTCTTCCGGCAGAGGGATCACTTCTCTAGGGGTCTACTCTGTGCAATGAGCGGCAGGGAGAAACAGCACAATCAGTTCACCGTACCGCAGCCGGCTCGTGAATAAAGGGAGTACAAAACAGCGTTTCCAAAACCTGCCACTGTTACTGACTGTTTAAATGTAGACACGCCTGTTAAGAAGCATACTACTTCCACCTGGAATGCAGACACGGACGAACGGTCCATGAACACACCGGACCTTTAAATATATAAATTAAATATGAAAGCAAATGTAGTCCAAATATTCGGAACATATTGAGGGACAAAACACCAGATCTGGAAACATCACGTACAACACATCAGTGAAGTCGTGCAGAGGACCCACAGCTTTCCTCACACACTCCATGATTTCGATGTCTTTCCATGAATAAACTGCCTACTTTTTTCAATGACCCCAGCTTTCTCCTGCTCAAAAATCCTCTGATATATTTTGTCTTAAACCCCACATGATGTGGGTCTCTGTAACAAGATCAGCCTGTGTAGATGCAAGATGCTTTCTCTTTTTCCAAGTGAAGGAAAATGCAGTTACACAGGGGTCGACATTGCAAGAATTTTACTCGCATTTGTGACTAAAAATAAGTGCTTGCGAATTGAAAAATGTATTTAGAAGCACACGTGCAGAAAAGATGATGCTGCGTTTAACCTTTTTTTTTTTTGAGTGCCATTCAAATATGGTGTCGAGACTGAGTTCAAGTCCGAGTTTCGAGACTTCAACCCTACCAAAAGTTTCCCATCTACTTAATCAACACGGTTGAACCTTTTTACTGAAATGTGTCCCTGTTGTAATAACACACAATCACTTTGGATCCTTCACTACAAATTAATGTTGTCTAAGATCATATATTTTGTGGATTTATTTTGTTTTTTTAAGACTGATATAGTTACTATCTGTCATTGTATGGGAAGGTGCTTCTTTGCTAAAATAATACATTTTCCCTTCTCAGACGAATCATTTGAGCCCCTGCAGGTGGAGCCATTCTCTTGCCCTCCTGAACTTCCTGATGTTATGAAGCCACAGGACTTGAGCACCACCGTGATGAGTAGAGTTGGGGGGACTGACACCAACACACATGACTAAGCATACACAAATTTGAGGGATTTAAGAAAAGATTATACCAGTCCTTGACTGCTGTTGAAATAAGTCCATTACAAAAGGTAACATTATTATTGTTTATATATGTTGTCTCTATTATCTTGACATACATTTCTGTCTCAAGTGACTGACCTTGTTTTGTATACCAAACGTTTTTTATTTGGGCTAAATAATATTTGAGGGACAATTTTCATTTAGGGACTGGTTTTTATCATTTAAATAAAGAATTGAGATTTAACCACGCAATGAAGCAAGTGTAATGCATATGCTAATGCATATAAAAATACAGATGTGCATTTATCAGTATCAGGGTGTAAACCTACCTTAGCTTAACATCTTTTGATGAAGAAAGCTTTTTTTTCATTTAACTTGTCTGAATACCCTGATCTTTTGTGCATCATGTGTTACATTTTTATGAAGATTTTGGTAACCCCTTATTTAAACAGTCCAACAGATTATTAAATTACAGTTTTGCATCAACTGTGTCTGTTCCCATTTGTCCTCTGGATTTGATTATGGATTTGTTTTTGCACCCTAGTATTTATCAAAAAAAAAATTCTCAAACCAGTAACTATAAGCATAGTTATAGGTTTTTATGGGATTGGACAGTCAAATATTGAATAAAATACGTTTTGCTTTTCCCCTCTCATTTCGTATCGTTACAAAATCCGTGTTTTGTAAAAGTATTACATTAATGAAGTTGCATACGCTGCATTCTACTCGTTTTTCCTGCCTTGTAGTGGCGATGCAGTGGTTCAGTGGTTCACATCGTGTCCAGAAAACAGCGTGTTGTCACGATACGATTTGCTTCGTTTAAATTGGAAACATTTATTCGTTCGGTGAAGGTATCCCGTTTTTTGACATCTCGAAGTGACTCGACTTTATAAACACTGGCGTACGCCACGAATTCACAATCCCAAATATGGGCTGGGAATGTCACCCGACCCGCCTCCGCAGGCCCGTCACATCCTCTGAAAAGAAAACGGTGCAGTTCAAGAAAACTCGGAGCCTGAAAACTTATTCCGGATGAGCGGGAATAATTTATTCCATCTCTCCAAAAGGAAAAGCATCACATTTGTATTTCGCAAATACAACCAGTTTTTCTTTTACCCGAAGTCTCTAAATTGATTGTTTACTGATGGACGATTTGGGTAGGTGATTTACGTTTTTAATGTTTTATAGATTTTCCTTTCGCTACTATCACTAAACCGATGCAACAGAAAGAAGAAATAGAGAAAGTGTGGTGACAAATGTTGGCGTGGTTTTTTTTATTTAATCTGTTTTTTCTTGTTCGGCCATTAACTCATTAAAAAAAAACTATGACACGTTAAATCGTTTCGATGAACTTAAGACAAAGTAAATATTAGACAGATCAACTTGGGCTTTACAATCAAACCATAAATATATTTACCATGTTGTACATGTGAATCTGTCTCCACATGTGTGTGTGCCACACATCTGGTAACGTTTGAGGGGTATAAAGAGAGGAGAATGGATGGATCGCCCTTTTCCTAAAACCGGCTGTTGTTTTTTGGTTTGTGTTAGTTGTTTATTTTATATATTTTAATCATACCTTTGAGCAAAAATGGCTCTTTCTCTCTTGTGTGTTTGGCGGTGTTTGCAGAGGTATTTGTTGCATCAACCCTCATGAATTTAGAGTGGGCTGGTCTGTGGCAGAATTACGCCAAGCCAAACAGACAGGCAACTCTAAATATGGTTTGAATTCCCAAAGAGACAACTTTCAGCTCCTTATATGAACACAGTGCTTTGTCTGCATATGTGTAACTATATTCTAAAGACGTTTATACCATGTGTGTTCGAATTATGTTTTGCTCTTTTATAACTGGATGATGGAATAACTAACTAGATGATATACCGATATACTTTATTCTTTTTTCTGCTATAGAAACTTTTTTGTTAGTTTGTTTATTAAACTGCATTGTCCTTGCACAGGGTACAAATACTATAAAAACAGTAAATACATTAATTGGCTAAAGCTGGTAAAACACGTAGCTCTCATTGCCAACTTATCTACAAATATGACTATTACAGACAAAATGTACATCCAATAATCTACTATTCGAATTTACCACATCTCTCAAAAGTTAATTGTTCGTACAAACTTAGCATATGATGAAACATAACACCAAATTTCATTTAATGGTCTTCCATTGATTGATTAAACACAATTGTCACCCTGCACCTCAAGATTCAGTTGCACAAAGTGAGATGAACAAACTCTGAGGTTCAGAGAAAGTTTTAAAGGGATAGTTACGGAAGCCACTTGGTGTCACCGCGATGCAACGGTAGAAAACACAAACACAAGCACATTCAGAAAGCATCTTCATTAGTTTGGCGACACATGCAATGCAAATACTCGCAACACAAACAAGTACAGAAACGCGATGGGACGCGCGTCATTTCGGTGAGATTACAATCCAAAGTGAGAAAACGTGTTCAGTTCGAAGGGCACCGTGAACGGCGTAACTGTTAGACAATAAGGAAACATTTACATCTAGAAGTGAAGAGGAAAAACCACCCAACTGCGCAGCATCACGAGTCAGAAAAACGGACGTTTACATATAGCCCTGTGAAAGATTATTGTACTATTTTAAACGTTCTTTAATACTGTTAATTCATAAATAACGTTTTGACTTTATGTAGCATTGTTATTGTATTACATTCGAGGTGATGAATTCCTTCACTGTTTTTATTGCTATTGATATTTTATTATGGAAGTAAAAAGACTTGCGTGTGAGTATTATTTTATTTAGCCATTATCGTACAAACGAATGTTAAAGTTGTAAGAGGCAGACATTCTTTTTTATTTTTTAGGTTTACCTCAGAAATGTATGGCGGCACATATGTGAAAAAACGCGCACGAGATGAAACCCACACGTCACATCTTCACATGGTTGACCTAATTAAAATATATTTTCATATTTCTAGAGAGTTACAGTAGAGCTTCACATATATTAATAGTCAAAGCCGCAGCAGTTGAATAAATACAAGCATTAAAACGTTATGATTATATTGATGCGTGTATATTATAGGGGTGTGCATGACTTTAATTGCTTCATCTTTAATGACTTTATAATACACATCCATTAATCATTTGGTGTGTTTTTTTATTTATTATCGAGATTATAAATGATAATAACAGATATTCTTGTCCGGCTATTATTACCGGACAAACGAAGAACAGCTAGTCTTCTCCGCTGTCGCCTTTACTGTAACAGGCTGAGGAACAGACCAGAGGAAAATAGGCTTTTATGCTTGTTTTCTTATCAAGAACATGTAAACAAAATACAAAAGATAACCATATACCACAGACTGTCAATCAACATTCTGTGTTGTCCGTTTTGTTTTATGCGTTTGCTCCACGTGGATTTAAACGCAGTTTTTATCCATTTTTTTCTATTCTAGCTGGCAGATTTAAAGAATATAACAAAATAAACTATGAAACGTAGTGTTAGCTGCCCGACATGCTTTCAAAAGTGTCAATGACGTGGAAGGAAGGAAAAGTTTAATATTATTTAATCAATTATTAAGTTGATTTAACATGAACAACAACAAAGAAGATAGGACCCCAATATAAGTTCTTTGTTGATAACTCCACCTAAGAATATGGCAACAGTGAAATGAAGCGCGTCGTCGTAGCCATGGTGCATCAGTTTATGAGTCCCCCGGAAAAACTTCCCTTGTTGTTTGTGCCACTTGCAGTTCGTTTCTTGTATTTGTTTGTGTTGCGAGGATTTGCAGCGCATTTTTGTATTTGTATGTGTTGCGAGCATATGCAGCGCGTTTCTGTATTTGTTTGTGTTGCGAGTATTTGCAAAGCATGTGTCGACAAACTAATGAAGATGCTTTCTGAATTTTCTGTTTTTTTTCTGTTTTCTGTTTTATGTGTTTTCTTCCGTTGCAGCAGAGTGACACCTAGCGGTCACCGTAGTAGTTCATTAAAAAATGATTGTCATTTACTCACCCTTTTGTCATTTAAAACCCGCATGACTTTCTTCTGTAGAACTCAAAAGAAGATACTGTACCAGGAACAAAGGTGGTACCCATTGACTTGAATTGGTTTTGTGTCTATAAATGACCAATTACCAACTTTCTGTAAAACATGTTCTTTTGGGTTCTTCAGAAGACAGAAAGTCATATAAGTTTGAAATGACAAGTGAGTAAATTATGACAATTTTTGGGGGGTGAACTATCACTTTAAGTTGACAAAACCTGTTAAACTGTGCGCATTGCCTCACTTCTGCCAGGCCACCGGGAATCGTCCTGGTTCTCTTACATCTAAAAAATATAGAGAGGGATAAGGGGTAACAGATAAATGAGCCCCGTTTCTAGAGAAGCCCAAACCTTTTAAAGTTCTTTGAATCTTAGGTATTTAGAATGAGAAATGATTATTTAGATTTAGAAAGTCCACCCCAATAACAAATATTTTACTTACAACTTTCCACTTTATTCACATCCTACTGTAAAGTGTGTCATTATGTCAAAAGAATAACACAAAAACACTATATTTAACTATACCTGGCAACACTGCAGACTATCCAGAGTTTGTTACGGCTCTTTGCAAACCATTGTTTATTACTTTTAGTTTTAAAGTGTCCATTCAGTTTTGCTGTCCTTCCATAATATTCTTTTCAGCAAGCTAGATACCAACCTCTTACACCCAAAGCTTATTTTTTTATTTGGGCCACACTATTGCACTTTAGACGCAAAACATATCTATATGGCAGCCACAGGGTGCAATAACAGGAAAAGTTCACAATACTGTAAGTAACAGACTGTATGTTGCACTTCATATGAACGTTTTTAATCTTTGCGTTGTAATTGATGAGGCAATACTGACACAATGTAGAGGAGTGGATGAGGCTGTTTAGTAAACTAAGCGTGTTCATAGTTTTGTGGATGCAGGTCTCAATTCGCCCTGACCCATAGGCACCTGCATACCCGGGCACATGTCCATAAGAAAGCCATTTTACTTCTTTCTGTACAATTCCTTCCTGTGGAAAAACAGACAAGATTTAAATCTGTAGTTAGTAATAACTACCTTTACCACATGTCATTTGCACACACATTTTAAAACCTAATATTTTTAAAGGTGTTGGACCATTGTTTGCTTTTGATACAGCGTCAAACCTTCCTGCAATAGTTTTATACGTTTGAATATTGTACACTTATAAAATAAGGGTGCTACTAAAGCTTCTTTACAGCCATGCCATAGAAGAACCATTTTTGGCTCCCCTAAAAAGAACTGTTTAGGGCAGCGGGCAGCTACAGACACACAACCGAGTGAAAAAAGATGGGGTGTGACGTGGTCTCTTTTAGGCTTATTGAAGACTAGACGTGCTGCTGTATTTGTAGGGCGCGCGCAAATAGGGGGCGATGCGTTCGCGACGCACACGTCTTTTTAGGCCGCGTCGGCGCCTCATTGAGATGGAAATAGTTCAACTTTTCGGAGTGCCTCGCGTGTCATTTGAAGAGAGAAAGAGGCGCGAAATGTGAATTGGGCCTTAGTTTATATAACGGTGCACTTGTAACCCATTGCTTCACTGGACGTATTGCCTTTATAAAACGGTATGTATGTAATCCGGTCAGCAGAACGCTGCTCAACCAATTAGAATCAAGGACCAGACCTGACCGCTTTATAATAACATTTTTATATCAAACAATATTTTGAAAAGCATTATGTGTTCGAAAATGTAAAAAATATTTTAAGGTAAACTGTCCCTTTAAAAATACACTTGTGCTATGTTCTTTATTACATCAATAACAAGAGATATAGAATAAACACACAAGCTATCAACAGGAAAACACACTTCCTCTCTGCATAGCTGTTAATGATACAGTCTGCTGTTTCCTCTCTGTGGTTTAGACTTTGTTGGAATTTTGATGTGACTTAAGCAAAATTTTGCATGAAGATTCTGAAAATTGCTTTGCAGAAGCTCCACCCTTTCTTGCTACACAAGTGTTCACTCTCGCTGGACAAATGCGTTTTTCTGTTTGCCTGATGTAAAAACATGGGAATGGTTGCCATTTTTGCTGTGCTCTCTAATACTGTCTGTCTGTCTCTCTGTCTGTGGTTTCTTAGCATGTCTGTCTATCCTCAGGTGTTCCTGATGCATTTAACTACCCTCTCAGTCCTCGTATTGTTATGTTTGGTATGTACTTTTCTGTGTCTATGTTTTCCTTCTTGTTAATGTTTTATAATTGACAGTCTATGAACCTCGTTTTGAGGGAGCAAACCGGAAGTAGGACGTTGCTACAGAAAAAGTAAAAACAGAAACGACAAAACTACAATCTAAAACTGGAGGAAAAGGCAGTAAACGTGACACAGCTGTTGCATTTAGAGGAACAACCACCGATTATGCTGAACAGGCAATATACATAATATATGAAATATAAATAATAAATAAGGCTAATTCACATAACAAACTCCAAGCACCAACATTCAAAAAGACCAAGAAACACTAACAAGGGTTTCACACTGCTGATCCAACCAATGGCAAGTCTCACAGTTTTAAGAAAGACATTGTAGCTTAAGTTAACTTTAAGTTAACTTTTATTTTGCTTATATTTTATTTGACTCTGCACCACTACAATGAGAATGAACTGACTGAAGATACTGTTAGAAAAATAGATGAAAATGATAAGCAAAATACAGACATTGATTTATATACGGGATGTCCCTAGAAGATATATTTCTCGATAACTTTGTTTGATTTTGTAGATGCTCTGCTTGCTGATCTCGAGAACTCAGCATTCCCTCTTGCTCGCTCTCCGGTACTGCTGACGTCTGACCCTCCACTGACCTCGGACCCCACATCCAGTGCTCAGGAATCAGTTGAAATCCGACCACCCCCTCCGGCATACACACCGCAACAAGTATGTTGTTAGACTTAACTGAAAAACAGACATACTGTACATCTTTGAAGTTTTCTATTCGAAATATACTCATGTATATGTGTTTTCTCTTTGAAAGACCGTTTCTGCTGCAATGAAATCAGGATCTCAGAACTCTGACCCAAACAAACTTTACAGGTACAATAGCAACTAACATTATGATTTTCATTTATTCATGACAATTTTTACAGCATGTTTCCTCAGTGCCACATGCCGTGTCAAATTGATAGAGTTTCAACTTTTGACACACAGCCTGGCTTCGGTGATACGAATTTCATAGGATACACACGGGGTTGAGGATCCAAATGCAGTATATTTATTAAGGGCAATCCAAACATGCAATCCAAACAGCTTGCAAGAGGTCAAACACAAGCAAGCTGTCCAAAACACTAGTGACATTTGAACCGATTCGAAGCTTGTGTTGTCAACGTAGGAATCACGTGACCAATGACAAACAAAGCTTCACTTTCTCCGGGTTAATGACAGGTATAGGCTACTTCTTTTTTCTACAGCGACACACTGATAGTGGATGCACTCGTCCTTGATGCTAGTAACCACAGACAGTCATCTGTTTCGAACTATTTATCTCCAACAGCCAAGTCAGTACTGTCTGTGCTATGTCTTATTATTTATTGTGTTTCACTATACTGAGTGGGCCGCCGTGCCATGATGAAACTGTGTTTGCTTACATGTAGCTATATGTTTAATTACTATCGCAGGCAACCATAAAATGCAGCATATTTCAACAAAGCTTGCTGTTAAACGCACTTCGGGTTCGGCTTAAAATGTACCTTCGGGTACGGGCCGGGTTTGGGCTTTCGTTTAAAGCTTGTGCAAACATCTAGTACATGTACAATACAATACAATACAATACAATATACTTTATTGTCCCCATGGGGAAATTTGTCTTGGGCTTAGTGAATGCTGCATTTCCAGGTCACACAATAACACATATATATATATATCTCGCCATAACAATCTAGACATGGGAACAAAACATGCGGACCGGCATCTTATTGCACAGCTCAACCGGCCAGGATTGTTGCACATATAACGTCTGCGTAAATCATAAATCTACAATAAATAACAATGGCCACCTATAGAATAGATAGTCTAAACAGTAATACTCTTAGGGAATCAGTGCTAACAGGGACGATCACTAACTTTTCTCCTTACCATTTAATATTCTAATAGAAACAGGCACAAAGGATTTTTTGAATCGGTTAAGTCGACATTTGGGCACTCTATACCTTCTTCCTGAAGGCAGAAGCACGTACTCAGGATGTAGGATGTGAGAGGGATCCGCCAGTATCCGGTGTGCCACTCTGTACACTGACTGTTCGTATAGTGTTTGGAGTGATGGATAGTCTTTCCTCTCCACAATTTTCATGGCAGTCTGGACGATATAAGAAAGTCTCTTATTTAATTGTACAGAGAGGTAACCATACCATAGCCAGGACAGTCTGCTAGAATCATAGGAATATTAACTCATACTGGAATTTAATGCCACACTTGAATGGGTAAATTAATTTATTATATTGACCATTCACACACGTGGTACTCTAATCTTATTTGTACACATAACATTACAATTCATCCGAATTTGATCTGCTGGTTGCTTCATTTGGCAGAGCTTCTTCCAAAAGCAACTGCAATATGTATCATTGACCAACAGATCGCGCTTTTTTTTACACTCTCTGAGCTTTGAATCTTTTCTCGGAACAGTCAGGGGAACATCTCAGTGCATCACTAGAAAAACACAAAACAAGAACAAGGGCTGAAACAAACAGGGAATCCGCAGGACTACGACTAAGCTCAGTGGTTAGAGCATGGCGCTAGCAACGCCAAGGTCATGGGTTCGATCGCAGGGGATTGCACATACTCGGTTACAATGTATAGTATAATGCAATGTAAGTCGCTTTTGGATAAAATGTAAACGCATGTAAAAACAAGGAGCAAAACCCAGAGAATGATTGGATGGACAGAGTAAACCAGACACAGTTGAGGGTGATTAACACATTATAGGCGAAGGGTTATGGGAAATGTTGTCCAGGTAGTCTGCAGTCCAAGATTGAGTGCCCTCTGGTGGAGCACGAGGGGCGCTCTACCTGACTGTTGTAACATTCAGTGAGTTGTCTCGTGCTTTAAAATACAAGAGAGTTCTGTGTGAATGGCTCATATGTACATGACTGAAGAAGGTTATTCAACTGAACTAGCATAGAATTACCATTCTACAGCTTTTATTAACCTTGTTGGCTCTTTCCTAATACACTAAAAAACAATAGTATATTTACATTAGTTGATGCACAACAAACATGAATGAAGTATTGTATTACTGCTTACTAATACTACGGACCTTTGTCAACCTTTTTCTATTCATCAGTACAGTATGTAAGCCCCACTCTCCCCGCACAGCAGGCTCTTCTCCAGCTTTCTCCTCCTCCTCAGTATTGGGTGGAGGTCTGAGTGAGCTGGATCATTTACTACAGGAGCTCAATGCTACACAATTCAACATAACAGGTGTGTGCTGTTAAGTAAACAAACTAATGTATTGTCCTGAAACCCCTAATCCTAGTTGTTAAAAAAAGTTGAATAACTTCTGTTCCTCGCTGACAAATATAGGCCTACATAACCAGCCGATAATTGTTTAGATGTGATTTGGTAATTAATTGTTCATAAGTATGGAAGCTATTGGTGTAGTATACACTATATAATGAATGTATGTGTATGATATACTGTATGTACATTGGGCCTCATTCATGAAACATTCCTAAATATATTAGTAAATTCTGAGTAATTTGCGAGTAAAACAGACCTTCCCGAAAACTTTCCTCCAGATTCACAAATACTTCATAAACGTCAGATTTCATAGTAAAATGTGTTTATGTTAATGAATTCCAATCATTCGCGAACAGGGCGCGCATGCACGCTCATTCACAATTTGCATAATCTCCGGCTATGAATTACTGCTGCGCAAATTGCGCCTGAGAACGCTTTGGAGGCACTGTGCGTTATTCTGGAGATGCGTTGGTTGCTGTGATTTAGAATATACACAAAAGTTAGCCTACTTCTTACTAGTTTCTTATTTTGAAGATTATTACTTAATATGAAAATGCAGTAAATATTAATGTTAACTTCTCCATTGTTGAGTATGATGGTTGGTCAATGTAGTCTTTGTCCCTCCTCTTCTCCACTCTGATTGGACGGCTGTGTAAAAAAAGACAGTGACGAGCTCTGCGTTTTACCAAAAGTTAAAAATGATAAAAGGCAGTGCAAAGGAACTCGTGAAATATCCATCAGTTTGTCTAAAAGAATACAGATCGTTACTTGCTTTTTTCGTACTATTTACACGTGGTATGGAGCAGGTGTACATTTCTTTCGGACCAACTAACATTTCGAAAATACAAACATTTTCGTGAATCCTAAAGTTGATGTTAGAATGACTTTACGAACAATTTACAAAAACGAATTCTGCTCGTGTTTTATGAATAAGACCCATTATGTGTACCTGTAAATATGCAAGCAAATATTTACATGTAATGTTTAATTCATATAAATGCTTTATATGTCAACAATTAGCCATGTTCACTTAAATTTCACGTTATATTTTCGTAAACTAAAACAAATATAATTTTGATTTGAGTTTAGATGAGATTTTGGCCCAGTTCCCCACCACTAAAAAAGATGACAAATCTCCAAAGTGTGATTCATCTTCTACTGGGTGAGTACACCAGAGTATTTTCCATGTATTTTTTTTTCTATTTGCCCATTTACCATTCTCTTACAGTAAATATCAGACATCTACAGACCATTTGTTGTTAATTATATTTGATGACAAACCCCTCATGACTATATACATGTTTTAAAAATGAAATACTTATATTTTAATTTGTAGAAAAGTCTACTTAATGGAAAAAGTCTAATTCATAAACATCATATAATCATCATATAGTTTTATAGAATATGTTATGTGTACATTTTGTCAATGATTCTAGACAGGCGAAACCCTCGGCTACATCTGCAACTCTAGAGCTGGACAAACTAATGGCATCTCTGTCAGACTTTAGAGTCCAAAGCACGGTATGTCTCACAGCATGTTATATTTACAATGTGCTGTTTATTTTGTGATAATATTGTATGGCTGTGTATGCTTACACACACGTTTCCAAGATTGTTAACTCAAACTTTACAGACATCTGAATTATAATATGACTACATTCTATCCTTTAGTTGCTAATGATTGTTTTTGAGTTCTGAAATCAATCAATCAAAACAACAAAAAAATTAAATGTCTTATTGCCTTTGATATCTAGGTTCATTTTGGTTCATTTTAATAAAAACAATTACACACTTCGGTCTAGATTTACTAACTGCTTGCGACAGCGCAAACGCCTCTTTTGGCGTAAAATAATTATGTTGGTATTTACTCTTCAGACAAACTTTGTGGGAGGAGAGTATTGAAATCAATCACGCAACACGAATGACTAAAGTATATCAATTTACTGGTATTTGCGCCATTATTTAACACCCAAAAAAGCATGTCTTAAACCACTTTGCATTGAAAATGGCTGCAATTGTTGGTGCTAGAAGATCAGAGATCGCATGGTAGAAGCGAGAGGATTTTTTCCCCATATATGAATTTATTTGAAATGCCAGAACATCACATTATCCAAACATGAATCTGGCCCTTTACCTTTAATAAAAACAATATATTATTATGTAATATTGATATTTTTTCTTCTTCGAGTTTGGGTGTAATTTTGACCCACATTTTCTATACCAGCCTACAGCCTCTACAAGTCCTGTGAGTCCTTTGACCCCTTCAATACAGCAGACTGGATCTTCGCTGGCTGCCACCACTGGAGGCTCCTTGGACAGCATGCTGGGTCTCCTTCAATCAGATCTGAGCAGACAGGGGGTGTCCACCTCCTCGAAAGGAAACTGTTCTGCCTGTCAAAAACCAGTTGTAGGACAGGTGAAATCCTTTTTCGTTGATAAGTGGGATGGGGCTATGAAAGCTTATTAGGGAAGGCATGATGATTGACAAACACATAAAATAAATCAAACAAGTAATTATAAAAACGATAAGCAAGCATATTCCTTGGGAAATCGAATGGTTCTTGTCCTTCCAATGGCAGTGTACGACACAGATAGCAACACATTTTCTGATCTGTGGATTTGATTCCTAGGGAGCATACTGATATAAACGTATATCTTGAATGCACTCTAAGGGCCTGCTCACACTATCCTAATCAAATCGTACCATGGCGCGCTTGACACCTAAAGCCTGGTTCAACTATAGCCTGTGCTACCAACTGTGCTTGGACGCGGATTGCTAAACGTGTCCTGGCCCGCTTGGAAGATGTGGACTTGAGCATGGTAAGGGAGCAGTGTGAGTGCAAACCTTTCCGGAGTCCGGAACTGAAAGCATGACGTTAATTATGCGACTGTTTAAATTCCTCCCTGATGTTCAGCAGTCACTTTAAAACACTATTATGTGCGGGCATATGTCACCGTGCCCAAAACTACTTCAAATATTATGTTTGTCGGACATAATCGGGAGAATCGCGCTTTGTAATGGTTCAGGGCAACCATGCCTAGTGTAATCCGCTATGAATGAAAGTAATGAAGACAAGGGAGCATGGAGCCAATGGGTCAACAGATTGAGCACTGGCATGTGCTCAGAAGCCTGAGGTAGAGCATTCAACCAAGGCAGGGCTGAAGACCGGGAAGCTCAAGGCAGAGCCGTCAACACAGAGCAGAAGACCTGAGGGGAGCCAGCCGGGGGATTGGAAGAGGTGGGCAGAGCCACCAAAGACATAGCTAAAGATAGCCAGCAAAGATGAAGGTAAGGAGATGGAGGGAGTTGGACCAGCGGCAATGAAGGACAAAGGAGACGAAACCAGCAGCAATCTTAGACTAGGAATAATCAGTAGCAATGTAGACTGAGTGTGAACCAGTGACAACAAAGGAGACAGAAAACTGGTGGAACTACAGTAGTAATGACGAGGGTGCTCCATCTGCGACTCTGGCAAGAAACCAAAGGTCTGAAGGGTGCAGAAGTTGAGAAAAAACCTTGGGAAAGTAGTCGTAGCTTGGTTTGTTCTTTGACTTGCAGGTTTCCCTGTCCTTAATGTGTAGAACGTTTGGCTTTGTGACATCATAAACATTTATTTTTATATCGTAGACTTAGTCAAGTAAGGCTGTTACATATGCTAAGTACTAACAACCACTCAAACTTACCATGGGGTATTATTATTTATTCATTGTCAATTGGTTTGTACACATTATTTATCTAGAGTATTATTATTTTAAATATGTAGTACAATTTAAAGCCATATGTGCGCCATAAGCTAAAGTCATCTTGATATTAGTAAACTCATGAATCTTTTTCTCATGTATATGGTTGTGTCTCTCTTTCTGTAGGTTGTGACAGCTCTAGGACGGGTTTGGCATCCAGAGCATTTTGTTTGCTCCGAGTGTGAATGTGAGCTTGGCAATCGTAATTTCTTTGAGAAAGACGGTCGACCATACTGTGAGACAGATTACTTTACCCTGTACTCGCCTCACTGCGCGCAATGCAACAAGCCCATACTCAACGTAAGCATATGTTTGTGTAATCTTATTTCTTGTCATTTTGGAATGGGACTATGTGTTTAGTAGATTATTAATAGACAATGGGATTTTTTTGTGAAACCTATTTGGGGAAAACTAATTTTTGTCCTTATTTTGGACATAATATTAAATAATGTTTATGTAGAGATTATGCAGATAGTGATATAACCAAACAGCATGGATGCAGGAACACATCTACAGTTGGAAATTAGTACATTATAAACTCTGGTCTCATTATTTGGTCCAATCACCTGTGCAATGTTCCTCTCCAGAAAATGGTGACTGCGCTGGATAAAACCTGGCATCCTGAATGCTTTAACTGTGTGAAATGCAGCCGATCGTTTGGAGATGAAGGTATGTGCAAATGGGCTTTCAGGGAAATATTCTTTTGATTTAAAAAATTGTGTTGCACATACTGTACAGTATGTCGTCTCAGTCTATAGCTCCAGAATATCAAAACGCAAGATTCGTTTAAAAACTATATTGTTGCACAATAGATTTGTGTCAAGAATAGTCAGAAACCTTAAAATGAAGTCACTGATAATCTTCTCCTCCAACAAAGCTGCCAAACCCAAATTTTTCAATTCAATGTCATTTATATAGCACTCTTCACAATTTTTATTGTTGCAAAGCAGCTCTACGTGCATTTAAAATAGTAATATTAGTATTAATAGATGGATGGATGAATAAATAAATTAATAAAGTAAATACAATACAATGTATTAAAATACATGGCATTATGGCAAGTTTTTCTCTATGAAATGTAGATTGATGGAACTTAACTGTAATAAATGATATATTTCATTGTCAGAAACTGTCAATTGTTTAATTGTAGTAGTTAATCACAGTTAACATCACAGTTAGTGCTTCTGGGATATTTATAATATTGTAATGTGCAGATTGTTGATGCCTTATCATCTTTATCCACATTATCTGTCTTTTCATATCTTCGTTGACTGCTTTATTGATTTGACCATTGACTGGCGCAACCAAAGTATTCTGTTGTACCACCAGCACATTACATAAACGTACAATTTCAGCATTCTGTAACCTTAAATATAGTTTGAAGATCTTCTGGTTAACAAGTTTTTATGCTGCTTCTCAGGTTTTCATGACCGTGAGGGGCTGCAATACTGCCAGCAGTGTTTTCTGGCCCTCTTTGCCTCTCGCTGTCAAGCTTGTTCCCAACCCATCATTGAGAATTACATCTCAGCTCTAAATGCTCTGTGGCATCCACAATGCTTTGTTTGTAGGGTGAGTGAGACATAGGAAGTTTGTTATATTAATTTTTTTTATTTAGCCTGATATAGCCTATGGTGTTGCGTAATGTTTCATTTTTTATAATTTTTGCATAATTTCTGCAATAAATTGTCTGCGAGAAGCGCTATGTAAATACAACTTAACTCATTGGATTCAGGGAACATTTTACTTTAGAATTCAGCAGTGTTAATTCTATATAAAAATGATTTGTTTTCTAATTTTATGTCATTATGATTGGTCTAAAATCCTATTCCACATAGCTGTATATTAAACAAAACAGAAAAAACCTCTTAGACTAGATATACAGTATTGTATACGAAATTGTATTCCTGCTTCTCATGTTCTTTTGAGGGATAGACCCTAGTAATATAACAGATTCATGACATTTCATGAAAAACTTGTATTATATTTATATCATTTTACAGCTAATATAGGCAGTAAATGCTAACCTGTTCATTGGTCAATATGCATTTGACTTCACATGGCGTCACACAGACCGCTCGGCCTGACATCAAAGTAACACGACAGCAATTCGAGATCAGACTGCTCCATAAGCTTTTGAATCTTTCTCATGGTGCTTTGGTGTCATATGCCGATAGATATAGAGGGTATCCATTGACTTCATTTTCCCACGTGAACACGCCAGAACACACCCCCTTGAGTGGCAAAACACTAAGCAAAATAGCTTTCAATACGGGAAATAAAGAAACTGGGACTTATACACGCAATTATTTGTTGAAATGAAAACAGTTGGACTCGACGGTGATCCGTATGACTTACATAGGAACCAGGTGTCCTTTGACACGGAAATGTTGTGCGTAATTGCGTTATATAATATTTATTTTGTACAGAGTACAGATAACGGTAAGCACTGCTGCATTCAATCTTTCTGCCACTCAGTGTGTATAACTCGCCTGATTTTCATGTGTGGTGATGTCATGCGCATACCCTCTAATTGCAATTGCGCTTGAAGTGAAAATATTTTGCGCTTGAAGTTTGAAACAAATTTTTATGTTGTTTATCCTTCATATATTTCTTTGCAGGAATGCTATTGCCCATTTGTGAATGGAAGTTTCTTTGAGTTTGAAGGGCAGCCCTTGTGTGAAGCCCACTACCACCAGTCCCGAGGCAGCATGTGCCAAGCATGCCAGCAGCCCATCCTGGGGCGTTGTGTCAGTGCGATGGGTGCCAAGTTTCATCCCCACCATCTGGTGTGCCACTTCTGCCTAAAACCACTTAGCAAGGGCTGTTTCAAAGAGCAGGAAAGTAAACCTTACTGCCATCCCTGCTTCATCAAACTCTTTGGCTAAGGATAATGAGAGGAAAATAAGAAATTCTCAACTACCATACAATAAAAATGTATAAAAAGGCAAATGGTGATAGGACAAGGAGATGCCAAATGCTTATGGTGAATACAATAAATGAACGCATGAAGGAAGAGGATGGAAATCCAAAGGTTTAGTAAGCAAAACATTTTATTTAGTAAGCAATACAAATAAATGACTTGAGGTTACCATCAGTGTGAACACCTCTTTATACGTTAACATGCTCAGTATAGTAAGAGCAGTTTCGTATGGGATTGGGTGGACATGTTTCAGTTACTCATTGAGTTCTTAATGGGGGGGGATGTTGTACTTTGAAGTTTTAAGGGGAAAATTATATCTCAATTTACTTTCTCTTATGCCTTCCCACATGTATATGACATGAATACAAATGAATGGACCGCTATTCAGAAAGCCATCTCTTTCTTGATGGCATAGTTGCAATGAAAACATAAAGGAAAACATCCTGACTGTGCTTGTCGTAATTCATGCACAAAAGGGTTAACATTTTTATTAAAAATTTTAGCTTAGCTTAGTTTATAGGCTTCATAACGGTAAAGCTGCAAATAGAACATCAATTTATTATTAAAGTAATTCACATGACTCCAGCAGGTTAATTTCTTTGAAAATGAAATGTTTGCAAGATAAAGCAATATTTTGAGCTAATTTACTAAATATGCCAAATAAAGAATTTAGCACTTGAATGTGCTTGTTTTCATTTTAATATCACTAAATAACCTCAAAATGTTATTTAGTTAAATACATATAGGGCTTAGCTTGTAGAAAGTCCTATACATCTGGGATGGCACAAGGGTGAGTAAATTCTGAGATAATGTTCATATTTTTCTGAATAATTTATGTTACAAACATGTTAAAAATGTTTTTGTTTTGCCTTTTTTACACATCAAACATTTTATTTGGCACTTCAGCTTTGTGCTGCAACTTATGTTCCTTGCTAAAGCATTTTTGAGAATATTCTCCTTTTCCATTATTAATGTATTTTTTTGTAATGCAAACTATATGCAAAAAAGTCTGTGTTTTCATCATTTACCAGTATCCAATAAATACATTCATTTGTTTTAGAGTACATTATATTTGTACGACATTACAAAAAATAAAAGTCAATTGTAAATTGATCAGATTGTTTTGTAAATATCTCAAAATAATTTAGCTTTGTAAAAAGGCTGTTATTGAATGATGAATCAGCACATAGACTGAATAAAAGATGGAAAGCGCGACGCCGCTTCCCTCCATTATAACGAATTGATCGTAAAACGTCCGAAGATGTGCGCTGACATGTTACGCAAAAACGTAAGTTTGGAGCCTGGGCATGCGCAGAAGGAATCAAGTGCAGCGCGGTATCAAGGTCCTGTCATATTCCCATATATCATATATCATAAACGAAGAAATCATGTGACCGCACCTCTCTTTTATAACATCTTACAACTAACTAAAAGCAAACTTATTCAAAAACGAACCGCATACATCAACGTGAGAAAACGGACTAAAGTACCACAAAACATCTTTGGAAAAAAAATATTTGAAGTGTAATTGAACCGGTCCCATTTGTTTACATGGAGAGGGCTGGGTTCATGACCTGTACTGCAGCCAGCCACCAGGGCACCATCAAAGAGCAGCACCATTTATCACGTCCCTCAACCAGTAGATGGTGCAATGAGTTTCAGGCTGGAATTGAAAACGACATTCACATACAGCAGATGAAATTGAACAAACTGAGGTCCAGCCGTCTACTTCCCATGCATATTCCTTTCGTTCACAGAGGGGCAGCGGGGCACGAGTCCTGACTGACGAGGTGCTCGCCTGTCAAGATGCCCTCATCATTGCTGTCAAGCACTTGGCACCTGGTCTACGGGAAATAAATGACACCTTGAATAAATTGTTAGCATTGCTTAGCAGTCAAATAAATGCATAAATGTGAATAATTGTATTGAAGCAAATAATATCGATTGCTTTGAAGTATTTAAATATCCTCTACAACTTTTACAAATTTCATCCTTCTAAATCGCTCTGTAGCAATACTATAATGGACATATTACTTACCATTATAAACGTTGTATCAGCTGAATGCGTGGCTGAAGCGCTGCTTGGACGGGAACGTATATCTGCATCTTCACCCGAAGGTTTGTGCTGAGCATGCAGTCCATAGGGGATAGGTACACCCTGTGCCGTTGCGATGATATGCAGTACACAGCAGGCTAAAATAATCGTTGAGCGCGCACGTGCATGTTTCAGGCTATAGCGCACTTCCTGAGGGGGTCGTTGGGTTGGCTAGGGGTGTCATGAGCCATGTTTTTAGACCCTGTCACCTACAATAAGCATATCATGGTGAACCTGTATTTAAATAAATCAAAATATTCTGCGTGCGTCTTCTCACCCAGAAGCCACTCGTCTCCAACCGCTCCAGTATCCAACAGTTGTCCCAAATAAATTTTGTCAAATAAAGCAATCGTGTGTTCCTCTGGGGAGTGAGAAACAACATTTAATATGTTGCAGCTAGCATCGCAGACTAACTGAACGTTGATGGAGTGGTCCTTTTTTTGTTCAAATTGATTATTTTGTTTGCAGAGTGTGCTTTAATATGCACATGAGTACAATCTATTGCACAGATATATTATGTCTGCCACCCATCTCATAGAACCCCCTCTTATCTACCATCTGGTGTTCCGCGTTATATGGATATTTGACATGAGTTGGCATACACTTGCTTTTACACTTGGTTGTAGATGAGGAGCTATTGGGTGAGAGCGGTTTGTGGTATGGATTAGGTGTTGTTCCAAAGAGTACATAAATCAATAAGGACTTCTCTCGGCAATCTAAAGTGACTGAACAGCCATTCGACACCCTCAGCAAACATATCTTGCCTCCTAAATAATACAGCTATCGCCTATATATCAGCTATATTTAGGTCTACATCAGGTGATGATTGTTGTTTGGACCTCTAATTAGTAATTGTATGTAATATGTATTATAATATGATATGTATTATTTACCTACATGCATGTAGGCCCTACATACATACAGTATTGAATATATATATATTTATTTTTTCAGTTTTTCAATGTTGAAACCCCTTGTGATTAGTGTGTACGTGTGGCAGTTTTTACATTTTTATGTACATTTAGAATGAATTTCAATATGAAAGCTTTAGTGAATCATGATTTTTAGTAAAATCGTTCCTACGCACATTTCACGCATGGTTAGTGAATGAGACCCAATCTCTTTTGATGATTTAAGATTATTTTATTGAAAATAATCACGCATGCTCCATGTGAGTTGCATTAAGACAACTCAAAGGCCATCCATCCTTCGGTTGAGAAAAAACATTCCTTTCAGAGGAAAACTGGACCATAGAAAGACTGAGTTTGCAAATGTGTAATGACATGGATGCAACAATGAGACAGTTATTCTTCCTCTTTATCCTCTCCATGAGTAATGACGTAACAGATGTTCTTGTAGTCTACGTTGCCAGCTACATCAGGAGGGAAAGCAGCCCAGAGGTTCTTAATCTAGGAGAAAGAACACCGTCAGAAGACTTTAAAACATCGGTCAACAAAAAATAATACAAACAAAGTAAATAACCACTAACCTCTTCTGCAGTGAAACGGTCACACTGTGTGGTTAGGAGTTCCTCAAGGCTATAAAAACAAATACATTTATGTTCCTCGAGATTCTGATTCTGATTCTGACACATGGACCAATAATTACATTATTAACATTTACATTATAATAACATTATGCTTTCAAATCTTAGCACACTAAGGAAACAGATGAGTAAGCAGGATCTATATACAGATATTGGGGAATTAGGTGACATCCCCAATAGTTGAACTTAGATGCAACGCACTATCATTGACACTACAAAGATAGGAAGAGTCATGATATCATTTAATCTAACTCTGCATTTAGGGTTGCACCCAAATATGTTTAACAGATTTATACAAAACACATTTTTTCCATTCCAAACTTTAAAAGGTTGTTTTTGTACCAAGAAAGCTTTAGGGAAGATCAATAGTGTAGTGTAAAAAAAACAGCAATTGGTCAGAATGCTTACAATTCTGTCTTGATGATGCCAGTAGCCTCAGGGTCCAGAACTTTGAAAGCGCTGACGATAACATCCTCAGGGTCAGCACCTGGGAGAAGAGTTTTACAAAAAATTAAGTGTGGGATCAAAAATATCTATTATTACAGTAAGAAATGTTAGAAAAGACAACTTACCCTTCAGCTTCTCACCAAACATGGTGAGGAAAACAGTGAAATTGATTGGACCACTGGCCTCCTTGATCATGGCGTCCAACTCCTCGTTCTTCACGTTCAGCTGACCCATAGAGGCCAACACATCTCTCAAATCATCCTTGCTGATAATACCGTCCCTATTCTGGTCAATGATTGTGAATGCCTGTTTGTTTTGGAGACAGTTTATAGACATTAAATGCCAATTCATATCGCATTCTTCTCATAAGCAGACAAGACGCACAGAAAATCACATGTCCAGTATGCATTAGTTTAATGGGATACTCTACATTAAAGATAATGTAAAATGTATATAAAAGTTTTGTTGTAAATGACTGTCCCCAGAGATGTGTCTGCTCAAATAAAACCAAGCCTTTTTAACGTGTCTTTCTTTCTATGAGATCTTTCTGTTCTTCTACCACCCTTGAAACTTGAGACGACATCTGAGACCAAGAAGTCTCTTGGCAGGTGCTGGCCACTTGTCTTTCTAAGTTGTTAAAATGGTCACAGAATGTACGAAGAATTCTCAGGGGATATTTATGGAGAGGGGTAAGTTACTTTTGCTACCCTCATGAGTTAATCTTTCTGTCCCTGCTTCATTGCAGCCTTTCGTTCTTCTTGCAATAGCTGTGTAATCTATATTACATCATTTTGACATGATATCTGTGTGATCATTTTGGAGTGAATATGTTTTAAGGAACTTAGTGTTTTCATTTTGAATCCCTTCTTTCGAATTTTGCACGTAGACTCGTTTGGTAATATGCGATTTTAACCCATTTTCTATTGCGTTCTAAGTCTGAAGTTGTTAAACAACACATATACCTTAACAAGTGGGCAACAACTCACTGCTCAAATCAATATCGTAACCAAAATATTTTCAAATACAACACATACGTGAATTCTGTAACCTCTTATTAAAATATATATCTGCAAGCTAGGCATTTTGTAAGAGTTTTAGGTAAAAGTTATCTCTTTACTAGGTTACTCGCTACTCATTGTAATTTAACATTTATGTACACTTTCGCGTGGAATAATGCTATACAGCCTCCCGTCTTTTAATGTAATACGTACTGTATATATTAAGAGATTATCAAAAACAAATATACGTGTGTAGCTTGTGCATTTATGGGTGTAAAGTTGGAATTTCGTAAAAAAGATTTGTATGGCACTTCTCATATTATTACCTCCCTAAAATGAATCGCTTTATTGCTATTCTCACTATTCTTAGCTGCTTTGGGTAAAAGTAAAAGCAAACTGCCTAAATGCAAATGTAAGAATGTGAAAGCACTGCACCTCCTTGTATTCCTGGATCTGGCTCTGTTCAAACATCGAGAAGACGTTAGAGCTGCCTCCTTCTGCCTGCTGCCTCCTCTTGGCCTTCTTGGGTGCCTAGAAAGAAAACCATGGAATACACACGTCAATCGGTTGAGGAACATTTTCGAAAAAATTCACGGACTCTGTCAAATAGAGTGTAAGAAATTCAACAATATTTTGCTTCTTAATAATTGAATATTTTTTAAAGAAAATGGGTTGTTATTGCTGCTGACATTCATATATATTTTCAGTTACCACGAAAACACAAGCAAAAACATGGTTTTTGGAGTTGTGGTTTGGTTAGAGGTTGAGGAAGTGATACCCGGTATAGTCAGCATTCGAAGATGTCTAGCAAAGTTCTTTGGCAACTCAACGTCACTTCTCTGCCAAATATATGTCTATGAACACAGACTACCACTTAACTTACAAAATATCTGGTTTTGTTTAAGATTCTTTAATAAATGATGCAAAGCATTGTCAGAAATATAATTATCTTATTTGCAAAAGAACATCATTCTTAAATTCTCCTGTAAAACAATTGTTAAAGTTTGCTAGGAAACACTCACCATCTTTAAAAGTTTTGGGTTCGGTCAAAAGACAACTCTACACAACAGCGATGTCACTGACATGACATGTTGTGCCTTTCACATGCGGTCTTATATACAACCCCCTGCGTGCTAACTTTAGCCCAGCCATCAGGTTTGGCAGGGAGAGATGGTGCTGGTGAATGTAAAAGACGGGAGTATAGAGTGCTTTGGGTGTCACCTTTCGTTTCTGGTCCAAAATAGGATTTGCAAGCCGTGGAATGAGGTGAATTCAGTCCAGTAATTTTGGCCATAGTTTGGTTTACCTTGTAGACAAATATGGAAAGGCTAAGAAGTTGCTGGCTTTACTGTAGGACTCTGTTTAATCACATGTCGGATGAATTAACAATAAGACCTATCACCCTATTTACTGTCTGTTCACACAGATAATTTGTAGATCTATAAATCACACGGCTTTCAGACATTTTCAGAACTTATATGGCACTGTCACAACAATGAGTTTTCCTGTCGTGTACAGTTTAACTTGAGGTCAACCCGTACTTCTTTTTTTGATCAGTCTTTTGTCTGTTCTGCAGTGTTTTCCAAACCTTCACGTCTATTTTGATTTGTTCTAGGTTCTAAGTTATTGTAAAGCTGCTTTGCATGTTAATTATGACAAGCGCTATATCAATACACATGAATGAAATGTTTTCAGCGTTCACAAAATATTCTACCTTCTCTAGAAATAGCCACAAACACATTTATGCAGTTGTCATAAGTCTCTCGAAGAAAAGCCTCCTGTATTAACACGAATATAAACTCATAATCCATCATTATCTAATATAAACATGTAGCCCACTGTATGTTTCTATTAACAACAAAGTTTGCATTAGCTCATATTGTATTAGCATTTACTTGTATATTCGTTTTTATATTGTATTATCATTTACTTATTTCTAATTTTATATTAGTTTTTAAATATGTGGTGTTTATTTCCTCAAGATGAACTTTTTGAATAGATTTTATGTAATTTATGCAAAGTATGTCTATACAACCCACAACTGGTCATTCATCACAAGCAAATCCCAATGTCTCCAATTAAACATGTATTTATAGTTTTATTCCCTTACCGAACATTTCGTGCCCGGTCGCACGAAAACCCTTAAGTTTAGAAAACCCTGAGATGTAGGGTTAAGAGAACCCTTAATGACAATAAGTGTTTCAAGAAAAACCTTACCTTAAAGTCAGAGTAAAGGGACATTGAAATATGTGATGAGTTTGTCACATAACAGAAAAGTGTGTTATTAACCACCCAGGCAAATTTGAATGGATTAAAAACATCCAATAAAATAAGTTATCAAAATCTTGGAATAATAAGCAGGACTCTCTGCTCTCAAAAGCTGGGGGCGTTTCCACTGTTGGCGCTTAAGCCACGCCCACTAGCATCGCTCAATCTGAGTCCCCAGCCAGGCAATATGTGAATTATGTGAATATGTTTTATGGGAGGATTTGAATTCAAATGCGGACGAGTCAATGCGTGCGATATTCATCAATAGACAATTCAAGAGCAGGTTAAAAGGTATGCGTATTTGTCCGGGGAGAGGGCTCCTAGCCTGGCAGTTTCTTCCAACCCGGAGTACTCTCCCCATGTCAGGGGTGAAGGCACCGGGCCTGCTATTTGCCCAAACCCAGAGCGGGTTGTGGTTACAAATAGCAGCCGGCAATGTTCAAAGATAGCATTTGTGCATGGAGGCAGCTTTAAACATAGGCAGCGTAACGGAATTCTATTTGAATTATAAACAGAGACGTCTTTGCTATAACCAATCACATATTTAAACACTACAATACTAATTTCTTGATGGAAATTCAACCAAAAGTTATTGAAAGTGAAAATTAAACTTGCATTTATACAAAACTATGCTCCAACGGGCGTTTCGGCCGCCATACATTTTTTTTAACATGAGCCTTCTCGACCAATCACGTTACTCGCATGTTGTTATGGAAACGACAGGTCTCCCCTGTGAAAAGGTGCTTGACAGGACGTTTTTTTAGAAAAGTTTAACTTTTTTCAACCTCAAAAGACACCCTGAGCTGCAGAAAAAGACGCTGGCGTTTTAAAAAAGCGCTCAAGACTTTTTTTTAAACGGTTTACTCCACAGGATTATAATTTAAAACAGATGCTAGAAGCTTCAAAAAAGAAGTCAAGTGTGAACACAGACAGCTTTGTCTTTTTGTAGTGGTTCTCTCTTGAGCTGATAAGGTAGATGCTGAGATTGCTGATAGCGAACCAGCCGAGGGGATTATATCTGCTCGTGGTCGTCTCGAAATTTGTTAATTAAACATCATTCACTGAAGCAAGTCGCGATAACGCGCAGTGATCCGCCTTCCATTCGCGGTATTCTCCTCCGTCCATTCACGTCTGCGTTACCATTTGCTTGTTATTTGGCGTGAGATTTGTTTAGTTGGGCAGAGTGAGAGAGAGCCTGAAAGAGTGTGCGAAAAGCTTACAACCCTGAGCTCGTGATTGAGCAGACACCTGATGCTAGGCGCTCCAGTGATATGGGTCATTGATCCCCCGTTTTAGCCCCACCCAGAAAATCCTGAACAGAGAACGGTTTAACTCCACAATTCAGTACTACATACTTTAGAGTCTTTGTAATGTGTTTCAGCAATACATTTCTAACATCTATAATGTGTTTAAAAACAATTCTCAAAATTCTCTTTACCCGGACTTTAACCCTGTCAATTCGTTTTTACCCTTAACTGCTAAAGTGTTCTTTTAAAAAATGAAGGGACCAATATAGCTCCCTTAAGTCTCAATTGCGATGAATGTTATCTTGTTATTAAAATTACGCATTTTTTTTGTAATAAAATAAGACTAACAATACGCGATTATTGATAAAATATAAGTATGAATAAGTGGATTTAGAGGGTAAATAGTTTTTCCTTTTTGCGTTTTTATCTAAAATACTGTCCTCTTAAAGGGGTCATATGGCACGAATACGTGTTTTTCTGTGTCTTTGGTGTGTTATAAGCAGAGATGTATAAAGTACTAGAGACCCAGACTTAGTAAGTGCTCTATAAAAAAAGTGACTTAGTAGTTGAAGTGCTCTTTAAGCACCACACTTAAGTGGAAGTATTAAAGTATTCAACATTTTTTGTACTTAAGTATTGCAAGTAGTTTATTTTAAAATGAACTACTCAAGTACTGAAAGTAAAAGTACAAGTATTGTGTTATGTAGTTATTAAAGAACATTTACATTTATGCATTTGGCAGACGCTTTTATCCAAACGACTTACAATGCATTATCCTATACATTTATACATAGGTATTAGCAATCCCCTGGGATCGAACCCACAACCTTGCATTGTTAATGCAATGCTCTTACCACTGAGCTACAAAGAAAGCAGTCAAAAGTTTGAACATCATATTTTTTATATTATTTCAAATGTTAAGCCAAAAGAACACTCACATTCCTTTGGCTGTAGCAGCAGTACAAGGACAGGAATGTACAAGAGCAACTTAAAACAGCGCTGTTTTCTTTTGGCTTACTTTATGTTGAATATCACGTTATGCAGCAGCTCACGTTAGCGGATAAATTAACAGTAGTATATAAAAACGTTTTGTGTTGCCTTTGTAATGAGTTTCGGGGTGACTCACCAGCAGTCACGCTTCAAGTTTGCTGTGTTTTACCTGCAATTGGAAGGAAAATAAGACGCGTTGTAAACCTTGTGGAGACACAGATTGCGTCTTGTGCTTCCCCTTCTCCCAGAGACTTCTCTCTACCGCATATGTGAGTTAAGCACACGTGACGCGCTGGCGGGCAGCAGAGCGAAAGGCAGAACGGGAGCACGCGTGGTCTTGTTCGTTTGATTCGCTCAATGATGAGCCAGCTTCATCAAACCTGGTGTCAGATCCATCTACCGCTCTGGCAGTGATAATGGTGGGTTTGGAATGAATATAATTGTAACGAGTAACGGTGCAGCACATAGAAAATGTATCGGAGTAAAAGTATTAAACTCCTCGAAAATATGTACTGAAGTAAAAGTGGAAGTAGGAAAAAACTGAATACTCCAGTAGAGTACAGATACAGCCTTTTAGTACTTAAGTACAGCAGTGAAGTAGTTCTACTTCCTAACTATACATCTCTGGTTATAAGTTGCCCACGAATGTATTAGACATGTAAAATTGCTAAAATTAAAGTGTCAAAACAAAAGACGCATTCTATCTAAAAGCGATTGCTCAACCAGACCTGGCTGAAACGCCTCGCGTAACCACACCCCCAAGAATGTACGTCATTTCGTGGTATGACTTGACTAAGACCGCCCAAATGTAAACGCAAGTAAGGTGGGCGTACTTGTAAATCTCATTGTATCGTCACTGACGCAGCCATGTCGTGGGGACGCTGTGTGTTTCGTTGCGAAAAGAAAGCCTCTTTGTTTGCCCTTCCAAACGATGAGGCAACTAAAAACGAATGGTTACATTTTATTTACAACACTGTTCCAGAAAAGTACAATCCGAATGTTCAAGTTTGTGCAGCGCATTTCACCGAAGATTGCTTCACGAACCTGGAAGATATCAAGACCGGCAATGCACGAAAGCTTTGGTTAAAAAGTGGGGCCATTCCAACCATTACAAACTTGCATGACAGGCGCTTCAGTTTTGCAGCCTGTAAGTATATTGTCATTGTAAAAGGCTTTGCTATGGACTTACGTGGGTTGAGTTTGTCGTGTGTTTGTGATCTGCAAACGCAGACACACGCGCAACATGAGAAGAGACAACATAAGTCCTAATAATCAGTAATAATGTTCCAAACGAGGCAACAAATGTTGTGTTTATAATGGGGTTTATTAACATGGTTGTAACACTGGTTGATCAAGAAGGGCAAAAGCGCTCACGTTATTTATTATTCTACCATTCCCTGCTGTAACGCGAGCTTGTTTCTATCTCACACAAACTCTGTATGATGGATATGGTTGTTTGTTTATAGTCTTTATAACTTCGTATATAAAAGGTAAAACAGTAAGCTATATATTATTATTTAACATAATATGTTTTTAATACAAAATTACCAATCCTTTACATCCTGCTCAAGTCGCGCTGGCAAAGTTGATGTATCAGCTTGATCATCTTCATTTTCCGTATCAGACTCGGGCTAGAATTGATATAAGGAAGTACCGATGACATTTTATCACCTGTAAGTACAATTGCTTTGGAACCTGATGTTCTGAATATTACATTTCCGTGAAACGCTCTAGTATTCGACCAATCACGACGCACTAACCAACTGGCCAATCATAGCACACCTTGCTTTTCAGAGCGATGAGCTTTGTAAGCGCGTCAAAGAGGAGATACAAATGCACGGTATGTGGAAAATACATGTGGAAAGTTTGTTTAACCATAAAACGTGTATACATTTTACATTACATCTTAAACAAACGATAATATTAATTTTAGCCATGTCATTTGACCCCTTTAAGTGTCAACTTTTTTTCCTTTATTATTAATATTGTCCACTACTCAAATGTTTAAGAAGTAAAACATTATTATAACATTATTATATTATCATACAGTTATGATACATTTGTGGTCTATTAAAGTCAATGGTATGTCTGTTTTGTAGCGTGGGTTTTCATGCAACCGGGCACTGGTATATTTTAGTTTTTTTAATAGGACTGTTTCTATAACTGAAAATATGAAATCAGTGAAGAGGAAAGAAAAGAAAAACAAATTTTGAGGGCCACGACAAGAACAGAGTGGCAGCTGTGGCCAGAAATAACCCAGCATCCCCAATTTTCACACCACCTGTTTTGAACAAATAAATCGTGGTCACAAGTAAAAAGCTCCTGTTTCTCCATAGTATAAATTTTCTTACTTATACAGCACACTCTCTATTCTGGCTTTACACAATCAACTTTTTAGAATAAAATAGAATATAATACCTTGTCATTGCACAGAAGAACAGTAGAACAGACACAATTTGAGCTTCCTCTTCATTAGTACAAATG
Source organism: Triplophysa siluroides (assembly GCA_006030095.1). Taxonomy (NCBI): domain Eukaryota; kingdom Metazoa; phylum Chordata; class Actinopteri; order Cypriniformes; family Nemacheilidae; genus Triplophysa; species Triplophysa siluroides. The sequence continues at coordinate 1,331,083 of VCII01000015.1, forward strand.
CATCAATGCACTACAGCAAGGGTCTTCAACCTCTTTCGGGGCAAGAACCACTTAGATGGGAGATGCATGGAGCAGGGAACCCCTTATACTAAATGTGTAAACAGAGCTATTTAAATGCGGTTGTTCAACCTTTGCTTAAGAAACAGGGCTTGGATGAAGTTTGCCTTAATAATTATCGGCATTGTCTCTAAGCTTTCATTAATATCAAAACTTTTAGAAAAGGTTGTATACTCACAATTGAACTCATTTTTGAATGTAGTTAACAGAACCTATTCAATCTGGCTTTTCTGCCAATCATAGTACTGAGTCTGCACTGCTAAAAGTGTTCAATGACATTTTACTTGCAACTGATGGTGGCAAAAATACAGTCCTGTTGCTTCTTGATCTTACAACTGCCTTTGATACAGTTGATCATAATGTTCTTCTTTGGCGGTAAGAACATTTGATTGGTATCAAGGGTACTGCTTTTTGGTTCAGTTCATATATCAAGCATCGCGTTAGTTCAGGCAGGTCACGTCAGTTTAAATTGCTCCAGCTGACAGTCAGCTGTTCTGACATGCACCAATCCTAATTCGACACACACCACAGCGCAGCATTTAAATTCCCATTCATTTCCGCATCACAGTCTCGGCAGTAAATCACCGGATCCCCCCCCTCCACCCCCAACTTCACATAATTTACTAAATAAAATCGGCGGTTCAGTGATCATGCGTTTGTGTATCACATGCATGTATATCATGGTTCTGTTCCATACCCAGGGGGGTTTCGACTCTCTGATCTCCCCGCCCCGTCCAGGAAATCGTGCCGGACGAGCGCGTGGAGTCGGCCCAAAACAGAACCATAACCCCAATACCAAATAGATGCATTACTATTCAATAAAATCTGTTTTCAAACGTAAGTGGTCCTGACTGAACTTAAAGACAGGGCTTTTTCTGTTGAGTTAGGCAAGTTCTCTTCATCTGTTGCTGCTATTATTTGTGGAGTACCTCAAGGAACCATCTTAGGTCCACTTCTTTTTTATTTGTATATGCGACCTCTGGGAGATATTATTAGGAAGCATAATGTTTAATTTTACTTATATGTCGATGATACTCAGCTGTACCTGCCATTATAAGCTGGCGGTTCCATTAAACCCTTATTGGCCTGCCTTGTCGACTTTAGAAACTGGTTATCTAGTAGTTTTCTTCGACTAAATGAAGAAAAAAACGATTCTTGCATCTCTCAGGGAGGAGATCGAAGCATAAAAGGACGAGAGACAGGAGTGTACGACGAGAGAGGACCAGGCCTGGACATCATGTTGGTTTTATTATGTTTGTTTTTAACATTTTACTTTCGTTTTGGTTGTTTGTTTATTTATTAAAAGTTTGTTTGAATGTTCGCCAGTTCCCGCCTCCTTCCTTCTTTGCAACTTTGCTACAATATCTTTATTCTCAAGCTTTTAATTGATTTTACTTATGTTTTATTGTTTATTGTTTGTTTTTGCTTGTCTTATGTCTTTAACTCTGTTTTTGTTCAGCACTTTAACCAGCTCTGCGGAAATAAATGTGCTATATACATCAATTTGACTTACTTACTTACTTAACCCTTATTGTCACAGCTATATTATGTTAAGACATCCCAGCTAGCAGGGAATGTTTTCAGAACATTGGCTAACATTACCTACATGTTGTATTAGTGTTTTATAGAAAACAATTCATTTTAATGTTTAAATGATGTTGTTTGGATGTTTTTTATTTTAAATTATGTTCCTAGAAGGTTAAATGCTAAATAAAATATAACATTTTAACTGCAATATTCAGATCATATTTTGAAAATGATCATGCCAGGGGAACGCAGACTTTTGGAACTATGTGGACAGGTTCCTGGACGCCCCAGGGGAGGTGGTCTTCAGGGAGGCGGAAGTGGCGATGCTTTTCAACGCCGCTCTCAGGGATCCACTTTCGCTGGCGGAGATGAGGTCGTTGAGACCGCTGGACTTCGACGTTGTATTGCGGTTCGTCATGAACCAAACGGAGTCCAGGGTCTCAGCTCAACCCAGCTACCCATCTCTGCTGGCCACGATTTCAGAGGGTCTTGCCCTGCAGATCGGGGTTGTGAGCATCGCCGCACCATCCGCCCCATCACCTGCTACCTCTCCACCACCAGTTAGCCTACGTGGCAAGCATGGGAGGAGAGAGTCCTGGGGGTTCTCTTCAGAGGGATCCCAACCGGAACCAGCCGTGCCCTTCACCTCATTCCTGCAGCCGACCACCAATCGAGTGGTCCGACTCAAGAAGAAGAGGCAACGGAGAGGGGCACGGGGTCCTTTCAGCCGGTGATCGGTTCCCTCCAAACCAGCAGCCAATGAGCTTGCTGCTCTACGTTTAAATCTCGGCTAGTGATTGTTGCAGCAGTGCAGCGCGTTTCAGAACCCTCCTCCTTCCCAGCTCCACCTGTATAGATCTGCTACAAGGGACCACGTAAGCATGGGGTTTATTCAAAGGTTATATGTGCAGCAGCAGCATTCTTTATATGCACACAGCAGCATGTTGTGGATGCATTGGCAGTAGCAAGTCTCCTTACTTGCTCTCCGCAGCAGCAACAGCAGCAGCGGCGTAGCAGACCTATTCCGCCAAGACCAAATACATGTTTATGTCATGCACACTACCATGCTGAACCCTCCAAGAGTTATCATGTCAGAAATTATGTTCCATTAAAACAAAGAATAAACATTCTTACTTCAACATTCTAAAAATGTTTTGAGGATGTTGCTAATTCTGAGATAATATTTTTTTTTATAAAATGTTCCTCTAATGTCAACACCCAATTTATGTTACGACCCCAATCTAGGGTCAGGGTGAAACATAAAGAAAGGAAAATTAAAGAAAACTATAACAACAAAAGTCGCGTTGACCTTTCCTATGATCGACTTTAGACTTATTTTTACTTTATCTCTGTTTTGTATCTTTTTTCACAATACCAGCACACAGGGTAATAACATGCTATAAACGCTATCGTTTGTGTTGTGTATGTACAGAGTTAAAAAACGAACCTGTTTGAAATCTCAGAGTCCAAGTCGCTAATATAGGAATGACTCTGCTTCGATGCTCTTGGAAAAACTTGCTGGAAAACAAAAAACACACTTGCATTCTTTGCAATTAACATGAATTGTAGATGTTGAACATGAACATTTGTAATTTGATGTCTATGTTATCACTCAAAACTGGATATTCTGTTATTACTCGTTTACCTTTATATCAATTAAAACCCAATTGCTCTTTCATGAAACATAGATTGTATAATATTTGTATAAAAATATATTGACCATGAGTTTACTTTTTTTACTGATACCGATAATCATGAAGACAGGCATGGTTGTACGTTAGCTATTGTTATCTAATTTGCACTCTAAAAGTCTTAAAATGCACATATATAGATAAAGGAAGTAAACATTTTTTGGGACATTGGTATTTCTAAAAATCCTGCTTACTGCCCTGGGCTGGGTTTCCCAAAAGCATCATAAGCCTAAGTTGATCGTAAAAACGTATGAGTGATCTTAATATTACAGTCTGTTTCCCAAAACGATCGTAACTTAAGTAGCACTTGAAAATCCTTGTAGATCTACGAGTGCTCTGGAGTAATCGTAAAGCCCTAAGTGCATAGTAAGAAGACAGATATATGAGGTCGCCTGCAGGACAACAGGAGAATTGCGCTTTAACACGCCTACATGTGACTTATCATGTTTTTATTTATTTAGTTTGTTTGTTTGTTTGAATCTTTTAAGTTATATAAATGAATAATGTAAAGAATAAAAATATATATAGCATTGGCAAGTTGTTGGTTCTATCAAGGGATGCATGTTTGTTGCTGGATTGCTGTATTAAAGTTACTCCACATTTTATGCAAAATAAAAATGTTGTGTTTAAAAGAGATGTGGTCAATATGCTTACTTTGTGGTTGTCAGTGTCTTTGTGTTTCTCCTGCTGCTGTAGCCTAATGCAGTCATGTTTTCTTTTTTGAGACTATTGTGAACTATCCTCTAATTATTTATAGGAATTATAGGAACCATGCGATTAAAGGTTTTCAGGCTGTTACAAACCTTATATATTACACACTGCCTATCATATGCTCCAACAACTGCAGAAGGCAATACTTAAAGAAACAGAATGCATGAGAAATTGAATTGTTTAGCTCTTCCCTTTATCGTTCTCTAATTGAAAGGTTCATATTCATAATGAACTCACTTTGTGCCTATTATTTGTGCTGGAAATGTATCTATACAATAAAAATTTAGTTTGGAGCTAGAACGCTAGATAAAACATAGGAAGTAATTTCATAACTTGAAATTGCCACCTCCACACCACCCAAAAGTGTAATAAAATCTGGTTCAACAAACACATACAGCATTTTTGTTACTTTTGATTTTAACTTTTGTATTTTCCCTAGTGCTAAATACATTGCACAATTACAGTAGATAAGTCCTATCTACACATAGAAAAAGTATTACACGTTGCACAAAAAATATGTTAAACAAAATTAAACAATATTCACCTACCACAGGCACATCGAGGGAAAATAATAAGCCTAAACATTTCAAAAACAAGCGTGTGCTACAAAAACAAGTCAATGTATAAGGTGACATTTCAGCACCTGAAAAATGGATAGCGACTCGTAAGTAACACTTAAAGCACTGCTAAGTGATGTCGCGTTAAGTGCATTTTTACGTACGTGAAACGATGACGATCACAAAGTTATCGAGAAACCCGGCCCTGGTTGTTTCGTCATATAGCCTGTAGGCCAGGATAGATTGCAGAATCTGCACCTCTTCTATGGCCATCACTCATTTCTGATACAAAACTTCACAATGTTCATAAAGTTGACTCCAAGGGCAGAACCTCAGGAACGGACGCCACCGGACTTGGGACCACCGGCGTGATAGCCATGATGGCTGGAGGCCCTGGGATGGCGGCCACCTGCGAGGGGGCACTGGACTGACGGCCATCTTGAGAGCGAGCTTTGGGCTGGTGACCTCCACAAGCACAGGGCTTGCCACCCTCAGAAAGGGGCAAGCAGACTCTGTGGCCAGCGGAGCCTATACTGCCCACTCCCAAAAAATGTTTAGAGAGGTCCTTCTTCTCCTCGCCAACGGTGAGTGGAGGCCCGCACACGCCAATGCATAGTCCATGAATTTCTGCAGCGACTCTCAAGGACCATAACGGGTGAGGTGATTTTTTAGTGGTTGATTGAGTCCGTAACAGAAAAAAATTGATCAGGGAAAAATCTGGAAGGTCTTAATGAAAAGCAATGTCCAAAAAGCCTTTAGTGTGGTCCTCGAGAGTAAGCATACCCTGGCGCATGCTGACAAGGACAACTGTTGGATCCATTTTTGTGGTCAGTCTTTCTGTCACGATAAGTAAGCCAGCCAGGAAGCTGATCTACGTGCAGTATATGACTTAATTAAACAAAAACAAAGTAATAAAATAATAAAGCAACAAGGAACAAAAGCAATCCATGAAAACATCAAATAACAGGGACACTGAAACAACAACTGACAAATGAAACACAAGGGCTATATTTACACATGGGATAACAAGCGGGGAAACAAGGAACACCTGACAATAATTAACACTTAACCAATTTCCGTTTCATTTACTTCAGAGTGTGATTATTTTTGTAGGACGTTCCTTCCCAAAACGTCGTAGTTCTCATAGTTGTCTTTAATGAAAGGCATTAGACATAACGTCTTGGTTACGTATGTAACCTCAGTTCCCTGATGGAGGGAACGAGACGTTGTGTCGAGAACGACAGATGGGGTTCGCCCTTGAGAACCAATCAACTCTGACTACTATAGAAAAGGCCAATGAAATTTGGCGAATGAAATTTGCATGCCGGGCTCCGCCCCCGGATGTCCGGTATAAAAGGAAGCCGGCATGCAGCATTCATTTACCTCTTGTTCTGAAGAGCCTGAGAGCCTCTCACGACTGCAGCAGAATACGATACGTGTTTGTGGCATAAGGGACACAACGTCTCGTTCCCTCCATCAGGGAACTGAGGTTACATACGTAACCAAGACGTTCCCTTTCTGTCGGTCTCTCGACGTTGTGTCGAGAACGACAGATGGGGTTACCTATGGAAAACGCCACAACGCTGTATCGCGTCACAACATCAGCGAAGCGACGGTAACAAGCCTGGGCGTGTCGAAGCTTCAGGAAACTGTAACCTTCCAGTGTGGTGGTCGGGGGGTTCCAGAGCTTTCTTGGGAAAAGATGGTTACATCCCTGACCGGTACCTTTTACGGACGGGGCCTTAGCTCTCTACAGGCGAGAGGCCGTCCGCTCGGGTTTACACCGGGTGAGCGCAACTCTTAATCAGAGAAGCGCTGCAGAGGCCACCTCCTACCCGTGGGGAGGAAATGGTGGATATAGGTATGGTCTCGTCCTTGGAGGAGAACGCATGGAACGTGCGGACTGGGTAGTTAACCGCGAGGTGGAGGTCCACCTGGGGAAGCTCATGGGTTACCATGTGTGGGAACCGTTGCCATGAGGGTATATGAGACGGAACAGCCCACGGGGGGGTGTTAACTGCGTCCGATAGCACTAGGTCCGGTTAGAGCTATCTATGATAGGTCATATGCTCTGCCCAGCCAACCCCAGGGGGTGCTTGCTTAGTGATGGATGGAATGCCTGTTCTTAACCAGTGTCTGGGTAAGAAGGAAGGTTTGGTGAGGTACCAGTTTCTTAACCATGTGTTTGGGTAAGAAGAAAGGTAGATAGCACACTGACCCAACCTCTTGGAGGGTGGGAAGATGCTTTCGCAGGCATACGCCCCCCCCGGATGCCAGTCCTACATGTCGCCACGCAGGACGTGGGCTGACACCGGGTTTACGCGAAGGTTGTTAACCCTTGCGAAGGTGTTTGGGCGTAGCCCAACCCGCAGCTCTACAGATGTCTGCTAGAGAGGCGCTTCTGGCCAGTGCCCAGGAGGTGGCTATACCCCGTGTGGAGTAAGCCCTCAGTGGGCATGGGAGATTCTGAGATCGGAATGCCGTCGTAACGGCATCCACGACCCAGTGCGCCAGCCTCTGCTTGGAGACAGCCTTCTGCTGTCCTCCAATACAGACAAGGAGCTGGTCAGAGCTACTGAAGCCCTGCGTGCGGTCCAGGACACAACACGGATGGGGTTGGGTCTTCCTCCCCGATGGGGAGCGCCTGCAAGTTCACCACTTGGTCCCGAAGGGGAGTAGTGGGAACTTTGGGCACGTATCCGGGCCTGGGTCTCAGGATAACGTGAGAGTTACCAGGGCCGAATTCAAGGCAATCCGGGGACACAGAGAATGCTTGGAGGTCCCCTACCCTCTTGAAGGAAGCGAGCGCCAACAGGGGGGCCGTCTTACTCAGGTGAGGAAGATCGGAGCCTCTGGGGGCTCTTGGACCCACGTTAGGGTCCCAAGAGGGTATGGAGCGGAGATGAGGCGGATTCCGCCTTCTCGCGCCCCTTAGGAACCTGGTGACCAGGTCATGTTGCCCTAGAAACTTTCCATCAACTGAGTCGTGATGAGTGGCGATAGTGACTACATACACTTTCAGTGTGGAGGGGAGATGTTAGTCTCCAGTCTCGTAAGAAGGACAACACAATCCTGATCGAGCACCTCAGTGGGTCTTTCTCGTTGAGAGAGACACCAGGACGAAAAGAGGCGCCATCTAGAGGCGTGTAACCGCCTAGTAGATGGGGCCCTAGCCTGGGTGATGGTCTCTGCCATAGAGGGGGAGTAGCCATCTCAGAACATCTTCAGAAGGCTCTGAAGAACAAAAGGTAAATGAATGCTGCATGCCGGCTTCCTTTTATACCGGACATCCGGGGGCGGAGCCCGGCATGCAAATTTCATTCGCCAAATTTCATTGGCCTTTTCTATAGTAGTCAGAGTTGATTGGTTCTCAAGGGCGAACCCCATCTGTCGTTCTCGACACAACGTCGAGAGACCGACAGAAAGGGAACACATTTTTAGCTGGGGTCGAAGAGTGAAGCACCCGAGTAAACAAACCAAACATTTTGACACTCACATTAAAGTATAAAACATGCATAAAACATGTTTGTCTCATAACAAGAACTAGCAGTTAAGCCAGAAAAAACAGGAGCACTTTATTTGAATATGTCCTTTGTTACATGTTACAAGTATGTAATATAGTAATAACAGAAAATTGTGCATCATGGCAAAGCAACCCTAAACCAAACCATGAGTAGTACAATAAGTTGTTACAACCCTGGTTGTTTTGTGTGTTGTTTCTCTATGTTACATTCTAATAATGACTCGATGACTGTTGATGGGAGAATACATCTCATTACAGCTGATCCGTTTTATGTATTGTTTCTTGATGTAGTGAACATTTTAGGACTTTTTAAGAAAACAAAAAGATTTTTTGGACTAAGACAAATGGAATGCAAATGAGAATTATCTCAAAACTGCTCAGAATGCAGATGGAACCTTATATATCCAAGGACGATGATTTCCTAAAACTATCCTAAAAAATATTGCGATGTTAGCAACAAACAATGCAATGCTTTTTTCTTTTAACAGCAGAGCCACTTTACCTTTATAAAAAAATGAGGAAATAAATTATGTCAGAAGCTTTGTTAAAAACACAGAAATTCACAAATTACTGCATTGAAAACAAATATATTACATTATAATATAGTTTCAGATAATACAAATGAACAACTACACAAAATTACTTAAATAACACCATATAAAGCATACGTCTAAAATAAATAAACAGCTCAGGCCCTTTAGGTAAATGTTTCTCACAAATGTTGATAGAGAAGTTGTTATGTTGACATAATTAACACAATCCAATGGTAAAATGTAAACGAATGAAGGTGACCGATAAAGTCTTACTTAGGATAAACCTTGGTTCTGTTAAATTGTTGATCCTGGAAGATCATTGGTCAGTGTGTGCCAACGCTCAACCTTCTGGCCTTTATTTTTGAGACAGTCTATCCAGTGCTGAAGAGCGTCACCCTGTGAGTTACATCCAAGCGACACGCCACCTGTCAGATCAAAACATAATAAAGCTGATTAGAAGAATGTATGTGAATTGGTTTGATGATGATTTGTAATTTGCTAACAGCTGAGGCGGGTTGTATTAAGTCAAGGACACTGTCATCAAAAAAGCATTTTATTGGAGATTACAAGGACGGCGCTAGGGGTGGGCTAAGGGGGCTGAAGCCCTGAAAGTTTCAGTAAAGCCCCAAGTGTTTTATTACCATGCCGTGTATGAATCACTTAGGGCCGTTTACATTTTGCGTCTTTTGCGCATCTACCCATGGGAAAACGGGAGCAGGTCCTTCTCCGTAAATGTAAAATGTAGAGTGTATAAACAACACTGCAGATTCTGTGGCGTAGTGAGTAAGACGCATGTTGAGAAGATCTGACACTACATACAGTAAGACTGCAAGATCGATTCTACCTTTTGCCGAATTACATTCACATCACATATCACATCATACAGGCATTTGTTTTCAAAAATATTTGAAAATGGCTAACAGCACACTCTCGGTCTTGTGGACCTCCTACGAGTCCACACTTGGTGACGTAAGGAAGTGCAGACATATAGGGCACTAGACATGAGTCCACAAGGGTACATGGGAGCTGGAAAGAGGAAGCAGTGCTTTCTAGTGGCTCTCGTTGTACTTTGATGTCATACGCTGATCAGTCCGCGCAGAGTCGCATGAGGTCGACCACACTGCTGTCCCATTGTTTTTATTTGGGAAAAGAGCTTCCGGTTTTAATAGTTCTGTATTTCGTATTCCGTTATCGTATTGTTTTTATGAAAAGTGTTCACCCAACAACGGTGTTGTTTCTGGATCTGATTCTGCAATGCTTGCATCTCCCAATCAGACCCCTGCGTCGCATGGTCACACGTACACAGGCGCGCACAGTGGCGGTGTAAACAGAACTTTTCTCCTGCAGAGAGCGATAGCGAATAGCTTCATTTTGGATAAACCTTAACTGTAAGTAAATGAAAAAATGTCTCTCTGCGTTGTTTCCATTCAGTGTGCGGCAGCACATTCATAACTAAAAAGCAGCTTAAAGTAAGTGAATGAATGATTTATTGCAAAACAGCGTTTACAAGCACTTGTCATTGTTACTGACATGATCATAAACATTTGTAAGTAATTATTATTTTATGTCTGACAACAGAAATATCACATATGTAAACGACTTAAACTTTACTGAGTATTCAGTTGTATTAAAACACAGTAACTTTAGTTCAGAGAGCAAACGCATGTACATAGGCTAGCGATGTTGTCACAAACATGCTAATTGCGTAACAGCACCATAGTGGCGGGTAAAAACAGAGCCTGTCCGTCATGAAAAAGTCTAGCGCAACCTCTGCATAATTCTACTTTCGAATACTATTTAGGATAGATAGTATGCGGATTGGGATTCAGCAATAGACTTTGGAGCGATAGAACCGGAAGTCCTAAAATGCTTACTCGCTTCCGGGTTTTGCATACAAAAATACATCATCTCTCAGCCTCCATATTGGCGCAGACACTTTTCCCCTCTTTCTGGCGCTTAGGAGTTAGAGCTCCCTTGGGGTCTGCCGTTACTATTTGAGCGCGATTGGCGTCCATTAACATTTAAATAACAAACCTGAGTAAACATCCAATGTCCAGTAATGTGCAATGCGGTCGTGAACAGACGGAGGTGGCCCGTTAAATGTTTTTGCATATGGGCACGGAGCTGACTTGCTACACCACTGTATTCGAACACATATGTCGAGGTCTCTGGGCTAAGCCCTGGATATCCACTCACCTTAGAACCGCCCCTGTTGGGGAACATATAATGCTTTGGTTCTTGGAAAAGAAAATACTAAAACAAGTAGATGGGTATTCCTGCAAATACAATTTATTAAGTTTTACACAAAAAATGTGTTGCTTGATCCCAATTGAAGGTCAGTTTGGATAAAAGCATCTGCTAAATGAATGCATAAATGTAATGTAAGGTAGGCCTACATCAAAAACCAATTTAGTTGTTTATAAGGTATTGACAACCATAATAATAATAAATGAAACCAATCAACAAAACCTATGTGATGCTTTATTATGAGATATAACAGTGAAGCGTATGCATCTCAGATTTGAAACAGTGACAAAATACTGCTTACCAATGAAATCATTGGACCGCCCCAAATCATAGTCCCAGACCGAAACTTCTAATGTCTTGGAGGATAACTCGTTAAATGTGATCTCATAAAAAAACTCCTGAAACAAGATGTTTAAATAGACAACAACAGTAAAGACAAATGAGTTTATTTAACATAGCGATAATCACAAGTAATTTTATAATTCAATATATTCTTGATTTAGTTCTAGAAAATAAAGGAATCGTTTAGCCAAAAATGGTTTATTCAGTAAAAGTCCAGTTTATGAGCTTCCAACCATGACCATGAGTGCGTTTCCCAGATGATGACTCGCTGCTTAACCACCAACTATATAGTCACTATCAGGGCTTGACATTAACTTTTTTGCTCACCGGTCACAGTGGCTAGTGGTTTTCCAAAGTTATTAGCCACACAGCATTTTCACTCGCCACAATTTTGTTGTTGGGAAAATACATTATGATTAAAGTTGAAATTGATTTACTTGATTAGAGTACAGCTACTTGATTTAGCTAGATTGTAAACCCTTTCAAATACAGATTGACCACCCCATTATATCAGCTGGTATACACCACAACACTTTATTCGTACATCCACACGTAGTCTGTGAAGCATCTACATTTCTTCCAAATAGCGTGTCGGTTCCGAAGCGGTAGTTCAATTCGAAGGCTGCGTCCTCCGGGGGTCGCATTTGCCGACCGCATACGTCATCAACGTTATCTCATTCTAGTTAAAAAAATACCATTTATTTCTCTTAAGATGTTATCGTTGTAGTTTCTTTCTTACCTTGAAATGTAACGGCTACCTTTTTGAAATAAAACCTGAATTATAAACCTCGATGCACCCGACAAATGTGACCTCCAGAGGGGGGAGCCTCTGAACTGAGACGCAACTAGTATCTTCGTCTTTTCGAGCTCAGCGGACTCATAAGGATAAGAGACTTCACCGTCACACTGTCTTGTAGGGAAGCATTCTTAACCTGTTGAAACGACATGTTGGTGGTATGACCAACAGACTTTTCCGTTCACAAGCTGGGCGCAGGGAGTGCTCATGAAGTAATAATTAACATTATTTAATCCATTCCAATCAAATCAATGTCAAAATGATTGTTGTAAGTAAAATTCTCAATTCTCTTTTTTTTGTTCTCTGCTGTTTTATTATAAAGTTTATCGTACATGATGGGTGTAGGCAAACAATTTTCTTAAAAACATGATCTACGTCATAGACATAAAATATACATCCCAATTTACCTCATTAAACTCAGGGTTCAGAGTCTTTTTGATGACTGCAGTCTTATGCTTGGATTTTTTCTTAAGGTCAGGTTTGAGGTATCTGTTGAAAACAATGAAAGCAAACAACAGTTTTTTTAAGTTACTATAAAGCCTCTCCAGAATATACACTTAGTCTTCAGTCCCTCATCTAACCATCCTTCAATTATAGATCAATACATATGGATAGATTTATTATAAAATCCTGCACAATTAAAACAAAACAAAAATGTCAATTAGTCTCCCTGATCTTGTAATTTCAGTTATTACTTTGTGAAATGTTTCAATTTTTTTCAAAGCCTGTATTCAACAGTTGCTAGGAGTGGCTGAGATGTCTCAATATGTTTTAAGCGACTGTATTTGGTAGAAATTAGAAAAAACATATGATCAAATCATTTCATGCTGCCAATCACTCTTTCTCCTATATCTGCATGAATACACATAAAAACATTTCAAAAGCTCACAGAAGACTACATTTAACAACGAGAGAAAAATGAACGACCCCACATGATCATCCACTGGAATATGGAAAAGACGTTTATTCTTGGCAGATATTGTAAAAGCACTGCTGTATACATGCTTTTGCTTGTTGTCTTTTGTTATTAACCCGGCTGAAATTATTTTCAGGGGTAATCATGTCATAGATGCCTTACATATAGCTTAACTTTATCAAACCTGCAATGGTAGACATTAGCGGCACTGAGGCAAAAAAAAAACATTTTCCATTAACCTCTATTTAATATCTGTCAGGATGAATCATATTCACATATTTACATATGCATCAAGCTTTAGTTCTATACTCACATTTTCACATATGGGTCAGAGAAGCCATTAACGTCCATAGCTGCTAAGTGGGCACAGCGGCGGACCCCCACACATAGGCCACCTTTGGCTTGGTCTTTAGCTTCTGTCTGTCCTACAATTTCCGAATACTGGGATGCGGGCAGAAATTGCAGACATAATAGCAGACGACCTCGCTCTTCCAAATTGCGCTGCTGCTCACTATCCCACTGTATACAAGCAAAAATGTGTTGTTTTCACAAATCTAAAATTGATTATTATGTTACCATAGGTAGTGTTGTTTAATCATAATTACAAGTGTCTTGAAATTGTTCTTGACTGTTCATACTCTTACAACTTCATTCTCATTTCCACAACTTGGGGATATGCCTTCGGACATGATTATTATGGTAATGGAAATTTACATATTGCATGAGCTTTGGCTTTGGCTTAAAGAGAATTTGCCAGGTGAAACATATTAATCAATGCATCAGATTTTCACTTTGCAGATTTTCAACCACATATGCATTGTCAGTAGTCCTACTATACATGTTTCTAAATTGTTGTTTAAAGTTGAAATTAAGAAGGTTCTTGCTTATCATTTTCTTTCAAATTAACTGAATTTATGAACAACAGTTTGTTCCAATTTGTTTTGCCTAAAACACTATTTGTTGTCATATTTTTGCTAGTGATATGTACTGCATTATGTATTGTTACATGTGTAAACGCAACGCATATAATTCAAGTATTTGTATTTGTTTTTTAAATGTATGTAAAGGGCTCACCCCTCTCATTTTCTATCACATATATTAACTAAGAAAACTGTTTTTTTTCAGTTCCATCCCCTCTGTTTCACCTAAAACACTATTTATATAGTCCTAATCATCCAAGCTGAGGAAGAAACTAAATTCATGCATAGCTTTCCTAACATTTTTAATGTTCCGTTGCTTTGCTCACCGGCAGAGCTTGGAATTGGGTAACCCAGTGGTTCTCAAATGGGGGTACCGCAGGGGTTCTGCAGGGGGTACGTTAGAGAAACTGACATTTAGGATTAAATAATGAAAATCAATAAACTATGATAATAGTATTTTTATATGAAATTAGGTATACACAAAGATAGATAAATTTAGATATAATAACTGTTTGACTCTCATTTCACTGAATTTTAAGGTAATATGTTGTTGTCTGGTCAAGGGGTACTTGGCTTGAAAAAATCATAAAAAGGGGTACTTAAGCCAAAAAAGTTTGAGAACCACTGGGGTAACCTACTGGAAGGCCGGACTTCTTCATAATTATGCTTTGAGGAGCTCTGAGCTAAGATGATGAAGGTATTTAACTGGTCAATATAAAAAACAACACGTACAGGCAGATACAGTTAGATGCTTCTTATTCCAAAAGTGCAATTATTCAGAGCGTTCTGAGGGCGAAGAACAGACCCAGAAGCGATCCCCTTCTCACTCATATAAACTCTGACTTGGCTGCGCACGCACAGATTAAAAATTGCCGCCAAACGGACACGTTGTGCCAGCTTTGACTCTGCAGGTTGGAGAAATTGGCGTTCAGAAAGGTCTTGACAATTGGTTGCCGAGGCTACCCGTTTACTATACAGGCGGAACATATGCTTAAAAACTATTGGCCTACTATTAGGAGTGGGGTTAGGTTCTCTAAAATATCTAATAAAATAATCAAATAAAAACAATACCTATTTATAAAATCATTCAGTTTTAATGCAAAGAACTTAACGCGTCTAGTTATGATGCCAGGCAAACGACCAAAAGCAACCGAAGGACGCAAAATTGGGCTAACAGTGCACTTCTTTTTTGAGGATTTTCAATGTGAACGCACTACTCACACTCTTTATACTACAAAAGGGAGTAGAATAGTGCATAAGTGCACGATTAGGGACGCACCTAATGTGTGCTCGGTTTTGTGCTTGTGTGCCAAATCGTGTTTTACTGTAACTTCAGCAGCTCCAGGCAAGGGATCAATGGCCAGTTTATAATGTGACGCGTCACCAAAAAAATGAGCCCGAGGCGCTTAAAGAAAATGACGCTTTTATTCCTGCTGTTTTGCACGTCGGTATGCACACTCACATTGGCGCCCTCGAGGTGTTAAAGGTTGACAATAAACGCGTGCGATTATCCTCCCGGTGTGGACAGGCCATTAGAATGTTACCGCTTGTTGCGTAGCAACAGACAAAGAGAAACTGAATACATGTGTCTCATATCACAAGCTTTATATTCACAGAAACCTTGTTGTTTCAGCATTAAAATAAACTCAAACAGTGACAAAAGCATGAGTAGAATGATTTAAACAACAACATCAGTAAGGTTAGCAATGTTTGTAATTGTCTTGGACTGTTTTTGTCCCACAGATCTGACATCAGTAGCCTACATTTAATCCATTTACAAGTGAGCAAAGAAAATAAAACATTTTTGTCAAGTAAAATAAAAGTGATTATTTTGCTTTCCTCTTTCACATTAGACTACTATTACATAGTGCCGACATTAGCACAAATGCTGGTATATTCATCAGATAATACCATACTTAAAACATTTTGGGAAAAATCCATGTCAATTGTGTTTGGCTTCAGAAATATTTGCCTCGAATTGGTCATCAGAGGAAACGACAAAGCAATTCATTGTAATCACAATCAATTCCATGTTAAGACGCTCTTTATATGAGGCAGCAGGGAGTCAAGTGAGAAAAGGAAAAGCAAAAAGCATTAAGGAAGTCAAGTGAGAAAACCATTAGGGAAGCAGAGAACATGGAACCCGAGGCTCCATGAGGAGCAGAAAGGACACAAACATAGAGTGTGTCATTTATGTCCATAGGCACTGCTTTATATTGTTAGTGATTTATGTTATTTTCAGTTGTATGCGAGTCACAATTTATCCCTGTGCCAAGGCTAAAACACAGACGAATAGATTCTGATCATGTACTCAATTTAAAGTTTTATGAATTCTGAAAATGTGGTTGATTTTATTTCATCATTATGGGTATGATTGTTTCTATTTAAATCTGATTATCACCGCCTCTAAACTAATTATTAGTCTGCAGTCCACTAAACTACCATCTCTGTGCGTCAGTATGTCTGATAATTAGATGGTTCACTGCAGGATATAAAAAGCATTCCTATAAGATCATTTTACAGATGACTGAACGTTATAGCTGAATGTTTCGATAACAAAGCTTGAATTGCCAATGTGGGACTGATGGACCTACATTTAGCCTGGGAGAACATGTCAGAAAAAAATAACAACTGTTATCCTTACCTCTCTCAGATAGCAGGAGATTCCTCTCATAGCTGAACTCATTGCTGTGGGAGATGACAACTGATAGACAAAGATACACATATATTATATTCACAGTGACTATTGAAGAACCAATAAAATGCTAACCTTAAATTGATGGTTTACCCAAACAATGAAAATGATATGATCATTTAGCCAGCCTCTTGTCATTCCAAACTTTTATGACAGAATTCTTGTTTATGTTTCACAGGGGCTTACAGGTTCATAATGTAAATAGGGTTAATAAACAATTAAGATCTTTGGGGGGGCGGACAACCACTCTTTGGACTACAACTGGCATGACTATTTACTCAGCCTCATGTCATTCAAGCACCCAATGGATTTTTTTTATATTTAAAATCAAAACAGAGAAATGTTTACCGGTAACATAGGGAGTGGATTACTCATGGTCTTGGTGAAAGAAAGTATAAAAGAATAGAATCCTTTTTTGATGACGTTTCCATTTCTTATCACCAAACCCATATGCCTTCAATGAAGACCCTTCATGACACTTGAAATCATCCGCTTCTCATATCTGCAGGTGGGCCAGTGCCCCACCAAAATATTCATCCACTTGTTTACACGTGAATGTGTCCAGCATTATTCAACAATTATTTTCAGGATTTCTTGACTATAGTATTTTAAGTCATATAGTGAAATGAATATATATAGGAATTTAGCACTTGGCTTCATTACAGGTTACTAGCCCACTGCATTTAGGTCTGTCTTGAGACAGAAAATAGAACACGAAAATTGTAACATAACTGTCACTATAAAAATATACAGCTCCAAAACGCAGAATAATTGTTTTTCGTGGAAATATTTTCTCGGGCAATATAGTTGCAGTAAGCTGCATAACCAAGATACCTGCAAACAATCATACAATCATGACCTTTACACTTGAATATAAGGGTGGTTTCAAACTTTTTTGATTGCCAAGTTTGAACGCTAGTTCGATTGCTTCCCCTGCCCCCGCTGGACTGCATTCGTATTATTTTATTTGGGTCCGAACCAAGGTTCGTTTGCATCATCAAGCCAGCAGCTGAGTCAAATCCTCAGCTCATTAAAGGAGAGATCCATGAACTGAAGTAAGCATCCCAGTTAAGGAAGACATACAAAATATGCAGAGCAGTGGTTCCCCAGGAACAGGTTTGGGAACCACCGATTTTGAAGGAAAGATATAGAATGCACAGCATGTTGCTTGCTTCTTTTGCTCAAAAGCATGATGTATGTAAGTCTACGTGTCATAATAAAATACTAAAGTATATGCTTCTAACCACATCTCCAGACCTGTAGTTCCAGCCATGCAACTTTGTGATGCTGTTTCTGAATGTTCGTTGGAACAATGGTTTCTGGAAATACTTAGCTAAATACTAAATAGTTAGCTATTGATGCTTTTGGAAAAAGCACACCAATTTGATGGACTCATTTTCAATTAAGATGGATGAGTAATTACCAAGTGTTAGGGGGGAAAAATCTCCATCTCTTTTCCAAACATTAATTACGAGACTATGCTCCTTACTCCATATAATCTTTCTCCAAAATTGTCAATCTCTGCAATATAATAATACATGTCCTTATCCTTATGCATAAGACCAAGAAAAGCAGTGTCATCTGAAACGTTTACAACAAAACAGCATTCCCAGGATGATGACTCCTCTACTATTAGTATACTATGTAAAAAGCAGTGGTGAATATTCAGCCCCCCAGGGACACCAGTCTTAAAAGACCTACACCAACACCTACATACATCAGAAAGGGTTTCCCTTAACCTCATTTATTGAGTTCTGCCAGGAAGAAATGAATAAAACACCTTAATGCTATACGGATTGACAGCCATACTGTTTAGTTTGGAAAGCACAAGGGATAACTGCACAGTGTTAAAATCAGAGCTCAGATCAAGAAAGAACAACCTAGCATACGCCTTAGGATCAAGTAGGACCCTTAAGGGCCAGTTCCCTGCAGAGTTTAGCTCCAACCTTGATCAGACACGGTTGAGCAAGCTAATCAAGCTTTAGGATCTTCAGGAGTTAAGGATCACTAGAAAATCACCTTATGAGAGTTTGATCAGGGTTGGAGCTAAATTCTGCAGGGCACTGGCCCTCCAAGGTAAGATTTGAGGACCCTGCTCTAGATGGTTCAGCACAGTAACGATACCGTCATAAGTGCCCTGGTGATTTTGATTGGAAAACTGATAAGGATCATGATGGTTCTTAACCTCTTTCTCAAGCTTCCACACCATGACTTTCCAAACACTGTATCACAATGCAGGGTAAGGCAACTGGGTCATAGCCTTTTTACTCTTGAGGACTAGGTCTTTATAATTCATCTGCAAAGGTTTTTGAAACAAAAGCAAAAGATCATCAAACCCAGTTGCCTCTTTGGTGTCAAGACATTTAAAATCCACAACAATATCATCCACTTTTATTTGTGGTTAAGGTACAGAGTCATCAATATTGATTTCCCTCTGTACATTACTGCAATCAAAAGATTTAACATCAAACCTCAAAATCAATCGCTCTGAAATGCAAGGTGTGCTACGATTGGCCATTTAACCAGTGCGAAGTGATTGGTCAAATACTGCAAGCGTGATGGAAATGTAACGCCTCTTACCATATGTGGAACATCAGGTTCAATAGCAATTGTACTGACAGTTACTTCCACCTTACTTGCGTATAAATTTGGGCGAACTTAGTCAAATCATACCACGAACTGAAGTAGATTTGGGGGGGTTGTGGTTACACGAGGGGTTTCAGGCAGTTCTGGGTGAGCATTCGCTTTTAGATAGAATGCATATTTTGTTCCAACACTGATACATGCATGAGCAACTTATAACACACCATAGACACAGAAAAACACAAATTCACACCATATGACCCATTTAAAATATATTAGTGCCATTGATTTGTCTCAAGATGCACACCAGTAATGTATTCTTCTTCAAGTATATACTAATTCAACTAAGGCAAAGTCCTGGTTTAAGATAAGCAGTGTCTGTGAAACCGGGCCTATAAATATTATTTTAAGATTAATCTTATTAAGCTGGGCCATCTGCCCTGTACGCCATGCATCTCGCAAAGTGGACTATTTAGCGACACCATCTAAGAACCATGTTTGATGACCAGCTGAAATTCACCTCTCATATTGCAGCAACCACTAGAACAGGTAGATGAACAATATCAGAATATCAGGAAAATCAGACAGTTCTTGTCTGCAATAATTTATTGGCCAGCCTTCCATCCAATGCAGTCAAGCCCCTGCAAATGATCCAGAATGCATCAGCACTTCTGGTATTCAATCAGCCTAAAAGTAACAGCAAAATCGCCCCATTACCTTAATTCACTGCTGTAGGTCTACATCCCCGCCATCTTCTGTCTGAAAATGAGCAACGCCTGGTTTTTCCATCACCATGAGGCACCAAATCTCTTGCAAAAACCTTTACTCATTCAGTTCCTTTGTAGTGGAATGAACTGTCAGTCTCAACCCAAGCTGCAGCATCCGTCACAACTTTCCAAAAACTTTAAACATACCTGTACCGCATTTATCTGACTAACCAATAACTGTCTCTGTTTTATGTCTTATAAAGAAAGAAAAAAATGTATGTTGTTCATTCACAGCCTTGCTTACTTCAGTGGCCTTGTAAAACTATCGGTACTGTTTAGCGTGTTGACAAAATGTTATATGCTTGTAAGCTGCTTTGGATAAATTGGCTACCAAATGAATAAATGTAAGACATCAAAAATTTAAGACACAAGATCCTCAAATTCAATGACAATCCAGTCATCGAAAAATTTGCTGACATGTAACAACAACCAGATTCTTATTTGTATTCTACAGTACATTGTTCTACAGTATATACTATGTCATGATTCTGCCTCTTCTTGTCAGATATTTCTTGGTTTTGAGGCAGAATCAGAACGGAACTCCCTGTTTCATGTGGAGAGAGGCTTTTTGGCGCTTTTGGCTTGCCATACTCTCTCTCCGGTCTGCGTCTGTTCCCGCCCTTTCGTCTCGTTATTGATTGTTAATTAGTTCATACCCCTTCATCCCCACTGCCTGCAATTGGGTTCTTCCCTAGCGATTCATGACAGAATGAACCAGCCATTCCAGGACCCAGCAGGCAGAGGGATCGTTGTGGGGTGGTTGATGCCACCGGGTTCCCCTCCAGGGTCGAGGCCGCTGGACTTCCCTTTCTGGGTCGAGACCGCCGGACTGCCTTTCAGGGTCGAGGCTGTCGAGCTCCCCTCCAGGATCAAGGCCATCGGATTCCCCTCCAGGGTTGAGGCTGCCAGTGTCCTGTCCTGCCACAGATCCCAACCGGTACCCAGGCCGGACCAGTCGACACCCTGTCTTGTTTGTTGTTCCTGTCCTTGTTTGCTGCCCAGCTGCCAGCAAACAGCACTTGCCCTTGTTTGGACTTCCCTCCATTGGACTCTTGTGCTCCCTCCCCATTGGACTCTTGTGCTCCCTCCTCTCGGACTCTTGTGCTTCCCCCTCTTGGACTCTTGTTACCCCCCAATGTTTTATGGTTATTATTTTTACCATGTTGCCCTGTTTTTTTTGCCTTGTCACAGTCTGTCTTGTTTGTGCCTTGAGGAGCATCAGGTTGCTGCTCCTTAAGGCCGGGGGTTCTGTCATGGTTCTTTTTTTCCAAATATCTTCTTTTGTGTTTTGCAAAAGAAAGAAAGTCGCACAGGTAGTAAATGATAACAGAATTTTCATTTTGAAGGTGAACCATTCCTTTAATTATTATATTATGCTTTACGAACTTTTACTAACCACATTTATGGGTTTTATACTGAAGCTGTTAAATATCTGCCCTTGTCTGAAGAAGGTCACATTGATTTGGAACAGCATGAGAGGGGGTAAATGATAACAATTTTCATATATTTCTTTACATATAGCGATTACTACTTTGCTCTCACAGTTACTCACGGGAGGTGGATGCTCTAAGCAGATGTTATAGTGTTTGGGCTGGTCAGGCTTCACTTTGCGTAATGCCACCCGTGACTCTCCAATGAACTCATTATGAGTCAGCTTGTCCTCATCACACACCGACACCCTAAGAGAGACAGACAATAGCTTTACTCACACTAACATGGAGGTGCCACATAAAAAAATGGACACTTCAGACACTAGCAGTCCTCCCTTGCATTTGCAAAAAATGCTTCTGAACAATCCCTGTGTTGAACTGATAAGGAGAAATTGATTCCATTGTTACTGTTTACTCCTTAGGAAAAACACATAAAACACTGTATAAAACATATTCATTTGTTGATGCATTATATGAGTGCCATGCTAGGGTTTGACAATTCACCAAATGGCTGTAGAACGTTAGTAGGCTATAATGTATTAAAAGTGAATAAACAGTTGTAGATACTGCATAGATATTCTGGTAAACATTTTCTTATCTTTAAAAAAAACTTGGTAAAGTATCCTTAAAGAATGTGCTAGGATATAATACATGCAGATTCCATGAAAAGCTGGTACATACATACACATTCAATACATACAGTTTAGTGTAAGCTTCTGTAAAGAACTTCTTTAAACCTTCATGTGTCCTTGTTGTTATAAGTAGTTACATTTGTTTGACCTGTCTGATTCAATCTAGTTTAACCCCCAGACTAACAGTTTCCAGCCTCTGGGTGTCATAAAATAAAAACAATCTCTCACATGCAGAAACTTTAGCCTCATGCAAACGATTCCCAGATTTTTCAAGGGTCAGTGAAATCAAACGCCCCAGATACAACAATGACCTCAATCTGTCACTACAGCTGAGAAAGACACGTCAACAGTGAGGACAGACAAAGAGAGAGAAAGGAAGTGAGATTTGAGGTGGAAGTAAAAGTAACTGCGAAATTAAATGAATATTCTGGGAGACCAAATTATTGCATGTGAAAGCATGTTTAATGCTCTTCAAATAAAGTTGCTCTTAAAACAAATATGGTTCTTTAAACGCTCCTTGACAATGGTAAAAGAGAGAACCGTTTTATAAAAAGTGAAAAACCCATTCTTTATTCCAGCCTCTTTCAGTTTATCAGTTATAGAGGCAACATTTTTATGAGATATTTCCTTATATACATTGTGGTAATTTGCTTTACCAATTATTTGGGATAATAATGTGCTAAATATGTATATGTATATGCTAATAATGTATTATGTATAATGTATAAAAATATATATTTTCATATATAATTCTCAACTACTCATTGTTACATTCAGCTCAACTGAATGTAAACTTTTATGTCATTTTTACATGCTTAAGTGGCATATGTACGCTAACACAGGGGTGCTCTCTGACTTTATTTCTTAGATTCTGGTTAAAGTAGATTATTAAAAGCAACATTTGGGGCTTTGGCGGAGGTAATCTCCTCAATGAGTTCCCACTCTATGAGGTTGATGAGGATGTGTGAGGGCAAGATGGGCTCTGGTTCAACGGGGGTTTTGGCTGGAGCAGGGCGTCTGCTCGAGAGTTCTTGGAAATGGGGCGACAGGATATGGACAACCGGAATCTCATAAAAAATATAGCCCATCTTGTCTAACGAGGGGTGAGACGTTTGGCATCATTGAGATAATTAAGTTTTTATGGTCGCTGAGTACTTGAAATGGGTATTTATCTCCCTCCAGCCAATGGCTCCTGCAGGGCCAGCTTGATGGCCAACAGCTCCCGGGCTCCGACGTTGTACTTTGATTCCACCGTGGTGAGTTTATGAGAGAAGAAGGCACATAGACGGAGTGTGGTTTTATCCCCCAGCTGCTGTGATAGCACTGCTCTTACCCCGGACGAAGAAGTATCCACCTCCACAATGAAGGGCTTTGAGGCATCAGGATGGCTGAGGAGCGGTGCGGTGGTGAATCTCAGCTTCAGGAGTTCGAATGCCTGTGTGGCCAAGGAAGACCCGGAATGATACTTGGGCTTGCTTTTGAACAGACTGGTTAGGGGATGTATGATAGAGCTAAAGTCCTGGATGAAATGGCGGTAGTAATTTGCAAACACAAGGAATCGTTGAAGTTCGTTTATAGTTGTGGGAATGGGCCAATTGCGGACGGTGTTCACCTTCCCCTTTTTTATCTTAATACCCTGTTGGTTGATGTTGTAACCCATGGACTGAACTGAGGCCTGGTGAAAGTGTAATTTTTGGGCTTTTCGAGGAAGAGCTTGTTTTTCCGGAGGTGCAGCAGGACCTCTGCAACTTGATGGCGATGTTCACCCATGCTCCAGGAGTAGACAAGGATGTTGTCGATGTACACCAGAATGAACTTGTGCAGGACATCATGGATCACATTGTGCATGAAATCCTGGAACAAAGAGGGGGCGTTAACCAGTCCATATGGCATAAATAGGTATCCATAATGACTTGTGGGCATGATGATAGCAGTCTTCTACTCGTTCCCCTTACGTATCTGGATGAGAGTGTATGCGCTGCGGAATTCGAGATTGGTGAAAACTGCTGCGCCTCGGACATGTTTCAGAGAGGCTGGGACAAGGGGAAGTGGGTAACAGAATTTCACTGTTTTCTTGTTGAGGGCACGGTCATTGATGCAGTTCTTCAAGCCTCCGTCCTTCTTGGCTACAAAAAAAATCTGGAAGCAGCAGGGGACCTAGAAGGGTGGATGAAACCTTGCTTGAGAGGCTCTGTGATGGGTTGCCCTTGCTGGATAGAAAAACATCTTCAAGAAAACATCTTTAAATTCACAATAGCAGGAAGGGATATACTGTATGTAGATTGCTTCTCAGGAGGGCTTTCAATGAAGGTTAAACACAAATCCAACTTGGGAGAATGACACACAGGAGTTAAAGGTAGACTTGGGCAACAGGAACGAAAGATGTGATTAGCTGAATCATGAGCCTGGATGGTTTCAGCCCATTGCAGTGCTCATCCTGTTTGGGATTTAGCAATTTTAGCTCTTTCAGTGGAAGCTTATGTGTCTGCATCTCGAGGACAAGAGAGCACTGGAGAATGAACCTGTTGTAATCCTCCGCCAAACCAGAGTAGGGTGCAGGATTCGCCATGGGACTGCCGACGACCGCGAGAGGTAGAGTTGTTGACAGAAGTAGGGGTGCTCTGCGTGACGGTGGGTGTAAGAGCTGATTTTCCCAACAAACTCAAGTGCTTAAAGTGTTCTATCAACACTAAAACGGTTCCTGCCATCGTGACATGTGAACGAGACCTACTATTTTGAACAATTTTAATGCATTAGTGTGCGATGTTTAACTAGTTTGGCTTATCCTCCTGAAAAAAGTGGAATTAGAAATGATGCCCAATTGCTATTATGGGAGTTGGGAGCTCCAACAATGAAGCTAAGGTCCACATTCAGTGCATATTTTTTCATTTGAAACAAGTGTGACAATTTTATATTTTAAACATCCACAGTACCATATATTTGTTTTTATGCTTTAAGTATTACTCCACATTCTTTTTTAGAGTAATAAACTAGCTGAAAGGATTTTCTCTGGTAAATATTTTTACGGACAGCATCTGTGGCATAAGGTTTAGTTGTATTCATTGTTGATGAGATGACTGGTCATACCTGAGGGTTCTTCTGTACATATCCTCCACTGTGATGCCACAATATGTAAGGGTTTCATTCCAAACTGGGTTTAGGGTGTTCTTCACAATCTTCGTCTTTAGCTTATTGGCCTTGGACAGGTTATATTAGAACAATAAAAACATACAATTCCATTACAACAATGTTAAAGTGCAGAATTCACAAAGCATAGCTTTACCAGTCAACCAAATGAAAAAAAAATTATTCACTTTTGCAAACATTTTCATCATTCGTACAGAAATAAAATACAATATTAACAAAACAATTGTGGTATAGAATGACAAGATATATGGACAGTTGCTATTAGTTTGACATTACCAGCATTGTATTTACACTAACCCAAATTTGTACCGCTAAATCTGCAGAACGGAATTTATGAAGATAAATGAAATATGTTTGTTGAATGTTGTGCTGTAGTTGATATTTTTGAGCAAACTGAATTTTTTTTAACAAGGTTGTGAAAATAGATTTAATTAAATTGCAGGACCTGAAATTTCAACATGGTGTGAGATAAGAGTAATAGAGATAGACCAGACCTTGCAGGCTCCAGGAAGCAGATGTAGTTTCACATATGGGTCAGCCAAACCATTAAAGTCCATGGGCTTCAATCCCTGCATACATGTAGGAAAGTAATGGAGGATTTGTATAGAATGTAGGGAATTACAGAAAGGTATAAATACAATAATTTTAATTAATTAAACACACACACATACTTTTCTAATTGCCTACATCGGTCAACTTATCATTACATGACTATATTTTAGGAGCTGTGAGAGCCATAAATACAGGATGATAACAGGAGTTAAGATTATACAGTTACCTTTGCTCTTATGACAGTGCAGTGAAGAGCACTTGTTGCGGTTTCATAGAGCAGTTCAAACTCCAGGGTTCCCAAGGATGCTGCCACATATGAAACATCAAAATATGTTTATTAAAGACCCCATTCAATCAAATATATAAGCTGTGGTTAACATGTACCATTATGCTAGTGTATATTAATTAATTTAGCAGAAATAAGTCCTGGGGACCCAGAGCGCAAGGCATTTTGTATGACTCTTTTATCTAACACATCTGACTCACCTTAACCATGAAGCTTATTATTAATGAGACACAGAACATAAAATGAAAGGAGTGTGGAAAGAAACCAGGCAGAAACCAGAAGAAGAAACCCACAGGTAGCAAATCCACATGCAGTTAAAGTTTAATAAATAATCCACAGGGCTAAACAACACCAAAGGCAACACCAAAGGCAACACGTTCGGCAGTATGCGTACCCCTAAAAAAAAGCATACCACAGGCTTTAAACAACAGATACATACAGTTAGTGACACAATAAATGACTGATAATGGACAAAAACACTATAAACATGGGATAACATAACAAGAGACACCTGAGACAAATTAAAAACTTATGGAGACTAACAAGGACAAGTTAAATAGGACTTCACAAGACAGAGGAGATAAAGACAGTGGTTGTGACAGTGGCTCCGTCCGAAAGCTCTAAAATGCTGCCTTCAGAGGCAGCATTTCAAGGTAGGAAGGCATCAAGGCACGTCTGAATCCAATGTTTGCTTTACTATCTGTCTCCTGAGATAGCTCCATCAGGTCGATTTTTTAAGGCAGCATAGATGTATCCTTTGCTGCCTTCAATGTCACACAATTCTATGCGTGTGCTCACGGGGGGGTGTGATTGGTCGAGCAAGGACGAGTTAAAAAAAATTAAATGGCGGCCAAGAAAGCAGCTAGTGCACAGTTTTTGTGTAAATAAAGTTCTCATTTTTCTTTTTAGAACTCTTGATTGCATTTCTATCGAGAAATTAGTATTGTAGTTTTTAAATATTGGATTAGTTATCACAAAGGTGCCCTCTGTTTATATTTCAAACAGAATTCCGTTACGCTGCCTCTGAGGGCTGTCCGAATGCGTCCGAATGCGTTTCTCTGAGCTGCCTTCGTGCCTAAATGCTGCCTCCGAACGCATTGCCTCATGAGACAGCGAGGCATCAAGTCGGCTGCCTAAGGTTTCGGACGCAGCCACCGTGTCATAAAAGTATGCAGTGTTATGGCTCCTCAGGACCAAAGTTAAAGAGATAGTTCACCCAAAATGAATATTCTATCGTCGTTTACACACCCTCTTGTCATTTCATACCTGTGGGGCATTCTTTCTTTAGCAGAACACAAAAGAGGATATTTTAAAGAATGTTGGTAACCGAACAACAGCGATTTCCATTCACTTTACAATTGTTCTATCTACTTTGCACTATTCTGGTTAATAGAAATAAAGAGGGATCACATATAGCAAATGTCTGGATTGCTAATATGTAAAAAAGGTCTGGCATAAATAAATACATAAAACAACAAGAGTGGAATTTCTCTCAACATGAATTCTGTCATGATTCTGGCAGTGTCTTTTTCGATATTACCATTTGTCAGGTTGCCTTAACTACTAACATGAACTACCTACAAGACTATAAATGTACTGTTAAGTTTGGCATATAGTTAGGTTTAGGAGTAAGAGCATGGTTGGGGTTAGGATAAGGAGTTACCATTTGTTTAGTAAAATTATTGCCGGATTCAGATTATACAGTACTATTATAGCCTGATTTTGGCACGATTTGTGTCTCGATGTCCAACAGAAAGACAAAGAACCAAAACCAGGCTGCCAGGGCAGGAATACTGACAGTGAGAAATACTATTGTGTTTGCAAAACCAATTTCCACCACCACCTTTGTGGTTGAAATAAAGTATAACAAAACCCTGATAGCAGACATACATCTAGGAGACGTCTATTTGATGTCGGCATTTATATGACATTTTGTTCGCTTATCTGCAATAGGTCTCCTGACAGATGTCATATAGACATTTAGAAGATGTCTGTAAGATGTTCATGATTTAGAATGTACAGTATATAAAACTGTCTTTTCTAAGAAATTCATCAGATGTTTTTTACACATCAGATTTTTTCCAGATGTTTTTTATCAGATGTCTCATAGTACCTGTGCTATCTGGGAACCTAATCCTATGGCCTTTCTAACAAAGCTGGTTTAAGGTGTAAAACAGATTTGCTCAGGTGTTATTCATGAATTCACAATGAAACTGGTCACAATAATGAGCTTTGTAAAACAACAGGACAGGATAAGATTGGTTTGTTTTTGTCAAATATGCAGGTCTGAATTTTTCTCTAAACTTGCTTTGGGACATAGGCCTACAGATTAATTTAAGAGTCATTTTAGATGCATTAAAACACACACATTTCTTCGTTTGTTGTTATAAATATGGTGACACGGCTGATCTTTGGACTCACTGTTGTCATCACTGTCACAACTGTCAATCTCTATGGACATGTCCATGCTACTCATTGCTGAAAGTGTCCCTCCACCTCCAGTGGCTCCTGCTGAGTGAGGAGACAACAGAACTCCATCCGCTTTGGCTCCAACTGCATCTGAGGAACAGCTGGTCAAGTTTGGCGACAACGAATCAGAGAAGGAGGATGTCGGGGAGTGTCTGGGAAAGAATGCTGATATTTGACGGATGGGTTGAATTGGGCCAGGACAGACGTTTATCGCCATGTGTTCCTGAATTGAGATCGCCATCCGCTTTCCTTTTCGTACTGTCATCTAGATGAAGAGCACAAACAAAAAAGAAGTATGTTCTCTGTGTATTGGCTGATCCCAATCCTTCTGAAGTGTGGTTAGGTTCAAAACCAATTGCTTATATAAATCAAATACGACTGAGGTATATTAAATACAACATATTTAAAATATATATTGTCACCATATACAACTTTTAATAAACTGAAAATGTCAAAATAGCATTTCCAGTTCATTCGGCATGATTCCAAAATTCACTGCAGTCGACAGGTTGGAGAGAAGTGTAACTATAAATCTATATTACTGGAAAAATTAAAGTAAGTACTACAAAAGATTCAAGTGGTAAGAGATGCCAGATCGGGGTAACAAAACGAGCTTATTGGCCAATAAAAACTATTAAATTAGCTCAATGAAAAATATCAGCACACACTGCAAATCATCTGTCCTAGTTCTGCTAGACTTATCTGCAGACTTTGATACCGTTAATCATCAGATCCTGCAAGCTACCGTATCATCGCTAGGGATCACATGCACCCCTCTTCTCTGGTTTAAATCCTACCTCTCGGATAGATCTTTTAGGGTGTCATTGAGGGGCGCATTGTTCACAGCTCACCACATGGTCACCGGTGCATGGACCACTACTTTTCTCCATCTCCACAACATCCTAAGGACATATCATAAAGGCACACGGGTTCTCCTAACACTGCTATGCATGCATTGCAGCCTATCTGGAATAGCCTCCAGCTGAACCTTGCCAAAACTGAGCTGCTTGTATTCCTGGTGCCCCATGATACGATATGATCTCACCATACAAATGAACAGGAACTTCGGAGTAATCTTCAATGACCAGCTGTCCTTCAGTGATCACACTGCAAAAACAACACGGTCATGCCGATTTGCATCATACAACACAAGAAAGAGCAGGCCCTACCATATTGAGTATGCAGCACAACTCCTTGTCCAGGCCCTTTTAATCTCTAGACTGGGCGACTGCAATGCGTTCCTTGCTGATCTTCCTGCTAAAGCAAACAATCCACTCCGAAAGCCTGGTTTTATTGGCACAATTCACAAACAGTGTCCCGGCATGGTAGGAAGAAGTGGGCTCGAGTGCGGTTTGGTTGGTAAAGGGACAGTGTGAGCGAAAACCTTGCCAGAGCGTGGTACTGAAAGCAAGACATAAATTATGCGACTGTTTAAATTTCTCCCTGAGATTCAGCTTTCACCTAAATTACGCTCGGGCATGGTGCTCAGTATGAGTGCACCCAGTCCAGAGCCTTTCGCTTAGTGAATGGACAGTGCCTGGTAACACCCTCACAAAAGGGCACTAAACACTTTCTTGTGCATTCTCCTGCACTACTTCCTTGCTGGTGGAACGATCTTCCAAATGCAGTCCAGTCAACCACATCTCTCTCAAAATTCAAAGAACAACTTAAAACATATATTTTCCGTTAAAACTTGACTGCTAATTGTTGACTAACACACCCTCTCTCTCTCTTTCAATAGGTGTTGTCCGGCTTTGTGAAAACTAGTATCTTGGTATAAGCACTTATTGCCTCCTATTGACAAATTGCTTGTTTCTTTTTTTCTTCTCTGTAAGTTGCTTTGGATAAAACCATCTGCTAAATGCCAAAATGTAAATGTAAAAAAATCTCCTATGCCTAAAATAGACATTATTATGTCACTGTTTTGAATTAAAAAACAGGTTTGTCTTGAGAATCACTGTATAGCATTAGTAATAATAAACATGGTCCGTCTTTATAAGTAATGGCCAAAATCCTTCAACCTTTCTTAAAATGCTAAGATTTAAAAAAGCATGGGTATAAACTCAAAACCACAACCAAATCATACAGTATGCCTGGGGAAGAATCATTACTGTTCTTAACCTAGACATAAAGGGATACTCCATCCGAAAATAAAAATGATGTCATGAATTACTCAACCTTAAGTAATTCCAAACCTGTATACATTTCTTTGTTCTCTTGAACACAAATTAAGATATTTAGAATGTTTTAGAATGTTGGCCACTGAGATTTCTGGGGTAGTCAAAAATGGTAGTCAAAGGTGCTCCAGAACAGTTCGTTTTCCTAAATTCGTTAAAATATCTTCTTTTGTATTTAACAGAACAAAGAAAAATGTTTTTGGTAGTCAATGGTGACCCAGAAATCTCAGTTGCATTTTTTCCAAATATCTTGCTTTGTAAGCAAGCAAAGAAACAATTGATACAGGTTTGGAACAACTTGAGGATGAGTAATTCATGGCAGAATTTTCATTTTTGGGTGGACTATGCCTTTAACCTAGAAGAAAATAGATGTGTCTACATATTTGCAAGTCTCCAGGCATAACACAAGTACAATGTACAGTAGTAAATCAGCAAGCCAAACATCTCAGCACTTTACACGTTTCAGAGACAGTGTGAAACAGTCATGTGAGGAGACCAAACAATGAGTACACAGGACATGAAAGCTATCGAAATATACTGAACTGATTATATACTAGTTATCATTGTAAATTGTAATAAGGATCACAGTAAGAATCCCAATTAACAGTTGACTATTTCCAACAAGGCTTGTTTGTTAATATTTAAGAACAGGTTAATAACCGTCAAGGATGTCATTAAATATCTAAAATTATAAACAAACGTTTTATAGTTTTTGGTTGAATTATTTCATATAGCCTACATACATTTTTTAAAGCTTTCTGCTGAAGAGCCTCGCCATAAATGTCACACTGTAGGTTGACCCTATTAATGGTGACAACGGATGTTAATATACATAATATACCTGTATATTAAACAAAGTAGCTAAATTTAAGTGTAATATACATCACTTTCAACATTATTAACTCATCAGCAGTGTTAAATTAACATTCATCAACTGCTAAGCACTTCAGCCCAGCTGTGGATGACTCATTGCATTAAAGTTGAAAGAGCACTGCAACCGTAACATGTAAGATGCATCATAATCGCAACATTGGCCAATCCTCTACTTCAGACATATATTGTGTGATATTTGCAAAAATATAAAAAATATTTTTTAAATTAGCTTTTTTAATTTACTGTACATTGTTTTCACAGTTCACCCCCAAAATTCTCATTAACTTAGAACACCTACAATCTTAAAAAGGTGCTTCAAAAGGATCTTCACAGTGATGCCAAAGAAGAAGCATTTTTGGTTCATGTACCCAAAGATTCTTATGAGAATAATTTCTTACTTATTTTTATAATCTAAAGAACCGGCTTCTTCCACTACAAAGGACCTTTTGTGAAACGAAAGGGTCTTTTGAATGTTACAGGTCCTTTCTCAAACCATTCAGCCAAAAATGGTTCTAATGGGATCATGAAGCACCTTGTTATTTTTGTACTTTCCATGAATATTAGTATAAAACAGGAAACACATTGTTTTCAATGCAAATTATAATTAAAATTATAAATAATACAAATAATATGTATTACTTACTAAGTACTGATATATATTTTCTACATAGAAAAAAGGATGAAAGAAAAAATGATCGAGACAGACTTTAAGACCCTAAAAGAACTCACAGTTTTATATATTACTTATTTCTAGAAGAAGCACGCAAAAACATGTTGATCACAAAACAGCAACATATGACAAATAGCCTCCCTCTACATAAACCCCTGCTTTCCTTTCTAATTAAACTCATCGCTCATAGACACTCCTCCATTCTCCTATAACCTCTCTATCATTTCCAGTCATCCTGTGATGTTGTTATTTATCTATGGTTCCATGACAGTGACCATACATTCAAAATTTAGGGATTCTATGAAGATTTAATTTACACTCAGGAAATATATATTTGAAAAACAACAGTAACCTGATAATGTGCGTATTTGTGTTGGATGATTCTCCTTCTTAGGAAGTCAGTCATTAAAAACAGGTTGACAAAGAAGAGAATAAAAAAGAATAAAAACTGGCTAATATACCATGAACATTAGCACGTTAGCATGAAAATATGTACGTATGTGAAAATAAAGAACTAAAACTAAAAACAAACAGTAAAAAATAACAAGCAACATAATAAGTGACGTGTAAAAATACAAGCCTTAACAATCAATAATATTAAATAAAATGTATAAAAGCATTATAGATAAAAAATAAGGAAAAAGATGAAGAAAAGGCAATATGAGTGATGCTGTATAATATAAAACATCTTACCTCAATGATATGCGATGACAAAAGAAAAACAGAATTTCACAAGAGAGACGTCACACAACGCTGTGGAGAGAAGACCACAAGAGAGAGAAAGAGAGAGAGAGAGAGAGAGAGAGATAAAGAATGAGAGGATGAGAAACAGTGAGAGGAATAAAGAGAGAGAGTGTGTGTCTCCGTTTGTGTGTGTGTGTTTATGTGTGTGAGTGAGAGAAAGAGCAGATAGGGAGAGGGAGACCTCTAGTCTTTATCCATTTCTAAACAGAGAGATATAGAAGACATGTGTATGTTCAAGTGGACGGAGACAAAAGCTATTTATTTCTTTATAAAGCGTGAGCCTTTATATGATGTAGCTGAAGATAGTTTAGCCTCTATGTTCATGATTTTAAAATTGACACCACGTGCATGCAAAAATGCTCTCTTACTCTCTCTCACTCTCTCTCTCTCTCTCTCTCTCTCAGCCTCTCTAATTATAGGTGACTTGTCAGTCCCTTACAGACAACAGTGTGCTATTCCGAGCATTTGTGCGACAGCTCAATTCAGCTGTTTTCCCCTTTATTGTTTTCTGTTGTGTAGACATATTCAGCGTGTCAGTATGTGTGTGTCTTCTGCAATTGCTTATTATGTGTCTTCTGTCATTCTGTCACACATTCTACTAAAATATTCAGAAACTTTCATTTGCTCAGTTTCTAGATGCTTTTGGGGCATCTAAAATAGCACTAGCCACCAATAGCTCAAGTCAATTCAAGTCAAGTCAATTTTACTTTATAGCACGTTTTACAATTTGCAATGCATCAAAGCAGCTGTACAAGAAAATCCCAAAACCAAAAAGAGAATATATTTTGAACACACACAAAATAACCTTAAACGCAATATGAAATTGAGAAGGAACAGACACATACACATAAGTATCTTTAAACAAACCTCCAAGGGAAGTCATGGGAATTTGCAATAATATCATGGATAATTAGCATTCCTAGAAAATAGTTGTTGTTAGGATTTTAGTCTGACTTATACGTTAAAAGCAAAATTCAAGTATAGAGCCTTAGAGCCGAATTGTTATTTCTGTTATTTCTCGTAGTCACAGCTGCACAAATACTGACTTAATTTTTAACTTCAAGCTCTGTAGATGTGTACCAAACAGACTAGCTAAGGGTGGCGATGCTTAATAATCAGTTGTTCAACATTTGACAATAAATTAATAATATATAATTTTGTGATTTAAACAACAATTCATGTGAACTCAAGCAACAGTATTTACTCTGTTTTTGAAAATGAATGCAGCTAAACAGTCATCTGCAGTGACAAAAATGTGCTCTGACAGCACAGCTGGAGGCAGTTTTACACCATCTTACTTTAATGCACTTGACACACATTGAATAAACACATAAAATGTTATCAACCACAATATTGCTCAAGGGTTCACACACACGCGCACACACACAACATGACAGTCTTCTGCAAAGTGACATACAAATAATATACATTTTGTCAAGAGAACACAGTTCTTTACTTTGGTTATGTCAATTCATTAGAGCTGTCAATGTAACATTGTAATAGTTTTATGCAATTCATTATTTAAAACATTATAAAGTGTTCCTTTTGAGAAACTTGAAACTAAGTATTCAGTTTAGTGAAAATTAACTAAGTAACAATTAAATAATAATTTAAATAATTTAAAGTTTTGGATTAGATCGTCTCCCTAATGTATGTAATGCATACATACCTGCCTGGCCTCTGTTGGTGCCCTAGGCAAGACTTAAGGTTGTGCCCCTCCTATACAAAATAAACAAATTAATAAATAAATATTATTTTTATTAAAGAAAAATTCATATTTATTTAAATATAGAATACATTGTGATTAACATAAATAGGAAGTTAATAAATAACAACTACAAATATTTGTAATAAAATTTGTTTCTAATTACCTTCTCACTGTTTGAAAATAATGTTGAAAATAAAATAAAACAAATTGATTTCTCAATAATAGGCTACTGTATTTGAATATTAGAGCTAATAAAACAAATATTTGATTGTTATTATTATTTAGACAAGGGTTAATGAGAAATAGATTTTATACATTTTGTCAACCTCTGACGATTTCCTAAATACATTGCACATGCTATAGTGCCACACACTTTTCAGTTCACTTAGTTGAAAGCAGTAAATACAGCACGCATAAGAGTTACCAGTAGAGTGGTTCTATGCATCTGCATCTATTTATTTGTTTATTAGATTATTTATTACAATGATCTTGCTTGTTCTACAAACACCATGCACTGTGCTGTGTTGTTCCTTTCTGTGTTTTTCTTATTTGCTCCTGTAAAGCTGCTTTGGAACAATGCACATTGTGAAAAGGGCTATATAAATAAATTGAATTGAATTGAGTGGTTCTAAATAAGCAATTGTAACTTACAATTTGCGCCTCTCTATTAAAACATTTTACGTTTCCTAAATTTCACATCTGATATGTTTTTTTTATTTAAACTCACCTTTGTATACAAGTTTTGTATAAATGGTTTGTGTTTGCACATGTGGCTGTGACATGTGTAACCGATCCTATACCTGTACCTGCAAGCGGGGTTCGAACTTCTAACCAGCGAGATTTACAAAATGGGAAGCAGGCACTCCAACCACGACGTCACAGACACTAACAGGAGGTTTCCACGCGAATTCAATTATTTGTGCGAGTACATTACATACAAAGTCAATGCAAAGAAATAGACGCAAACTCGCAGCAGGCGACGTGAATGGCGCAAAACGGGCTGCGAACGTGCGCGAATCGCGTCTCAACTCGGGCGAGAAATTTGCCTTGCGCGAAAATAACGAACTATTCCCGCGAGTAATAAAGAGCAAGGAACGCGATTCATTGTCGTTTGGTCTGAACCCAACATAATGTAAATTGTATTCTGGGAGTGAGATTAGTTGCACGGATCACACTAGGTGTCATCATTAATAACGCGTTAAGATGATGAATTATAATTAAAATCTTCACTCATTTTTGGCGCCCTTGGCATTTGCCTACTCTGCCTATGCCCAGGCCCGGTCCTGCCGCTGATAACCAGTCACTGAACTCGGTGTGAGATCCGCTTATGCCGGTGAATTACCATCATGAGTTACTGTCACTGCTGTTATTCCAAAACTTTGAACATAATATCAAGTATTGATAATTAAACGGTGGGTGCAGTATACACATGCATGCACTAAGTACTTGAAAAAGAGAATATTTTGAGATGATCAGAGCACTACAAGTTAAAGTCTATTGATATTGTGCACTTAGCAGCCAATAGAAGCAAACTCATATAATATGCTAATATAACATGAGTCATATTATCAGTGCTACCACTAACAAAATGTTAATTTACTGGAAATATTGCCAGCAGGTCATCACTTCACCATTGCCTAATCAAAAATTTGTCCTTGCTAGTTATTTAAAAAATAGCTACAATTACCATGAGAAATGTTGCTATAACAACATCTGTACTGTAAATATACTGAACTGCTGAAATATCCAGAATGTGCCCATATGAATGCTGTTAATACAGATAAATATTTTTTCTTGCAGTCTTGCATCTGGGGAGCATTACAAAGCAGGAATGCTGCTCAGTGGGGTAGGAGCAGGGGCGGTTCTAGGGGGGGACCAGAGGGGGGCAGTGCCCCCGTGTCAGCACAGTTGGCCACCCCCCTGGCCCCCCTAAATCTGGAATGATATTTCACCAAAACAGAGCAATTTTGAGCTGAACTTGTTTTCAAATGAAAAATGAATGAAAAATAATCATGACAACAAATGTTAGTGTGCCCCCTAAAAGCATAAGTGGCCCCTGCCTGGCCCCCCCAGTTACAGTAGTCTAGAAACGCCACTGGGTAGGAGATGCTATTGGTTACGGAAATCAGCTGTGGGAATACAACCAATCTGGCCCTGCCATTCATCAGGTATAACAGATATCTATTACAGCATCTCTCAACTCAACTCAACTTTATATATATAGCACTTTTTACAATTTTCATTGTTGCAAAGCAGCTGTACATGAAACATATTGACTATAAGCAAATCAATTTAAGTTATATACCTGTAAAACTTGCATCGCGCATGTCATGAATGCGTCACTCTTTATCTGAGCACACTTGGCTCACGTCTACATTTACAATAACGAGTTTGAGCTGCAAAATATGCCCCTAAAGATGCACCAATGGAGCAAAAAAGGAACCTTAGTAGTAGTAGGTGGTACTAAAATAAAATATCAGGCACTAGCAGAGATTTAATTGGGATTTGTTATGTGGCATAGCTCTCTGGGGGATTTTGCGGGGTGCGTATACAAAGCTTATTAATTTGACAAACTGTCAAATACAAGTTGAGATAGCCCTCTACATGTGATAAGAATAAAATATTAAAACAGCTCATTATGATTTGAAACGTGCAGACAACAGTGCGCACCGGATGAGAAGCAGTGCCGTGCGTCATGTCTACAACACGCAAATAGGCAGTGCACGGCTGGGGGCTGCAAAAGGAAACACAAGCATGCACAGACACGGACAAGTGTATAAACTGACAAAAAGGTAAATTGTTACTTAAACTTGAGATGTGGTGTACAGCAGATTTAAACTGGGGCACGGTGGAGTGCCGCAGTATAACACCAGAAGAGCCTCACACTATGTGTCGGGGCTCTGCCCCGGACGGCCCAATTTAACCCAAAGTGAGCCATATCATGCAGTGAAAAAGCGCCATAAGGGGATGCTGATAGAAAGACTTACTGAACAGGCAGCCAACATGGGCACAATAAATAACTTACCATGTAAACATGTAACATGTAAATATTTCTTGTTTGTTTTAACAAACTGTGACTTTTTACTTTGGGAAATGACAGGGGATGAATAAATCACAGCTGACATCATATTAAACCTTAATGCTGGTTAACCTCAGCAGTCAACACTTCATTCTAATCATTTAGGAATTGCAATAGCTCGGAGCTCTAGAAAACATCTATGCACAACTTCCTGAATGGCCTGTGAGTGATGACACAATACGTCACTTAGCAACTGCTGAGGCTCTAGCAACAGGTTGGTCCATCAACATGGAGGGGTGTAAGGGCCTCACAATTAAATTAATTATGATTTTTAATATTTTGAATTGTCGTGTTGTAGGAAAAGAAGGTGAGGAGTTACTGCAACAGGTTGCCTTTAGTTATGTAGAGGGAATGAAGGACATGGAAGAAAGAAAGCCTGGACCATCTAGCATTCTGGGTAAGAGACCCCACATGGTGGTTATTTATTGATCATAATTATTTTAAGTTTACGCCTTATTCAAGGTAAAAATACTGTCAACCTTGATAATAAGTATGTTTTTGTTAATCATAAATACTATACTTATCTTTTGATCTGAACCTTGACGTGTCAGTAACTCTTTTCCCAATTTTTTTTAAACTTACCAGCCATGCCAGCATGTTTGATCATTCTTATGAACTTTGAAGGCCAATAGAAAATCTGTTCTATTAATATATGAACAAAACGATAACAATAATTATTGCAATATAATATAGCGCTCTAGTTGCTGTTAACTGTCATATTATCAGAAACTCTAAAAACGTAGAACCAGAGGGCGCTTGCCCTGACATTGCACGGTTAACCCGCGTCAGCTAACACAAGTTTCTCCTTCATCATATCAGTCACCGGATATTTCAAGCACCTGTAAAGTTCCGTCACCACATCGGAAGGTCCGCCTCTCCTTTCATTCGATTGGACAATAGGAAAAAAGTGCTTTTCTGCTCAGAGTTGAGTTTTTTTCAACTTCAGGCGCTCAGTGCGCAAAATGCTCCCTGCCAACTGAAAACAAGTGAAAAGTGTCGCGTCTAACAGTAAAAATCACGTTCTGTCTGATAGACCCCTTAAGAAGCCATTCCCCAGGAACACACACAACTCACATACATGCAGGCAGTGGAGGAGACAGGGAGGCTGGAAAACAGACAATGAAACTAAACCTCTGAATCAATGGAAGATGCATGAGAAAACCTTGCCAAGAGTGAGCAAACTAATAGTGAGGAGCAGCTCCTAGTAAAAAAGTTAGTCTGGAGCCTGGTCTTGAGTCCTATAACACTATCCCATATCATCCTGAAATCACCTTTATCATATCATGACATCATAAAAAATATGTCAATTGCATAAAATACAGATAAAGTTTTTCCGGATTTTTTACAGCGTCACAGATTTTTTTTATATGAAAGGGCTTTGGTCTCTGAAACATGCATTCGGTTTCAACTGCTTTTTCTCCTTGAAGTTATTTCTCAGTTGCGGCCAGGCATTGAAGGAGGTTACAGGATTCTCTACAATCCAGAGGGCACAGGTTGTGGGGCAGCTATGAGGTCCATGTGCATCGGCCTTAGGTAAAGGCCTATTTATGTGATTACCTTGCCTTGTGATTTTTTTATATGATTTTAAACTTGTGCTACAGCTGTTTGGCCTGTGCTATAAAACTTTAATGAATATCTTTATTGTCATTGTACGAGTACAACAAAATTGAAGAAAAGCAAACCCTTAAGGTGTAATAAAAAATAAATAATAATAATAATAATTCACAATTACATTCACATTTCAATCATATCATCAGCAAACTTGATGATGGTGTTGCTGGAGTAGGTGGGGGTGCAGTCATGGGTGTAGAGGGTGTAAAGGGGACTCAGCACACAGCCCTGGGGAGAGCCGGTGCTTTGGCGAAGGCATGAGGAGTAGTGGCGGCCTACCTTCTGCGAGCGATCGGACAGAAAGTCCTTAATCCACAGTCAGACAGTGTGACATATTCCCAGGTCTAACAGTTTGGTGACCAGTCTTTCAGGGAGGATGGTGTTAAATGGCGAGCTAAAGAGCAGGCGCGCATAGCTCCCCCGCTGCTCCAGGTGACATAGAGCCGAGTAGAGAGCTGTGGCGATGGCGTCCTCCGTGGACCTGTTGGCTCTGTAGGCGAACTGGTAAGGTTCGAAACTGGGTGGGAGGGTTGAGACTATATAGGTCCGGACCAGCTTCTCAAAGCACTTCATAATGATAGGTGTGAGTGCAACTGGACGGCATTCATTCAGACAGCTGATGGTGTTCTTCTTCGGGATTGGGATGATTGTGGAACGACAGCCTGAGAAAGGCAGTGGTTAAAG
This sequence comes from Triplophysa siluroides, assembly GCA_006030095.1. Classification (NCBI taxonomy): domain Eukaryota; kingdom Metazoa; phylum Chordata; class Actinopteri; order Cypriniformes; family Nemacheilidae; genus Triplophysa; species Triplophysa siluroides. The sequence continues at coordinate 1,371,010 of VCII01000015.1, forward strand.
ATCTTGGTGAAGACCCCTGCCAGCTGGCCCGCACAGTCCCTCAGCACCTGTCCCGAGACACCATCAGGACCCATAGCTTTCCTCAGGTTCACGGCCCTCATTGTGCGCCTCACATCGTGCTCCGCCACCATGAGGATGTGGCTGCTGTGGGCTGGTGGATGTGTTTTGGTGGTCCCCGTTGGCTCCACCTCGAAACGGGCGAAGAAGTGGTTAAGCTCCTCTGTAAGTGAGGTGTCACCGTCGGTGGCCGAGTGGTTGCTGGGTCTGTAGTTGGTCATGTGCTGGACCCCCTTTCACACCTGCCTGGGATTGTTACTCTGGAAGCAGTCCTCGATCCTCCTCCTCTGGGCAGCCTTGGCATCCCTGATCCCTCTCTTCAGGTCAGCTCTAGCAGCACTGTATTGCGCCCGATCACCTATGGCCCTTTCCCTAAGCAGACGCAGCACCTTTTTTGTCATCCAGGGCTTTGTGTTGGGATAGACCCAGATATATTTGTCCACCGTGACAGTGTCTGTACAGTGCTTGATGTATCCCAAGACCGCTGCTGTGTACTCCTCCAGGTTCTGGTGTTCAAAAACCTCCCAGTCTGTTGACTCAAAGCAGTCCTGCAGCTGTTGGGAAGCACCTTCAGGCCAAGTTTTTAAAATTTTGGTTATGGTAGGAGCTCTTTTCCTGAGGGAGGTATATGCTGGAATTACGTACACGGACATATGGTCTGACTGGCCCAGGTGTGGTAGTGGTTTTGGTCCTAAAGCCCAACCTAATGTTAGAATAGTCCTTGTCCAGAATATTTGCTCCCCTGGTAGCTCACTGAACGTGCTGGTGAAATTTAGGGAGCACTCCCTTCAAATTTGCATGGTTAAAATCCCCTGCAATGATGTGAACTGCATCAGGATACATGCTTTGCTGATTACTGATGGTGTCATGTAAATATCCAATGGCCGAGCTAGCATTAGCATCTGGTGCGATATACACAGCTGTTAACATGACAACGGTATGTTCTCTTGCTAGATATATGGGCCTGCATTTAACAGTCACATACTCCAAATCAGGAGAACAGTGACTGCTGACTATCTTGGTATTAGTAACCCATTTATTGTCTAGGTAAATACATAAACCCCCTCCTCTGTTCTTACCGGAGTCTGCGGTTCTGTTGTGCCGGTATACAGTGCGGCCTTCTAGCTCGATAGCCTAGCCGTGTCCGAAATGGATGAATTGAGCCAGGTTTCTGTGACGAGCAGAACACAGCTGTTCTTCGCAATGTTGTTTGTAACCACCTATAGTCTCAGTTCATCCATTTTATTAGCAAGAGGTCTTGCATTCGTAAGAAAAATGCTCGGAAGCGGCGGCTTGTGTGGCTGCTTCCTTAACCTGGCTAGCCCACCCGCTCTACAGCCTCGCTTCTGCTTCCTCTGCCGACGTCGCCTACCCCTCCTTCCTGCGGGGATGATAATCCACGGAGAGTCGGGGCTTCTGGCTATATCCGCCCGGATGCCATAGGAGTGAAGAAACTCGGCTGTAATAGCCCGCTTGCTGAGTAATTCTATTTGTAGCAGATCTTGCCAGCTGTAAATGTTGCTTGCCCAGCAAGTAGTGTTGCTTTCGTCAACGAAAACTATGATGAAATATGATCGTCAACGAACCTTTATCATGTGACAAAAATGAGACGAGACGCAACGCAAATTCTGGTCAAGTGATGATGACTATAATTAAATGTATAATGCAATATTCTTGACGAATAAAAACGAGACTAAATTTGGTTTACAAAATAAAAACTATGCTAAAATGTCTCTTCATTTTCGTTGACCAAAACGAGACGAGACGAAATGTTATAATGTTATTTTGTCTGATGCTTTACCCTAGATGCGGAGCGGAATCCCGTTATTTAAATGTCATCTGGCTGTTCTGAGTGACTTATGTGCACAGTTTAACATACAACATGAGTGAAGGTTGAGGATTTATCTGCGTCTGCACAGTATGAGGATATGAACAAATGAACTTCATCTCTAGAGTTGCTCTGAGAGTTAATTTTACAAACGTTTATTGTTTGAGTGAAGGTATCGGCAAACACAAAAACTCAAGCGTTTTCCCAAAGACCCATCAAAATACTGTAAAAGTCCCGTTAAATTGAACACCCAGACAAAAAATACTTTAGTGAACTATAGTATTTGCTATTGAAAATTGTAGTGCCCTCGTAGTAAATTGATAAACACTGTATACTATAGTAAAGTTCGAAAACACTATAGTATCTAAGAATTTTACTGCCGTTTACTATAGTTACTGCAGTTTAATTTATCCATCTGTATGTAACATGAATGTATTTTGTCAGTTACCTGCCCTTTCATTTTAAACTGCATGATTTTTTTTAATGATGATTTATACTTGTGCTCCAACTGTTTGGCCTGTGCTACCAAACTTTACACCTCTCTAGCTCCAGTGCTATGTGCAAAAAAAGGACTACAGGCCACTGAGGGCAATCACTCTTTCCCTGTTGGTTCTTTGCAATGCTGGCAAATGTAACCTTCCAGTTGACTAGCGAAATTACTTCCATTTGTTTTATTAAAAAAGGATATTGGAATTAAAATCAGTCTGGGTTATGAAAATTACTTTGATTTTAATAGTCACACAGCAAGAAAAATAAAATTTGTATAGGAAAAAGATGCATTGAGAATCGTTTTATCATCGCATCGCAGCCCTCTGAATCGTAATCGAATCGCATCGTGCCTAGAGATTCACACCCCTACCGATGGCCGTAAATTCAAATCAGAGCGTCTTCCGTGTCTGGAATGGATGTATTCTGAGTCTATAAGGTAACAATAATATAATGACATAACCTTGTTTGAAATAGTTCTGGCTAAAAGAAAATTTTGTTTTGTTTTTTATTTTATTTTTTATATTATTTTTAGTTTCGTCTATACTACTAGGTACTTATACTATACTGATTGGGTTAAATAGAAATGCATTACTAAAAAGAGACTAAAATACAATTTTCATTGACTAAAACTAGGCTAAAATGTCATCAGTTTTCGTCGACTAAAACTAGACGAAAATAGTCATGGATAATTCTGACTAAAATAAGACTAAAATGCTCAGACTTTTGGTCGATTGAAACTTGACTAGACTAAAAAGAGTATGAACGTGACTAAAACTAATAAAACTAAAATGACAGCTTGACACAAAGACTAGACAAAAACTAAAATTAAAACAGGCCGCCAAAAACAACACTACCAGCAAGTTATCCAGATGAGTAATCATAAAAAAAAAAACTTTGTAAGCACCAGTGCTATGTGCAAAAAACTTTTAAAATGCCTATGAAGAACGAATGAAATAAGAGATTTAGAAAAAAACAATCTCATCCACTAAGGTACTTAGATCTCAGGGGACTATCTTCTGGAACTGGGCCAGTTAACTGGCTGGACCAGTATGGGCCAGCTGAACGAGATGATGCTTACAAAAGCTTTAGTCTATCAGAGTGGGCCGGTCGTAGCAGTCATGATGCTCCAATGATAGCTCTGGATGCCCTTTTGGGGGCTGGCTAAAACTGGGAGGAACTCATGAGTCGAGCGGGATCACATGGAGGTTAGTGGGCAATCAGTTCATCTTTCTTGAATCTTTACCAGCAGTTAAAAGGTTACCAGATAGAAGACTGTATTTGTGACCAAGGGCTCACAAAAAAATCGATGCAAATGTATGTTAACTATTTTTGACCAAAACCAGTCTTACGGCTTTAGATGTTTTCTAAAAGCTGAATAAATGCGCGTTCTATTGATGTATGGGTTGTTAGGATAGGATAATATCTGGAGGAGATTCAACCTTTTAAAACTCTGGAATCTGAGGGTGCAAAAATAATAAAAATACTGAGAAGATTGTTAATCGGAGGCGCTGCAGCAGGCCATCCACTCACAAAAAATACTTTTTTACATGTTTACGGTAGAAAATAAAAAAAAATATCTTAATGAACCATGATCTTTACTTAATATCCTAATGATTTTTGGCATAAAATAAAAATCTATAATTTAGACCAATACAGTGTATTTTTGGCTATTACTAAAAATGTTCCAATGCCACTTTTTTATCCAGGGACACGTAGGGTACATAATAATAAACTTAATTATGGACACTGTGCAAACTAAAAAAATCCTTATGTGCAAGAATGTAGAGGTAAAGATAAATAAAATTTGTACAAATACTGCTCGTACCCTAGTTGCATTGGTAACTAATAAGAAGTTTGGACCGTTTAGCAAAAGTCAAAACAACATTGGTGCATAATGATATATTTTAATGGTTAAATCCCATTTTGTAGACGCACGTTTCACTAATGTGTCTGCACCACATTTACGCAGTGTGTATGGAACCGAACTGAACAACTTCTGCTTTAATGACATATTTAAACCTGCATCATATGTCTCTCTCTTCTGTAAGCGCGGGGCAAGAAAGTCACATGAATATGCTTGCTATTTCATGCGTTTTGAAAAGCCTCACCAGCCCTGCCGTAAAAAGAACCGTGCTGCCAGATCATATTGTTGAAAAGAACAGCAAACAAAGACGAGCTCAAAATAAACCTACACATCGGCATATTTAATAAGCCAAAAAAAAACGATTGAGGCTCTTAAAAATAAGTAAACATGGCAACACCCTGCCATGTTGCCTGCCATGTTTTTTTGTGGACTATTTATTCTTGTCATTTTGGACTTGTTTTGCCCCCTCGTGGGAAGTGTTTTTGTTTTGAGTTTTGTTTTAGTTTGTTTTTGCCTCCTCGTGGGAAGTGTTTTTGTTTTATATATAAAAAAGTTTTTGTAAATCCTTTAACTGCTGTCTGCGTCTGGGTTCAGTCTGCAAATTCCTGACATGCAAGGCCATATAGAGAAGGGGCCGAGATTCTTTGTCATGTTGTTTGTTAGGTTATAAACAGACCCTATACATTTTTGTTCCATACAGTTTCTATACCTTATTTGGTTATGACAGGTGTCTTATTGTGCACTATATAAAGATGTGTCATCCGTATAGTTTCTATACCTTATTTGGTTATAACAGGTGTCTTATTGTGCACTATAAAGACGTGTCTTCCCTAGAATAAATGAGCTCAAAGCTTGATGCTACCTCTCTGTGTCTTGTCTTTGTGCTCCCAGATATGCAGAAGAATTCTCTCACAACATCCAACCTATTATGATTCGATTTAAAGGGTGATCCAAAACACAGAAAGAAACTTAGTGTTCGAAAGGAACCTGAAGTTTAACAGAAACTAAGGCTTAAAAACTAAGGCTTAAAATCTTTTTGAGGCTTTATTTTGCGTCTGAAGAAAATGAATATTGATTTTATAATTGTTTAGTTAATATTTCTGCTATATGATTCTGTGATATTTTGTTGCAGTGCATTTGTTAACGGTTTTAATATATCAAATTAGGCACAATGATGACTATTGTTATTTTTTAAACAAGCTTGTCATGGATCTGCCTTCATGTCATGCCTGTTCCTGGTCTTGAGGCGGATTCATGACGAAGCCTTATGTTTTATGTGAGAGAGAGATGTTGGCCCTATCGGCCTTCAATACTCTCTCTCCGGTCCGTGTCTTTGTTCCCGCCATCTCGTTTCCTCGTTAACCTTCCCTGAGTGTTTCATTACCCGCACCTGCTCCTTATCAATTATCCTTTGTCTGTCTCCCTTTAAATAGCCCTCATGTTTCATTGTCCTGTGCTCGTTCGTTGCTTGCATCAGTGTCTCGTGTACCTTGTTCTCCATGTGGATTATTTGCCTTGCCTACATTGATTAATTCTTGCTGGATTTCCTTAACTTCCCTGTCTTAGTTGCTGTGTTTTAGTTTAGTCCCTTGTGTTAATTTAGTTAGTTCTGGTTCACCTGTTTTTGCTCCGACGTGAGTAGTGTTTGTTTCTTGTTTTTAGTTAGTTGTGGTCCTCGTTTTTTCCCCCATCGTGGGTTTTTTTCTTTGTATAATAAAAGTCTTGCGTTCCCCCATACTACCGCTGCCTGCGCTTGGGTTCTTCCTCACATATCGTGACAAAGCTACTTTTTACTTTTACTTGAGTACAATTTCATCAAAGTAGTACCTGTATTTGAGTATAATATTTTTTTATATATTATAATATTTATAACTTGCTTATAGGAGATGTGTGACAGTACTGCAGTGATCGCCTGCTGCTGTTGTGGTCTGCTGTATGGGACAGAGCGAGTGCCCGAGTGTAACTATAAGAACCTGGAGTACAGAGGCCGTCTGGAAAGCACAGCTGAAAAACGACATGCTCTCTCACTGATACAGAGGCAAACTCACAAAGGAAAACACACCTTATATGAGAACAAAGCAAAAAAGTACAATATTAACTTTCACCAACTGATTCCCAGTTATTGTTATCTATTGAAAGAATACGCTTTGCTTAAAAGACTCATAATGAAGAACATTTACAATAGACTCTTATGTCATCTCTGATATACAGCATGTATGACTTCCTTCAAGTAAGGACAAATTAATATTAGTATGTATGACAATATTTTATGGCCTTACATCGGATAGCGCTGAAATGAAATATGCTGGCATAACTTCAAATAATGATCTCTTTTTAGCTTTAATGTGTTTGTTTTGGTTTCCATTCTGCTAATTCAGTAGAAAATATAGGTGTCGCCGTATACCAGTATTCTGCATAAACCCTTCATAAGATCTAATTTATGACAGTTTACTGTAAAAGTTTATCTTAAAATACAAGTTAGATGCATTTCTATGATTGCCCAGTTATGTATCAAATTAACAAATCTCAAACATGCTACAATTGTTGGAAATTCTTTTTTCTTTTTGTGTGTTTACCGCATTATTATATAGTTAATGGTAGGCATATAGTTTGGGAATGGCATCTTGCTCCAGGAATAAGTATTCATCAACCGTGCTTGTTCCTGACCCTAATGTTTACATAAAATGTTTAAAATGTCATATATTATATATGGGGCAGATTTTATATAATGTAAAAGGGCTAGTCACAGTGCCGGTCAACACACTTTGCAGTTCACTAAGTTGAAACCAGTAAAAAACAGCACGCAGTGTCAGTGTTACCAGTAAAGTGGTTCTGTATAAGCTGCATATTTTAATTTAGTATGTATACATAAATACCTTTATATTGCTACATTTTATGTTCCCTACCTTCGCATATGACACTGTTCAAAAAATGCTGTGTTGCAGTTTGCTCCATTATCACCCCAGTTCCATAAGCACTACACTAAAACAACGAACACTTCCGGAAACAAAAGGAGAAATAAAAACATACTTTTATGTTGTAATTTGCAGTATTATACTCCCTCCCCCATATGTCTCACTTTTCCTGTTCATACTGTCACCATCCAAACAATAGAATAATTCAATTAACTGTGTGTGTGTTTCATCTAAGTTAGATTTCATTGACAAATGTCCACTGCCACTTATCATGAAGTTGGAGGCTATAAGACAGGTGGCACTGTCTAAAGTACAACATTTGTTCTCTAACGTTCACATTCAACAAAAATCGTTGAGTGAAATGAATAACAAAATAGTAAGCCTAGTGCCAAAGTAGTTTGGACTTAATACACATATCACCTGTGATATTATCTTTCATCCCCTATGGGAAGGAGGGTTGAAAGTACCAAATGTGATGTGGATTTACACCAGCATGCGGATTTGTCATCTTCTGAACATGCTGAACAACGATGATAAAGATGTCAGGGAGTCGGCTCGATCCTCCTTATTCCTGGACTTTAGCAAACGCAAGGTGCCGTTGGCCAAGGAGTCGGAGCGTCACTTCTTTGGCTTCAGAAGGAAAAAAAACAACACTGGGTTTGATTGAAACTTCAGAGAAAACTTGCATGTCTTCCCTCTGCTGATCACTCTGTCTCTCACTCATTTTTGAAGAATGATGTGCTAAGTGAGGACATTGTTATTTTTACAGTGAAAGCTAGGTTACAAGTACTTCCTACTAGATTAAATCTCTCTATTTGGTTTCCTTCAACTCAAGTCCCTCATTGTTTGCATCACACCACAGAACAAACTGTTGAAACATTGCCACACATTTTAAGTGGCTGTCATGCTTACAAGGGAATGTACATAGCACGCCATGACAGAATAGTGGACCTTATAACAAAGGATATATCAAGCTTCCTTTCACCCAAGGGAACAATGTATAAACATTCTTGTGTAAAACCTTCTATGTTTCAATGTAATAATAGTAACGCTGATGTATTTTCAAATGTATCTGCTAACACACCATATGTTATTGTGAACAATGAGGAGTGTAAAGAAGTGTTTGTTTTAGAGGTTGCGTGTACCTTTGACTCTAGTTTGGAAGAAGTGATTAAATACCAACCTCTTCTGAGCATCATCACAGAGATGGGTTATTGGGGTTGATTGCTTGTTTTTATATTCGGCGGCTTGGGACATGTACATAGGTTGGTTGTGAGAGGACTTCAACAACTTGGAATGTCTAAAAAGAGGGCCAAGCGCTTAGCAAAGTACTGTGTTCTGTCTGCGATTATAGGCAGCCGCGGAATATGGTGGAGACGCTGTTATTTATATCCCTAATAACTGAGTTGTACATTTAATATTGTGTACAATTGTTGTATACCACTGGTCCATGATTGATTGGATATGCATTTATCTGTATCTAAAAAAAATGTGTCCATATAAATGATTACATCCTGAATACATTGATTAACTGGAAAAAGGTGTGTTTAAGGGGTTGCAGCAAAACACTGTGCAGAGCTGTGGTCCTCCAGGAATTGAGTTTGAGACCAGTGGATTTAAATCAGTGGTTCCCAACCCTGGTCCTTGGGCCCCCCTCCCACAATGTTTTAGATGTCTCCCTTTACAGTGCTTCTCAAAAGTTTACGCACCCCTTGCAGAATCTGGAAAAAGCTGAACATTTGAGAAAAAGGAGAAATTTTGAATATGAATGTTTATTTTAATTTATTCATGCCCTGAGCAAATTATTTCACGAAAGAAATGTTAACATAAAGTTCACACCAAAGAGTAATAACAGAATTTCTAAATATAGCCGAGGGAAAACGTTTACAGCCCCCTGATTCTTAATGATGCTACCTAAAGAATCAATGACAGTTTTTATGTTTTGTCATAGTTATCTAAGGGTTTCTTGTTTGAGTCATTAAACTGTCCACTGCTCTTCAGAAAAATGATCCAGGTCCTCCAGAATCTTTGCTTTTTCACAATTTCTGTATATTTGACTATGATAATGTTGAGATTCACCTTTTTACATTGAGGACAACCGAGACTCATACAGAACTATTACATTAGATATTCAGTGATTCCCAGTGTGTGGATTGATTTTTCTATATGAGCGCATGAAAACTAATATTTAATTATTCCATTATTTATAGATAAAGGTTAATCGGACGTTTTTTAACAATATATTTATAAACATCATTTTTTCATAACGTCTGTGCAAACGCTGTAGGGACACATCATCCTGTGAACTCCCCATAACTCATTAAGGAGATAAATATCACAGTGTTAGTTTTTATGAAGAAATGTTTAAATATATGTAGCTACAATATTCGAAAAATAAAAATGATTACGACAGCCTGGCTGTAACAATCTTACGGTGCAAAAGTGACGACTATTAGATAGTGGTGGGCAGAGCGAGGCTTCATGAAACTCCCAAACAGTTGAAGCGAATGTGCCCTGTACGAAACTTTCCGACACCCGTCTCTACGCTGACACCTAGTGGTCACATTCAAAAATGGCTCCGAAACGGTCTTGATTACAAGTCGAATACACAAATGTTGTATCAGTCTATCTACCGAATAAGTGATGGAGTGATACGTGTTTTCGGTTGGCAAGTTGTAGCCCCGAGTTCGAATCCCGATTAAAACTTAAGAAGTTTTGTCATTATAATAAACATTAAGAGATGTATTTTAAAACATTCTTAAGCACATTATTGTTGCATTTAAGTGTGGAAATGCTCCCAAACCACATATATACGACATCTCTTACGTAGAGCCTCCATTATTATTTAATCTATAAATATATCTATCTACCTATCCATGATATCGTATCTCTAACATATGCTGTTATATCTTTCACTATCTAACTTAGCCAATGAATGTGCCACTATATCTATCCTAACGATTCCTCACTGTTTAAGCCCATCAAATAATATCTTAATAAGAACTTTTAAATAAATCTTACCTATGTACAACTAATCAAATTAAACTATAAATGTCACTATATCGCAAATCATCCACTATGTCAAAATCTCACTCGCTTTTACGCCACTTTTATAGTTTGTGGGAGTTTAGTTGAGACAGATGTGCGATCGTGCGGTTCGTTCCAGAGGTTCCGAAACACTTGTGAAACGCCCCGTGCGTCGTTTAGCTGTAGTCACGTGACACGGGGCAGGTTTCAATCCCTACTATTAGAGTTCTTACGGTAATGTTTCTCTGAAACATGGCAGCGCGCTGTGTTTAGTGTGACCTCAATGAATGAACTTTTTTAAACAGGATAGATCGTAACTGTGAGTATTAGTTATTTAATATATCTTATAATTAGAGTATATAGAGCCTCATCAGGTGTCATGGTAACAAATGACAGCGTACATATTGACTTCACTGTTATACAATATTTACCCTCATCTTGAATCACTTCGTTGGTACAAACTACAAACTATTGTGTTTCTGTTAGCTATAGTTCCGAGAAAGTATATAAAGCAATTCAATGCATGTAGCCTACTATATATATGATGTCTGCCTACACACTTTTAACCTCCATCCCTCTGTTTGTCAGTCAACACACATGTTGGTAAGGAGACTTCACGTTCTCCACAAGGCTTTATGCACCTGCTCCATTCAGGTTGCTGAAGTCCACACTCAACATTATGATGTCATTGTGGTGGGTGGGGGTCATGCTGGGACCGAAGCAGCTGCTGCAGCGAGCAGGGCTGGGGCAAACACTTTGCTTATCACGCAGAAAATCCAAACTATAGGTTAGTCCAAAGACTTATTGTAACCAAACCATATTGAGATATTCGCCATGCAAGCTCTTAATGCGTTTTTCGTGTGACCTGCAGGGGCGCTTTCATGTAACCCATCTCTGGGAGGTGTGGGAAAAGGTCATCTGGTCAAGGAGATTGATGCTCTGGATGGTTTGATGGGACGGGCGGGTGACTGGGCTGGGATTCATTTCTCTATTCTAAACCGCAGTAAGGGGCCCGCAGTGTGGGGCCCCAGAGCCCAGCTGGACCGTGGACTCTATAGAGACTTCATACAGGTGCATTCTATCTGCATTCCTCATATAAAGCAGCAATAAGCCGCTCTAGGGTGTCCATTACCACTCTTTATTAAATCGCTTACAGGACAACTGTGATCACTTTTCACATTCAGCTCTTAAAATGTTGGAGAGCCACACCGTGTAACACCACACATTTTTGTCTTACAGTCCGAGCTTTTATCTACAGAGAGACTGACCATCTTAGAGGGGTCAGTGGAGGATCTCCTAGTGTCTGCAGCTGACCCAGATAAACCAGGAAGACATAAAGTGTACGGAATACGTTTAGGTGAGAAGCAAATTGAATTTAGCTCTTAAGTAATCTTCTGTTCATGACCGACTCATGCGATTGTAAGTTTACCCTGACAGCTCATGGAGGAGGTGAAATCCATTCCCGCTCAATGGTTTTGACCACCGGTACCTTCCTGTCTGGTTCTCTCTTCATGGGTCCCAATTCATCTCCAGGGGGCCGAATGGGTGACCCCCCTTCCTGTGTGGGCCTGTCTTATAGTCTGAAAGAGATTTTAGGGTTGAAGGTTGGTCGGCTAAGGACTGGTACTCCTCCCAGAATCATCAAGGATACAATTGACTTCTCCTGTACTGAAATTCGCTTACCTGATGAAAAGCCCACTCCGTTCAGCTTCATTAACACACACATAAACTGTAAGGTAAAGATGGAAATCATTTACAATACTAAATTATTAATGACATACTATATCCAAGATTTCTGCCATTATTCACTCCATCTTCTAATTATGTGTGATTCATATTCACCAGTCATTCTTAAAATAAATGTCATATAACAAGAAGAAACTGCATACAGTAGGATTTTACACGTCTAGTGACTCTGCAGGCTTGCATTTGCAGAATGACATTTGAGAGCTATTGCAGCTGTGATGAGAAAGATAAAAAGACCCCTTTTGATTCAGTTTTGTCAAAATACAAAATAGAATGTCACCAATATATACTAGTAACACTACTACTACTCAACGCCAACAGTTACCAGCAGGATACCATTACCATACGATAACAAAAATAAAATGTTGACCTCTCGTTTGTTCATTTTTCTTGTAGCCTGAGGAACAACTTCCATGTTTTCTGACACGTACAACCCCTGGAGTAGAGAGAGTGGTGAATGAAAGCATACATGTCAACTCCCACATCCATCAAGACACTAAAGGACCCAGGTAGTGTTAGATCAATGTTAGCATCCAAACGTCATCTTAAAGGGATAGTTCACCCAAAAATGAAAATTCTGTCATGAATTACTCGCCCTCAAGTTGTTTCAAACCTGTATATATTTCTTTGTTTGGTTGAAAATGACATTTCTGGGGCACCATTGACTACCACAGTAGAAATAATTAGGTGTTTTCTTTTGTTTTGTTGGACAGAACAAATATTTTGAAGAATTTAGGAAAACAAACAGTTCTGAAATCTCAGTTGCTAACATTCTTCCAAATAACTTTCTTTGTGAATAACAAAAAAATGTATAGAGGTTTGGAATAACTTGAGGTTGAGTAATTCATTACAGAATTTTTGGGTTAACTATCCCTTTAACTGCTTAGTGGCCCTTCACACAAGAGGTGTTATTACATTCAAATGCAGTTTGACACAAGATAAATTTGATGGAATTAAAGGGATTCTTCACCCAAAAATATAAATTCTGTCATCATTTACTCACCTTCCAAATCTGTATAAATGTATTTGTTCTGATGCACACAGAGAAAAATATTTGGAAGAATGCTTATAACCAGACATATTTTGCCCCCCATTGACTCCCATAGTAGGAAAAAATATATTTTTTGTTGAACACAAAAGAAGACATTTGGAAGAATGTAGGACAGCACACAGTTCTGGGGCACTTTTGACTACCATTGTATTTTTTCCTACTATGGGAGTCAATGGGAGGGAAAATATGTCTGGTTGTAAGCATTCTTCCGATTATCTTTCTCTGTGTTCATCAGAACAAATACATTTATACAGATTTGGAACAACTCGTAGGTGAGTAAATGATAACATGATTTTAGTTTTTTGGGTGAAGTATCCCTATACAATTATTTAAACGTTTGGTATGCAATAAAATGACATTTTCATCGTTCGAAGTCTTGGTGCATCCCCTTTTAAATGCAATTCTTATTCTAGCCAGTGTGTGCGGGTGCGCTTTTTAAATATATGCATAAAGAGGGTGAATAAATGTTCAGGTAATATGCTATATTCAGTTTTTGCTTTATCTACCAGCACAGAACACAAAGATCTGCTGCCGTGTTATGTTCGTTCTAGGATGTACAGTATATGGTTCATTAAGTGGTTATCTTGTAATCTATGCAGACGCTATGAAATGTTCAGTTGGTATCCAACAATTGGATGTGTCCTGTAGGTACTGCCCATCCATTGAGTCAAAAGTGTTACGGTTTCCCGGAAGACAGCACCAGGTATGGCTTGAACCAGAAGGCTGGACTTCTGACCTCATGTACCCTCAGGGTTTGTCCATGACGATGCCCCCTGATACGCAGCTCTGCCTCATCAGAGAGATCCCCGGTCTACATAAAGCCCAGATTCACACTCCAGGTACTGTATATTTTAATATTGCATAGCCAGACTTTTTACTGTAGCTATATAGACAATATTTATGTGCTATAATATGAGCCAGCTCTGTTTCCGGATTAATCCAGTGGAATTTCACAATCCGAGTTGGGTGACGCCGTCTAGTTGGATTAGAGTTTGCTGCTTTGGGAAAGCATATTTTTTGTGTACACACACATCATGCATTATCCATCTGATGCTAAATGATATCAGCCATTTGTATTTGTGAACGTTCTGGTTGTTTTGCTTCAGGTTATGGGGTGCAGTATGATTTTGTATGTCCGACACAACTCTATCCGTGGCTGCAGGTAAAGAGCACTCAAGGTCTCTTCCTGGCCGGACAGATTAATGGCACGACAGGCTATGAGGAGGCAGCAGCACAGGTAAACCACACCGCACCCATCCACAAGGCAAGATATGAAACCATGTTCAGTCATGTGAAAAAGAAAGGACATCCTATTGAATTTCATGGTTTTCCGTATTGGGAAAATAAAGTTCTCAAATGCATGATCCTAAATAATGATTCATATGGCTTTGAGCTCCCGGATCTAGATTTAGTGGGAAATCTGTAGGTTTACTGTATGTTTGTGTAGTGGTGAAAAACTGAAACATTATTAATTCCTACATTAATTTTATTTGAATAGGATGGGTTTTTCCTCTTAAAGGGGTGATATGACACGGCTAAAACGAATAGTATCATTTGTTTTAGATGTAATGAAATGTGTTTAAGGTTAAAAAACGCTGTATTTTCCCCATACCGTGCATGTTTGTATCTCCTCTTTGCACCGCCTCTCTGAAACGCGCAGATTTTTAACAAAGCTCATCGCTCTGAAAATCGAGGTGTGCTATGATTGGCCAGTTAACCAGTGCGTAGTGATTGGTCGAATACTGCAAGCGTGTGACGGATATGTAACGTCTCTTACCATATTTGAAACATGAGGGTGCCGAAGCAATTGTACTAACAGGAACGCCCACCTTACTTGCGTATACATTTGTGCGTTCTTAGTTAAATCATTCCACGAACTGACGTAGATTTGAGGGGTTGTGGTTACACGAGGCGTTTCAGGCAGGTCTGGGTGAGCATTCGCTTTTAGATAGAATGCATCTTTTGTACCGACACTTTAATTTTTGCAATTTTACGTGTCTAATACATGCATGAAGACACAGAAAAGCATTTATTCACGCCATATGACGCCTTTAAATTGAGTTAACTTGCATGCCTTCTGACGCCATTACTGTTTCTGTTCTGCTTTCTGCTATAGGGTCTATGGGCTGGGGTAAACGCAGGCAGGACTTCTCTTTCCAAAGTTCCACTGTCTCTCTCACGCACTCAGAGCTACATCGGGGTACTGATTGATGATCTAGTTGGTCGTGGAGTGACTGAACCATACCGTATGTTCACGAGCAGGTCAGAGTTCAGAACATCACTTAGACCAGACAACGCTGACATGCGACTTACTCCCAGAGGTACTAAAACGTGCATGGAATGTAAATCATTTACATATATAATTGTGTCACGTACCCTCATTACATTAATTCAAGATGATAGGAACTTAAATGTAAAGGATCACTTTTTTTTCTCAGGCTTTGAGGAGATAGGGTGCGTGTCTCAGCAACGCTACAATGAAGCTCTTCGAGTTAAGAAAAGTCTGAACGAGGCCCTGTCTGCCCTGCGGTCTATCTCACTGTCTGCTACTCGCTGGAGAAATAAACTGCAACATATCAACATCAGCGAGACTAAGAGCACCATTCTCAGGTATGCTTTCATCACAATTATACATGCCACTGTATACATATCTAAATGTTTTTATTTTAGAGGAACTTTGAAAAAACATTGTACTAAAGATAATAAAAATACTGCAATTACTTTTTTTTTGTTCAGTGGAGAGGAGGTGTTGCAATATAAAGATGTTTCCTTCCAGATGTTAGCCTCTGCCTTTCCAGAGCATCTTGCACCGTATCTAGAGTTTTCAGAGAGGATTAAAGTTGAAGGTAATATATTCCAGAACATTACTCTTGTGCGTCAATGAAGCTCTTAACATTATTTGACATCATTTGAATAAGTGCTTCGATACAAAGTTAGAGCCAAAACAAGAAGTTTTGTTTCTTTTTAATGAATACAGTACTATGCATCAAACATTTTCATCCTTATGGCAAAATGTGTGATGATCATGTGGTCGTGTGCTCTCTGCAGCTTTGTACCATCCACACTGTGAGAAACAGAGGAGAGACATTGAGAGAATGCAGGCCGAGGAGAGTTTATATTTGCCTCAGGACATTGACTATCTGACTCTCCCTGTGTCTCTGTCCAAGGAGGTCCGAGAGATTCTGGATAGTGCTAGACCAAATACAGTAAGACATTCAAACCATTTTATGTTCTAAGTGTTATTCATTTATCTTGTCTGAATGAAAAAAAAACATTACAAACATAAGAAATTGGGGTGTCTACAGTAAGCATACCCAAGCTGGCCAACTGTAATCACACAAACAACTGACCCAACGCAAAATATTTCTGAATATACAGTATTTTACAGAAGTGAGAACCCCTCCCATTTTAGTAAATATAGTATTATATCTTTTCATGTGACAACACTGTTATACAAACTGTACACTCACTACTTTACATTGCAGCAAAGTGTCATTTATTCAGTGTTGTTCCATGAAAAGATATAATAAAACATTTACAAAAATGTGAGGGGTGTACTCACTTCTGTGAGATACTGTGTGTATATATATATATATATATATATATATATATATATATATATATTATATATGGTCCATTCTACAGAAATTGTGCAAACTGCTGTCCTACATAAAAAACATATTTAAAAAGCATTCAAGTATTCAATTAAATGTATTTATATAGCGCTTTTCGCAATGTGCATTGTTCCAAAGCAGCTTTACAGGAGAAAATAAGAAAAACAAAAAACACAGAAAGGTAAAACACAGCACAGTGCATGGTGTTTATAGACCAAGCAAGATCATTCTAATAAATAATATCTAATTAATAATTAAATAAATGCAGTTTCCCGTTGAGCAAGCCAACATTGCCCTGCTGTGGCGAGGAACCCAAACTCCAATGATGAATAAATGGAGAAAAAAAACCTCGGGAGAAACCAGGCTCACTACGATCCTGCTATCTTCTATTGAAACCCACAATAATATTTATCAGTAAGCTTAATATATATAAAATCATTGTTTATTTGGTACTTTCAATTGGGAGATGGGTGTCCCAAACCCCTAAATTTTAACTTATGAAAATTATAGTAAAACTTTTTTTTCCATTGTTGTCTTTAAAAATATTTTTTGATGTTTTCAAAAAAGTGAAGTTTAATAAAATTATTTTATATTTCATTTTTAAATAGTTAAACTTTATGTAAAAACTACCGAAACAATGTATGTTTTAGTCCATTTGCTGAGACTGATTTTAGCAACACACCTACCTTTTTGATCAAGAATCATTACTGTGTCCCTCTCTCTAATAGTTAAATGGTGAGTAGATCGGTCTTATCATTTTGAAGTAAATTTGTTAAAAAGTCTGAAAATCTGTTAGTAACTTTAAGGAACTTCAATACCAAACATCTTTTTCTGCAATTAAGCAAACTTTTTTGGGGCGTTATTCCATAAAATTGTTTTTATTAGTAATGCACCGAAATGAAAATTGTGGGCCAAAACTGATAACGAAAATTTAGGATGCACTTGGCCGAAAACCGATACCAAAAATTACTTTAAAAAACATTATGAAATTTAATTATTAATTGCACACACTAAAACCACAAAAATTAAGGAGAACTTATTTTAAAATAATACAAAATAAAAAAAATCCTTGGTTATTGCAACACTCAAATATAACTTTTTCACCAATCATCTAAACATTGTAGTTTTAGTTCTGGAATTATTTTATGCATAACAGTAGTCAAGTTATAGTCAAACTCTGCAGCTCTTGCTAATACAAGAAGTTAATATATGGTGCACAATCATTTTAATGAAAACAACACGCAGAACACAGAGGGGCAGTAGGTCTGTTCATGTAAACATGCTTAAAATGAGCTTCAGTGATATCAGCACCGTCCGACAAAAATAGTTTTGGTAGTGACAAAATGGAACACGTAATCCTTTATTTGGGGAAATAAACAAAACTCTGTAGTACAGTTATGCATACCATGATTATCTTAGTATGTTTTAGTAGTGATATAGTATGTGAGCTGTAGGTTTGTGGCCAGAGGTGAAGTATTAAAATAGATTGATTACAATTCACTTTTTTTTGCTTTACTCAGGTTTTTCATGAAAAAATATATTCCATTTACAATAATACAAACACAAAAAATTACAAATGACAACACATTTTGCATGTCACTACTACTACATTCTTTTCTCAGAGTTACATGAGCAATTATATTTTCATTTACTTAAATGGTCTGCCACCTAGAGTTGTTTGAGTAACTCGGCTCTCCAGCAATCCAATGTGTAGTCCTATAATTTTGGAGTTTGTTGTTACTCATTTCTCATGCACAGTGCATATTTCTTTTCTTATTCTTGTTTTCTAGTTCAGCTGTATTATTTAGGCTTGTAGCTCTTAACACTACATTGGAGGCTAAAATAATTGTAATTTGTGTCACTCATTTACTGTGGCATATATACATTAGATATTTGCGGATCTTAACTCTAAACTCTAAAAAAGACAGATACACGCCTCTCAGTAAGAGTCTTATTTTTATTTTTCACATTATTGCTCTCTGAACATTAGCGGTAATCCTTATGTTCTTATAGCTGTTCTTTGGTTATTTTTTTTAGCTGGGAGCGGCTTCCCGTCTGCCAGGCATCACCCCAGCAGCCATAGTTCATCTACTAAACTATGTTCAAAGAGAAAAAAACAGGAATCATGGGACCGGAAAAGATGTCAGCTGTTTCAGATAAAACTTTGATGAGAAGAACAGGTTTTTTCAGCATGAGCCAAAGCCTGATGATATGCTGTTAAAGTGTCATTTCTGTGACTTGAGCAGCACCAAGCGAAATTGTGAAATAATGACACTTTTAAATAGTGTCTGACATGATTTCATCATTGCCTGATTCTAAGTTTTATTCTTGATCAAATTCTCCAGCTCCTCTGGAGAAAAAAGAAAATGGAAACTTCCATTCAGGCTTGGGTTGCCCTCGCGGGGCTTCTGGGTAAATGGTGGTATCTGTGAATACTACCTCAGCAGTCACAGTTATAGAAGAAAGAAGAGGACACTGTGGACAAGAGGAATATGTAACAATATCAGTTTTACATTTTAAACATGTAGCTCTGTTGAATGAGTTACTGGAGAACCTCAAATAGTTTATTTAAGCAAGTCAGTGTTTGATTTTGTATATTAAACATTTATAAATTGTAGTTTTTCTTTACCTTCAGTCTCTGACATCTAAAGATGAATTTAGCCCCTAGGATGTGATTCTGTGGCATGGCCCTGAGTCCCCTCTGAGCCCAGAGCACCCGCACTGATAGAGCGACGGGCAGTGTACAGCCAGTCTCACACACCTCCTATGTAAATATGAAACACAATATAGATGAGTGGGATTTTTTTCACCAAAAAAATGAAATTGTTTAAACAGTGTAGACAAACATAAGATCTACACATATTAGTGTTTAAAGCTAAGATTCTAAAGAAAAACATTTTTATCACAAAAAGATTTTAATCGCACAGGGTTGCGGCGCTAGAAATTGAAAATAGTTTTTAAAGGGACAGTTCACCCAAAAATGAAAATTCTGTCATTTACTCAATGACCCCCTCATGTAATTTAATACCTTTATAAATTACTTTTTTTATTGTTCTGATGAACACAGTGAAAGATATTTGGAAGAATGTTAGTAATTTCAAAATTAAAATAGAATGAAAAAATAAATGGTAGTCAAAGGTGCTCCAGAACGGTTTTTGTTTTCCTACATTCTTCAAAATATCTTCTTTTGTGTTCAGCAGAACAAAGAATATAAAATAGTTTCTACAATGGTAGTGGATGATGACCCAAAACTGAAAATGTCTAACATTATTCCAAATATCTTTTTGTGTTCAACTAACAAAGACATCTCCTTCAATGGCTCCAATTTTCACAAAATTTGGAACACATGCTCAGTCTAAGGTGCCTACTTTTATAATGGTAAGACTATTCAGATTTCCCATTATTAGCGGCTGAAATTTGATTAGCCACTGGCAGCCATGTTTTTATGTATTTACATCAGCCTTACAGTTATGACATCATTAAGGATTTTCTGTTGTAGCACAAAAAATGGAAAAATGTACTTTTACTCAATTACATAATATGCCCTCTAAAGAGAAAATAAAAACTCACTGAAGCTGGTGTCGGGCAGTCCTCGAAGATGACTTTACTCCTCTCAGTCTCATCGCCTGTGGTCATACTGATCAGCTCTGGCACTGCGTTTGCTGTTAAAACCTCTATCAGTTCAGTCCGCAACACACCACAGTCGCTGGCCAAAGATCTGTGATTCGGCAGTTAACATATAGCAATAATTATGTTGTTGCTTTTCTCACATATATTTAAAGATCCAGTGTATGAAATTTAGCGGCTCACACCACCCCTCCCTTTTCGAAACACTACATCGGCTGACACAGGACTATGATGTTTTCGCTTTTTTGCCGAAGGAGTTAACGTATTTAAAACACATTTGTCCGTTTTGGGCTATTATAGAAACAACATGCCGAATTCCATGTAAGGGGACCTGCGGTGTATGTAGATAGAAATAGCTTATTCTAAAGAAATAAAACATAACGCTTCATTACGTAAGGTCTTAATACACCTCTGAAGACATAGTTATGTATATTAGATTGCATTTCTGTCAATAGATCCCGAAAATACTACACACACCGGACACACAATAAACAGTAAAGTACAATGTTGTCCAACAGTGGTAAAAAGCTAAATATCCCCGGTTTTGTAGAAATAATACCTGAAGGTGCATCCAGTGATGATGTTTTGTGTGAAAGAACAGGGGGTCGATTAAGAAGCCTTGCTGTACACCCTCCATTCTCAGATAACCCTAACACCGTCAACTTCCACAGACGTCAAAGAATTGATGCAGTTATCACAGAAATGTGCTATGAGCTAAATAAACTATTAGACTGAAGCATTCCACAGCCCTGTCATATAAATCATATTAAAGATCTCTATTATCAGAGTAATTGCAGAGTGCAATGTGAAGGATACAGGTTGAGCCTTTTCACCAAACCAACCAATCACTGGAGATCCAGGTTTCAGTCCCTCTGGACCTGACAGAGTTGTGGGTGTAGCCATGAGGGGAGTGGACGTGACCAACTGCAATATAAACAACACACTACTATAACTGCTAAAGGCAGCTGATGTACACCCAAAAACAGTTAAAAGAGAAAATTACCTGAAATGTAATGGCATGAGTTTGCAGTAACTGTGTGTCTATATTTGTGTTCATTATTTTTGCATCCAATGTGATCTTGACAATCTCTCCTTTGCCAGTGTACTCAATCCCATATTCCACCTGTGGGTTCAAATAAAATCCATTAATGTGCTGATAATATGAAGAGTTTGGTTCCAAAATGTTAATAACTCCATAAAAAAAAATCATCATGTTTTTTTATATGTTATCATGATAACATTATTTTATTGTGTTAGTTAGCTGTATTTTTGGAGTTATGTCTTATATCAAAACAAACCAACTGCAGTTTAATTTATATTAATTGCAATGCACAATCAAAAAATAGTGATTTTTGAACAATTTTAAAAACTGGGTTCTCTCATTTTGGAACCAAACTCTTCATATATCCAGAAGTGCAACCTGAAAAATTGCTGCACTTACCGCTGACACCACATTTAAACATGAGCCATTGTGTACAAGAGGCTCTGGCCAGTCACGGACAGTGGAAACTGGAATCTTAAGACAGTGGGAAGAACATTTGCATTTGGTCCGAAACATGAATGCGTGACTACAGTTAATAAACATAATTTACATAAATTATAAGACACTCTCTTATACGAGGGGACTTACAAATGAGCAGTGCGATCAAGCAATATTGAAAACAGCTTTTCAAACAATAACTATAATATCTGTAGTATCACACTATTACGTTCCAAAAGTATGGATTAAACGCAAAGAAGCAAGAAAAGCCGAGTACCTTTTTTAAAAGTATACTTATGAATTAGATCATACGGTCCTGGTTATGTACAGTATGTGAGATGATAGTTGTTTCTTAAACAATGAAATGGTCTCTGTATTTGGTTACATATTTTTGATGTACTGTAACTTACTAACAGCTCAGGCCTGTCCTCCACTTGGGCCTCAGGAACCTAAAGTACAACACCAAAAACAGCACTTAATGCTTTAAAATAAACATTACATTAGCATTACACTTCAGTAGCATGTACAATATGGGTTTATTTCCCTTAAGACCAAAAGAAGCCGGGTGTAGCGAATTATCTTGATAACTTAATAATTAATAAGCCATTCTCAATCCAATCAAAGCGGTCAGAGCCTCTTTGCCTACTGTATAGATAGTCTTACCCTCAGTAGGCTAAATCCTGTGTAGTAACTGCGAGCACTTAAACCGCCGTCCTCCACACAGGAACGTGTTGTCACCGTGCGAGAGCAGGACAAAGAACCAGAACGCAAGAACCCTAACAGAGGCCGTTATCAATACACGATTATTTTACAATTTTTCATGTTAATAAAACAGACACAATGCCTTAACCATACTTGCTGGATTGCGGTTGACACAAGCAGATGAAGCTGGGCCTGGGGATGGCTGTCTAAAAGTGCTCACTATGGACGTGCTGTCGAAATATGTCAGAATGATGTCATCAACCTGCAATGAAGACAGAAGTTAAGATGCTACCCTAAAAATACGTGTGTTTATGGGTTAGACCAAAATAGCAGTGCAAATAAAGGTATATACAAATAAATGTAAAAAATTAGCTGTTAATCATTCTTCTTTGATTGTTTTAGCAATTCAGATTAGGCCGGAACACACCAAGCCGACAGTCGGCCATCGGGCAGATTTTTTGACATCGCCTGATTTAATTTTTCCAGTGTGTTCGGCACTGTTGGCTCAAGCTGGTCGTTGTCACATTTATTCGGCATGTTAATGAATCACAGGTCAGATCATCAGATTTACAGAGTAAAGATCTCAGGCATTGTTGATCGATGGTGCGTGGCTTAGCGTTTCACGTCAGTGTCCAGCTATGGGATTTGTGGAGGCCGATCAAATTCTTCCATAAAGACTTTTCTATCAAGCCAACCTTTAAGTATCAGTGTCAACAAACCTCTTCGACTTTTTAAAACAAGATAAGAATGAGTAGTTTTATGCCACATGAACACGGTTTACCTTGTAAGAGTTGGTTTTTCGACTGGGGAAGGCTGTAGGCTCTCGCAGTAAAAGTGGATAAAGGTAACTGGACTGAAACAAAGCAGGGGAAGTCTGAACATCAGACTGGTTTTCTAAATCTACAGAAACAAAGACAATGCATATGTAAACAACATTATTCATGCATTTAAGTAAAACGTCGCGATAAAAGCACACTGTATAGGAAATTTATAGAACAAATATTTGAACAATTATTACTACAATGGTGTACTTAACTTTTCACAGACAAAGTAAAAAAAATGTGTTAGAGCAACAAAAATATCGCTTTCATCGTTGAGAAACAAATTGGATTGTAATAATATAAAAATCAGGACCAATGCAAACAAAGGAACCAGGATATAAATAAAGCATAAGTAAGGCTAATTTCAACTTGATGTTCACACGCAGTGCATATAGAAAATTCACAAACTGCTAAAAAACGCTTTTCCGCACTGTAAGATGTTACTCTGAACATAGCCACGAGGTGTTAGAATAGTGTTGCATCGTAACTTACCCTCTTCTTTCTGAACACAAAAGCTGTCTCCGGAGAGTGTAACCAGCATTGGATTGATATTGGCCTTAAACATCATCCAGCTTTCAAGACAAATGCCAGACCTTTGTGTGAAAAACCATCATGAGTATACAATCACGTTTGACAACACATGTGATGGTATGGAGGTCATTATTATTACCCTGTGCTCTGCTGGCAGCCAATGAACACAGAGCCGGGGTTTAGGAGACCACAGTCCGTGACATCACAACAGCACCCAATATCACAAAAATCAGGTGTGACATCACATGGGCAATCTGTAGGAGAGAAGCACACAAATAACATTAACGGTTCATCTAACCAGTGATGACGAGGATTAGTTAGGGTGGAAGTTTAAAAAGCGTGTTCATTTTTAAATTGATTTCAATACACTTTAAGACCAAACATATGTGGACGCTTCTTAAAATCACAACAACTTTGTCATGACTTTGTCAAATTCAACATATTTGGACTCACCTGATGGGTTTGTTATGGACTCTGCAGTAGTGATATCGGGAAATGTGGCGTTGGGATTTGCAGTTGCAGATGTAACTGATGAGTTGAATTGATTCCATGAGTTTGATTCACTGGTCACCGCTGCTGTTAATGATGACTGGTTAGTGGTTATTGGTGGGATGTCAGTGAAGGGGTACGTGATCAGATCAGTAACATTCTGTGTTGTTTTCTTAATAAATTGAGTCACTGGAAAAAGGAAAAACAAAGAATCGAAACTCAGTTTTCATTAGAAATTGCATTGAAGATGTGGGCAGATAATGGAAGGTTGCAGATTTGAACCTTGGCCATATTAAAGCAATGAGACATTTTTATTGTATAGTTTTTTTTGTGTGTTTAATATCACAATAAATCCTTAAAATAATTTTCGCACGTGTTTCGAAGTCCTTGTTCAGGAGTGAGACGCCGTCTACTGACCTGTTGGACTAGTGGTCTGCTTTGTGATGGAATCGGTGTTCTGAGCCGCAGTAGCATCTGTGAATGTGGCGTTTGCATCATCAGCGCTTGAAGTTGATGGAACCGGCGAATTTGATTCCGTCCTGAAATGATTCGTTGTTGCTGCTAACGGTGTTGTGTTAGTGGTCGCAGGTGGGTGGTCCGTGACATTAAACGTGCTTTCGCTAAAGTCAGTGCTCAGTGTAGTCTGGGCAGTGGAATTCGACGTGATCTGAGAATAAGTTACTGGGGGGAAAGGAAACTTGTAAAGAATTAAAATGCACAAGAAGACACGAGTCGTCATTTCGACATAAATCGTTTTCGGGTTTTATTAACGATGCGCTCGTCATCAGAAATACTCTTAAAATCTGGTATCATGTCGCTGTCGTTGCATGGATTCAAACTCCATAATAACTCGATTTATCTATATAACCACCAGACAAATGATTGTGAGCGTCCGAGTCCGTCGCTAAGGAAACTTACTTGAGCACTTCCGGTTTTCTCCGACAATGTGACGGGCTCTCCTACCGTAATATGCGAGGAAATTGCGACACTGAAAATGTGAGGAAATTTTTTCAAGTATTTATGCTACTGTAAAACTTCAGGTTCCTTTCGATCACTAAGTTTCATTCTGTGTTTCGGATCACCCTTAAAATCAATTTAGAAAAAGGTTGGATGTTGTGAGAGAATTCTTCTGCAGATCTGGGAGCACAAAAACAAGACACAGGTATCATTTATTTCAGGGAAGACACGTCTTTATATAGTGCACAATGTTCTGACCAATACTTTATAGGAACTATATGGAAGAAACATCTTTATATAGTGCACAATAAGACACCTGTTCTGACCAAATACTTTATAGGAACTATATGGAAGAAACATCTTTATATAGTGCACAATAAGACACCTGTTATAACCAAATAATTTATAGGAACTATATTGAAGAAACATCTTTATATAGTGCACAATAAGACACCTGTTATGACCAAATACTTTATAGGAACTATATGGAAGAAACATCTTTATATAGTGCACAATAAGACACCTGTTATAACCAAATAATTTTATAGGAACTATATTGAAGAAACATCTTTATATAGTGCACAATAAGACACCTGTTATGACCAAATACTTTATAGGAACTATATGGAAGAAACATCTTTATATAGTGCGCAATAAGACACCTGTTATAACCAAATAATTTATAGGAACTATATTGAAGAAACAGTGCGCAATAAGACACCTGTTATGACCAAATACTTTATAGGAACTATATGGAAGAACATCTTTATATAGTGCATAAGACACCTGTTATGACCAAATACTTTATAGGAACTACATCTTTATATAGTGCACACCTGTTATAACCAAATAATTTATAGGAACTATATGGAAGAAACATCTTTATAGTGCACAATAAGACACCTGTTATGACCAAATTATTTATAGGAACTATATGGAAGAAACATCTTTATATAGTGCGCATAAGACACCTGTTATAACCAAATAATTTATAGGAACTATATTGAAGAAACATCTTTATATGTGCACAGACACCTGTTATGAACAAATTATTTAGGAACTATATGGAAGAAATCTTTATATAGTGCACAATAGACACCTGTTATGACCAAATTATTTATAGGAACTATATGGAAGAAACATCTTTATATGCAGAAGACCAAACATAGGAACTATATGGAAGAAACATCTTTATATAGTGCACAATTTATGACCAAATACTTTATAGGAATATATGTCTTTATATATGTTATGACCAAATACTTTATAGGAACTATATGAAGAAACATCTTTATATAGTGCATAATAAGACACCTGTTATAACCAAATTTATAGGAACTATATGGAAGAAACATCTTTATATAGTGCACAATAAGACACCTGTTATGACCAAATAATTTATAGGAACTATATGGAAGAAACATCTTTATATAGTGCGCAATAAGACACCTGTTATAACCAAATAATTTAGGAACTATATTGAAGAAACATCTTTATATAGTGCACAATAACACCTGTTATGAACAAATTATTTATAGGAACTATATGGAAGAAACATCTTTATATAGTGCACAATAAGAACCTTTTATGACCAAATTTTATAGGAACTATATGGAAGAAACATCTTTATATAGTGCACAATAAGACACCTGTTATGACCAAATTATTTATAGGAACTATATGGAAGAAACATCTTTATATAGTGCACAATAAGGACACCTTTTATGACCAAATACTTTATAGGAAACTATATGGAAGAAAAATCTTTATATAGTGCACAATAAGACACCTGTTATGACCAAATTATTTATAGGAACTATATGGAAGAAACATCTTTATATAGTGCACAATAAGAAACCTGTTATGACCAAATACTTTATAGGAACTATATGGAAGAAACATCTTTATATAGTGCACAATAAGACACCTTTTATGACCAAATACTTTATAGGAACTATATGGAAGAAACATCTTTATATAGTGCACAATAAGAACCTGTTATGACCTTTATAGGAACTATATGGAAGAAACATCTTATATAGTGCACAATAAGACACCTGTTATGACCAAATACTTTATAGGAACTATATGGAAAAAACATCTTTATATAGTGCATAATAAGACACCTGTTATAACCAAATAATTTATAGGAACTATATGGAAGAAACATCTTTATATAGTGCACATAAGACACCTGTTATGACCAAATATTTATAGGAACTATATGGAAGAAACTCTTTATATAGTGCACAATAAGACACCTGTTATGACCAAATAATTTATAGGAACTATATGGAAGAAACATCTTTTATAGTGCACAATAAGACACCTGTTATGACCAAATATTTATAGGAACTATATGGAAGAAACATCTTTATATAGTGCACAATAAGACACCTGTTATGACCAAATACTTTATAGGAACTATATGGAAAGAACATCTTATATAGTGCACAATAAGACACCTGTTATGACCAAATAATTTATAGGAACTATATGGAAGAAACATCTTTATATAGTGCATAATAAGACACCTGTTATGACCAAATACTTTATAGGAACTATATGTCTTTATATAGTGCACAATAAGACACCTGTTATAACCAAATAATTTATAGGAACTATATGGAAGAAACATCTTTATATAGTGCACAATAAGACACCTGTTATAACCAAATAATTTATAGGAACTATATGGAAGAACATCTTTATATAGTGCACAATAAGACACCTGTTATGACCAATAATTTATAGGAACTATGAAGAAACATATATGTGCACAATAAGAATGACCAAAATACTATATGTCTTTATATAGTGCACAATAAGACACCTGTTATGACCAAATACTTTATAGGAAATATGGAAGAAACATCTTTATATAGTGCACAATAAGACACCTGTATGACCAAATATTATAGGAACTATATGGAAGAAACATCTTATATAGTGCAATAAGACACTGTTATGACCAAATAATTTATAGGAACTATATGGAAGAAAAATCTTTATATAGTGCACAATAAGACACCTGTTACAACCAAATAATTTATAGGAACTATATGGAAGAAACATCTTTATATAGTGCACAATAAGACACCTTTTATGACCAAATACTTTATAGGAACTATATGGAAGAAACATCTTTATATAGTGCACAATAAGACACCTGTTATGACCAAATACTTTATAGGAACTATATGGAAGAAACATCTTTATATAGTGCACAATAAGACACCTGTTACTACATCTTATATAGTGCACAATAAGACACCTGTTATGACCAAATACTTTATAGGAACTATATGGAAGAAACATCTTTATATAGTGCGCAATAAGACACCTGTTATAATTTATAGGAACTATATGGAAAAACATCTTTATATAGTGTAAGACACCGTTATAACCAAATAATTTATAGGAACTATATGGAAGAAACATCTTTATATAGTGCACAATAAGACACCCGTTATAACCAAATAATTTATAGGAACTATATGGAAGAAACATCTTTATATAGTGCACAATAAAAAAAACAAAAAAAATGCTCGTCATCAGAAATACTCTTAGAATCTGGTATCTGGTATCGGAGGTTTAGGAAACCCGTAAACCTCCGAGCTATAGGCTCCCACACAAGCACGCGACACCAACACACATGCACAACACAAATAAACGGTGACACAATCAGGTCAAAACTGTAAATGCATTGAAACACAGCCCAAGGACAAGATGACCTTTAAAGAGCTATTTCACGCAAAAATACAAATTGTGTCATCATTTACTTACACTCAGATTGTTCCAAACATGTAGGCCTATACATTTACTTTGCTGAACACATGTTACGTTACCTGTGCTATCTGGGTTGAGGTTTAGAATTAAAAACAAATGTAGCATGCTAAAAAATGTAGAATGCTTAGCTTTTTACACATAAGTTATATTGTAAATGAACCCCAGCATGAATTTGGTAAATTACATATCAAGTTTGTCACATCATGACTGAAGTGACTGGGAACTTGCCCTGGTCTTTTTTTACATATAATATTCTGATTATATTATATTCTGAATATTTGTAAATATTCTTATGTGCTTCAAATATATGAAATTGACACAGGCTGCTAAGTATTATTAGTCTAGTGTATTTTTATGTCAACCCAACAGACTTTTATAGTCGTTATCTTTAAACGAAGTGAACAAAAAATAGCAAAAATGACCTTGTGTGCCTGTGGCTGAAAGGAGCTGAATATTTCAGCTAATTATGATACTAAAAGCCTTTGATCTACGAGTCTAGTTATCCTTTACATTCTAGAAACAAAATAAAAGGAAAGAATCTCCACCAGGTCCATACCTCTTGACTGTGAGTAAGAGAGAGATTGTTATAAGAACATTTCCACAACGCACTAGCTACATTAGATTCTACGTGCATGTATAAACAGCACCTTCTATCCAATCTTAACATGTAATCAAAGTTATTCTCTTATGCTACATTTTATGAGAAGACATCCAGAGACCACCAACATGTGCGGTTTTGAGGTACTGCAGGGTGAAGTATCACAGCTGAGAGGCCGTGTCCAGCAGCAGAAACTGAAACTCTGCCGATGGGATACATGGAGCTTCTCCAGCTTCACTGAGAAATATCAAGAACATTTCGTCCACGGATCTTATCTGACCTACCTTGTTTGAATTATTTTATGACTGCACTGACTGTACCTCCCTGCCTGGTTGAGCAGCTGGGCCAGATCCTGGCTGACAGCGGCGCTCGGTGAGCCCACCATGAAGTGAAGGATGACCTCCCAACGCTCCACGGCATAGCGGTCGAGACTCTCCACGTATCTGGCATGTCGTTTAGGACCGATACTGCTGCCCTCATCCGCCCATGGTTTCCCACTAACAAGGAGAGAAAACATTAAACCAGCAAAATTTTGTGAATGCGCATATTTGTGATGTATTCCCATCTCGCTCCTCACCCGCCTAGCAGTGCTATCCTCAAGTTGTCTTTAAACACAGGTTTCAGCACAAAACCCTGAAGTCAACCCTGAAGCTGCTGACTGTGCGAGAGCCGTAAACCAGTTAACACAGACACACACTGATCGTGATCTCTGGAAAAGACAAATGTGATACGTGTAAATATCCTTATGTGCTTCAAATATATGACACTGACACAGGCTGCTAAGTATTAGTATTAAAGTAGAATGTTGTGATTTGTTGGATCGGTGCAATGAACCATCTTTAAACCTATATGCATGTGTCCTCCAAATACTTCACTTTAGTAATTTTCGGATAGAAAAGGGTTAAACATGACTTTAGGGGGGTCTATAATTACCCCCTAAAGCCCTCTTCCCAAGCCCAATTTGAGATAACACAAAGTCATGAGAAACATTTAAATCCACTTTTTTTCCGAAAGATCATGTCTCAACTATAGATACTGTTCATACCTTTTACATGCAGACTCTGGAACCAAACAATAAAAAACTATGCAGGGAGTGTTCAAATGAATATGTGTTATATAATCTGTCTGTACATTTACCAACTGTTGATGTTTAAAAAGCATCCAAAAGAAATCAAGGTGTGAATATATTCTCTAAACAATTCTGTTACATCATTAGTTACATCATTAACCACATGACATGTCAATCATGTCAAATCATCTGACTTGAAATATGCTGATTCAGGGTTTTCCGTGTTTTTAAATGCATAACCAGAATGTTTATTGTTTTATTGACTCTGTTTACTAGTCTAAAAGACCAGCTCGATTCTGAGACACAAATTCTCATGGATTCTTATAGGGATAGTTACAGGGAAGTTTGATTTGTTGTGATATTTCCTGAGACCAGTTTCTGCTTATCTCATACAGCTCCAGTACAAAGTGAACCTATGCCTGACAAGGGACTTGATTTGTTTATTTGTGGGTTAATATTAAACAGAAATGACATCTTATTGTAGGCTTATTTTACCGTAGCAACATTTTTAACATTACAGCAGTTCATGAAGCCACATTGAAATGATGCTTGCAATACGACAGCAACTATTTAAACATTTGTTATATGTTAAAACAGAAATAGCTAATGTTTACTTGTAAAAGCTGAACGATAAGGAAACATAATTCATTTCAATTCCACTGGTGGTCCCTAGACTGTTTTATCTATAACTCCATTTTTATTAAATGTGAGTGGCTTAGTTTTGCTTTTGGCGCAAAGACTGAAATGTATTTTCCTTGTGTTTGCAAGCATAATTTTACATAAATGTATATTATGTGTTGATATACTGTATTATATTGATTATAGTTTTACTGTTGTAGTGTAATCTTCTGCTCTAACTCTTTTCCAATAATTATTCTCTGTGTTTTAAAAAAGGAAATTCCATGAATTTCATTGTTTAAAAGAACACTCCCTTGCTCCCAGAAGTTAAGATAATATTGCAGAAAGTTTGGAATTTTGCCATGGCTGTCCATGAGTTATATAAGCTTGCACGTGAACCCGCTGAACAGAGTAAGATAACAGATAGAAATCACAATATATGGTAGTTAAAAGAGTTCTTTGAACGGTAAATGAAAACTGACAACAATTTACAGTGGCTGGCAAACACTAGCTCACTTGAGGAGCCGAAGACCGATAAGTGCAAAAGGGTTAAAGTGTAGTTTAAAGGGTGCTAGGGTGAAAAAAAAAACTGCAAGAGGCAGAAAAACAGACGGCGCACAGGGGTACAAAGAACCTCCTTCAAGGCAAAGAGGAAGATTCCACAAAAGGGAGGAGGAAAACCTGGAATAAATACACGTTCTACAGAACCAAAGGATAGTTGGATATTCCAGAAGACGTTTGTGGTCATGGGAAGAGAAACCACTGAGCTATGAAGAATCCATAAGGAGGGCTGGTGATGCTCTTAAACGCTTTCCTCTGATAGACGTTCAGGGTGTACCTCTCATGAGCACGATAGCCGTAAAACTGGAAATCTGTTTCTGAATTCTCTCCGACC
This sequence comes from Triplophysa siluroides, assembly GCA_006030095.1. NCBI lineage: Eukaryota > Metazoa > Chordata > Actinopteri > Cypriniformes > Nemacheilidae > Triplophysa > Triplophysa siluroides. The sequence goes on from VCII01000015.1 coordinate 1,403,177, forward strand.
CATCGGACCTGCTTATTGCTACCTACCCGAAAGCAGGTACAATACAGAAATCTATTGCTTAACCATGTTGAAGTCGAGCAATTTTGATGTTTCTCAAACTACACAGTGTAATGAACTGTTATATTTTGCATTTCCTCTTAATGTGATTTTAAAAAAGAGAGAATTAAAAGAAAAGAAAAGTTCGCCCAAAATCCAACTCTCATCATTGTTTACTCGCCCTCGTGTTGATCCAAACTAGTATATCTAAATAATCTCTATTCTGTGGAAAATAAGATGTTTTGCTGACTGAGTCCTGGCTGCATAATGTTTTGAAATGCAATATGATATCTTTGTGAAAATTTTAGTTCTTCAGTGTTGTACTTTCATGCCGTGAAATCTTTGAAGATCATGGAATCTGTTTAAGACTCCCCTTTAAGCCTATAAGAGGATCGATCAACATTGGGACTACTGTGGCTTTTACTTTACACAGTGAAAATGCTGCACTTTTCACTTCCAATTTTTCCAGATATCTGGTGGTAGCAGATATTCTTAAGGGTATAGCGGTTATACTTTTGCTTCAGGTTGATTTAAAACTTTTGAATTGTTTCCACCTTGTGTACTGCCTAACTTTGGAAGGAATCCACCATCCATTTTAAAGATTTTCAGGGTCTTCATTCAGGGTCTTCATTATATTCAGTTTGTAGACACTCTGTCCATCTTTACTTCGGAGAGACTCTGACTTCCAAAAATACTATGAAGTTCTAAACGTAGGTTTGGAGGATGCAATGATAATAGATTTTGTTGGTACGATTATAGTCTGGAATAATACTGGCCCTGCCCAGCCCCATCTTTTTCTTATTATTATTTTTTTTGGACAAAACTGAAATAGACGAAGAAATTAAGGGTCAAATCAACCTGCTCAGTGAGGAGTTGTGTGCTGTGACTTTTTAAGCAATCGGCCTGAAACGTTCGTCTGACAGGAAAAAAATCCCATTGACTTAACATTGTCAATTTGATACCACATCTCCACATCAGAATAAACACAAAAAGTGCTTTACTACTAGTATGTATCTTGCAAACAACACTGAGGATGTTAAGACAAAAAAAATATAGTTTCATCTGACTTTGTGTATTGATTCAATCTTTTATAATACATATTTTACACACATGACTGACAGTATAGTTATTGAACAGTATTTAAAACATTTGTGCAGAAGAAAACAAATCATTCTTTATAAAAATAATGTAACATGCGCATTTTTGGCACCAATGTTTCAGCCATTTTAAATCATCTTCTATCCAAAGGCTTTTCGTTAGACTTAGTTGGCTTAGTATGTTCAGTAAGTCTTTTGGCTTCTAATGAATAACTCCAAATTGATTAAGATTTTGTGTCATTTTGGCAGCAGAAAGAGCTTATAGGGGGCTTTCATTTGATATATATATATATATATATATATATATATATCTTCTTAATTCTCCCAATATGTACTTACGCCTCTTTCTAACCTTTGTTCATATTTATTTATACTTTACTCTTTAATTATATAGACTTCACATGTGTGTATTCATCCATTTTGCTATTATTTTACAAACTAATGTAAAACATATTAATGTGCTTGTAACAATCAGATAAAACAATACAGGGCAAATGACTAGAGAAACACTGGAGTATAAATGCACAGATGAGTCAGGGTTAACAAGCAAACAAGACACAACTGGGGAACCAATGAACAAAAGAACTACAGTACAACACCACAACACAAGACAGGACACAGGAACTCAAAAGTACAAACTAAAAGTCCACAGTACGATAAACATAAACACATACAATAAAAACAGATGAATGTCCCATAAAGCAAGTCAATTGGTTCAATTCAATTTAATTCTATATACCGTATATAGCGCTTTTAACTATGTGCATTGCTCCAAAGTAGCTTTACAGGAGAAAATAAGAACAACAGAAAAACACAGAAAAGGTAAAACACAGTACAGTGCATGGTGTTTGTAAAATAAGTAAGATCATTCTAATAAAGCATTGTTAATGTCATTTTCCGAACATTTAAGCAAATCTAATATCAGCAGTCTCCCCGTGAGCAAGCCAACACTTCCCTGTGGTGAGGAACCCAAACTCCAACGATAAATGAGCTTTCCTGTAGCTCAGTGGTTAGAGCATGGTGCTCACAATGCCGTGATCGTGGGTTCGATCCCAGAGGTTTGCACATACTTAGACATGAAAATGTATAGGATAGTGCAATGTAAGTCTGTCTGCCAAATGCATGAATGTTAATGTAAATAAATGGAGAAAAAAACCTTGGGAGTCTCAGTCGGGGGACAAGGTCCCCTCTGACGTGTCGCAGCTGCACTCATTGACTGGTTAAAAGTTACTGAGTAAATGTTTAGTCTGTGCAATAAACTGAACTGAACAAGGCAAGGCAAGGCAAGTTTATTTATATAGATTTCATACACAGAGCAATTCAAAGTGCTTAACATAAAATGATTGACAGAAAGAAATAAGACGTATCTTTAAAATGCAAATGATTTAAGATCACAAATACTTCAGATTTTAAGAAACAATAAAACAGCAATAAAATTGATTAAAAATGTGAGTGTATATATAAAAAGAATAAGAGCAGAACAAGATTATTGTCGGTAGTGTACCGCATCTGAAACTTGAGGCGAACACTAATCCTGTTTCCTGTTCACTGAATGGCGCAGTTCTTGAAGTGGGAATTCAGAAGGGAGTCTTTAGCAGCGCCTTACAACTGCACAAGAGACGAAAAAATTCGCGACAAAAACGTGGTTTGGAACACATTGCTGACATATGCGCAGACCGATTGCCTGAATTCTTTAAAATAATAAATCACCAAGGAGCCCCAAAAAAGCAACTAGTTTGACTACCAGGGGGTTGAGCTCAGAGATTGAGCCGTGCCTCGGGTTGAGCCCTCTTTGAGGACAGCAAGCCAAGTTTGTTTACCATTAACTATTGAGACTGAATGGGCAGCAAACTCGTCAAACCTATATTATTGACCTTTCACAAGTGAACAAATGAGTTGCCAAACGTTCCTCTAGCTGTTGTCCAGCCCATATTAAAATGTACCTTATTTTTTGGGTTGTACATTTTCTTGAGCGTGAACATTATGTTCTTTTGTAAATAAAATATGGGACCATGAGATTTGCAAATCATTGCATTGTGTTTTTATTTTCAATTTACACAGCGTCCCAACTGTTTTTTAGTTTTTTTTGTGTGTTCAGGAACAACCTGGGCTCAGGAGATAGTGGATCTTCTCCTGCACAATGGAGATGCTGAGATGTGCAAGAGAGCACCCACAGCTGTCCGTATCCCATTCTTAGAAATCTCCTCTCCTCCACCTATACCATCAGGTACAGGGCACAAACACACATTCACATTACTCATAGTCCTTACTTTATTATATCCTTATGACTATTCTATAATACGATTTCTGTTGTGTGTTTGATCTCTCAGATAATCTGTGTGTGTATATAATTTACATCTTGAGGTCTATGTAAATGTATGATGCATTTAGGGCTTGACTTACTTAAGCAAATGAAGCCTCCAAGAGTCATCAAGACTCACCTGCCCCTTCAACTAGTGCCAAAAGGTTTCTGGGAAAATAAATGCAAGGTAAGAGTTCAACGTAAAAGTTCAACGTAAAACCTTATTGAGGTTATTGATATTTCTCCCCTGCAAGGCAGGAAATAGACCATACTAATATGATGTTTTTATAAATCAGTTTAAAACACACAAACTGCCTCTGGCCATGAACTGGTGCAGGGATGACATATTTTTGTAGGCCAACCCAGAAATCTGCACCACACTGGTTCCCTCGACCAAAAGCCTGCCCCCCTGACTCTTGGAAGATCTCAAAAAAAGAAGCTCAATGATCAACAAATATTTGAGATGTTCACACGTTTTGTTTATTACGATAATATATACAAATGAACACAACATTTGTTACCATGAACAGGAAGATCTAAAATGCTAACTCGCTTCTGGGGTTTACATACAAAAATATGTCATCTCCTCAAATCACAACATGTGGCATAACCACACTGACCTTTTCAGGTTATCTATGTGGCCCGAAACGCTAAGGACAATGCTGTAAGCTACTTTCACTTTGATCGTATGAACTTAACCCAGCCAGAGCCAGGACCTTGGGATGGATATGTAGACAAGTTCATGAAGGGGCAATGTAAGATAAAGCTACATATTAATTTGCTTTCTATATAAATTGTATTATATTCACCACTGTGCAAAATGCTGTATTTAGATAACCAACAGAGTGAAAAGGTTGTTTTGTAACATATTCCTGGTGAAGAAACAATAGAAACCCAATAGAAACCATCACAGAAATTGTTGTGGTTTCCATTAATATTCCATTATAAACCATGAGCTTTTCCAATCATTAAAACCATTACAAAATTATTTTTTGGAGTGGGTTTTGACCATTATTCCAATATGATTAATCTGCCTGATAACATTAACAAAACTTTACCAATAGAATCCATCACATGCCTGTAGACTTCATTATAGTTTCCATTAAAAACAAATAAAAGTCCCTTTATAACCATTAAAACCATAAGATTTTGATTCCAGCCTGTTTTTTTATGCAGGGTTCTATTGTATTTTAGCAGGTATGTGAAATTGAATCATTTACCAAGAATCTTTACTTGCTGTGTTTTTGTGTTCCAATGTTGTTATAGTGGGCTGGGGCTCTTATTATGATCATGTAAAAGGTTACTGGAAGGAACGAAAAGAAAAGAACATCCTCTACATCTTCTATGAGGACATGAAAGAGGTAGTTTTGTCATGCCAATGTCTCATACAAAGTCATTTTAATTGTCCCACCATGAGGATTAATTTTTTTTTCATGTTTCACCAAGAATCCTCATAAGGAAATCAAGAGAATCATGCGCTACATGGACCTCTCAGTTCCTGATGATGTCATAGAGAGGATTGTACAGCTGACATCTTTCAATGTCATGAAGGACAATCCAATGGCCAACTACTCATATATCCCAAAGCCAGTGTTTGATCAATCCATATCTGTCTTCATGAGAAAAGGTTTAGTACATTTACTGTACCTTGTCATTTGATAGTTTTTTAAAGGGTGTGGCACACATAATGTGATGCTCATAATGTAAATGCTTCTGATGCTCCAACTTGTTAAAGCCATTTATGTCTTATTCAGTGTTTAGCACTGATAGGCCTAAAGAACTTGATTGCTCACAAAGACATAACATTGAAGCCACCGTGCCACCATGTTGGTATGCCCAAACATTCTATGTTAAAGGGAAAATAGAGCAGGAATTCAAGTTATTTAGCATTTAAATTATTTAGTGAAGAGCACATTAAGCAGTTAATGTATGTTACATCATCTTATTGGATGGTCAATAGAATTGTATGGAAATTAAATAAATATTACCTGCTCCTCCGAAGATTGCGTTGGGTGAACAGGGAGGATTTCGTTTTTTTTGACCGTGAGCACTATAGTCATAGTTATATTTTCTTTGTAACACCAGTTTATGCAATTAAAAAAAGAAAAAAAAATCACAAATACAAAACTGTCACAACTTCGGAATGGACAGAACCCAATCGCAGGCAGCGTTTGCGGGAAACAGTTATTTATTGACAAACACAAAGCAAAACCTACGTGGGTGTAAAAATAACACTGACAGCCAAAATAAAAGAACATAGACTAGACAGGAACCAAAACACTAGACTGGACTTAACTAACATTACACTTGACACTACTAATTGAACTGGAGTAAACTTTCGACACGACTTGAAGAACAGGAACAAGGTATGAAGGCTTCGCAGGGTTAAACACACAGGCGAGCACATGAAAAGGAATGAGCAAAACGAATGAGCACAGGACAGAAAATACAAGGAAATTAAATAAGGAACTAAATCAAGCAGGGAACAGGTCAGGGGCATGAGACCATAACAAGATAATAACGAGGTAACGAGTGGGCGTGGACATAGATGAGACCGGAGAGAACGCACATTATGTTGTGAGCGACAATAATGTGTTTCTCTCCACACAAAACACACAGTACTGTCTTGATCCTGCCCCAAGATTAGAAAAACCTAACAAGACGTGGCAGGACCATGACAAAAACTCTCAAAATGAGCCTCTAGGTGGACTTTTTTAATGATCACAGGCTGCCGTTGCATTGAAAAATATAACACAACATACATTTTTCTTATAGTTATACATTTTGTTATATAATTTTTGAGTGGAAACCCAATTAGTAAATAATGTTAACCTGACTGACTGCTTAATTTCTACCATTCACCATTTTTGTATTGGAAGTCTAAATTCTTACAACGCTAATACCTAAAGCATGTCAATTATTATTTATTTAAAGTCGGGAATGTTATTTTCTATTCGTACAGTTCCTATTAACAGTTTTGTTAACGGCACACTTTTTAAAGCTGCTGCAAATCACAAATTAAACACTTTATTAGAGTAAATTATCACCTTCCATTTACAAGTCTCTGATGCAGAGTCTGTAATCTTTCAATGTCAAGTCAAAGTCTTCCATTTGCTGGTTTTCCATATGCTGGATGTTTAATAAACCTTTCCAATGTTAATCGATGTTTATCTAAACAATGAATATGAGCTCTTCAAAAACATGCATTTTAATGTTAGCAGTTTATTCATTATCCAGAGTGATTATTTGTGGCCTTTTATTTAATAGTTTAATAAAGAGACAGAAAATGAGAAAATGGAACAAAGATCTTACAATCAAACTTGCGTCACCCAAAGCGCTACTGTACAAAATGTCAGCACACAGTCAACTGGACTACTTGTGTCAACAAGATTTATTTACCTGAATTGCATTGGAATATATGTAGAGAAAATATTTGCTTTTTTGGTCCAAATGGCTTGGGTTGTTTGTCAGTCTCTAATGTGGAGTACAAATCAAGTCTGAAATAAGCTTTGTCTGATTTAAATGTGAGCCAAAGTCTCAAATTTTCGTCTGCTCATAGTATTTAAACTACAGGTTATAAATGATACAAATAATAGCGTCTTAACAAATTAAATGACTGTTTGTTTGCACAGGGGAAGTCGGTGACTGGGTCCATCATTTCACTCCAGCTCAATCCCAGATGTTTGATGAAGACTATGCAAAACAAATGAAAGATGTGAATATTCCGTTCCGCTTCAGCATTTGACTCTTTGTTTTATGCATTTATAATCTGTATGAAAGATAATCATTGTAGCTAGTCACATGTCTTAAAACAGATCTCAAATCACAATTTCTCTTAAATCGTTTTTCTGTAAGTAACAGGACATAGTTTTTGTTTAATGCATTTAAAATAAATGTCTGATTACAAACAATAAATAACTTATTCAATTGCTTTGTCAAGTTTTCAGTTTTTTTTCCGTTAAACTCCAAGTCCTTTTATTTTGAAATTCTCTGCCAACATCCTAGTTTTTCGTTCTTTCCTTCTTCCATTATCTTATTTGTTTCCATATTTACCAATCCCCACCAACAAGTTTTTTTTTAAAGCTGCTTTTATGTCTTGCTTATGTTTGTTTTAATGTATTTTTACTGTTTGTTATAGTGTAGATTTGGGATTTCAGTTACTGCTGTACTAACTGGCGTGTCTTTTCAGTTACTTCACCAGCAGCAGATGATACATTTATCATACTGTTTTAGGGATGGTGACTGCGTGGCATGCAGATTATGCAGAATTAATTCAGATACAAAATGTGTAATCTGGCATTCATAAAAATACGCTGACAGACACAAATGCACAGGCCAAGCACATATTCTTAAATTCAGATTTGAAGCGCAACCACAACTAGACATATGCATAACCTCTTAAATCTGTAACTGCGGCTTTAAATCATCACGCCTTGACTTTTGCAACTACTTTCGTGATATACCTGTTGCAAAACTAGCTTGCGCACTTGAAGCTCTGAGGTGAGAAAGACCGGCGTCTGTTGACGTCACGCAACAGACACCACACCACCCCCTAATGGATTTTTTTTAAAGTGCAATACTGGGGGGAAAGAGCTCCCTGCATGGGGCCCATGCCCACAGACCCCCTAGATTTTACCTAAACGAGCCCCCAATGTTCACACCATCTCACTCTGCCCCGTGTCTTCCAATTAACAGCATTTTATTAGGATGGAATACTTTATGTGAATCCTGTTCTCCCTGTATTAGGATATTGAGATGTAGTGTATTTCGGGGAAAACTATGAATTTGATCACAGTCAAATATGGCTAATTAATGATGATTAACTATAACTATTTTATACACTTTTATCGGATTCAGCAGACCTGAGAATAGCGACAAACTGAGCTGAGCTCTGTGCCTGTGAGGAATAAGCTGTTTTTTTGGGGGGCCTTTGCATCTATGTATAGATAGGACAGTGGAGAGTGAGACAGGAAATTATGGGAAGAGAGAGAAGGGAACAGGTGCATGGAAAGGACCAAGAGCTGGGACTTGAACTCAGGTCGCGCAAAGTGCTGCTGCACAACATGTCGGTGTAACCAGAACTAACTGCATCTGAACTAACTGCATCCGATCTCAGCGGGCCTCGAACCGTGTCGGTCCGGCATGGGAGCCGGGCGCTCTAACGAGGAGGCTAAAGACCGCAGTCTCTAGCGTCTGTCGCTAGAGCATCACTTGAGGTCGGGAGTGAGGTTTACACACTGCACAGCTCTTCACTAGCTGGCCTCTGTTACACTGGCACAGTCTAATGGACCATTGGCACTGACTGTGAGGATTGGGTGAGGGAATTTCCATGGCTAGATTGCTCTCATGCAGTCTTGTGTCTGTTAAGCTGTCATCAGCTGTCCCAACCTACATGCCTTGGACAGAACTCTTTGTAGCACGCAGAACCAGGTCTGTTGCGCTGCTTAGGCAGACATCAAACGGCATGCATTGGACATGTGATAACCCTCGGACTTTGATCGGCTGGGTGAGGACGGGTAGAAGTCCTCACCCGCGGAACTCTATCACGAACCCAAGGGGGATTCAAAAATCATAGAACGAGATTCAGAAGCCCATCCAGGATCCGCCTAGTCAGTGGAGAGGGCAAGAGAGACAAGACTAGAGAACTAGAACTGCAACGTGAGGACGTCTGGCCCCTATCAGATCAAGATGGGAACAGAGCATTTTTTATGGAAAATACCACCGTGTCTATGAAAACCAGGCTAAATCTAATTATGATTTTGATTTCAACCATTAATTTCACTATGATTTCAATTATTGACAAGGTTTTATTTTCACAGAATGCTCTTTAAACTATGATGTATATTTGTAGAAAACATTAGCTCAGTGTTTACAGTCTAGGTCACATATTTCCAATTATAACTTACATCAGGGTAAATTATTTCAGAGCTATGAAATAAGGGTCAGTCTAATATTCAACTTTAATGATATACTTAGTGTCTTATCTGAAAACTGTTAAGAGTAGGCATTACTATGACTTGCCATACAAGCTTTAGGGTTAACCATGAACTTAATTTAAGTTGCTGTAAAAGATTTATAGCAAGCTTATTTAAAGCAAGCTCAATTTGTTTGGTTTTGTGAACGGGGAGTTTGTTCTGCTAGCTTTGTGCAACAGGTCTCTGGACTTGACTGCTTTTGCATTCGTCTCCATAGTCTCTTGGTACGGTAAGTCTACACTCAGTAATTTGTGTCTTTATATGGCCATACATTCTTACTTGCAATGAACTTGTTGGTATGGGTTTAATAATGTTCTTATAACATTGTTGGTAACTGTTTCAGACATGTCTTTGTTCATCTGTTTCCACCACTTTTTCTCTCTGTTTATTTGATCATCTTAATTTGTATCTTGAATTTGAAACTTTGTTGTAGATTACTACCAAAATAAGAATTACTTATAATCTCTAATAATATAAAAAATAACAATTTACACCCATCACCCTGTTTAAACATTTAAATAACCCTGATATCTTAATGTGTCATGTTGCCTTCTTGAGCATAAGTGAATGTTTGAACCTTTTGTTATAGTTATGGATAACCCCTTAACTATTGTCAGTGTAAAAAGATGAATCCCAACATCATATGCAGAGTGGTGGAATTGGGAGAAATAAGCACTAGAAGCTGGAAAAGCCAAGATTGTGCCGGACCTGGAGTATTTTTTCTTTTTTCTCTTTTACATCTCTGTAAAATACCTTCTAGACCTTTGACTACCATTCACATTTTCCTACTATGGTCAGTGATGTTCCAGAAGTGAAAACTGCTAACGTTCTTCCAAAATATGTATCTTTGTTAATCGGAACAATTTATACACGTATATGCACGTTTATATAAGTATATGAAGATATTTAAGTCACTTTTATTAAAATGCCTTGGATAAAAACATTACTGGTATGCATCTTCAGACAAAACAATGGCACTGACATATTTTAAGATATCGACAGCCGTTTGACTAAGAGAATGGCATTCTAGTCAGAAAACCAAGTCTGACTTTGATCGGTGCTTATCATTACATTTTATCGGTGCCTTATCATTACATGCGCCATCAAAGTACCACAAGTGCAAAACGAATCAGCTGCCTATGGGAAGCATGAAGTGTCCAAATGTAACGGTATGTACAGTAGACTGGGGACAGACAGATTGAGCCAAACAAGTAAGTTTATTCACAGCAGCGATAGCAGACAACAGGAGGTGAGTATATATATATATCAAATAGAGTATTTGGAGATGGTACTGACGAAATTGACAGAGTACTTGTATTACAAGGAGTTGGTGGACAAGCAGAGATTATGCCAGACATCGACGTGGTGATCACTGGAGAGTACTAAGGAGCACAAGAAATTACTAGAGAATACTAGGAGACTTGGTCGTAGGTTCAGGATGACAGGTAAGTCATCGAGAAGAGTCCTATTCCGAAAAGGAGACCAGACAATGTGGCTGTCAACTTGCCGTGATTATACAGTGGGTATGGAAAGTATTCAGACCCCTTACAGAATCTGGAAAAAGCTGAAACATTTGGAAAAATAAGAGGATTTTTAATTTAGTCCTGCCCTGAGCAAGTTATTTCACTAAAGAAATGTTAACATAAAGTTAACACTTAAGAATTATAACAGAATTTCTCAAAATAGCCCAGTCCAAAAGTTTACATACCCATGATTCTTAATACTGTATGATGTTACCTAAACAATCAATGAGAGTTTTTATGTTTAGTCGTAGTTGTTTAAGGGTTCTTGTTTGTCATGAGTCATTAGACTGATCTTCAAAACAATCACCAGGTCCTCCACAATCTTTGCTTTTTCAGCATTTCTTGATATTTGACTCATGTCCAGCAGTAACTGCATGATGTTGAGATTCCTCTTTTTACATTGAGGACAATCAAGAGACTCATACACAACTATTACAATAGATAGAAACATTCAGCTCTGCCATCAAAGTCAACACCATGCATTTAAAGTCATGTGGGTGTAAACCTATGAAAATGGTTTACACCAGAACTGTATGTTCTGGGTGAGGTGATTGCTGATGGGCTGCAGCTGCGTGTGCTCAGAATTCAGGTGAGCGTGATCTTGGAAGTAGGGTGGAGCTTAGTGTGTCCTTGACAGAACCCCCTCTTCACGGGCCATTCCTGAGGGCCGAAGAGGTCCATGTCGCAAGTTGTAAGCACTTCTGAGGTCCATCTTGGTTAAGTTCTGCGCTCTGCGAAGCTGTTCCAGTGGTGATGGGATGAGAGCAGGGGGACGATGGTACTTGACTGTTACACTGTTCAGGACTTTATAGTATATGCAGGGCCACAAGCCTCTGTCCTTTTTTGCCACAAAGAAGAAGCTCAAAGTAGCAAGGGTGGTCTGACGAATGTACCCTTAGTGTAATGCTTTTTCTATGTAGTCCTCCATGGCCTTCGGTTCAGGGATGGATAGTGATTTGATTTTGCCTCTGGGCACTGATTCATCAGGAAGAAGGTTGATGACACAGTCCCATGGTCGGTTAGGTGGAAGTTTTAAGGCTCTCTGGGGGCAGAAATCGTCACTAAAGGGGGTATATTCCTCTGGAACTTCGACAAAGCGATTTTCTATGGGGCTTTCGATGGAGGTGGAGTTCACAGAAATCATGGGGCTGTACAAAACAGATTAAGGTAGACGTGGCAGTAACTGCATGATGTTGAGATTCCTCTTTTTACATTGAGGACAATCAAGAGACTCATACACAACTATTACAATAGATAGAAACATTCAGCTCTGCCATCAAAGTCAACACCATTCATTTAAAGTCATATGGGTGTAAACCTATGAAAATAGTTTACACCAGAACTGTATGTTCTGGGTGAGGTGATTGCTGATGGGCTACAGCTGCGTGTGCTCAGAATTCAGGTGAGCGTGATCTTGGAAGTGGGGTGGAGCTTAGTGTGTCCTTGACAGAACCCCCTCTTCACGGCCCATTCCTGAGGGCCGAAGAGGTCCATGTCGCAAGTTTTAAGCACTTCTGAGGTCCATCTTGGTTAAGTTCTGCGCTCTGCGAAGCTGTTCCAGTGGTGATGGGATGAGAGCAGGGGGACGATGGTACTTGACTGTTACACTGTTCAGGACTTTATAGTATATGCAGGGCCACAAGCCTCTGTCCTTTTTTTGCCACAAAGAAGAAGCTCAAAGCAGCAAGGGTGGTCTGACGAATGTACCCTTAGTGTAATGCTTTTTCTATGTAGTCCTCCATGGCCTTCGGTTCAGGGATGGATAGTGATTTGATTTTGCCTCTGGGCACTGATTCATCAGGAAGAAGGTTGATGACACAGTCCCATGGTCGGTTAGGTGGAAGTTTTAAGGCTCTCTGGGGGCAGAAATCGTCACTAAAGGGGGTATATTCCTCTGGAACTTCGACAGAGCGATTTTCTATGGGGCTTTCGATGGAGGTGGAGTTCACAGAAATCATGGGGCTGTACAAAACAGATTAAGGTAGATGTGGGAAAAATTGTGGAAAGCAATCGTTACCCTACTTCAGGACCTCTCCAGATGACAATGGGAGGATGGGGTCGTGCGTGATGAGCCATGGGTGCCCCAAACTATCTCTGCAGTGGAATCCTTCAGAACCAACAGGCAGATCTTTACTAAATGTAGCTGGCCGACTTGGAGTTGGAGTGGACCCACACAGTATCGGACATGTCCTCGGCCGAGTGGCTTTCCAGTTCACACTAGACCTTGAACGAGTTGTCGTTGAATCTGATCCGGAGTTGATTGTCAAATGAAGTTGCCGGCTGAACCAGAGTAAAGGAGGACAGTGACTATAACACGTTTTGGTGGTGAGTAATACGACAGTGATAAGGTGCTGCACATTTACTGAGGAAGTAGAAACCACACTCACTGTTGGACATGAAGGACAAGTGGAACAATTCCATAGCTTTCCTGTAGCTCAGTGGTTAGAGCATGGCACTAGCAATGCCATGTTCATCAGTTCGATCCCAGGGATTGCTCATACTCAGAAACATATGTATAGTATAATGAAATGTTTTTTGCTTTAGATAAAAGCGTCTGCCAAATGCATAAATGTAATGTAAATGTAAATGTAGAAGAACCACATTAGATGCTGAGACCCTGGGCCGACATTGCCATTTGGCCATGGACAGACAGGTGTTATTGACCTGCATGGGTTTCACTGTTGGTTCTAGGGTGCTGAAGAACTCTTGCTGGTGCTCAAGCCCGATGGTGTCATGGAGCTTCTCACCGAACGAAGCTTTACCCCCAGGCCGTTTCAAAGACCTCACGGAAGTGTAATATGAATGTTCACAGGGACCGTGTGGCTGTCCGTTTTGCTGCCACAGAGATTTGGCCCACTGGAGCACTCAACCTGTCAACAGAGACAACATTAATGAAATCTTAGCCCTCTCAGTTGGAAAACAATGCAGTTGCATCTCAAGGGAAAGCACACACTGAAGGAGGAAACCATTGCAGTCTCATGATGTTCTTCTGAATGGTGTGTAGACTCAGGACACAGACAGATGGAAAACCCAAACAGGTGAGTTTATTCACAGCTGCAGACAACAGCAGGTGAGTGTATATACAGTATATTATAGGGTCCTTGGAGATGGTACTGACGAACCTGACAGAGTCTTTATATAACCAGGAGTTGGTGGAAAACGGGAGATGATGGCAGAAAGCCACATGGAGGTCGCTGGAGAACGCTGAGAGACTTGGAAGTAGGTTCGGGATGACATTTAAGTGATCTGACATCGAGAAGAGTCCTTTTCTGAAAAGGGAGACTGGACAATGTGGTTGTCGGCGTAGCGTGCTTAATTGTGCTTGGTGAGGAGATTGTATGACGGCATTACAATGCCAAATAGAAACGAGCGCACTGCTGATGCTGGCTGCGCGCGGCAAATAACTTCCGCGGGAGGACAACGGATCTACACGCGAGGAAACGGGATCCCGCGAGCTCGTTTGAAACCTTCGTGAGCGCATTGCATTCAATGTGCGCGCAATACAAGCCCTCGCGCATAACATCATCTGTAAGCGCAATTACAAGCCCTCGCGCGCAGAGGACGCACATAAACAGTCTTGCGCTCTTTTCTGCTGATTTTGCTCGCGCGAACATTTTTATTTTTGGCAGTCGCGGGGCGGGACTTGCTGTTTGGTTGTAGCCTCAAACGTCATTGGATACTTCCCCTTTTCCGGAAGTCACTTGTGATTGGACCTCCGTGATCATCAGTCTACAGACATGGCTTCGTCAACGGACCAAGGGCCCGTTCTTCATACATCGCTAACTCAGTTAGCTGGATTTGATTGTTGAAGATTTCGCATGATCTTGGATTGTTCGGTTCTTCGACGCTCCTCCTAGACTTGTTGTTTTACCAACAGGTCCGTTAGCTTAATTTTCTTAGTTTATTTCATGTAAACAGAATTTTCGTTAGTTTATTTCATGTAAACAGGATTAGATCGCAGCCATGACGCAGTCAAGTCAGCTTCATATGAAAGCAACTTGTTGCGCAAATTCCAGGATTAATATAAAGAGCTTTGTGAATTTAACTTCTTTGGTGATGACCGAAATAAATGAATGAATGAAGGAAGGAATAAATTCTATAGTTTTCCTTGTTAAGGAGATATTTGCCATATTAATTTGTTGGACCTTCATATTAAATATACAGTATATAAAAGCACAGACAGTGCATATGATTGAGGGAATTTATGAAAAATGTAGGTTGTCCTGCCATTTGCAAATGTGTGGTAGGCTATCTCAAGTTAAGACCCCAGCTTAATTAATTTAATTTATACTTATGCATTATCCAAAGCGACTTTCATTGAATTATCCTATACATAGATATGTTCAATCCCCTGGGATCAAACCAACAACCTCGCGTTGTTAACCCAATGCTCTTACCACTGAACTACAGAAAAGCCATAAATCATATAAGGGAACTAAATATCCTGCAGTCATGATATGCAGTATGTCTCTTGATTGATGTCATAGACTGCATCATAGGCCTTAGATTATTTTCTGAAAATAACTGATAATATTTTCTGTAGCTCAGTGGTTATAGTAACACCAAGGTCATGGGTTCAATCCCAGGGGATTGCACACAGTGAGAAACAAAAAACGTATAGTACAAAGTCCCTTTGGATAAAAGTGTCTGTCAAATGCGTAAATGTAACATTTGCACATGATATTCATTTTAATAGAAGTAATATGCAGAAGAACAATTGAATCGATAAGGAAGCTGACTGATGAAATCTCTTAGATGGTGTGTGACCACCAGCACAGAAGCAAAATGACCTGAATATGCATGAGTCAACAATCTTCAGTCACATATATGCTGGGATTGTTTGAAGACACCATTTCCTGACCCAAACCTGTTACACTGCAGCTCAAGTCAGGACAGGATCATGAAATGACCTTTAGGGAACTGATAGGAATGAAGGATTTCAGTGTATAAAAAGTGTAAGGGATGAACCTGACAGGGCCTGTATTGTTGCAAGTGCTACACTACACACATTATCAGAAAAGAGAGGAGACCTGTGATGAAGAAGCAGCCTGATGATCATCTCTAAACCACTACACTTAGACTGATCGTCATGAGAAATAAGTATTGGAATACCATTTCTTTGTTATTCTTAAATAAAAAACTACACAAACATGCTTAGACCCACATGCATTTAATTTTAAATCGCCATAGGTAATAGGCAGGTATCAGTGTCATCTTTTACCTGCAATAAGAGTCAACCATGTTAAGTCAGTAAACAATATAGAAAGAGGTTCTAAATCTAAAATATTCTTAAAACTAAATCTCCAGTTTCGGGTGTGTGTTCTTTATAATGTCAAGGTCAATGTATTGAAGTTTTTGAATATGCGTATATTCAACCTTTAGGGAGTTGAAAAAAAAGTGTATACATGGTTGTGCCTTTTATGGAGAGAAATCAATAGTTCACAAAACATTAAAAGCAATAAAATAGCACAGTTTACAACTGTTTTAAAATGTTATAAATATCTCTGAAAGTGGTCTGTGCATCGTTTGAAGTGTTCCTGACATTTTAATGAGGTTTTAAAATTTCATCATCTTCAAGCAGCTGTAAAAAAACTATGGACGTAACTACATCTTTTGAGTAACAACCAGCCAATAGCAGCGCTGGTGATCACTAGTTCTTCTATTGATAGGCTATATGCCTTTCCATATAGTGAGCGTGTAATGATCCCAGACAATTTAATCCAGATATATAATCGTACACAACAGGTCCGTTCGAAGAATATCATACCGACATGATTTGCGGGATTATGTCATCTCGGATACTTTATTTGATCATGGATGTAGTAAGCGACCGAAGAACGGGGCCCAGGTCTAGATTGATGATGATCACAGACGTCCAATCACAAGTGACTTCCGGAAAAGGGGAAGTATCCAATGACGTTTGAGGTTACAACCAAACAGCAAGTCCCGCCCCGCTACTGCCAAATAAAAATGTTCGCGCGAGCAAAATTAGCAGGTGAGTGCGCGAGACTGTTTATGCGCGTCCTTCTCTCGCGAGGGCTTGTAATTGCGCGCACAGATGATGTTATGCACGCGCGAGGGCTTGTATTGCACCCACATTGGATGCAATGCGTGCGCGAAGGTTTCAAACGAGCTCGCGGGATCCCGTTTCCTCGCGTGTAGATCCCTTGTCCTAGTCGCGGAAGTTATTTGCCGCGCGCAGCCAGCATCAGCAGTGCGCTCGTTTCTATTTGGCATTGTAATGCCGTAATAAGATTGCTGATGGGCTGCATGTGGCTGTGCTCAGAATTTGGGTGATTGTGGTTGTGGAAGTGAGGTGGAGCCTGATGTGTCAGTGACACCAGCCTGATGCCCATCTCTTTACTCCTGCAACCGGCAGTATAGTTCAACTCGAACAAGCCTTCTACTATTTCACATTCATAGCTGACATAATGACACAATCAGTCACAAGACACACGTGAGTCAATGCTATTTCACAATCAAAGTTGACTACGTGATTATAGAGGGTATGCATTGATGACAATTTCCCACGTAAACACGCCGGGACACGACCCCTTGAGCGAATGGGGAACGATCCCTTGAGTGGCAAAACATGCAGCAAAATGGCTGCTTTCAATATGTGTGAGAAACTGGGACTAAAACATGCACTTATTTGCTGAAATTAAAAGCAGTTGGAGCAGACGTTAATCCTTACGACTCACAAGGAACCAGGTGTCCTTGGACACTGAAACGTTGCACGGAATTGCATTTCCAGATTTTCTAAGCGGACATTTTGCTGAGTGTTTTACCTCTCAATAGGGCATGTTCATGTGGGAAAGTGATGTCATGTGCATACCCTCTCTACTGGATGGTGATCGCTTTTGCATCTCATTTGACCTTGGTACACTTGGATTACCAATACTTGGAGTTTTAGTACTTTTAGGAAATACATTTACCAACGTTGTGGTAAAGTTAAATTTTTTATTTTGGCTTCCGTACAAAAAACATAGTTTCCGTGTCCTGAAATAACGTTGTAAATAATTCCATGGAAAACATTGTAGCGTTGTGGTAAATTGGTATCCAAATAACCCGGACACTGGTACACCAGTTATATTCATTTTATATATTTGGTCATTTTTATATTATGTTATTATAAGGGAAATTATGATCGAAGTAAAAATTTGTTTAATGGCTGAATGAATGTTATAAAAAATATTAAACTGGAGTTTAAATATAAATCTGTGATTTTATTTCTTTAGTGTGCAGGTCGGTGACGAGCACGCTCCTCTCCATCTCCCTTTCTCTTCTTCTCTGCAAAGAGCCACACAGTTCAGGCTGGTTCTCATACATATCAAAAAGAAAATTCAATAGACAAGACTATAAAAACAACATCATACACAAAGACATTAGAACATTATAATAAGCCAATTGCTTACATTTACAAAATGAAATGCTCAAATGATAACTCATTTAAAATCTTGTATTTTTGTGTTTTACATAATTTACTTTACTAGCTAATTAAAACTTCTGATGCTGAGGCACAGTCACAGTGCATTTTCATTAGACATTCTAATGATACATTTTAATAGAAAATTACTCCAATAATAGAACATTTGAAACATTAAATCATAAAAATTATATTATTCCTCCAAATTGTGTGTTCAACTATTTGGAATTTCGTTAGAATGTAGGCAGACCGATCATAAACACATACCGGACCACACTACAGGCTAGGCATGTATGTCCGATGAAACCGTCTATATGTACACAATTCAGCTGCTAAAGTCTTCACTGGCCCTCTGCTCAGATTTACTGACTGCCTGTAGCTTCTTACATTTTTCTTAGTTTAACCATTTAAGGTTGTAAATTATCCCGTTCCAAAAGTCTGGCTTAATTATTACTCTTGCATCTCCTTATCAGTAATTTGAAACTTGGTCTTTAGTCTGTACCTACAGTAGATTTTGTGTTCGTTTTGTGTGCTGTTATTCTTTTCTATGTAAAACTTGACCTAATCTTCTTGGTGCTAATGTCCCTCTGTTGCTGAATGATACCAATTAATAATATGATGATTGTTTGAGCTTGGGAACAGTGCTATATAAATAAATGATTTGGTGTTTTTTTAACCAGCAGGAAGCAGAAGCAAGTGCAGACAGGATATTTTTTGAAGTTGTTTTTGTGACAATGGAAGGCGGACCAGCAAGCTATAAGGAAGCCTTTGAGAAGTCTGAGAAAACTGTTCGTCGCTTTTCTCTAATCGATGTTCAAGGTGTACCTCTCAAAAGTCAGATTGTAAACAACTTGGATTCAATTTTGCAATTCTGCCCAGACCCATCTGACCTGCTTATTGCTACCTACCCTAAAGCAGGTAACAATTCAAATAAGGATAACGCATGTATAAAAGAGTTTACTGACTAAGTGTAAAAATATAATAGTATCCAATGATACACGTTTGAAATAAAATACTTTACACTTTAATAGTTCACCCAAAAATGAATTTCAATCAATAATTTACTCACTGCCGTTCTATCCTAGGGGTACATGACTTTCTTTCTACAGCCAAACACAATTTTTGTAATTCAGAAATATCAAATCAATGCAGGCTTGGTGAACAGAAATTACTTTTGAACCAAAGTGTACATCCAAGAGAATAATTCTAGCATTATTTGCCAATGTAGTATTTATTATTTCAAAATTAGGCTTTATATCCTTCTGGAGAGTTCCTAAGGGTTAGATTTAAAATTTTGTAAATTCTTTAACTAGTTTCCAGAAAACACAGAGTATATTTTCTCTGCAAAGAAATAATTATTCCTGGACAAAGTGCAATTGTGGTTAAATAAGTAAAATGTGGTTGATTTTAACATGTCCTTTATAAAAGATTAAACATGGAAACTCTGAAGAAGTTCAAAAAGGTTTTTTGATTAATAACTTACTTTTGATAGCTAAAAATGTTATTCACAAATGTATATATATTTTAAGTCACCCCGTTTATAGTATTTATTAATTATTTGAGACAATATACGGCCTGTCAGTTCCGTCAGGTACTGTGGAGCAATGTGCTAATAAGTAAAACTTCTGTATTGTCTGCATTCAACAATAGGAAGTTGTACTTGCTAGTTATCCAATTTTTTCATAAACATTAAACTATCGTTCTTATGAACTGATGTGTCTCGTGAGGTCTTGAGGTCTTATAGAAAACATAGGGCTGAGGATTATCAGTGCTTGTGCAACAAAGGTGGAAACAATTCCTAATTAGTGCCAACTACTGTGCGATCATAAATTAGTTGAAAAATACTTTTGGTGTAAAATGAGAACAGGCTAATATATTAACTAACCAAAGCTAATATATGACCACAAATAAAATGTAATGCTGGCTGCCACTTGAAACATTCTGAAGGGAAGTCATTTGTATGACATTTTATATGACAAGTGCATGATGTTTTTTTAATCTTTGGTTTAAGGCACAACCTGGGTTCAGGAGATTGTAGATCTTCTGCTGAACAATGGAGATGCAGAAGCATGCAAGAGAGCACCCATAATTGTTCGAAATCCCTTCCTGGACAGCTGCCTTTCTCCTCCCTTACCATCAGGTACTATAAGAGGCTTTTCATGACATCATTTAAAGCTGCTATCAAGTCAAATAGTCTACTCTTGAAGGAATAGTTTAAACACAACTTCTGTCATCATTTACCTACCCTCTTTTCATTTCAAACCTTTATGACTTTTTTTTTTAAGAACACACACAAATTTTTTTTAAGGTTGTTGGTACCGAACAATGGACTTAACCATGTACTTCGATCGCTTGGACACAAAACCAATGCAAGTCAATGGGTTGTGCCATTGTCCGGTTACCAATATTCTGTAAAATATTTTATTTTGTGTTGTGCAGAAGAAAGAAAGCAATTCTTTGGGAACTTTTGGTTTGGGAACAGGAGCCGGGGTGGTGTAGGGATGTTGAATGGGTAATAGGGTGGAAGCTGTAATTGCTGATGCGGATCAGCCGGGCTTGAATATATGCTCCAGCTCCTCCCAAACTTTGTTAATAAAACATCATAATAAATCTCCAACTTTGCCTTTTCCTTATAACACGGTCAGATTTGTCTGTAAGCATATTTTGGCATTTGGCATCTTTGCACAGTGTCACCCAAAACCTTTATTTTTTACCATTTATATAAAATATAATATTGAACTTAAGAGGTTTAACAACATTGGTTTATAGATTTCAGAATATGCAGCCATTAAGTACTACGGTCTTGTATAAGTGGCCACGGATATTTCACGAAATTGCTATTTTGATGTCACTTGAAAAGGGTAGGATAGTAGGATTTCACTGTGTTTTATTTAGTGGACTGACGTTTTTAGGAAAATATTAATAAGTGAATTTAAAGTGAAATGAATGTATTTAGATGAATGGCAGACTTGATGGATTAGTATCATCTGTCAGTGTGCGTAACAGCGCTTGAAGTCGAAAAAGCCTAAGATCTTTAGAATTACTTGAAAATTACAGGCTGGTATTTTGATTAGGGTTGGAGCTAGACTTTGCAGGATTGGGCACAATGACATTTTTTGAAAACTGTAGGCAACCATCTTGTGCATGCATATTTCTTTACAAAGTGACATTCCTAACTACTGGCCTGACATGCATAATACATCATCTTTAATTGTTTCATCAATTCATGTGAATAGAAATCATATTGAAAAGTCTATTTATATATGTATTAACATTTTGCACTTTGTCTTCAATACTAGATTTTTATTGTGTGCTAATGCATCTATTTATATTTGTACAATGCCAAGGTCATGGGTTTGATCCCAGGGGATTGCAAATACTCAAAAACAAATGTATAGTGCAATGCAATGTAAGTCGCTTTGGATAAAGGCGTCTGCCAAATGCATAAATGTAAATCGTCTCGGTTATGTATGTAACCTCTGTTCCCTGATGGAGGGAACGAGACGTTGTGTCGAGAACGACAGATGGGGTTCGCCCTTGAGAACCAATCAACTCTGACTACTATAGAAAAGGCCAATGTAATTTGGCGAATGAAATTTGCATGCCGGTCTCCGCCCCCGGATGTCCGGTATAAAAGTGCAGCATTCACTTACCTTTTGTTCTGAAGAGCCTGAGAGCCTCTCACGACTGCAGCAGAATACGATACGTGTTAGTGGCATAAGGGACACAACGTCTCGTTCCCTCCATCAGGGAACAGAGGTTACATACGTAACCGAGACGTTCCCTTTCTGTCGGTCTCTTGACGTTGTGTCTAGAACGACAGATGGGGTTGCCTATAGAAAACGCCACAACGCTGTATCGCGTCACAGTCTCTAGCGAAGCGACGGTAACAGGTCTGGGCGTGTCAGCTCGATGCTTTCGCGAAACTGTAACCTTCCAGTGTGGTGGTCGGAGGGTTCCAGAGCTTTCTTGGAGAAAGATGGGAACAGCCCTGACTGGTAACCTTTCACGGACGGAGGCCATAGCTCTCTAATGGCGAGAGGCCGTCCGGCTCGGGTTTGCACCGGGCAAGCGCAACTTCCTTAATTAGGGATGCGCTGCAGAGGCCACCTCCTACCCGTGGGGAGGAATATTGTGGATAAGGTATGGTCTCGTCCTTGGAGGAGAACGCATGGAACATGCGGGCTGAGTAGTTAACCGCGAGGTGGAGGTCCACCTGGGGAAGCTCATGGGTTACCAGGAGTGGGAACCATATCATGAGGATACATCAGACTGAACAGCCCACTGGGGGGGGGTGTTACAGGCGTCCGGTAGCACTAGGTCCGGTTAGAGCCAGGGGACGGCTCACATGTTATCCCGGCCTAAGGGGGAAGGCTGCTCTGCCAAGCCAACCCCCAGGTGGTGCTTGCTTAGTGATGGATGGAATGCCTATTCTTAACCAAGTGGTTGGGTAAGAAGGGAAGCGGATGGGGTACCTGTCCTTAACCAGAGTAGGGTAAGGAGAGAGGTAGATAGCACACTGACCCAACCTCCTAGAGGGTGGGGTGATGCTTTCGCAGGCATACGCCCCGCCCGATGCCAGTCCTACATGTTGCCACGCAGGACGTGGGCTGACACCGGGTTTACTCGAAGGTTGTTTAACCCTTGCGAAGGTGTTTGGGCGTAGCCCAACCCGCAGCTCTACAGATGTCTGCTAGAGAGGCGTTTCTGCCAGTGCCCAGGAGGGCTATACCCCGCGTGGAGTAAACCCTATTGGGCATGGGCGATTCTGAGATTGGAATGCCGTCGTAACGGCATCCACGACTCAGTGCACCAACCTCTGCTTGGAGACAGCCTTCCCCTCTGCTGTCCTCCAATACAGACAAGGAGCTGGTCAGAGCTGCTGAGGCCCTGCGTTCAGTCCAGGACCAAACACGGATGGGGTTGGGTCTTCCTCCCCGATGGGGAGCGCCTGCAAGTTCACCACTTCGCCCCGGAAGGGAGTAGTGGGAACTTTTTGGGCACGCATCCGGGCCTGGGTCTCAAGATAACGTGAGAGTTACCAGGGCCGAATTCAAGGCAATCCGGGGACACGGAGGATGCTCGGAGGTCCCCCACCCTCTTGAAGGAAGCGAGCGCCATCAGGAGGGCCGTCTTACTCGGGTGAGGAAGATCGGAACCTCCGAGGGGCTCTCCCTTAGGGTCCCAAGAGGGTATGGAGCGGAGATGAGGCGGGAGCCACCCTCTCGCACCCCTTAGAAACCTGATGACCAGGTCGTGTCATCCTAGAAACTTCCCATCAACTGAGTCGTGATGAGTGGCGATAGCGACTACATACACATTCAGTGTGGAGGGGAGATGTTAGTCTCCAGTCTCGTAAGAAGGACAACACAATCCTGATCGAGCACCTCAGTGGGTCTTTCTCGTTGAGAGAGACACCAGGACAAGAAGAGGCGCCGTCTAGAGGCGTATCACCGCCTAGTAGATGGGGCCCTAGCCTGGGTGATGGTCTCCGCCATAGAGGAGGAGTAGCCGACTCAGGATCTTCTCGTCCCGTCTAGAGACCAGACATGGTGTTCCAGAGGTCTGATCTAGGATGCCAGAACGTGTCCTTCCCCTGAGAGAGCAGGTCCTCTGTCAGGGGAATGGGTCAGGGGGAGTCGCTGTCCAGAGCATCAGCTCTGAAGCCAAGTGCGGTTAGACCAGTGCGGTGTAACCAATAACACTTGGTGCTCCTCTTCCCTGGCTTTGCACAGTGTCTGTGCAAGGAGGCTCCTGGGGGGGAAGGTGTGCTTCCGCCCGTCCCGCGGTCAGCTGTGCGCAAGGATATCCGTGCCGAGAGCCTCGGACAGGGAGTACCAAGTGGCCTGCGCGGGGGTGGAGTTGCCACTCTCTACGAGGCATAAACTGACAAGAGAGCGCGTCGGCTGTCTAGTTCAGTTTGCCCGGGGTGAGTGTGGCCCACAGGGAACGGGTCCCCTGTTGACTCCACCGGAGGAGGCGTCGAGAAAGTTGTGTTAGCTGCTGTGAGCGAACACCACCCTAAGATCTGATGTACGCTACAGCTGTAGTGCCGTCCTAGGACCAGCACGTGCTTGTCCCGCACAAGAGGCCGCAGCCTGCTCAGTGCTAGTAGCACCGCCAACAACTCTTGGCAATTGATATGCCAGCGCAGGTGGGGGTTCGCCCCACGCCCCGCCTGCGTGCCCGTTACACTGCACCGCACCCCCGCAGGGAGGCGTCCGTCGTCACCACGACTTGCCTCATAACCTGCCCTGAGGGACCTTAGTCCGTGGAAGACCAGGGGTTTTGGTGCGTTGGCCGCAGGGCGTCATCACCATGCGCCTGCTGCCGGTGTGCCACGCTCTCCTCGGAACTCGACTCTGAAGCCAGTGTTGGAGCGGTCTCATGTGCATCAACCCGAGGGGTCTCACCCGACGAGCACGCCATGCCCAGGAGCCTCTGAATTGTTTCAGGGGGACCGCTGTCTGCCTGAAATGTTCCAGGCAGTTCAACACCGGCTGAGCGCGTACTGCGGACAGTTGCGCCGACATGGTGACAGAGTTGAGTTCCCTACCGAGAAAGAGGATGCTCTGCCCTGGGGAGAGCTTGTCCTTTCCTCGGTTGACCTGGAGTCCCAATCGATCTGGGTGCCGGAGTATCAGGTCCCTTGTATACATAACAGATCTCATGAGTGTGCCAAGATAGGCCAGTATCCGCACACCTTCCTCCCCTCAGGGAGAAAGGGCGGCTTCCACGATCTTCGTGAAGACCGTGGAGACAGGGACAGACCGAAAGGGAGTTCAGGTCGATTGGCACGAACCAATCCTGACACCTGATAGATGTCAGGACGCGCCTCTGCGTGAGCATCCTGAGCAGCAGCTTGTGAAGGTGCTTAGTTCAGGGTACGCAGACCTCCGGGGCGCAACCCGCCGTCTTTCTTGGGAACGATGAAGTGTGGGTTGTAACCCACCGAACATCTTGGTTTGAGGGACGAACTCGATGCCTGTTTGCCAGAAGGGGGTGACCTCTACCCGAAGTACGTAGGGGTCCCAGCCTCAGACAGAGGGAGAGATGATGCCCCAAAACTTGGGAGAGTCTCTGGCGAACTGGATCGAGTAACCAAGACGGACCGTCTGCATTAGCCACCGAGACAGTGTGGGCAGCTCTCGAGCTCCCAGGGACTGTGACGGGGACCAAAGGGACGGTCTGCTTCACCATTCCCATGGAGGGTGGTTCGATGGCTGGCGGAGCTAACCCTGTCGCGGGGGGGGACCCTAGAGGGAAGGTTGGCTCTGCCTACTTACCTGTCTGGCGGGACAGCTGCATGCACTGTCGGTTTGAGAGAGGTAGCAGCTGTCGTGTGTGTACGACCCTACGCCTCGCCAAGGCGTGAGGTCGGGTTTGCCGGGCACAGTCCAGTGGAGTGTGCGATCGGCAGGAATGAACTCCCAGGGGAAACAGAAAACTCTTTGTGAGTAAGTGGGCGCCAGGCCCTGAGAAGGCGCCAGGCCCGGCTTTGGTGACGAGGCAGGAGCCGTCCCGTACCGACCGATCAGAGCCGTAGCTGTGAAGGTCGGGCCCGATGTTGTTCCCCCTGGGGTCTTCCGTCAGTGTCACTTCTCGTGAGAAGTTAGCTGACGGGTGTGAGGTTTCCCCTCGACCTCGACTTCTGGGGTGCCACCTGTGGGGGCACAGTAACCGGGGCCGATGTGGAAGGGGTCCTGGGCTGCCGGGAAACAGACATCACGTGAGATCTCGGAGGCTTGAGGGCGGCCGAGTCGTAGCGTGGTAAAAATGTGGCTAATCGCCACTGTCTGCTTCTTCACCGTCAAAAACTGCTGAGCGCAATCCTCGACGGTGTTACCAACAACCCACCCTGCGAGACGGGTGCATCAAGAAAGCGGACTTTCTCAGTGTCACTCATCTGCGCAAGGTTGAGCCGGGGGTGACTCTCCTGGACCACTTCCGACCCAGGTCCCGTGCCACCACCTTGGTCGCTCCGTAGTGCGCTGACAGTGGCGGCACAGAAATCCTGCATTATACCTGGTCGGCCTTACCCTCGTGGAGCTCTCTCAACGCCCTGGCCTGGCGGACCTGCAGGATGGCCATGGCGTAGAGAGAGGAGGCAGTACGGCCCGCGGCAGCGCAAGGCTTCGGCACCATTGATGTCGAAGTCCTACACGCCTTGGACGGTAGGTGTGGCTGATTCTCCCCAGGTGGCAGCCGTCTGCGGCACAGATGCACCGCAGCCGCACGTTCCACCCGGGGGATCTCGACGTAGCCTTTGGCTGCCCCACCCTCGAGGGAAGTGAGGGAGCCGGAGCTGTTTCGACCGGAGCGGTCCGTGGAGCGCTCCTAGTTTTACACAGCTCCTCATGCACCTCCGGGAAACAAATGGCACCCGGGGTGGGCGCGGTTTGCACTGCGCTCCGCCCCCAGGAACCACGTATCCCCGGATTAGCATGGCTGACATCACTTCTGCTTCCTCCTGAGCTCGACCCCCCCCTGGGGGGAGCTCGGATTCGTCAGAGTCGGATGCCAGTCTCCCTCCGATGCTGCGAACGACATCTCATCTACGTCACACATCGTTTCCGAGTGCGTGCCTGAGGATCCGAACGGTATGCCACCGCCGGTTGGGGGACGTTCAGAAGAGCGAATCGGGGTGCGATCGGCCCGTGAGCACTTGGCTGGCGGGTTTTACGTTCGCAGAGTTCCCCATATCACTAACGCTGCTACAAGGGTGGTCATCGGGGCCGTAGCCACAGATGTCACAGCCCGGGTAGCAGACGAAATGGTGGCTGGTTCCCGTAGGAAGACAGCCACCCGTGACCGCAACTTCTGAATGACAATCTGCCGTGCGGGCAGATGTGTCAACGAACGCTGCTTCAGTGTGCTGGACGCCCAGACACCTAATGCAGCAATCGTGTCAATCCCCCTCCTCGATGAGGGTGCCGCACCCAAGAGAACAGTGGGACATGCCGCGCTGGAAATTGCTCAGTCCTGAAAAGGACCTTTTAGAAAAAATCTCTACCACCTCCGGAACCGCCAAGACGCCCAGGGGAAGGTCGCTGCAGGAAGGGACGATCCGCTGCTCTACGTCGTAGATCCGGCAATGTAGAAGAAGAATTCGTTGAATTATTTTGTTCGTAGTCATGAGCGAAGGCTCTGAAGAACAAAAGGTAAGTGAATGCTGCACTCCGGCTTCCTTTTATACCGGACATCCGGGGGCGGAGACCGGCATGCAAATTTCATTCACCAAATTTCATTGGCCTTTTCTATAGTAGTCAGAGTTGATTGGTTCTCAAGTGCGAACCCCATCTGTCGTTCTCGACACAACGTCGAGAGACCGACAGAAAGGGAACTACAATACACATAACTTTTCTGTCATGTCTTGATGTCTTATTTAGGGCTTGACTTACTCAAAGAAATGAAACCCCCAAGAGTCATCAAGACTCATATGCCCATTCAACTAGTGCCTAAAGGATTCTGGGACAATAAATGCAAGGTATGTGGTCAATTAAGATAAGCCTACACGCAAGTCACATGTGTTTGTAGTGCATTAAGGACAATTTGAAAGTCAGTATGGCTATATCTGTTATATTTAGATTTTTACATGGACATCAACTAATAAAATAATTTGTTTTATGGAAGCCTTCAACACAGTCCTATAGGCTCCTGTAGCTTGCTTGCTTTATTTATTGAGGCTGACAATACAGATTTGCTACGAGCAACCAGATCATCTGTCTATCCTTTCTGCCCAGGTCATCTATGTGGCTCGAAATGCTAAAGACAATGTTGTAAGCTACTTCTACTTTGATCAGATGAATTTAACCCACCCAGAACCAGGCTCTTGGGATGGATACATTCAGAAGTTCATGAAGGGACAATGTGAGAGAAAACTACACATTCAGTCACTCTCTTTAACTTTTCAAGTTTAACTAGTTCTAATGATTTATCTCACAGAGTCCAGCATGATGGAATCTTTACCACGTTTTGCAACCTGTTTTCATAGGAAATACATACCTCTGTACACTTTTTGCAGCGCCACAAAATACTGGGGGTGCTAACGAGACTGTATTGGTCCACTAAAGTGTCACGATTTGCCTCTGAAACGATTTTATAAATTCTTATTATTTGTAGATATTTTAGATCACCTAGCCCCACTCCTACCCTAAACCTAGTTGTGATTGTGATTGAAGTTGTGGTGTTTTTCTGCTGAATAATTGCAGTTTGGTAGAGTACACTATCACTGCGTTAATGTTCATTCAGGCTAGTTCTAATATACTGGCAGCTCAATTGGGATTTTTCTGAGTTGTATTTCAAAGAATTCATCAGGGGGTATTGATTATACTTCATTTAGGGGTGACCCCGAATAGTCGAAGATTCGATGCTTCGATAGGAGGAGCCTGATTCGACTTCCAATCTCACAGTCGAATCTTCACAGAGGTGTTATGCAATGTCCTATTAAATGGAGAATCCATTCAGAATGGTGTTCTACAAATGTAGATCCAATAACATGTTCTGTGCCTCTTGTCCAAAGATTCTTGCAATTTCATCAAGGTCTATGCCTCATCTACAGTTGAAAGAAAAAGTATGTGAACCCTTTGGGCTTACTTGGATTTCTTCATAAATTGGTCATAAAATGTGTTCTGATCTTCATCTAAGTCACAACAATAGAGAAACACAGTCTGCTTAAACTAATACCGCACAAACATTATACGTTTCATGTTTTATTGAACACAAACATCTAAACATTCATAGTGCAGGGTGGAAAAAGTATGTGAAACCCTAGGCTAATGACTTCTCCAAGAGCTAATTGGAGCCAGGAGTCAGCCAACCTGGGGTCCAATCAATGTGATGAGATTGGATGTGTTGATTAAAGCTGGCCTGTCCAATAAAAAACACACACCAGTTTTGAGTTTGCTGTTCTGAAGAAGCGTTGTCTGATGTGAACCATGCCTCGCACAAAAGAGCTCTCAGAAGACCTACGATCAAGAATTGTTGACTTACATAAAGCTGGAAAGGGCTACAAAAGTATATCTAAAAGCCTTGATGTCCATGTGTCCACGGTAAGACAGACTGTCTACAAATGGAGAAAGTTCAGCACTGTTGCTACACTCCCTAGGCGTGGTCGTCCTGTAAAGATGACTGCAAGAGCACAGCGCAGAATGCTCAATGAGGTGAAGAAGAATCCTAGATTGTCAGCTAAACACTTACAGAAATCTCTGGCACATGCTAACATTTTTGTTGACAAATCTACAATAAGGAAAACATTAAACAATGGACTTCATGGGAGACACCACGGAGGAAGCCACTGCTGTCCAAAAAAAAATTGCAGCACGTTTGAAGTTTGCAAAAGAGCACCTGGATGTTCCACAGCACTACTGGCAAACATTCTGTGGACAGATGAAACCAAAATTGAGTTGTTTGGAAAGAACACACAACGCTATGTGTGGAGAACAAAAGGCACAGCACACCAACATCAAAACCTCATCCCAACTGTGAAATATGGTGGAGGGGGCATCATGGTTTGGGGCTGCTTCGCTGCCTCAGGCCCTGGACGGATTACTGTCATCGATGGAAAAATGATTCCAAAGTTTATCAAGACATTTTGCAGGAAACTTAAGACCATCTGTCCGCCAACTGAAGCTTAACAGAGGATGGACGATGCAACAGGACAACGACCCAAAGCATAGAAGTAAATCAACAACAGAATGGCTTCAACAGAAGAAAATACGCCTTCTGGAGTGGCCCAGTCAGAGTCCTGACCTCAACCCGATTGAGATGCTGTGGCATGACCTCAAGAGAGCGATTCACACCAGACATCCCAAGAATATTGCTGAACTGAAACACTTTTGTAAAGAGGAATGGTCCAAATTTTCTCCTGACCGTTGTGCAGGTCTGATCTGCAACTATAGGAAACATTTGGTTGAGGTTATTGCTGCCAAAGGAGGGTCAACCAGTTATTAAACCCAAAGGTTCACATACTTTTTCCACCCTGCACTATGAATGTTTACATGTTGTGTTCAATAAAAACATGAAAACGTATAATGTTTGTGCGGTATTAGTTTAAGCAGACTGTGTTTCTCTATTGTTGTGACTTAGATGAAGATCAGAACACATTTTATGACCAATTTATGAAGAAATCCAAGTAAGCCCAAAGTGTTCACAAACTTTTTCTTTCAACTGTATCTCTGCTTTTATGGGTGGGTTGATGGCCAGCCATTGGGCTGACATCCCTTGGTATGCCAGTTTTTGATAGGGGGTCGTCCTCTCTGTCCGAATCGCACTCTGAGGGCACCAAGTTAGGACTTGCCTCTCATATTGGACTTTCTCACTAAGCCCCCTTATGAACCCATGGCAAACGCAGATCTTAAAGCTTTGTTTCTTAAGACAGCTTTCCTGGCCATCTGCTCTGCTAAGAGAGTAGGAGAGTTATGTGCTCTATCTGTTAGTGACAACTGTCTGCGTTGGAAACCAGATGGCACCTGGGTGTCACTTTGGCCAAATCTTGCCTTTTTGACAAAAGTAATTAATCCTCAGTTTTAGAATCGAAAACTAGAGATAGTTCAGTTTCAACCTCCTTCACAGACAGGACAGGAAGGCTTGCTCAACCTATGTCCAGTAAGGGCATTGCGCACTTTTGTAAATGTTATATACTATATTGAAGTATACGGTGTCTGAGATTTTCGTTGACCATAGGCGGAGCATGCGTGAATATTCACGAGATTCCTGTTTCGCGTTAAAGCCCCATCGAAAATGTTAGAGCACACTCTTCAGATCGAACATACACTGATTTTAAAATTATGCGTACGCTTGGGCTTCATAAGAAGTTATGTAATATTCATGAATTGTACGTGTTAGCAGGCTAGTTTAGTGTGTAGATTAGGTTGTGTGTTACAGTCGCCTACGTGTGGCCTAAATTTATTCAATGATTACAGCCGTTGCTTTGCCAAAGATGTGTTGGGAGAATACATTCCAGTTAAATGAGCCAACAAGTATGTTTGTTGTGTATTACTGTTCACTTTGAGAGGCTGTTGATAGCTGGTATAAATATATGTTTAGTTGCATAATAAAGGTTTAGATGTGATGGCTCTGTCGCAGTCCTCATCGCTTGCTCAGTCTACATAACAAGCAGACTTAAGTATTAATGTTAAGGTTTTTTTTACGGGAATATAAACATTCCTATTTTCCCCTAAAACATACAGTACTTTATGGTTGGAAACATGGTGAGATGGTAAAATGAGCAAACATAAACCTTCACAATGTTTTATAAAAATTTAATATTGGAATTAAAATGGCTGAAATAATAAAATAATTGACACATTTACAATACATGTTTAAGATAAACTTAAATAGTTAAAGGGGAACTATGCTGCATATTTTACAGACATGAGTGAAATAAAGACAGCAACCATTTTGCTGTTAAAGTTTTATGCACAAATGTTTATGTGGTTAGGACATGATATACTGGCTAATATAACTAAGAATTTCAACAGACATATACCGTACCGTGTTGTGATTATTCTGTGCTGCATTGTCTCAGGTTTATTATGTAGATAACAGGCTTAAATATAAAATGTTACATAAAACTCCACAACACCCATACAGTACAACTAACCGGTAACATTTTGCTAGTTTCAGTCCGATGCAGTTATCGTTTTACGTCCTGCGCCGTGTTGTTTAAATAGCAAATGTATTTGCGCCCATTTGTGTGCCCATGGGCGTGCTGGTCTGAAAAGGATTTGTTCAGGTGCGTTGCTATTTTGAGGAAACTGCGCCAAAGACCAATTCAAACCTGGTCTAAAGTCTAAATTCAGCCATATTTATTTGTTATTTAAAGAGCGCGTTAGCAGAAATGCGCGTTAGCCCCCCCAACAAAAACATTACTCATTAAGAGAATCAGGATAATGCCACGGTCAGACTAGAGTTTGAGCATGCGAAATTCGTTCAGACGGTGCTGCGAAAATGGGCATCCTCCATCTTTACAGTACCGAGAGGTCGCGCTGTGACGATTTGATCTTCTATTCGCATTCGCATGTGTATGAATGGAAGTCAATGGAGCGAAAAGACCATGTGCCTGGCGCGCTGACCGTTTTTTCCTGTCCTTAAACTAGCAAAAGTGGACACAGAAACCATCACTCGCGATCTGCACCATGCGCTTTAGACCATGCGCTTACATAGTTAAAATAGGGCCCAAGGACTTTAAAATCTATTTGATATCGTGATTAGATGAGAAACCAGTGGTGCACAATAACCTACGTAATCTGATGTGAAACAATTTACATAACAAATAACGTATTATAACAATCAGGCAAATGCAAAGGCAGAGACAAAGCACCAGGATGAAAATTATCTTTATTCAGTTAAAACCAGACAGAATCATATGAGACACATTACCCCCCCTTTTAATTCGTTGCATCACCGCAGACGGACCACACATCCACGGGACGGAATGCAGGAGAACCCAGTCACTCTGGGATAGTAGTCCGAGATTGCACCGGAATCCGAAAAGGGGACACAGCAAACTTTAAAAGTCTCTCAGGAGGCGAAGTCCATTTATCAGCGGCACAACATCGTTTTGGGGTCCACGGGACCACGCAGTTGTTTGATCTCTAAAAAGGAATCAGAAGCTCTCCTAACCAACAAAATATGCCCTACCTGTCTAACACATTTACCCCCCACTGTCTTTACCCGTCTGTCTGTCCGTACCGCTGGATTCACACGGAGCACAGCATCAACGCGTCTCATTTACTTTGAATGGGTGACGTCATGCGTTGCCGAACTGAATTGTGGGTCCGTCAGCGTCGCTTTGCTAGCGGCAAGAAGTTGAACATTTCTCCAATTTTCAAGCGCCAACTCAGGCGTCAGCCAATCAGATCACCTTATGCAAATAACCTAGTGCAGGCACTAGCCAATTGCGTTCATGTAAGACCGGAAAACACTTTAACTGCCTGTTGTCACTATGACGATCGCGTCGGCCATGCTGCAGACACGCCCTCCGTCAAGCATTAACGCTGACGCCACGTATGATCGGAGCGCATTGTCACAAGCGTCCATTTAGCGTACACCCCACATCAGAGCTCCCGAAGCAAGACAGCCTGTCAACAGCCTTTTTATAATGCCCTTAACACTCATCACCTGTGCGCTTGAATTTCATTGGCACAAGCCCACTCACATTACCCACGGGACACATTCACACGACTCCCTTACATAACAGTATCATAAGACCAATCAAAGCCTTGCTCTAGCAATTCGTTCGTCCAACGTAATGCCGTGCTGCCGATCCACATACGGATCAGCGTATGACATCAAAGTACCACGAGAGTGAATTAAAAATATAAGGAGCGTGTACACGAAGTCATACGCTGATTGGTCTGGTGATTTTACGCGAAACAGGAAACTCATGAGACAGACCTAGGTCCTGAAAATCTCATGCACCAAATATTTACAACACCGTTCAGAATAATTCTGTCATTGTAGCGTCGGTCCAGATCAGAGATTCATGGTGGATGAAGAGGCTTGGAATAATTGCACTTTTTGAATAAACAACATTGTAGCCGTATCTTCTGTTACGTGTTATACAAACTGTCGGTTACATGCTCAAATGCGTCTAAATTGTGCGTACTGAATAACCGATTAAATTCAAAATCATTATACTCCACTGTTGCTTACAGTCATTCCGCTGCACCATGAGACCATGTTGACTACAGTGTCATGTGAAAGGTTACTGGAGGGAACGAAAGGAACAATCACCTAGGACACTTTTCCTAAATACATAACAGTCATTAAGCATTAACGCTGACGCCACGTATGATCGTAATTGTCACAAGCGTCCATTTAGCGTACACCCCACATCAGAGCTCCCGAAGCAAGACAGCCTGTCAAACAGCCTTTTTATAATGCCCTTAACACTCATCACCTGTGCGCTTGAATTTCATTGGCACAAGCCCACTCACATTACCCACGGGACACATTCACACGACTCCCTTACATAACAGTATCATAAGACCAATCAAAGCCTTGCTCTAGCAATTTGTTCGTCCAACGTAATGCCGTGCTGCCGATCCACATACGGATCAGCGTATGACATCAAAGTACCACGAGAGTGAATTAAAAATATAAGGAGCAGTGTACTGTAGCAGTATTTCGAAGTCATACGCTGATTGGTCTGGCGATTTAACGCGAAACAGGAAACTCATGAATATTCATATACGCTCTACCTAGGGTCACTGAAAATCTCATGCACCAAATATTTACAACACCGGCGGCAAATTTTAAATGATTTAAAGAATAATTCTGTCACTGTAAGCGTCGGTCCAGATCAGAGATTCATGGTGGATGAAGAAGGGGATCGCTTTAGGGTCTGTTCTTTGGCTTCGGAACGCTTGGAATAATTGCACTTTTTAATAAACAACATATGTAGCCGTATCTTTCTGTTACGTGTTATACAAACTGTTAGGTTTAGGGGTGGGGTCGGTTACATGCTCAAATGCGTCTAAATTGTGCGTACGAAATAATAACTGAATAACCGAATTAAATTCAAAATCATTATACTCCAATATAATATGATAGTGTGTTGTTAAAGTTACTGTTGCAACCATACAGTTTTTACATGTAAAATATTTTGTGGCGCTGCAAAAAGACTACAGAGTTACGTTTTTCCTATGAGACCATGTTGACGTTTTGTGTTCTACAGTGTCTTGGGGCTCTTGGTATGATCATGTGAAAGGTTACTGGAGGGGAACGAAAGGAAAGAAATATCCTTTACCTTCTCTACGAGGACATGAAAGAGGTAGTTTTAATGCAGTGTGTTTGTGCTTTTCTCATCTAAAATATGTATTACAGTTGTATTAATTTCAGCATTGTTGTTTGTGTACAAACAACATCATTACTAAACATCTTTGTAATAGAAAATACAGATCAGGTGCATAAAATAAACACAATTGTAAATAACAAAGAATATAAAACAAAAAACAACTAAACAAACAAACAAAATAAATAAACAAATAATAGTTAATTATAAAAGAGGCTATGGTTTTTCTTGTCATATTCTAGAATAATGGGAAAAGGGCTTTTGAATACAAAACACATTCTCTGAAATGCACAAAATGTGAGTTTGGTTTTAAAGTAGGCCTTCTTAAAATTCCAATTATCAGGATGCTGTTAACCAGGATGTCATCTTTACTATTTTCTAATAAAAGTCCATAAATTATGTATTTTTCAGTGATCGTTTGTTTCTCTTTTTTTTCCACCAAGAATCCTGTTCGGGAAATCAAGAGGATTAGGCACTATCTTGGTGTTTTGGTTTCTGATGATGTCATAGAGAGGATTGTGCAGTTGACATCTTTCAAAACCATGAAGGATAATCCTATGGCCAACTACTCCTTTATTCCAAAGCTTGTGTTTGATCAGTCTGTTTCTCCCTTCATGAGAAAAGGTTCACATATTTAACTCATTATTTATCGTCCTATATAAGCAAATTGCTCTGTTTTTAACTTTTTTTTGCAGTGAAAAAAGCAGTTAACTATTTGACATGAAACAGTGCCTTGTGACAACATGATGCCTAATCTAGTTTGAAAAGCCTACCTTTTAGTTGTCAAGTAGTAACACAGCGTAGGTCTGTACAATCCATACAATGAGTGGCATGTGTTTGTTTTTGATTGCACAGGAGAGGTTGGTGACTGGGTCAACCATTTCACTCCAGCTCAATCCCAGATGTTTGATGAAGACTATGCAAAACAAATGAAAGATGTGGATATTCCGTTCCGCTTTACCATTTGATTACTTTAAAGATGCAGAAAAAGTAATTAATTTGCATCAGAACAACAGGACAACAAAATTGATGTTCCAGCATTGTGTAATTTAATATGCTTTTCTTTCGTTAAATTACTGAGCTTGAGATTGCTCTGTGTTATGAAGTTTCCATGGGGACGGCACAAAAAGAAGCAACTTACACACATTTTTAAAAAGTTAATTTGTGAATTATTAACACATTGTTTCTGTTACGCTATTTGACACATTATGGGGCAGATTCCCAGATATTTAAGACTAGTCTAGACCAAAAAAAGTTACAGCTGTCTTAACTGAAAACAACATGCACTGACATATCTTAAAATCAATACAGTCTCACGGTTTCATGTTCATGGACACAAATTTTCACCTTTTTTTCATGTCACCCGGCACGACTTTCAATCTAACCTATTTTAATACACTGTTTTTCATATGTATAAATATATATCAATGCAATCTGATGGGAATTCATACCTATTCGGTGGCTCATTCCTATTTCTTACGATCTCAT
The DNA here is from genome assembly GCA_006030095.1 of Triplophysa siluroides. NCBI lineage: Eukaryota > Metazoa > Chordata > Actinopteri > Cypriniformes > Nemacheilidae > Triplophysa > Triplophysa siluroides. Next base: position 1,439,822 of record VCII01000015.1, read on the forward strand.
TCGTATGTTTTGTAATGATTTGACTTTGCTTTATGGTTTGGGGTGAGGTAAGGTGTTGGTTGGCCACCTCCTAAAATATGTATGAAATCTTTTGATATCAATTTATAAATATATAAATATATATACAAACAACTGTCTGTCCATAGAAAGTGCTGACTTGTATGAAAAAAGAGGGAAATTCATGTCCATGAACACAAATGAATTTCAGGCCAACGAACTGTCTTGAGACTAGGTTGCTTTAAATACATCAATGCCATTGTGTTCTCTCAAAATGCACGCAAATTATGATTTTAATATAATATAATATAATATAGTATAATCATTTTAACACTAATTGTGTTGATTTTGTGTGAAAGGAACAACACAAATTGTGTTAAAAGTAACTCAAAATCTGATGTCCCAGAAATAACAAAGAGATGTGTTCAGTTAAGGACAACTGAATGAGCTGCCATGTCTCATCTATGAACCAGAGCTCGTTCAACATGCACAGAAACTGATGCAATGTAAAGACCTTAATGATTTTTTTGCATACTGATTACAGTTAATACAAGTGTTTTTATATGAATATCATTCTTAAACAATAGTTACTGTTTTAAAAACACGGTACATGTGTTGTTACTGTTCTACAAACACCATGATTAAACTGGTTTGTAGTAAAGCAAGTTAACTTTCTAAATTAACATTTCCACTGTAAGTGATATGCAGATATTTGTATAACTGTTTTTAACATCATTCAAGACGTATGAATGTGTACCAAACAGTTAAAATTATTTACGAGAGAAAATGATGTGTTTATGTTTTGCTTCCATTATATAAGACATAATTATCTGTCATGTCATGCACTCTATAATCTCCACACTGTGACTGCTTTGTTCTGCATGCTGTTAAACACAGGAGTATAGTATATTGGAAAGAATATTATTGGTTAAAAAGCTACTGAACGAACACACCCCTCACTGAACTAGACCTTCATCTGAGTCTGAATGAGACAATACCAAGGGTTGTTATGCCAGTGCCATCACTTAGACACGTCATTTGTTATTGTGTTCAGCCTCAAATTGTGCCCCTATAAACTCAGCTCTTAGGTACCTGAGTGACTACAACAAAGCAGTGGGAAAAATGTAGGATTATTTTTTGACCCCGATTTTAAATTCGAGTGGCAAAGTCATGCTTCTTTAAGCTGAGACTCATAGAAAATCTGAAACCTCTGCTATCTTTCAAGGACTGTATAAAATGTGCTAGAAAATAAATAAACAAACAAACTTAGCAGCATGATCAGGGCTGTACGTTAAGGTTTTTTGCACATAGTACCGGTGCTAAAGAGGTTAAAAGTTTTGTAGCACAGGCCAAACAGTTGAAGCACAAGTATTCAGGTCATCATATAAATAGACAGGTAACTGAAAAAGGACATTAACGTTATACAAATGGATACATTTGGGCCTTATCATTTTTGGTTTTTCCCAAATTAGTTTTTTCCTCTTCAATTTTTCTGAGAATTTTCAATGCTTTACTATACAGTAGTAAATTAAATTGTCCATAACAATACTGTAGTATACTATAATATATACTACAGTAAACTGCAGAAAACTCTTAGGTACTACAGTATATTTTAACCTAGCTATAGTAAATATTTAATTATAAAACGGTCAGTTCTGGTCCTTGATTCTGATTGGCTGAGCGGTGTTCTTAGCCGTTAAAAAACCTCGACATATAACGGCACCACATAGCCTAAATATAATTTTATTTACTTTATTTTATGAAACCTTGCTAAGCATATGGAGTAACTGTTTTATAAAAGCAATAAGCCCCGCGAAGCAGTGGGTTACAGTGCATTTTATAACAGCTACGGGGTTTTAGGCACTCCCTTCTCGTCGCGCCACAACGCCCTTAGCTGTTATAAAAATGCACTGTAACCCACTGCTTCTTGGGGCTTATTGCTTTAGTATACTGTAGTGTTTACAACAGTTTATAAATTCACTACAAGTTAATTAGTTTATCATCTGGTTCAAATTAAGCAGACTTTTATTTTGGCAGGTCATCGCGAAGACGCTTGAGTGTGTTTGACAGTAGCTTCACTCAAACAGTGAAATGCTCTCAAAATAAACTTAGAACAACTTTGTTGATAAAGTTAATGTGTTTATGTCCTCGTATAGTATACAGACAAATCCACGAGTGTCACGCTTGTAACATGTTAAAGTGTGCAGCTCATTCACTCATAGACATGCAGAACAAGCTGAGGACATATTTAAATAGTAGAATTCCGGTTTCGTGATTCCTTCCATGTTTTCCCACATCGCGCAGATCATAGGGCTCTAGATAAATGGACTCGATGCAGCCGGAAGACAAGTTTTAATTGCAAAAACGAAAATAAATAGTGCGCCATTAGTTAAACTCACACACAAACAAAAACAACGACTAACGCACTTCACGCTCTGTCCAATGGACCTGCCTAACTGTATTGCTCGAGTGCTACACTATTCAATTTATTCTTAACACAGACACTTAACACATTCCTAGCATGTGCGACATATATGTCACACTGTACAGCCCTGAGCATGCACTGAGCTACACAAATCTGTCAGTAATGAGTGCTGCTGTTGTAAACAATGAAAAAAGTAAGCCTCGCACTTTGTATATTCACAGTTCTAGCTCCTCCGGTTTTCCTATTTGAATGCCAAATACAGTTCCCAGTTAGCCGTCGGCTGCAGTCTTTCTGGTATGTTCAAGTGTAACTTTTGTTACCTGACGCAGGCGATGCCAGGTAATGCCACATTCTGCATTCTTCAGCGCTAGTTCTTTTGCGTCGGTTTGGTGTGTCCCTACCCTTAACCTAATGTCAACAGACTCCAAGTGAGCAAGCCGAAAACTCAACTGGAAGGGTCAGTTCTCCTCTGGCACATAACATAAACCTGCTATTACTGTGGATGAATAGTGTTTGTACAAGCTGCAGAGGCAGGCCCAGAGTCAACCTTTTTGTATGAAATATTTGAATTAATTATTGCACAGCTGTATATTCATTTTTTTAGTCATGGGGTGGAAGGTTGGAAACCTGAATAGATTTCAGTCTTGTCTCTCTGAATCGGATAACAGCACGATGAAATCATCATCCTGGATGAAATTTCTATAGTCAATGTGTCTAAGCTAATGAGAATGAAACCTTTCAAAGTGAACTTGTAAAGTTTATGACTATCAGTTTGGCATGAAATGCCATGAAATAACCAGGAATTAGCCTAGACCTCTGATTAAATCCAAGCTATATATGCACAAAGAAAATAGATATTACCAAGATGAGCCACTGCCATGGGGGATCGCAATGCTCAATATAGCCGCTCTAGTGAAGGAGGTCCCGCCTTCGGGTAAAAAGAACCAATCGTTAATCGATACAGATTGGTGTGTCCCTTAATCTAATGTAAGCAGACTCCCAGTGATCAAGCCGAAGACTTATAATTTAAATATTTTTTGTCTGGGACATTAAAGGGATAGTTCCCCCATAAAGACAGACTTATAATATTTTTTTTCTGCTGTGAAAGGTGACCCCTTTCTTTGTGTTCAACAGAAATAGTATGAAAAAGTAAGCAGGAATTTTAGAATTATATGTCCCTAGGACTATAGTCTTGCTATGATGTAATTTGTATTCATATTTAAATTTTACGTCAGAAAGGTATTCTTTTTATATTACCTGAGATAAAACTAAGAGATCCCACCATATGTCCTCATTTTTACTGTATGTCTTGCTGTTGGACAGGTAAATAAAACACAAGAAGTTTGTCTTTTCAGCCATTTTAAGGTATACTTTATAAACTGCAAATTAACGGCAGATTATTTGACTCATATTCAAATTTTTTATGGTCACATTTTATTGGTAAATGTTTCTTGACCAGATAAACATTGGCCACTTAATAACTATTACTGTATATGGGCTATATGTGAAGATATGTTTAAATTATTGGAAAATATAGGCTACTAGTGATAACATTAAATTGTGATTTGAGCAACTAATCGTTGTCTCTCTTTAAAGCTAAATAAAATACTTTTTAAATGAACTTTAGGTACTTGCCAAGTCAATGAATTAGTAGTATAAATTTGTAGATATTTTGTTTTTTTTCATGCATGACTTGTGATTGGAAAAATAGAATGTGTAAATAGTTAAAGACAAAAAAGTAAGACAAGACAGACAACTCAATATGTACCATTTAAACAAAAAAAGTGTTTTAATGTCTTTCTTGGTAATTTTAAGAATAAAATACTTCATAATTCAAACACTAATTTGGAAAGGGTTGTCCTATATATTAATCTCTGTCCCTAAATATAGCAGTTTTGTTTTTTGGATCATTTTCTGATGATTTCTTCCGCTCTGTGTTGTGAACAGGCTCACTGAAGCTCCTCTGGATGTTATACATTCTTCGTTTTAATCCTCCTCCTTTCTGTCGTCTCTCCTTATTTTTTCCCATTTTTCACTCCCACTTTTCATCTCTACATTTCAAACTTTAGCTGGAAAGTGATTAAAAAAAAAGAGTTCATTACAGAAGTTAAATACAGATCACAGAGCACAGGTGTCAAACTCAGTTCCTTGAGGGCCAGTGTTTAGTGTTGCTCCAACCACACCTGCCTTGAAGTATCAAGTAATGCATCGGCAATACCTGTCTTTTTGCTCCATTGACTTTCATTTATACGCATGCAAACGCAATAGACTGGAATCGCAAGCTTCTGATGCAAAGTTGCACATGCCGCTGCGTTCCAAATTTCAAGTTTGTTGAACTGCAAATTTGTAACACGTGAAGAGGTGCAACCAGATGGATTCACAGCGTGAGAAGCGCTAGTTCTTTCATATCCTGTTCCCTGCCCATTTTGACCCTCCAGGAACTGACTTTGACACCCCTGACTTAGAAGAAATAATAAGTAGTTCTATATTTGATTATGTCATCCTATGGAATACTGCAATTGCTATTCAGTGCTATTCTACTGTGCGTTTAGAAAAGGATCTCAAATGATCTAAATGAATATAAATAATGTAGGCATGCAAGCAAACATTTATTAGCCTCTGTTCTAGTGCTGTCAACTGAAACAGTTGGAGAAACAGTATTAGAACATTCTGTCATTGTTTTTAAATCTTATTTGCATGCATTCAAATGGCATTAATTATATTGTTTTGACAAATGTGATATTTTTTAAAGAACTGTTCCTTTACCTCTTGCCTGCACACAAACAACTACAAAGAAAATATTACTTTACACAGTGTCTAAACATCGAAAGCCATGCTTGAATTTGCAGTTTTAATATTAACATTCAAGAACCATAAACACAAAGTAGATGTTCCTGGAACAACAATTTCAGACGATTTGGTTAGATAAAAAGACAACAATTTTACTCCCTTACGAAAATTAACCATGTTTTTTTGGTGCATTGATTACTTGGGGCAAAACCATGATTTTACTACAGTTGCCATCGTTTACTATGGTTTTTACAAAAAACATGGTTTTCAAAACCATGGTTATTTTGTGATAAACCCTTGTTTTACTACAGTAACCATTTCTTTTTTGGTTTTAACTGTAGAAAAACCATGGTAAATTTTCGTAAGGGCTATGTTATTCTATGTCATTTTTATTCTTTATTCTAAGCTTGTGTTAGACAGAACTCATTCTCAAGTTTTAAGTGCCACAACCTACTAGTTAAGTTATTAATAGTTAATATATATATTATATATTTCTATGTTCTCCTTTCATGCCAAAAATCATTAGGATATTAAGTAAAGATCATGTTCCATGAATATTTTGTGCATTTCCTACCGTAAATATATAAAAACTTTACTTTTGTGAGTGGATGCAGCAAAATCGCTAACAAAAATGGCTATAAAAACACCTCCAAGCGTTGCTCGCTGCTGCACGCTCTTTGGTAATTACACACTGAAGTTTGACATCTATGTAAAGCTTAGAATTTGCATTTTCAGGTTCATCTACTCTCCACAACATCGTAAGCCCTTAGAGAGCATTAAACCAAACCTGTTTCTTTTTAGCAACAGCCTACTACTGCGCCTATGATTAACAACTTCAAAGCCGAATTTCTCAATACTTTTATTTTTTTTGTATTGTCAGATTCCAGATTTTTAGAAAGTTAAATTCTCTGGCCCAATATTTATATAAGTTATATAATATAATAAACCATACATCAATGTAAAGCTTATCTATTCAGCTTTTCATGATGTATAAATCTCAATTTCGAAAAACTGACCCAAATAACAGGGTCACACATATACATTTACTGTATGTCGGTCATATATATATATATATATATATATATATATATATATATATATATACAGTATATGTGCAAATGCTTGCAAGTCATACAGTAGGCTACACTATGGCAAAAGTGTTTGAGGGTCACAAGAATTATAATAGTAACAGGGATAAAATAAGGCATTTCTTATTGATAAACTGGCTCTCTATTTATTTCTTGTCATAAATAGAAGTCTTTGGTGTTTTAGTGCCAAGTTAACGTCACATGAAATCTAAAGAGAATCGAATGACTAGGTATATGTCTAAGAAAAATCATGTACGTTATTGAATATTTGTAGATGATCAAATCTAAATTAGGATTTATTGAATATGTAGTTACTTGTTGTTTCTTGGTTGATAAACCAATCAGGCATTTACTTGAAAAGGAACCAACAAGACATCTTAACATCCCGAAAATATATTAGTTGCTGACATTATGTAACTGTTGTTTAAAAGGAACTACACATGTTGTAAGAGGTGAGTGTTAGATACCTTGCTTTTGTTACTTGGAAACTGAGGGGGGGGGGCACTGGTTTAGGCTGGAAGTGAATACAGCAGGTTAGTGTGAAATAGATTACATGAGTGTGAGAGTTAAAACATATGAGAGGGAATGTGGATTCATGATAGATAGAGCAGTAAAACCAGTAGTTAAATGTAAATCAGTAGTAGAATGGGTAGTATTGACCAGAAACAAAATATGTAAAGTTCTTACAAAAGTTGTTAATACTGATATAAAACAGATTTTAATTATTTTAATTATGTGGATTCATGCATATTTAAATATGTTTTAGAACTTACGTTCCAGGTGGTTGCGGGCAACAAATTTCAATATCTCATCAAGGAGAATGACAGGGAAAGAGAGCTTCAGTACCACCATCCACTGTTCAATGCTCAGGGCAGTTAACTTGAAGATCATCTAGAAAAGGAAGATCATGGTTGGTGGACAGTCACAGTCAGTGGATAGGTTTCAAATGTGAAAAACAAGATAAAGACTCATACAGGCAGGGGGTCCACATGGAGGATCATGAAGTGGAGGGACATGGAGAGGGTCATGGCAGCGATCAACCAGCCATTACTCCATGGAGGCATACGTAAGAGAGACTGGTTCTCAGACAAACTACAGAAAAAGACCGGGAATTAATGTCTATGCAAAGCTTTATATATGTATATTTTATACATTCTATTATATATACATATATATATATATATATATGTATATATATGATTTTATTTTTGGTGCTCCTATGTAAACAGCAGGTTTTGGAACAGAGCTATAGTATTGATTAAGAGAACCCACAACAGTGTGTAACAGTATAACAGAATCAGATGAAATGTGTAACCTGTTTAGGGCATTGAACATCTCAATTGTCACCAAGACAGACAGAGCCATGGTCATGGGTGGAGCAGCCTCAAACACCTCACAGTCAATGCCAGTGAAGTCCTCATTCTCTTCATGACACTGCATAAAGTGAGTCTACAAAAAACAGCAGGATACCGGAAGATAAATCACCAGAAATGAACAAAATAACATATCTTTATTTAAAATAGTATAGTTGAGATATTGATATTTACCAGCTGGAAAAATGTGAGAGAAGGACCCTCATGATCATACAGGAACCAGTGTGCAGCAGCAGCCACAGTGGCAGCACCCACATAACCTGAAGACAATGAGTTTTTAAGAATACAACCAAAGCTTACACAGAGAACATAAGCTATTCCAAATAGATGACAAGGATACCAACCTCCAATGACCATGTATCTAAAGAACAGCCAGCCAGAGATGAGAGGTTCTTTGGCAGAGCGGGGTGGCTTGCCCATGATATCAAGATCAGGAGGGTTGAAGCCCAAAGCAGTGGCGGGCAGTCCGTCAGTTACCAAGTTCACCCACAACAACTGAACCGGGATCAGAGCCTCAGGCATACCAAGAGCAGCAGTCAAGAAAATACTGGAAGAGGAGAGTGTCACAAACATGAGAATATTAAACATAATATGAAAAAAGGGCATCAGGTGTTCAGTGCGGGTCATGGATTCTCACCAGACGACCTCTCCAACATTTGAAGAAATCAGATAACGAATGAACTGCTTCATGTTATTGTAAATGGCTCTGCCTTCCTCAACAGCGGCCACAATGGAAGAAAAGTTGTCGTCGGCCAGGACCATCTCAGAGGCTGACTTGGCAACGGCAGTGCCAGAGCCCATGGCAATGCCAATCTCTGCCTTTTTCAAGGCAGGGGCATCGTTGACACCATCACCAGTCTAGAAGAAACAAACAATCTCAAAGATCTCTTGAGGTAAAATTGTGTCACAAAGGTGTTCATGATATTATCTCAATTAGCATGTGTTTAGTGAGTGTAGATACTTATGTCTTACCATGGCTGTAATCTCATCAAAGCCCTGCAGGAACTCAACAATCTTAGACTTGTGGGAAGGCTCAACACGGGCGAAGCAACAGGCCCTGCGAACAGCCTCACTCTGCTCAGAGCGGGGAAGATCATCAAACTCACGGCCAGTGTAAGCCCTGCCAGTCACATCCTGATCCTCAGAAAAGATGCCAATACGACGACAGATGGCCACAGCAGTACCCTTGTTGTCACCTAAACATTTCCATTATAATAATAAGGTTCCTTAGTCATTTGATAGACAGGTCTTAGGCATTGCAAAAGTACAAGATCAAAGTGATGAAAAACACTTAGAAAAGAATGGAAAAGGAGTGAACTGGAGTGAAAATTCGCACCAGTAATCATAATAACACGAATGCCAGCAGCCCTGCACAGTTCAATGGCGCCAGTAACCTCTTTACGGGGAGGGTCCAACATACCAACACAGCCAACGAAGGTAAGGTCAGTCTGAGAAAAAACAAATAAGACAGAAAAAGAATGTCAAGCTTTCCTATTCCTGACATCAGCATTTTGGTCGATCGGATCACAAACGGACAAAAGAGACACACATACCTGTTTACACCTGGTGTTTTAATCCGTCTCTTGTGTCCACTTTCGACCACTTCTGTCCTAAATTCTTTGAGGGGAGGGTTTATCGGCGGCTAAGTACAAGGGCTTTTCAAGGGCTTTTTAGATCAAATGGACTAAATAAGCGCATGCAATGTACATATGAACGTGACCGGAGATTGCAAATTAAGCATTTGTACGTATTATGTCCGTATGCAGAAAGTAGGCGGTCTCTCGTGCCTGTTCGAATGCATTCAACCACATGAGCATCTACATCACAAACACAATTCTGTAGAATGAGTTTTCGACTACCTCTGGAAGTGGTCGAAAGTGGACTAGCTCAAAACGTTTCAGACCCGTTTAGACCTGTATTTATATCGTCGTCCTCTTGTGATCCGATAGACCAAAACGCATCTTAATACCAGGTGTAAACAGCCCCTAACACAACAGGAGCCGAACTGTTCTTTGCAGTTGGGATGTTGCTTGGTATAAATCTATCAAAGTGTACTCTTTTAATGTTTACCTCATAGTCAGCAAATTTAGTAGAGTCCTCAAGTATCATTTCCTCAACCTTCAAGGGATGGTCACGGGTGGCCAGGGCCAAACAACGAAGGGTATCACGGCCGGTACCCCACTCCTTGATAGTGGCAAGGATCTTATCCTTCACTACACCAGTTAAGGGCAAACGTGTGGCGCCAACACGGACATAGGCACACCTGTCAATCACACCCTCTGGAGCTCCCTATTACCCAAGAAAGGAAAGTGTGATACATCCATCAATTAATGACACACAGTAAAACAAGCAGTAAAACCGAATGCTTAAACAAAATGATTGACTGTAATAATGTGTTACTTAAACTAGCATGGGAACCATGGTGCAGTAATGGTATTAAACATGCCGAAGGCTATGGTACTTTGATATACAGTGTGGTAAAATAAAAAAAAACACACCTTCACAAACATTTTGCAGCCAGCATCACCTTTTACAGGGCTACAATAAACAGACATGGATTTCCTATCACGGGAGAACTCCAGAGTGAAGTTTTTCTTCATTAGCTGCTTCACAACCTACACAAGGTGACAGTGGATTCACATAGGAGTTATATTGTTATATACTGTTATATTTGCATCTCCTATTAGCTCTATATTATGAGCCTATCTAGTAAGGTCTACTCCCATACGTACACTGCAGCAGGCATTGGCTCTCTCGACCGGAGACAGGTTGTTAACATTGCTCTTGAACACATTCATCTTTTCAACTAAGCAGCTCAGGGCAGTCTCAGTGGCCTCGCCAACCTTCTCAAAGATCTTCTTGGACTGCAACACACAATTCAAATATTTTAATCTTGAAATTATATAATAACTTAATCTAGTATGTCTGAAAGAATGCACACCTACCTCGTTGTAGTCGAGGGAGGAGTCATTGCACAGGGCGCAGATTGTGGCCAGCTCAACCAAACTGTCATACTGACTACAGTCAACGCGAGCACCCCCCTTTGATCTAAAGGGGTTACATTCACGACTCTGATTAGAATTGCCTAAAATACCGTATAGTCTGTTAAGAAGTAAAATTTGATTGTATACTTACACCTCACCCTCAGGGGTGTACTTGGAGCCAGAGATATCAAAGCAGTCAAGTTCAACGTGATCACCCTCAACTTTGTCAATGATGAACATCTGTAAAAACATACTTTCTTTTTAGTCTCTGAGTAAATAGGTGTATAAAAATGTATATATCAACATCAATGAGCGCTTTTCCACCATCGAGCCGAACCCTTCTAAGCACGGTCTGAAACAATTGCGGTTATATTTCCACTTGAATTGGCTCGGCACAGAACGATTTAAAAAAAACGGTTGTCTAAACTTGTTGAATCGTGCAAATACAATGCGTGTAGTGATATGGCCAATTTGGATTAGTCACTACCTGGTTACCTGGATACCAGATTCTCTTTGTAGCCAAAAAGCAAGTTAACTTAGTTTGTTAATAGCTGGAGGTAACGAGAGAAACGAAAATGTTTCAAGTCAGTGCTCAGACTCTTGCGTTACCAAGGCAGAGAGGACGCATTTGTGTTTACATTCTAAAAAGTTCTGTTATCAGCCCTGCGGTGGAAAAAGAAACCATTTACGTACCGGATCATTCCATTCCATTATACCAGTATTAGCCCTAGCCTCGTTATTAAATAACGGATGTCTGTATGTGTATGTGAACTGCTCTGCATGTGAACACATACTTTGGTCACACACATCTGGTTGGTGGTCAAAGTGCCAGTCTTGTCAGAGCAGATGACAGAGGTGCAGCCCAGGGTCTCCACGGAGGGCAGAGAACGGACAATGGCATTTTTCTTGGCCATACGTCTAGTACCAAGAGCCAGGCAGGTAGTGATGACAGCAGGCAAACCTGAGAGGTGAGGAGAAAAAAGTCAGGGGTTGCCTACCTGACTACTGGTAAGGGTAATCCTTAATGTAAAACACTTTTAAGACTGAAAGATTTGTTCCAACAACCTTCATTTGATCAGATGTAGCAAACATTGAAGAAAGACCACACATTCAGACATTTTCATGGGTGCAGATTGGTAAACAGTGCAAAAGTCATGAGTTTTGCCAATGAAAGCATGTCTTGATAAAAAAGGTCTTCTAGGCACTTGAGATCAAAGTTTTGCCAAATTCAAAGAATGTAATGTGAAATGTCGACCATAGCTGATTGCTATCTGAATGGTGGGAAATCAAAATCTCATCAGAGAGATGTGTTGAGTAAATTGTTATACTCACCCTCTGGGATGGCAGCCACAGCCAGAGCGACAGCAATCTTAAAGTAATAAACGGCACCACGGATCCAGGATCCACCATGGACAGGGTCATTGAAGTGGCCAATGTTGATCATCCAGACAGCAATGCAGATCAGAGTGATAACCTTTGAGAGCTGTTCACCAAACTCATCCAGTTTCTGCTGCAGGGGGGTCTTCTCCTGCTCAGTGGCAGCCATCTGGTCACGGATCTTACCAATCTCAGTTGACACACCAGTAGCAATAGCAACACCAATAGCTTTGCCAGAAGCAATGTTTGTGCCCTACACGTGGGAGAGAATATCGTGGAAAAATCAAACAAATGACTGGTTTCTAAATGTGATTTACCTAAATACTGTAGGTCCTGTTCTTGAATTACCACCTTCTGTTGGTGCTGAAGGACATAGCTTTAACCATCAAACCAATGGAATTATAGATAGGGTTTAATGTAGAATTGGGGTTAGAAATGTGAAAAACATCTATAAACCAATAGATCAACTCTTATTTCATGGGCCAGTTTAGGAATGGGGGCTTACTGAACTTTTAGAAAGTCGGCCATGTACAATCTCCTATCAACCCCATAAAATGTTAGAATAACGTGTATGGCTAGATCAAGAAAAAAATATTGGACACAAAATGAAAGATTGTTCTTTTGTCTTCACTCACAGAGAAAAGCATGTTCTTCTTGTCCTGATTGACAGCTCTGAGGTCGGGGACAGGATCGGTGTGCTTGATCACACTGACGGATTCACCTACACAGAGTTATTCTTGCTTAAATAACATTCAAATTAAAAGTCAGATAATAGATACATGATAGTAGGGATCATCTGTTTGATGATATTTAGGTTACAGTACAATCCTAGAGGTACTAACCAGTCAGGATGGACTGGTCAACACGAATAGTGGTGGAACGAATAGCAGTAAGTCTGATGTCAGCGGGGACTTTATCACCAACTGAGAAAGAGGAAAGAGAGTTTACAGTATGGCAACCTACTCGAGACAAACAGATATAGTTCTTTATAGATATATTTTTTACCACAGCACATTTTTATTATCCACTTGCTACCCAGGATAAACTGACACCAATGCACTAAATGGCATTAGGCCACATATACTTATACCCCTGTAACTTCTGTCATGTCTGTCTACATTTTGTTCTTCAATCCCAACACTCACAAAAGACAATAAGTGAAGAGCTTTTTAGAAGAAACCTTACCAGACACCTCCACAATGTCACCAGGGACAATCTCTCTGGCCTTGATCATCTGGACACTCTTTCTGTCAGAGCGGTAGACCTTACCCATCTCAGGCTCATACTCCTTGAGTGCCTCAATGGCGCTCTCTGCATTACGCTCCTGCACGACAGACAGATATTTGTATTTGTATGCAAGCGAACTATGCATTCACTTATTCTCTACTGTTTTGAGGTAACTGTGTATATTTGCTGCATTACCTGCCAGACACCGACAACAGCATTGGCAATAAGAATGAGCAAGATGACAAAAGGCTCAACGAAGGCAGTGACTGTTTCCTCACCCTCCTCAAACCAAGCCAGCACCTAAAACAAAGAAAAATAAGGGAGCAACACAAGATATCCATTAGTCCTAATTTCAGTCATTGTGTCATACAGTCCACACACAATCTTTTAAAAAGTGAAACAATTAGCACACTGTATACAACGTTGTCCTGTGCATATCTTCAACACAGTCTCGTGGAAATTCATGATATTGTCACAAAATGTAATCTATTGATTCGTGTTAATAGACACGAATTTCCCCTTTCTGTCGTGTCACTCAGCACAACTTTTTTTCGTGTCACCCAGCACGACGTTCAATCTAACACGTTTTAAAAGGCAGTACCTTTCATATGTATAAATATATATCAATGCAATCTGATGGGAATTCGTACCTATTTCACAAGGTGGCTCATTTGTGTGAAAGTTTTATTACGGTTTGATTTTGCCCCCGTGACGTTAGGTTTAGGGCAGGGGTAAGGGTGGGTTAGCCACCTTAATTATGTATGATTTCCTTTCATATCAGGTTATAAATACATAAATGTATATAAACACCCAGTCTGTGTATTAAAAGTTGTGCTGAGTGACACGAAAAATAAGTTTGTGTCCACACAAGTCAACAGGTTCTACATTCTGTGCCTATGCCACGAACTGCCTTGAGACTGGATTCATATCTTGTGAGAAATTATTCATAATTCCAAAACACTTTGAAAAAATTACATATTATTAAATGATCTCCTCATATCGTGTTGAATTATGAAGCTCGACCTGATTTAGCCAAGTGGTTGATGTCCTCAGGACAACATATTTTGTTGACCTAAGGACAACATTTTTATAAATAAAACCTAAACCCACACCAAACCCCACGCCTAACCATAACTTACCCCTTAAATCAGAGGGAAATGATCATTGAAAAACAATGGTCTACAAGCACCTTATCCTGTTTGAAAGATTAAACTTAAATAAACTGTAAACTTATTTCTGAAATCTGATTGGTTGATTTAAACGTTGTCCCAGGGTCAACATGATGTTGTCCTAAGGACATCAACCACTTGGCAAAAACAGGAGAGCCAAATGTGAAATATAGGCATATAGACATGCTTTGTAAACATTTGTTGAGCATGTTCATCAATGCAAAGAAATATACTGCATTTGTATAAACTCTTGATTTGTTAACCAGTTGAAGGCTTGTGGGCTCACTGGGCCCATATACACTTTTATTTATGAGGTGGAGAAATGCTATACTCTCATAACATGGTTTATTTACCTCTTGTGCAACAGACATAAGCCATATAAATGTGTCACTCAAAACTGTATTGCACAATATTGTTGCACAACAGATTTTGATATATCTACGCTACCTTCAAATTTTCTACCCTAGCCCTACATCTCCCTTGACCTTTCCTGAAGGATAGAATTTCTGTCTTTGACTTGACTCCTTCTTAAAATAAACCTCTTCTCCCATTCACCCTCCTTCTGTACTCCTCAATATTTCCCTTCTAAGGACATTGAAACAACTGGCCAAGACGCAAAGAGGGGGGAGTTAGAAATGAATATCCCCCGCGTTCACCTCTAACCTCCCAACACGCTTCTAACTCCCAAGCCTCCACCCTACTGATACTTCTCAGCTTTACACTAAAAAAATGACACTAACAGCGCGGCTTTCACACTAGTGTTTAGAAAACTATTTTTTAAGCAACAAAGAGTTCTCAGTTGTCTTAGAGTGACAGTGCATATGTGCCTTGTTGCACAACACCACATATGCTTGGGTTTGTGCATATGGCAACTTACACTGTACTACAACAGCTGGTAAAAGATGCACCAGTACGTTTAAAGGGTATGTTTAAAAGTGAATGTCAAAGATCACAGCATCTATAAATAACGGCATCTTTCACATTCTATCGAACTAGTTTTAGAAAAAAAATCTTCTAAATAATAACTAGTATATTTAGTTTACCAATGGGTTTGTGATGCACTTGGTGTCTTTAATTAGCCAATTTTAATTGCTGACTTACGAAAGAGATGCAGGCGGCAAGCAGCAGAATTCTGACCAACAGATCCTCAAACTGCTCAACAATCAACTCCCAGACGGACTTTCCTGCAAGGGAATGGACCTAAGTTTAGTATTTCCTTTTTTTCAAGATACATGATTGAAATCTTTTGCTTATCACTAATGACAACACAGTAACAAGTATATATAATACAATTTTGTATATTCAACAACAAAGTGTTCATACGTACCCTCTTCAGCTGGCAGCTCTGAGAATCAAAGTATATGGAGCAGACAGAATAAAAAGAAAAAGAAAAGAATAAACTGATCATTAATTCATTAAGACATTTGGCATACAGTATGTGTAAGTCAAAGTTGAGTATTTTTTGATGAATAAAGAGGAATGAATTATGACCCCTAATATACATCACCCTAAACACATATACAATATTTAAGAATGCAAATTAAAAAGTTTATTTAACCAATAAGATCCTGGATTAAGAAGACGATTGAAAACTATTTTTCCTAACATAATTAATATGTGACCAGCCATACAGTCAAGAAAATATTTAAATATGTTCACAAAATCATCCAAAACACATCTTTTTGTAAGTGAAATGCTTGCTTTTACACATTATTTTGAAATGGCCTTTCACACAAGTGTTTTCGTGTTATCGAGTCTTTCATGTTTCCAACACTTCAGGAAAACGTATTGGAAGTAAAAAGCGCTAAAGCCTCTCTTTATAAGAAGACCTGTTGTGCCACTTTGCAATGACAGTAACATATGTGATCTCTCAGGCCAACTTCAGGCAGCATCTAAAAATCTGCCTACCCCCATATGCCTAAATACTGTTGATTTAGTTAGACGTCTCAAATAACCAAGAAGACCCCTGTGCCATCACATGTCTCTCTTCCCTTCTCCCCCTCACCACAGGCTATTTTCAAAGCCTGCCTCTCAGCTTCTGCGCCACAACCTGTTGATGTCACTTCAAATGTCACCGAGTAGGCTGAACATTTAAGAATATCCTTAAACATCTGTTATGTATGTCTAACAAAGGGAATCACATAGTCTCAGAGTAGCATATAGTCTATGCAGTTGTCTTTACCATTATCACTATTCCAAAGCTGTTAACCCAAAAGCTGTGGCTTTGAAATAACAGATGTTTCCAACATTCAGATTTTCTAAGCAATCGCTGCATGCATTTGATTGATCTCACCATTATAGCCGTACTTGGCCAGATTCTTCTTGACTTGATCAGGGGACAAGCCAGTGTTTTCGCTAACCCCAAAGTAGGCCAGAGTCTCAACATTGGTCTTGCTGTAGGCGTCCTCCATCCTGTCAGGAGTGAAGGAACTTCAGTAGTAGCAAAAGCTTTGTTAAACGGGTCTATCCGTGCTTCTTATTGATTGTATCTATTGCTCTTGGTGTTCTCTGCACTGCAAAATATGACCCCTTACTTGGACCCCCTCCTCACAGGAGCGATGGACTGACAGAAAGAGCGAATCAATTCCCACTTGTGTGCCCTTTTATATGGCTGCCAGCTGCTCCATTGGCCAAAGTTGTCGATCGTCACACCCCAGAATTCCAGTCTCCTGCATATGGCTTTGCAGGGCAGGGTCATGGTTAAGGGGTTGGACGACTTGACTTGATAATCTAGGGGTAACAGGGTTGGCAAGGAGCATGAGGGTAGATACCTAAGGGCTGAATGAAATGAAAAGTTGATCTGTTTTTGGAACATGCGTGGTCAGTGGAATAAGGAGAGAGGAGAAGGTGAGAGAGTAAGAGACAGAAGAAAGTGAGTGATGGGCCAAATGGCCTCTGATGTGGGGAGGGGGTGTATAGAAGCGCTGCTAGGTTAATTTGGTACAAGCATTAAAGGAGTGTGGTTACAACAAGTGAATGCCACACTGAGGTCCACGCTTTTTGGCATTAGAAAGAACAGTTTTTGAAAAGGATAATATCATCACTTATGATCAAATCCAGATCTCATTTGATTTTACAATGATCCAATTAGATTTATACAAATATGTCATGCTGCTTTAAAAATGTTTGCAAGCTTGACAGCAATTCAGTCTGAAGACCACCGTTCAAGATCAGCTTTCACAGGCCGGGACATTAGGTTATCTAGTTCCAACCTGACTTCTAACAGCGGACACCTATACTTGCTTTGTCCTTATTGGCTAGCACTAATACTGTAAATCATTTTAATGTTCCACTAACCATGTATGTAGATAACATGCTGTATACATTTATAGATTTATTAGTTAACTGATAGATCCAACTATGCTAACAAAAATCCTGCAGGCATAGGCCTAAGGTTTAGATTAAACGTAAACCTAAAAACAGCCTTTGTCTGTTACTCAAAGATGGTCGGTTTCTTGTTTAGCACTTACTGAACCACAAGGCGAAACAGAGATGGAGGGGAAGAACGTCAGGCTGGAGAACTTCCATTACCTCTCAGACACTACACAAATCAGTTAAAAAAAACCTACCCTTACGCGGCTGAAAACACAGAGCACCGGTGCTGAGTGCGAAAAGAAACCGTCAGCTGATGGCTTTTTTTAAAAGCGCGGCGTTTCCGTTGAAAACAATTGAAAAAAACACGTCGGCCACAGGCGTAAACGCCTCGGTGGACACACGGCTTCACTCATCGAGATCTCTAGCACCCCAGAACCAAGCCTAATAAAAATGTACGCAAGAAATACAAAAGCCCCAACATGGAGTTTATAAATATAGTGGAAAGATATATAAAGAAAGGAAATGACCCGTAAGTAGAAGCTTCCTTTTCCGGACTGCGAGTGGAGGTTAATTATTCTCCATTTTTTAGCTGAAGTTCGCATCACCAGAGCGACTCCAATTAAGCAGTCATGTCAACGATGTCGGTCTTTAGATGCGCGGCGTTTCAAATTTGATAGACATGACAACTAGCCCATAAACAAACTTAATATAAGTTATTGTAAATAATAAATTCACGAAATTTACCACATCCATTGCATGAATTTAATCACATTTGTCATAATTTTTACTCAAATTAAAATATCTGAGGGACCCCCCTAAGTCTATTTTTTACTTCTTATGGGAGGTCCCTAATGCCTTATGGGGGGTCCCGGAACCCCCCAGCCCCCCTTCAATTCGAGCACTGGTGATATAGATACTGTATATATATATAGTAAATGTATATATATATGTATATGAGCAGTGCCAGCTTTCTTCCAGACATGATGCTTGAATCTGAGATTCATCAGACCAGAGAATCTTGTTTCTGACAGCCTGAAAGTCTTTCAAGTGCTTTTCTTTTTGCAAATTTCAAGTTTTCAAGTGTCTTCACTGAGGAGAGGCTTGAGTCTGCACTTTAGGGTTCTAAAAGAATTATCGCATCCATAATAAAAGATTGTGTTTACATAATATATGTCTATGTACTGTGCATATTAATTATGTTTTTATAAATACATGCACATACACATGTAAACATATTTAGGAAATATTTACATGTATTCATTTATATTTACCAACAATTGAAATTATATAGAAATGTTTAATCATTTTTAGATTTTTCTTAAATATATGCATGGATGTGTATGTGTTAATAAATACAAAAGGATTATGCACAGCACACAGATATATATTATGTAAACACAAACTTTTATTCTGGATGCGATTAATCTTTTGACAGTCCTAATATGTATATAATGTAAAGAGAGTAATTTAAATATTCTTTAAAAGATTTACTGGATGTTGTACTACATGTCCTCAAATGACATAAAAATTACATTATATTCATGTATAATGAAGAAATAGTGGAAAAATAGGTGTCCATGCCTGATGTCATCCTCCGATTATTTAAACTGAGCCTTGGATTGTCGTCTTCTAGCTGCCTCAGAGTAATCAATGATGGATGAGAAACGAAAATAGGACAAGTGTTATGAATGTTACGAACTGTGGTAAATACCGCACTAAAGTATTATAATCTCACTAAAGACAACATTGACGAAATCTTTAATAATCAATTCAGGAGACAAATTACATCAATTTAATACATCCAAATAGAAACAAGTGAGAACTCAGAGTTTAAATACAAGGACCAAACACAGAAAACTAATGAGATAATTCATGCGACATATATGAAGAATGACTTATCAATTAAACTAGCATGCAATGGTTAAATAGGGTAAATATATAATAGACCCGAAGCTAAATAACTGTATCGCTATTTTTTTCTGACTGTGGCAAAACCCTGCAAAAGACATTAAATGGCCTCAGGTCTTTCTTGGTAATTACAACAAATGTTTTTGAGGTTGGCCAAGAACCAACTTCAAACAACTTTATTAAAAGCGTTCATGTCTGCGGAACTCATGCATTACAATATTTCCGAACCTCACTTGAAGGCAGCATGAATTGTCATATACCAGCTTACAAAGTTGAAGTACAGAAGAGAGAGCTGAGAGGCAAGCAAAAACAGACAATAAATGGCCTGTCTTCACTTTTGAAATCTGTAGGACAGCTGCATTGACATATTTCACACGTCTGACACACCCATACACTGGACGGTTTAATAGAATTTTATCATTCATTCAAATGGCATGCTGGTGAAAGTACATAAACGTGACATTACCACTTATTCTATTGAAAGTTCTTCGTACATGCATCTGTGCTTTCTATCTTGTTGTTCATTCAACACACTGTGATTATAGCAATGCAGACGGGTGTGTCGTTTTCCTCTGACCACCCAATGACATTTAACTCAATATCTCACAGGACAGACTATCCTCGGATTCACAGCTCAGGGGCTTAGCTGAAACCAATTCATCAATCTTACTTTACTGTTTCATATATACACCGCAATAACATAGAACAGCTGTAATCTATATATTTTCCAGTATTTTTGTTTTTGCAATGAACCAACTTTAAAGCTGCCTAAATAAAACAAACTTTTAAAAGTTACGTCATCATTTACTCACCCTGAAGGTGTTCCAAAGCCATATACATTTATTTGTTCTGTTGAACACAAAACAAGATATTTTTAAGAATGTGGGAAACCAATCAGTTCTTGATAACCATAGTAGTTTTTCTTCCCACTACAGTAGTAAATTGTGCCCAGAACTGTTTGGTTACAAACATTCTTCCAAATATCTTTCTATGTGTACAGCACAATAAGAAAATGTGTTTAAGTTTGGAACAACTTCTGGGTGAGGAAATGATGACAGATTTTTGGGTGAACTATTCCTATATGTGGATTCCCAAATGTCTATTTTTAAAGATAGTGGACACAAAACATGAATATGTAGTGCAATGTTATCTACGAATATTATGAAAAAATCATGAACGGTTCTAAAAATATGCTTGATTTTTATGCAAAGTATAATTGCTAATTTCTTTCTTTCTTTGAGACTGAAATATAAGCTGGACATGTTCTTGCCAGGCAAATGATGTCATGTCATGTCATGAATTCACATTAGAGTGAAGACAACATGAACTTTTCTTATTCCCCTCTCATTGCTTTAGTGCATGAACACCCCAACATACACACACACACTTGGCACAGATACGTTTAGAGTTACTCAACCTGGTGTTCATGGTTTCTGCTGACATGAAAGGAGATACTGCTGAGCTTAGAGTTCATACCACTGTCAAAGTATAGAGCTGTGCTATAGCATGTGCTATTGATCATTCTTAAGTCCAAACTCTTTCAAACATGGTACACTGACATTTGTAGACATAGTAGTGATGCGCATCTATTTTTTTGCACTGGAGTATTATATACTTAGAGGTGTTCGAGTTAAGAATTGAGCTAGTAGCAACATTTGCGTTTACTTGAATTAGTATCAGAACTAAAAATATTCCAAGACACACGTCACTGCACAGTGCAGACATTTTAAAACACACTTTTAATATTAGGCTTGGTTTACAATAGCCTACTACTACTGCTTACTAAACATAGTAATTCTTATATCCACATTATGAAAAAATGTGCAATAGTAACATTAAACATTCTAAACAGTCATATGTCACACCATCACAGTACAAAAAATGACACCCTATTTATTTAATAAAAAAAGATAGGAAAAAATAGCTGCTGTATGAGTACAGAAAAGTAATGTGCGTTGCATACATGCTGTTATTTCAAAAATATGATAACGGTTTGGGAGTAGGAATTTCTGAACACAGACTTAAATTAGACATACAAGCCATGAAACACAGATGCAAATGATTGATGGGTGCGTCTTGCGGTTCACGTGCATAACTACAGCATAGCTGTAACAAACCTCAGTACTTTAGGGGGCGATAGAGATATAGTTCCAGAACATTTTATTTTTTTGATAGCTAGCTAGACAGTTAAACAAACGTTCATCCCACTCAGCAAGATTCAAAGAGAATCTTTGTCATGGCAAATATTCTCTGTAAACTTGCTTAACTAGAAGTCTATACTAGCATGTTATGTTAAAGGACCCAGTCTTTTGCTGTTTTAGAGGCTTTTATTATGTTTTTGGGGTGTTTAACAATGGATGTTCATGTTTCTAATTAAAAAAAAACGCTTTATATTTCCCCAATTTCAAGTCTATTGTTCACTGCTGTCCCTCTTCTCACAAAAACGACTGGATTTCTTCTGGTCTATATAAAGTCCCTCCTTCCGAATCGCTCTGATTGGTAAGCTGACCAGGTCTGTCGTGATTGGTTCCCCGCTTAGAGTCTGTGTGTAAAGATGTCTGACCCATACCATATCAGCGAGCTTCCGCATCTCAGGCTGTTGTGATTGGCCAGTCCTCTCTCAGTGCACGTGTATTCATAAGCATTGGCTTTTAGCAATAAACAGTAACAATTGCGTCAACTTCACTTCATCAGTTAAACACATGCGGATCGATCGAAGTGTAAAGGAGGTCTGCTAGTGCATGTGCAAACGTCAGTCTTTGTTAAGTCGTTGTTTTTTCCTACTATGGCAAGGGAAATGACACTGGACTGATTGGGGTCAGACCGGTTATATTAATTAACATTAATAACAGAAGCGTTAGTTTTGCCTTTTTATATTGGACCCGAGTTGGATAATAAAACAAGTAGATTGACCAGGAGGACACATTTTCAAGCAGGACTTCAAAGGACGTTTCAAAGAAGTGTTATAGAGATAGGCTATGCGCACTCACAAACACACACAATATCAGTGTATTATACAGTAACAGTTTCTAATGTGCCCATGTTGCTGGTCATATCATCGAGCAAATTCTGTTTTTATTGGTATGGTTTTTAAATGAGTGAGACCTGGCAAATTCATTGCTATCTTTATTAGTCAAGGTAATTCTTCTACCTTTTCGATAACAAGTTATGCTGATCGGTGACATCGTCGCTTTGAGGTATAATAATTATATTGGTTAGATCGGCTCTGTGAGATATAATCAAGTCTAGTGTATGATTAAAACGATGAGTGGGTTGTATTACTCTAAAAGAATCTAGTAGCTCTGTAAATGCCACTGTTAATGCCATATCAATGTGGATATTCAAAATCTCGGACAATCAATACTTTATCAGCATTTATCAATAGGTCCGATAAGAATTTATCCCCTATTCTCTGAGTTACAGTAAGACAGTCTCCATAGATCATTGCAACACCACCACCTCGACCTACCGGACGTGGCTCATTCATATAACAGTAGCTTGGTGGGGTAGATACCTTACTTTTAGTGGAGGAAGCGCGTATGTTCCGGATGACTGAGTCTCCGATGACCACAGCTTTGCATTCCGTCTTGCAGAGGGCGGCAAAGCGGTTCGTGGTCGGGATTTCGAAGACCGGAGGCGGCAGAGGAGGAGAGGTGATCGCTCTGGTCCTGGCTTGTGCCATGGGTGTGCCGGTGCAGGAGAGAAGTTCACTTGTTCTCGAAGCCTGGGCTCTGTGCAGAGAAACTCGCGGAGTAGAAGTGGTAAGAGTATTACAATTGCGTTGAAAACTTACCGCGGATTTGCGAGCGTAAGCCCGTAATGTTTCCAGCGCCGTTTTGCATTCTAGCAGCCGTGCCTGCTTCTCTAGTAAATCCTGGATCTGCTTCTCCACAGCCTTCAGTTCCAACTGCACTGACTGAAGCTCAAACGTTTCCTCATCTGCACTCAGAGGTACACACACATCTGAAACATTAGCCATTAGCGATGTAATTGGTGAGAACAGTAAGTTGGGCAGTATTCTGTAAGTAAAGGCTAGTAATGCTAACAGCCTGAGGGCTAATAGCGAATGATCGGATACAAATTATTCTCAGTGCGTTTTGGTATGGTATACACATAAAGCGGCCCTAACAAACGCGGTTTCTGCCAATCTCATATTAATCTTGAGTACCTATAAAGTAGCATTGCATACTTCGTATCTTTGAAGAGTATTTAGTTTGATCACATTTATAAAAGATAGATACAGCTGTACGAATACTTCCGAAATCATACAGCGCATTGGGGGGGGGGGTTGGTAGGCTGAACTAAAGCACGTGCGTGCGCACCCATTGCCAACAAAACACAGACATCAGCTTCACTCACCGCATGCGGTTCATGTCCGGCATCTTTTAGCGTTGGGACGGCTCCATATATCAGTTTCAAACAATCTCCAAATCCAGCGTTATATCCACCGTTTATATATCATCCATCACCCAAATGCAGTGAACAAACAAACACCTGAACTTTGCGAACGTGTGCTCTCTCACTCTCTCCTGCACACAAGTTAAATTGACATCCGTGCATGCTTTCTTTTCCTGCTCTGCTGCTCTCCTTGCTGCTCTCCTTGCTTGCTTTTCCGGGAGAATTGTCCAATAAGGGATATTTAAGGATAGATTTTACCCTCGGTAAAGCAATTTAAAGAATACGATTTAACGATTCTTGACGTATTAAGAATGAATTTGAAGGAGCTCCGGCTCAAACCACACGCTCTCAGCAAACAGGAAGTGATGATCAAGCTAATAATAATAGTATTGCTGTCAAAGGTGACTCTAGAGTAAACAAACACGGCAAACAACAGGCAAGAAGACATAGCTATACTGTTTGGAGTGTTTTACAGCAAAGCAAAGAAAAAAGCAAGGAATAAAGCAGGAAACAGTCTGATCCACCACGTACAGCCAAGAATGGAGTTCGCTCTACAAAACAAATACATTTTAAACAAACTATGATAGTAGCTACAATAGTAGCTTTTTATACGCTTTTTCTGTCATTATTTTAGATCATTTCAATAATAAAAGGTTATTGATCTTAGAGATTTTATGATCTTTTATGACAGTTACAGCAGCAAAACATCAGTGCCTTATAAATAGTGTGACATATTTTAAAAGATTATTTAAATATACTATTTTCTATAACGTTTTTGTATTCCACGTTAATCATGAAGTATTAAAATTTGTTGAGAAATGAAAAGGTTATTGTGTTTTTATCCAGAAAACCCCAGCTCCACCATTCACGTGTACCTGTTTATAGTGTGTTTTTGCCAGAACAGTAATGGTGGTGCCATTGGCGTACAACCAAGTGGCCAATGTGTTGTATGTTAAGTTTATTTTTTATGTCAAGATAAAATGCATTTTCATTATTGTTAAAGTAAGGAAAACTAATACAAATAATTTTGAGTAACATCAAAGGAAAACTTTTGGTTGTGAACACTATGTGCAACATGGACTCAGAAAGGCAAATAACTGGCCCAGTGTCCTTTATAGAATGCAGGTCAGAGACAGAAAACATTGGCAATGCAGTAACTGCCATCACAGCAGACGCCGCTGGTTTGCTGAACGCAGGGTTCTTGATGGGGTGTATGAGTGTAGGAGGGTGTGAAAGTATGCCGGTGCAGATCCAGTGATAGTCTTGTAGGCAAGCATTAGTGACTTGAATCTGATACGGGCTTCAACCAGTAGCCATTGGAGGGAGATGAAAAGGTGTATCACATGAGTCCTTTTGGGCTGTTGGAAGAAGAGGCGTGCTCCTGCGTTCTGAACCAGCTTGAGTGATTTGATAGCCTTTGCAGGAAGACCAGCAAGGAGAGCATTGCAATAATCCAACCTTGAGATTATCAGGGCCTGGACAAGGATTCAGCTGGAGATGGTGCTCTTTCATCCAAGCTGAGATAACAGTGATACGAGAAGCCATTTGCCATTTGCCATTTGCCATTTGTATGATGGGTCCCAAGTATGTCGTGTAGATGGAAAAAAGCAGCGGTCCAAGCACCGATCCCTGAGGGACCCTTGTGATCATGTTGTGATAGGTGGACAGCGAACCACTCCATTATACCCTGAAGGATCTGCCCGAGACGTAGGATTTGAACCAGCGGAGAGAAGAGCCTGAGATTCCTATAGATGTTAGGGTTGCTAGCAGAATCTGGTGATTGACAGTGTCAAACGCTGCAGATAGGTCTAGCAGAATTAGGACCGAGGATTTAGATTCCACCTTGGCTAGCCTCATTGCTTCTGTGACCGATAGCAGTGCAGTCTCAGTTGAGTGGTTTGTTTTGAAGCCAGACTGCTTGTCATCATTTTTATCTTAGCAATGAGAAAAAATAAAAAGCCTGGCTAATGTACTCAAAAAAGAAGGACAGTTTGTACTGCTTCTGCTGCAAAATCTTTTCTCAGAAAGATTTCAAATTGATTAAAGAAGGACTAAAGGACTGGAAAAATGCAAGCCACTTGCTCAAGGTCCATGAGGATAGCCATGAGCACAATACAAACATGGCAACATGGAAGGAATTAGAGGTTCGTCTTGCAAAAGGGTTGACCATAGATAAGCAAGAGATGGCACTCGCTGAGGCAGAGAGAAACAGGTGGCGAGAGGTGCTTACCAGACTAGTGGCAATAATTCAGTCCTTAGCTGAAAGAAACATTGCTTTAAGGGGATCCACAGACACATTAAACAAACCAGACAATGGCAATTTTCTTAAAGAGGTGGAGCTAATGGCCAAATTTGACCCAATAATGAAGCAGCATGTTGGTAGGGTGGAAAGTGGAGCTGGAAGTCACACACATTACCTGGGCAAAAGAATCCAAAATGAACTCATAGACTCAATAAGCACAAAAATACTGGAAAAAATATTGGAAGAGATCAAGACCTCAAAGTATTTCTCCATCATTTTAGATTGCACCCCTGATCTGAGTCATAAAGAACAGCTCTCTGTCATTGTCAGGATTGTTTCACTGGAAGAAGAATTGCCACAAATTAAAGAACATTTCATGGGCTTTCTTGTGGCAGAGGAGTCAACCGGGGAAAGTTTGTCTGCTCTCATCCTCAAAAGACTAGAGGAGCTGAACATCCCCTTTGAGGACTGCAGAGGACAATCCTACGATAATGGTGCCAACATGAAGGGAAAGAATAAAGGTGTTCAGGCTAGGCTGCTTCAACTGAACTCAAGGGCCTTTTTTGTCCCATGTGGTGCCCACTCCTTAAATTTGGTGGTAGCTGATGCTGCTAAGAGCTCACCAGATGCCATTGGCTACTTTGGATATGTAGCAAAATTGTTCAAACTCTTCTCAGCCTCCACCCATAGATGGGATATCCTCCTGAAACACGTCAAAACCACCCTGAAATCATGGTCAGACCAGGTGGGAAAGCAGGATAGACAGCATCCAGGCAGTAAGGTACCAGGCTGGGCAAGTCAGATGCTCTTCTGGAGGTGAGGGAAACTATTCAAGACCCTGTTGTGAAAGTTGAAGCCCAGTCTTTGGCTGAGGAGATTGGATCCTACCGCTTCTCTATTTGCACAGTCATTTGGTATGATATTCTCAACAAGATCCAGCATGTGAGTAAACAGATGCAATCACCCTCCATGCAGCTAGATGTGGCAGTTGACATGCTGAAAAAAACAGGGAATCTCTTGACGGCTACAGAAATACTGGATTTTCTAGTGCACAGGCAACAGCCAAGGAAATGTGTGAGGAGATGAACGTGGAAGCTGTAATCAAACAAAAGCGGTTGAGAACCACAAAAAGGCACTTTGGTTACGAGGCTCCAGATGAGCCTATTGGTGATGCACTTAAAAAATTGGAAACAAATTTTTTTAATGTAGTCGTGGATACAGCCCTCTCTCTCTTCACTAGATGAGAGATTTCAGACCCTGGGGGAGGTGAATGACAAATTTGGAGTTCTCCTCAACTTTCCCAACATGTCCAAAGATGAGTTGTTAGAGCACTGTCAAACCCTGAGCACAGCTTTAAGCCATGATGGACAGCCAGACATTGATGGCAGAGAACTTGTATTAGAAATGCAAACTTTCCACATCTGCCATCAAAAATATGACAAACATTGAGCTCCTGACTTTCCTGCACGAGAAGAAGCTGATGGAAATTTTCCCCAATATGTGGGTCGCTCTGAGAATCTTTGCCACTCTACCTGTGACAGTCGCTGCTGCTGAAAGGAGCTTCTCTAAGCTCAAACTGATTAAAAACTACCTGAGATCTACAATGGCTCAAGAACGTCTCAGTGGACTTTCAGTCATTAGCATAAATCATGTAGTCTCACAACAGCTGTCTTATGATGATATCATAGA
This sequence comes from Triplophysa siluroides, assembly GCA_006030095.1. Taxonomy (NCBI): domain Eukaryota; kingdom Metazoa; phylum Chordata; class Actinopteri; order Cypriniformes; family Nemacheilidae; genus Triplophysa; species Triplophysa siluroides. The sequence goes on from VCII01000015.1 coordinate 1,467,804, forward strand.
TGACTTTGCTGCTAGAAAGGCAAGGCGAGTAAGACTGTAGAACATTTGCTATACATTTGCATAGTTCATTCAAGTTTGTATATAGTTATTTATTTTTTGTGCAGCACTCTTATTTATAATTTCTGGAATGTTACATATGCTGTAAGAAAGGCAAGGAAAGCAAAGGAAAGCAATGTTTCTGTAATATAGTTTTTTCTGCACTAACATAATATAATATAAACATATTTATATTGTATCTATAATACGTTGTGTGTGTGTTTCCAAAATATTTTCAAAATAAAGAAAAACAAGACAAAGCTGTGCAGTTTGTTTCTGTGTAAGTTTAATAACAAAATTCCTGGGGCACCAGGTGAAATCTTGCCTAGGGCAGCAAATTGGCCAGGGCCGGCCCTGAGGGGGGGACAGAGTCGGGAGGGAGTTTAGCTTCCTGACTGCCTGGTGGAGTGGAATGCTGCGTTGAGTTTTATATATAAAATAAAGATAGAGAATTACTCCAATTATGCATAAAATTTAGTCCTTAACAAAGATGAATAACAAATTAATTTAATCCTCCATGTGAGGGATGATAATTGTTTTAAGGATTTTAAAGAATGTGACGTCCCAGAAACGATATTTGATACGTCGCTATGACAAATATGGTACGTTCCAGGCATGTCTTCAGAAGGTAACCATGTCCCAACAGTGTCCAATGTTACGTCGTCACAATGACTATGGGAATCACAAAAGGCTTGTTCGACTTCATGCGCCGCGCAAGAATCTGCAGCTGCCTGACAACAGCAATGCATTCTGGTTAGACAATTTGTTTGACTGTGATCGGCGCTGATGCCCCCTTAAGATCACATGTGCCATTAAAGTACCTCGAGAGCAAAACGAGACCAGCCGCCTAGGTCAGGCGCTACAGTTTCTCAAAATCGGCTGCTAAAGCATTGATGACGACACACTTTATTCTCATTGGCCAGAATGTTCACGTGTGTATGTGACACGTCTTACTTGTTTATTCTGACACACTCGGTTACGATTATACTCACAATTATATTTTTGTATCAGATTTTATGTTTATTGCACTGATCTTAATGCAAAAAAATAGTTATTCCTATCATATTCACTTAATCCGAGATAAAGAAATTAATATCCCGTGGTCTGCTGTAGGTTCAGCTCCCTATGGGAAGCACGAAGTGTCCGACCTGACGGCCATCTTTTTACTCCTCCCCCGCCTGCAACCAGCTGATCTCGCCAGTCAGTGGCAGTCTAGTATGGGTCAGCTCAAACAAGCCTAAAGTTACGTCGCTGGAACGTTATTATGGTACGTTGTGGCAACGAATATGGTCCAGTCCAGGTACGCCGTCGCAACGTGACTGTGTTAGCTGGGAAGTCTATAGCTACGGTTAGACCTGGGCCGTCATGTCCTTGCACTGCGTGCACTTGGAAAACCACATCGGTTTAGGACCAGAAAGGAGTAATTGGTCTGACAGCACAAAATAACTCATGCATGTGTATTTGCTAGTGACTTTGGAGATTGGTTGCCAGCCAAAAGTTTCCAAACTTGTGAAGTTGCATTTATTTATTTCATATTCGTATTCCTGAGCCCGTTTGAATGACAGTAAATGGAGTCAAAGTGTCGATTCCATCAACTCCAAAAGTTGGAGTTGAGAATCGGTGTAGACTCCAAAAAACCCGGGATCGAACACCCTAGTTCTATCTACAATATCTAAATCGTGCGTATACTAATGTTGCATCCGAATATGCCTACTTACCTACTATGTAGTAGAAGAAAACAGTACTTGAAAAGAGTAGTTTGTCTGAATCGTCAGTTTTCTTAAAAGTGTAGGCGAGAAATTCCCGGATGGCTTACTGGTTACGCCCAGATTTAGAAGTACTCAGCGACGGATAGTTGAGATGCTTCTATATCCCATGAGCCCACGGGACAGAATACCACGAACAGCCTGCAAAACAGTCTCAGCTGACTTTAATGTACAATTGAACATGTTGTTCATTATTGTAAAGCTAATGTAACATAAACATTGACCTTGCTTTGTTCTTAAATTGACCGTTTTATATTGTTCATAGTTTTAATTAATTTAAATACGAAGCATTAATATTGAGCTTATTTTCAGCAGTTTATTTATGTTTGTGTTTTATATGTATGTTTGCCCTTGACAATATTATAGTGTAATGACTTGGGGGCCTGGGTCTACTAGGGGGTGTGGTGTTTGGCTTGGACCGGGAAGTTTTCATGTGGTTGTAAAGGCATCCGGGTCGTACATTATCCCAGACCCCGGGGCGGGGTCTTGTTCGTTAGAGGACTCATTGTGTAAATTGAATAGTGTGTTGCAGTGCTTTTGAGTAACCACTAGAGTGTAGTGTTGTGCCGTGAATCATAACTGTATTTGCCGTTTGCCCTGGTGAAGTCATACACGATTGTTGATAATTGAGCTTGATGCATATATCTTACAGTTTGTTAACAATTTCAACCATGCTTGAATAAATGTGATCTATTTTTCTAAAGCTTCTGGTTTTCCTTCATCGTTCTCCCTAAGCATATTTTCTTTAAACGCATCCTCTGATTAAGAGGTTTGCTACACTATATTGCTTAAATGTTTTTTTTTAACTCGCAGATATAACAAAATACATGATAATTATTCACAGGATCATTTAAATCTGGTGGCTTTAACGGATACACTTTGGCGCAATTCAACTTTCTAATCACCTTTCATAAACAAATAATCGCAAATAAGCCCTAAACCAATTAATTACTAAAGTTAAATCACTTATTTATCCAAACGAAATATCAAGAGACGTGTAAAAATGGTTTAGTTTTATGGACATGGAAAGAAAAGAACAGATAGGGAGAAAGTGAAAGTTAAACGAAAGTTAAACGAGAGCGTGGTCGGATAACATTTGGATAACGTCCATGTTAAAACATACTTGGCACATAAAAACACCACAGAAGAGATTTACTCAGGTTGTTCTTAATACTACAATGTAATGCATATTGGAGCAACGTATCTATGTGAGAGACATCAACCTATAGGCAGAATACAGACAAAATAATAATTTGCAGCCGTTTACAGTAAAGCATTTCTGTTACAAAAAGAACATTGCATTGGCATAATCATTCTTCACAATGGGAAGTGTGGATGGGCCTGTTATTGCCGACATTTAACTGAGAAAACGCGTCGCAAAATCACAAAGCTGTTGTATTCCTTTTAATTGTTTACTTTTATCAAAAGCAAGTAGCCGTACACAGCAAAAATGAGAATACATGAAAATGAAAAGCTCTGTTTGTGCTGTACTTGTGTAAATGTTGTTTACTTGTACAAAACCCGTGTTGCGTGCAACCTGACTCTTATAATTTAAGTTGTTGCGCCTGTCATTACATCACATAGCAAATCTATGGACCACACTTCAGTACACAAGATGGCGGATATGCGCCTTAAACGTAAGTTGGCAGCCACCCGCCATTGAAAAGGAACAGAAGAAGAATTACGTCACATGATCACGTCAATATCACGGCAAAACAGTACCCATTTAGCCCTCGTTAAGTATGTACTGAAATTGAGTACCTACTCATTGAGTATGCCATTTCAGATTCAGCCTAATTATAAGTTGGTTCTATGAGGCTCTATCTGTGAGCCAATCAGCACTTTGAATGCACACGAGAGGACCAATCAGGATCAGCTTTCTTTGTAATGTGGCCGTGACAGTGCAAAATATTTGAGGAAACAGTGCAACGCAAAAAAACAATGTTTATTGACACTCTTGTCAATGAGAGCAGCGTTGTTGAGGAGATTATTTTTTATATTTATAAACACAACACTAGCCAGCAGCGATAGCTTTCTAATTCTTATGCTTAACTTGAACAAGAAAAAAGCGTTGTAAAATATTAAATAAATGTCATAAAAACCATGTATATGTAGCTTATTTACACATGAATAAAACACTAATTTCATGTTTTAACAAAGATTATAAGTAAATTGTTTGTGTTGCTTGAAAATGTATTGCTAAAAAGAATGTTCTGCAGATAGAACCGTATACTTACAATAAATAGTTATCTGCCTTCCGAAAATCCCTATTTACAAATTTCAGAACATTTTCAGAAAGTGGGTCAAGTCTGATGACCATGTGAAAATGCGGGTCCCGTGGCCAAACCAGCTGAGAACAACTGCCATATCAAACACAAGTAACCATAACAAAATAATGGTATTAAACGATGTGAGCAGAGAGGCTTTAATTCTTACTGACGGCTGACAGTGACACCTGGTGGTCAGTGTTGGTACTGTATGCTAACTGTTAGCTAGCGAGCTTTTCTTATGTGTAGTCTTAAAAGAGAGAAAATAGGAGTCTTAAGCTACAGGAGGGAATGTAATGAAATACATTCAGGTTTTTTTTACATTGTGGTTCAGGACTAGGAAAGTGATAGTTCTTTGATATAGATTTGTGAATGTTTATCTGTTGAACATAAATTATACGTTGACTAGTGTCTCTGTGGTTTTGTGTACACACAATGTAAGTCAATGGTGCTAATGTTGTTTGGTTACCAACTTTGTCGGCAAACAAATGGAGTGACATGGGGGTGATTAAATAATGAGTGTACATTTTTTGGTATTACTATCCCTTGCATAACCTCGTTCTTATGATAAAGCTGGACCATAAGAATCACCCTTTTTAAAAAACATTGAATACACTAAATTGTATACATTTGTTTCATACCAGCAATTTAAAATAACACTCCAAACTCTTGCAGTAGATTCTCACTTTATTGGCCTGAATTCATAAGTCTACAAAAAGAAACAAAATGTCCTTTTAATTGGTGAAAGTTAATTTTCAAAGTGGCACACAGCCACAGACATGTGCGAAAAAAGAAAGAGTAGCACAGTAGTTTTCTGTGCAAAATGCAACTGTGATGGCACCCATGTCACTTGCAGGCTTTCACACGGTATTATTCACATATGCATCATGATCTAAAAAAGGGGAAAAGCCAAATATTTTAACAGGTCAAGCTTTTACATCATTGGGAAGTTTGCTGAAGAATGTGCCAAAATAGGCAGTATTTCAGAAAATGTGCAGAATGCCGTCAATAACTACAGTCAAGAAACACACACTTAAAAGTTTCACATTTAAGAGAGTGGCAGTGATGAACACATTTAAGGACACAATCACCTCTGTTTAGATTGCTTTAGAGCTAGAGGGGAAAGAAGCAGCCCGTTCCCACTATGGGGATGAACAACCAGACCCTGAGGCTTTGTTTTTAAAGAAATGTGTCACTTAGGTCCAATAAACATCCCAAGTTATCAAGTTATGGCTAAAGATGCATTACAAAGAAATGAACCAACATGGCTAAAAATGCAGTAAAATAATCAATTACTAGAAAAGAAACATCTCATTCACACGCACAGACACACCACAACAAAAGTTTCTACAAATAGATACTTTAGATGTTTTACATACACACCAAGAGGGCATTTCTGTTCAGTACTCGCAAATATCACTCAGATTCACAGCAATCTCATCTTGATGGAGACAGCTAAAAAAGGCCCTGCACTGATTTGGTGTTTGGAGTAAAGGAGGAAGGAGAGGTAGAGTGAAGGAAAAGATGGGTGTGTGTGTGTGTGTGTGTGTGTTGCAGGAGTAGGTGTTATTTCTTGGGTTTGCCACCCTTGGCTGCATTTCGTGGAGGAGTTATGGGCCTGCCAGTACCAAATCCACCAGCCCCACCATATGAGAGCATTTTCTTCTCAGCCGGTTTCAGAATCTGACAGAAAAAAGAGAGAATGTAAAAACTCACTGTTCTAATGCATGACAGACTATCTACTGAAGTTTAGTTTCATGATAAAAAAAAGCACAAACCTGAAACGAGCACATGAGGGTTTCATCAACGCTCATCATAGCACCGGCGTTGTCAAACTCCCCACAGTAGTTAGGAGCTGAGAAAAGTGTGACTAACTGCCTCTTTGCAAAGAATTCATAGCCATCCTCCACCACCTGTTTACAAAGAACAGGACACGTCGAAACTCAGAATAACAAATGTTTTCACTTTGCCGCATCTGTAGGATGCGATTTGGCCAATGGCACGAAGCCACAGATAATCACATTTTGCTGATATAAGACTAACACACCATGATGCGAGTGCAATGCTGCTTTTATACAACAGTTCAATGGTCAACAGAAAAGATGTAAGCAGAAACAAAAGGGCTACAAAAACGTTTTGATTTGATTTGATATCAGTTTTGATTATACTGTTACTTTAATGGAATCTTGTAGTAGTATTTATATGATTAATCCATTTTTTATGTCACGTGCACTCATTATTTTTCATAAAAATCTGAAACTTCCCCTCCAAACGAAGGTGGGACTATATTGACTGCTCAATGGCGATGTGAAAGACTCATTGCGAGCCATCGCAAACGCTTGATTGTAGTAGGTTTAGGGGGCAATTACCGTTTCACATAGGGTCAGAAATGTTTGGATTGTTTTTTCCCTTAATAAATAAAACCATCATTTAAAAACTGCATTTTGTATTTACTCTGGTTTTCTTTGTGTAATATACAATTTTGTTTTATGATCTGGATCATTTAACCATGACAAAAATGCAAAACAAAAAATATATATCTCACAGAAGTGAGTACACCCCTCACATTTTTGTAAATGTTTTATTACATCTTTTCATGGAACAACACTTAAGAAATGAGACTTTGTTATACAAGCTGTACACTCACTACTTTACATTGTAGCAGTGTAAATTTGCCTTCACCTCAAAATAACAACACGCAGCCATTAAGGTCTAAACCGCTGGCAACAAAAGTAAGTACATCCCTACGTGAAAATGTCCAAATTGGGTCCAAAGTGTCAGTATTTTGTGTGGCCACCATTATTTTCCAGCACTGCCTTAACCCTCTTGGGCATGCAGTTCACCAGAGCTTCACAGGTTGCCACTGGAGTCCTCTTCCACTCCTCCATGATGATTTCACAGAGCTGGTGGATGTTAAAAACCTTGTGCTCCTCCACCTTCCGTTTGAGGATCCCCCACAGATGCTCAATAGGGTTTAGGTCTTCACCTTTACCCACAGGCAGTGGTCGTCCTAGAGGTGTGTTTGGGGTCGTTATGATGTTGGAATACTGCCCTGCGGCCCAGTCTCCGAAGGGAGGGGATCATGCTCTGCTTCAGTTTGTCACCATACATGTTGGCATTCATGGATCCCTCAATGAACTGTAGCTCTACAGCGCCAGCAGCCCCAGACCATGACACTCCCCCCATCATGCTTGACTGTAGGCAAGACACACTTGTCTTTGTTCTCCTCACCTGATGCCGCCACACACGCTTGATACCATCTGAACCAAATAAGTTAATCTTGGTCTCATCAGACCACAGAACATGGTTCCAGTAATCCATGTCCTTAGTTTACTTGTCTTCAGCAAACTGTTTGCGGGCTTTCTTGTGCATCATCTGTAGAAGAGGCTTCCTTCTGGGATGACAGCCATGCAGACCAATTTGAGGCAGTGTGCGGCGTATGGTCTGAGCACTTACAGGCTGACCCCCGACCCTTCAACCTCTGTAGCATTTCTGGCAGCACTCATACGTCTACTTTCCAAAGACAACCTCTGGATATGACGCCGAGCACATCCACTCAACCTCTTTGGTCGACCATGGCGAGGCCTGTTCTGAGTGGAACCTGTCCTGTTAAACATGTGTATGGTCTTGGCCATCGTGCTGCAGCTCAGTTTCAGGGTTTTGTCAATCTTCTTATAGCCTAGGCCATCTTTACTGTATGTAGAGCAACAATACTTGCTTTTTTCAGATCCTCCGAGAGATCTTTGCCATGAGGTGACATGTTGAACTTCCAGTGACCAGTATGAATGAGTGAGAGCGATAACCAAATTTAACACGCCTGCTCCCCATTCACACTCGAGAACTTGTAACGCTTACAAATCACATGACACCGGGTAGGGAAAATGGCTGTTTGTCTGTACTGATGCACTTTTGACAGATGATTTCATAGATAATGTTGATCGTGTTTCCACACATACAAGCAAAGGTTTTGTTGCACTTGTGGCACAGAGCATTGTCACTGTCAGCATCAACTTTGATGAAGTGTAACCAAACTTTTGACCGTTTAGTTCTCTCCGCCATCATCCCGAATTAAGAGCGTCTTTCTTCTGTTCGGCTGTTTGTGTGTGTGTGTGTGCGCTGTGTATACACAAACTGCACGAGAGACACGTGACGTGCCGCCTGTGCTCTGCTGGGAATAACGAATATTTATGCGCCAAATTCTTGGTGTTTTTGAAAATTAGAAACTATTGTTGAGATAATATGTGCAAGATAACATTAATGCAGCAATAAAATATTATTATTTTTCCTGCGGACCGAAAGCAGAACCGATAAGGGCACAGCTTATCGATGCTACGGTCTTTCATAATTTTGCCCCGGGCACGTTTAATACCGGGTTTCAGTACCTATCCCTATTGGCATCTGTATCTTATAACAAAAGCCATTTCGAACACATGGACAACCTGAATAATAAATATCAACGGCATTTTCTCTTCATCAGAGACGATTCATCCCTTTCAAACATGCTTTTCTCAAGCGCAAAAATTATGTTTAGAATGCGATTTCCCTGCCGCATCCATGCCTGATGCTATGATGTTACATGTATCTGTGTATTGAGTATTTAAAATATGGTTCCCAAGGACTTGCATGTTATAAATCACCAAGGACCACCACACTCAATCACAGCCGCTGATTTAGAGCACTATCACACTACTTATTTGAACGATATATTGTTATCCAATTACTGTCCAGTCATGTTAATTAGCCTGTGATGTCATCCAGTGCCATGGATTCTCACAAAGTCTTGTGGAAAACTAGGGCTGGCAAAATAAAAGTGGGAATTTGAACATCCAACATCTGAACATTTCAATGCAAAAACTGTGCTTATGAATTTCAGGTGTGTCAGGAGTTGCGCAAGGTAAGACGAAGCTGAAGTTGTTTGTTTATTAGCCAATCTTGTGAAAAGACGAGTGTGTTGATGCAGTTAAACAACTAGACACAAGATGCCATCGTAGGGCTGGGCGATATATGTGCGATTCTTATGCTCTCAGTTTCTCAATGAATTATGCTTAAATGCCGCCACAACCGAAAGCCAGAGGGCGCTCTTGAGCAAAAACTCAGAATATGGGAAACAGAAGAATAATGATTAGTTACAGGAAAGGCCAATGGTCATAGTCTATCAGTGTTCTTCAAACTTTTTCAGTTATTTTCATGATAATAAAGTATATTTTTAATGATGATGTTTGACGAGTGTTGCTTTTTCAAATGCACGTTATAAACGACTCAATCAAATGTTTTAGATCGAGCAGTACTTCCTACTGATCAAAGAGCTGTTGTTCACGGAAGAGCTGTTCATAAAACACAGAATCAATTTAGACATGCATAATTAGCGTGAATCGTGATATACATCGCACAGCCCTATGCCATCCGAACTGGGAGAACTTTTAGTTCAGAGTTGTCTTTTGGAAGAACAAAAAGAGAATAAAATATTTTTAATGTAATGTTTAGATGTTTTTTAAATAAAAACGCTCTGTTGGCTTACGTCACTTCAGAGGGTCTAATGTCAGTGTGAATACAATCAGAAAAAGGCCCAAAGGAAAACAAAGTCTGCAAATGACCTTGTTACTAGTTACCTAACTTTGTTTCTTAAATGACCAGATGTGAAAGCTGAATTCAAAATATTTACTATCAAAAACGGTTTAAACAATGTCAAACATTGTAATATGTTTATAACAAAAAAAAAATTTGGGATAAAGATGAAACAAAATTTCTCACCTGGTGTGCCCTGCATATGAGGTCCATATCATGTTTGTGAAGGAACTTGGCAACTACATCAGACCCAAAGGTAAAGGAGACACCACGGTCATTCTCTCCCCAGCCCATGACATCTTTATCAGGGTCAGCCCATAGCAGATCACAAAGCAAACCCTGGTCGGGAACATCTGTAGGCCTCATCACACGTCTGATCTGCTCCATAGACTGCAGGTCTGGAGAAAGCCCTGAACAAAAAAAAAATGGTGTCTATGATCTGACCCCCACACTGCCAACTGCCATGTCAATATATATGATTTGTTGTCTGTAGTGCATTTTTAGAATAAGGATTAGTCTATTAAACACAGAACTGGACTAAATTTCAATTCGTTAGCAAAATGCAAGTTTTTTGTTTTTGATGTCGTTTACAGCTCAAGAGGCCATCACAAAAACTTGGTTTAAGAATTTGCAGACGTTGACAAGGTAGTTACTGGATGATAAAATGAACATGGTTTGCCATGTTTCACAGCCACCAAATGTCTTTCAAGACTATGAAAAGAAAAACACATTATTGCCAGTTGCTTTTTTTGCCCAAACCATTTAAACATGTTTAAATGATTTATGCACATCGGGGAGAAGTGCTATAGAAATAAGTATGCTAGAGTAAAACCTCATAAGCTAAAGCCCTAGTAATCACAACACAGAGATGATCTAAAAAGGGACAGTACTTAAAGAGTCTATGAAGTAAATATTCAGTACAGTGTTACACAGTCAAAGGAAAGGTTTGAGGTGATCTAAAGTATGCAAACCATAAACATATATTAAACGCACATACATACCTCCATGACAACAGAAGATCTTTTCATCCACAATAGCAGCTACTGGCAAGCAGTTGAAACAGTCTGTGAATGTTTTCCAAAGCTTGATGTTATACCGCCTTTTACCTGCAAAAAGACAACCGATTGTACAGAGATGCGCCGTTACGTACAGCAAAACATTACGAGTGTGTGACATATATGTGACTGCAAGTGTGGGCAAACAACTTGGCCAGACACTTTCTGTTCATACTTACATTCATCATAAAATCCATATATCCTATTGATGGAGGCACATTCATGGTTTCCTCTGAGAAGAAAGAAGTTCTCTGGATATTTGATTTTGTAGGCAAGCAGCAAGCAGATGGTCTCCAATGACTGCTTGCCTCGGTCTACATAGTCTCCCAGAAACAGGTAATTACTCTCTGGAGGATATCCTCCATACTCAAAGAGCCTGAGCAGGTCGTAGTACTGACCATGAACATCCCCTGTAGAAAAAAATAATGAAGACTGCTTCAATCTATACAAAAACAAAGACTGGGAGCAAGGTTACTTCCAAGTGGACGGGGATTTTACCGCAGATTTTGAGTGGTGCTTCCAGCTCCAGCAGTATTGGCTGACTGAGGAAGATTTCCCGAGATTTTAGACACAATCCGCGGATCTCATTCTCTGTTAACTGGACATTTTTACCAGGTCTGGAGCCCTTAACTGAAAATACATGAAAACATGAGACACTTAAAAACACTTTTAAACTTACATTTAACACAACATTAACTACAGGGCTGAAACCAAAACCCATAGAAAACCCGTTAAAGCACCTGCACAAGTTAAAGATCGTCTTCGTGGTTCTAGCTTTTCGGGTTATGTAACTTGTGTTTATATGATGTGTACTTTGTTGCGTCTTTGTTGACTATGAGAAAGTTCAGTTTGTCGCATCTCCGATCATTATAATGATGGCGTTGTGTGGCATGTCGCCTCGCAAGTGGAGCGTTCTAGTTTGCAAAATGCGTTGCTTTAAAGAAAGAATTCGGACGCGTTTCGACGCAATACAGCGTCCGTGTTTGTTGCGTCTCCGCTGATCGTAATGGGAACATAGTTTGTCGCATCGTTTGTGAGCTTTGGTGGAGACATTACGTGTTGTTGGCAAAACAAACCTTTACATTAAACACAAACCAACACGGCAAAAACAATCTAATTTCAGATTCGGATATAACAGAACATAAAAGATTTCACACAATTTCCCAAACCAAATGAACACACACTGAGGATCATTATTTTATAAAAACAAATGTTTGGTCGGTCAGTCATGTTAATAGGACCTAAAACCACACAGTAGTTATGAAAATAAAGATGTATTACCCTCCCAAAAGACGCTGAATGATCGAGTCGATGTTTAATTTGTCCGATTCAGCCATTTTGTTGCTCGCTGGAGATTAGCCGGCTAACAGAGAGCCAGGAAATAGGACGAACCGGGAAACCGCCCAATACAAATACACAACAATAATCTATAAAACGACCGATATAAAAACTTCCCACTGCTGTTAGTATTCCTGAGTTTGGATTGTGATAATATTGCTGCGAATAATCCTTTTTGCAGGTCCCTATTTGAGGTAACTAGCAAGGCGACCGCAGACGGTTGCAGGAAGCGCTAAAAGGGCGGGACGTAGTGTGAAACGCGTTTAAGATTGGCCACTCTTGCCTCATGACGACGCCTCAAATCACATATCACGAAAGCCGATTGGATACTCAGTCTGTCACTCTTTTTTGAATTTCCGGATTTAATATAATCCAGTTTATAGGCATATTAAACTAGATAAACCGTCGTGTAATCTTAGTTTGGCAAAACCCAAACACTGTATTCACATATTGTGTCACTATATGTGGTGTAAAAATGTACTTGCGCTTGATTTAATGTATTGTATAGAAAGTGGTTTACACTGGTTTGCATTTATCTATCTATCAAGGGTCTAAATTAATGGAACACGCAAAACACCTACAACAAACGTATCATTTATTCCTAAAGATACAACATCTTTATTCAACAAGGAAGTTAAAAATTGCTAGTAGGATGACGCATAGTATGACGCAATTGTATCAGCCAATGACGCAATCAGAAAGCGACAGTTCGTATCTTATGATTGTTCTCAAGCAAGAGAATGCCAGTGCTGACGGTGCAAACTCAACAAAATCAGTCATTGATACAGAATAAATAAAGATGCGTTTTGTTTTTGAATAGTTAACCTGTTTTACCATGAAGTTGGTTCATAAAGACATCGAGAAGGACAATGCGGGGTAAGTGTTTGTGAACACATGGGCTGGGTGTCAAAACAAAGTGAGTTGTCAATCTTTTATGGGTTTGGTAAACGAGACAGCTGATACTCGTGTAAAGAGTTTGTTGTGGTAACGTTACTTGAAAATCACGGTGTTTGATATTTTTCCTGCTATACGATATGCATTGATAAGCACAGGAGTTAATGGTAACTTTCTTGGGAATTCAAGTAATGATAGACCATAATATCATCTGCTATTTGGCCATTTTGAGGTTATCTTCATTGAAAAGTATTATTAAAAGTATTAACAAAACAAAAACAAGGACATCCTTTTGAGGAATTCTATAAGTAGTCAAATTGGGATGCAGCATATAAAACGTAGTATGTGTACATAGTACAAACTGATGATTTCTTTAAATTGTTATGTGATCTCAATGTTTTCTCTTTTAGTCAGGTGACGCTCATACCTGAGGAGGCAGAAGACATGTGGCACACCTACAATCTGCTGCAGGTGGGTGACAGCCTCAGAGCCTCAACCATAAGGTGAGACACACACATACTTGTTAACTCTCAAATCGACAGTATACCTGATGTCAGGATTTGGCTCAATGAGGATGAACTGATATCCCTAACAGGAAGGTGCAGACAGAGTCCTCTACTGGCAGTGTGGGCAGCTCACGTGTAAGAACCACACTGACTTTATGTGTGGAGACAATAGACTTTGATTCACAGGCCTGTCAACTAAGAGTGAAAGGAACCAATATCCAGGAGAACCAGTATGTCAAGGTCAGTGGTCATGCGTTTTTATATATTGTCTGTCTTTGATAAAGTACAGCTTACTCAGTAAATAGCCTAACTTTAATATTTCACTTCTTTCAGCATGCTTTTAATGAAAGAAAAATCTCTGTCCACTCATGTTAACTTTTAGGAAACTTTATGGTCTTTTTTTATAATTTTAGTGAACTTAACGTGTTACATTTACATAGCTGTAATGAAACGTGAATGTTTTTTCTGTTGTGTCATGCACATGCAGATGGGCGCTTATCACACCATTGAGCTGGAGCTAAACAGAAATTTCACCCTTGCCAAGAAAGTCTGGGACAGTGTAGTGCTGGACCGAATTGGTAATGTGTTTTTTTATGGTTTTTTTTATTTTCAGATGTGTCCAGTAAAAATTTTGTGCCCAATATTTAAAGCTGCAATCCCAAACTTTTGCCTCTCTAACAGCCTCCTTGTTTAAAACATTGACGACATTCAACACAAGTCACACAGTGTGACAGTAAGAAGTGTGCCCTCCAAATCAATCTTTCAAAAAAATCTCAACGACGTATATCTGCTGCTTTTGTACAGACAAAATAAAAACGTAAATGTTTTAAAATAAATCACGTTAGTGAGGTCTTACCAGCATCAGTTTTAAAGGAGGCTTAAGATGAAATGTTAACTTTTTTTGCATTTAGTAAGTTTACTCATGTGTTTGCCAGATCAGAAAAGCTGAAAAGACAACACCCTGCCAATTTTAATTCACCCGAAACCTCTTATCATCTTAACCCTGTTTGATTTTTTTCTTTCATGAAATATAAAATTATAATGTTCATTCTGGCCTTCTTCATATACAAAGTAAATAGGAGGGTTTATGCTTCAATATAGGAAAATATAGGTCCATTGTATTAAATTTAGCGGCATCTAGTGGTGAGGCTGCAAATTGCAACAAACGTCTCACTCCACCTCTCACCCCTCCCTTTCGAAGCACTACGGAGGCTAACACAGAACAAAGATGTCATCACATTTTCGCTTCTGCGTTTTAACCTGCGTGGAGCGAAATCGTATAAAAACAGAACATACAAAACACATATCTGTGTTATAAAGTTATCTTGTTTATTTTTTGACATATTCTTTGATAAGAAAAACAAGCATATAGGCCTGTTTTACTCTGGTGAAAGTCTGTTCGTTAAAATATGAGAAACTACAAATATTTAAACTAGCCTGCGATCTGAGTGAACAAAGATATATGAACACACTCAAATTATTTTTATGTTTTCTGTATATTTTAAAGTCATTACAGATGAAGTGAAGAAGTGTTAAATAAGACGAGACAATTGGAATCAGGTCATCTGTAGCGGTAACTCAATCCTGTTAAAACGCAGTTTTTTATTCTTATGAAAAATACCTATTCGAATAGCTTTTTAATTTTCGAAAAATTATTGTGGATCTAATGTTCGAATATTCCTGCCCATTCCTAGTATTTTTCAATATAATGGAACCCGTGGTGTGTGTAGATAGAAATAGCGCATTCTAAGGTAAAAACAAATAACGCTTCATTATGTAAGGTCTTTTTAAACCTCTAAAGACATAGTTATGTATATTATCAGTGTTGGCCACGTTACTTTTAAAAAGTAATAAGTTATAATTACTTCTCACAAATATTTATTGAGTTAGTAACTGAGTTACATCATTATAAAAGTAACTAATTACCAGGGATTGTAACTATTGTGTTACCTTTTAAAAAATGTTCAAATATGTCAAATAACTGGATCACCTGATATTAAATATGTTAAAATGAATGAAATGGAAACTAAATAGTATAAATTATTTGTATAAAACATGGTACACTAATCTACACTATTTTAATGTTGCTGTGGGTCAATGTGAGAGACACCTATTAAATTCAATATTTATATCAATATATTATTGTAAATATTATCATTGCTATACTGGAACAAATAAAACACAATGGAATAGTTCAGAACTTTTACTATTTATTGCACAGACCACAAATAAGTCTATAAATTATGCTTCTAAGGACATGTACCAACTTCACAACTGCTGGACATACTGTACTGTACCACTTAGCCTATTTCTGTATTTTTTACAAAATTAAACAGTTTATTAACAAGAAGTGCTCTTAATGTTTGGACTGCTTTCCAGTATGATCGTGGAATCTTAGTTCCTGCATACTTGAGATTGTGTGCTTTTCCGGGAAATTGTCCAACAAGGGAAATTCATGTTCGAAAAAAAAATACCAAACCCTTAGGAACCCTGGCGGAGTGTATCGAGCACAGAAATACTACGTCATACGTCCAACTCGTTTATTAAAAGTTGACCATGTTTATCATGAGAAGCCAGCACGTTTAACAGTTTAAAGAAGTCAGAATGCATGAAATAGCATTTAATCCCCCCTTAAATTAATTAATAAAAACAAATATTATAAAACGCTAAATTAAGGAGAACCATGATTAATACAGATTTATGATACAAGTGTGTGTGCTTTATTAGACCGTTATGAATGGGCTAAATGAACAAGACATTCTGTAGAAGTAATTTGTTTTATTGTTTAGTCTCATATTTTTTTAATTACAATTAGCTGAAAGGACTATTGCTTAAAATTGGAAAGAGACTTGTGATGTCCACTTTAACTACTTTAGAATCCACATCAAAGACTTGAGATGAGTTGGACCTCAGAGACTTGTGAACATGTCTGATAACGACAGATTGATAATTTTTGGCTGAACTCTCCGTTGTCACTGATGACTTCTTTTACAGAACAAGCATGTGATCCTGCTCAGAAAGCGGATGTGGCCGCTGTGGTGATGCAGGAAGGTCTAGCCAATCTGGTTCTTGTGACCCCTGCTATGACCTTGATGAGGGCTAAAGTTGAAGTCACCATTCCACGCAAAAGGAAAGGTAGCTGCACCCAACATGACAAGGTGAAAATGCATTTTTAAATTATTACATACATCTGTATCTAGAGACTAAAAATCCCAAATTTATAGTTGCTATGTTCAGAATGGCATACCTGTTTACTGTACATGTACTGTACTTTTTACAGTACAGTATAATATGTAAAGTAGTAGGAAATTATAAACATTTCAAACAGTAGTATGAGATATTAGTAATCTTATAACATATGTGTGCTTCCAAATATATCTAGGTGCCCTTAAAGGAACACTCCACTTTTTTTGGAAATATTTCCCCAAGAGTTGATAAATTGAGTTTTACCGTTTTGGAATGTATTCTGCCAATCTCCGGGTCTGGCGATAGCACTTTTAGCATAGAACATTGAATTCAATAAGACCAGTAGCATTGCGTTCAAAAATCGCGACCAAAGAGTTTCGATATTTTTCCTATTTAAAACTTAACTCTTCTGTAGTTATATCGTGTAATAAGACAGGGGGAAAATGAAAAGTTGCGATTTTCTACGCCGATTTGATTAGTAACTATACTCCTATTCCTATAATCAAGGAAGTTTCTGCCGTAACATGGCCGCAGCAGACGCAGTGTTATCACTCAGCGTCTGAAATTAGTCCCAAGCTAGGTAACTTGTATATGTTGACTGAAGTTAGCCTATTTCCACATGCGCTGCGTAATAACACTGCGTCTGCTGCGGCCACGTTACGACAGCAAACTTCCTTGATTATTACGCCGGAATGTCGCAACATCGCCAGACCCGGAAATCGGCAGAATACATTTCAAAATGGTAAAACTCAACTTATTAACTCTTGGGTAGTTGTAAAATGAGCATATTTCCCAAAAAAGTGGAGTGTTCCTTTAACAAATATAGTATTTTGGTCTTGGCATAGAAGCCAGTTATCATGGGGAGAACCTGGGCGGGCATGTGGAGGACCGGTAGTGCCGATTACAAATAAAATGAAGAATCAATTGATCAATTTACTAATTAAAACATAAAAATGTAAGAACAATTATGTCCCTGGATGCAATTTGATGGAACAATGCCTTGTTATTAATGGTTTATATATGGTCATTTGTTGCACTGCTCGTGTGCGATCTAACTGGGTATAACAAATATTCCTTGTACATCAGACATGGTGCAGGTTTGGTTAACAAAGCAGTTTGTCTCTACATGGGAATTATTATGACTGCGGCATTACAATTCCAGATCAAGTGGCATCTCATCTCAATTACAGCCCAGATTCACTGTGCATGAGCAACACATTTTCACTTGTGTGAAAGGATGCGATCTTGCTGCTACGCTTTCTTGTGCTGCACATCTTGTTTTATAGGGGTACACTATACGCACTAGTGGTATCATTCCCCGATAACAGCGTCCTCATAACCCCCGGCTCTACAGATTTTGTATATTTCTCTTATCTACCTTAAGATGTTTGCTGAATAAGTCCATTAGTGCCCTGTGAACTGGACATCAGTGGATATTCTACCGTGATTCCAGTTCGTAAGGAGCGTAAATTATGTTCCATTGAAGGAATTAACCATGATAAAACACACCTGAACATGCTATTCAAAGGCTTTAGGAATAATAGACACGTTCGACTTAATGCAGGGCTTCGCAGATTGCTTGGCATATCACGTTGAAGTACCGCGAGACGGATTCAAAAGCACACAAAGCAGTTTGTGGTACTTTAATGTGATCATTTGGCAAAACGACAAAGAAAAGCAATTGGCAAATAGATAGAGAAACGCATTTAAAATGTGCATAATAAAACGTTTTATTATTTTATTTTTTACGTTTTAAAGCATGAATCGGCACTCCCGGTCCTCCATACAGGCAGAGTCCAGGGATTAAATATTAAGGGGGGACAGAGTTCCTCCTCAAAATATAGAGGATTTGCCTATTTAATACTTGATATTGTCCCTAACGCTATGCAAATTTTATAGATATAGTAGTATTTCTTTCACTTATATTTTAAAAAGGTAAAATGTTGCCATGAATTGTCCCCCTCAAATTTACAAACGGTGCACAGTACAATGTGTATACCAGAACATGAGTTGGAATGCTCTTTTGATTATTCTCATGTCTGCTTGTTTTTAATCATAATACAATGTTGAACTGACAGATATTACGTCAATATGTGAAATGTATGTATACAATGGTGCTGTCTGCTCTATTTCAGGCATTAGAGCGATTTTATGAAGCTGTTATGCAGGGGATTCTGAGACATTTCAATTTTGATGGTGAAGTTTCATTGTTTTTCTGTTTTCATTTCAACTAATTGGAAGGGTGGCAAAATATAGATGTTTTTTTGTCTTATGTGCTTTTTAGTGATAAAGTGTGTTCTGGTGGCCAGTCCGGGCTTTGTGAAAGATCAGTTCATCACCTACCTCTTCAAAGAAGCTGTAAGACAAGACTGCAAGATTCTGCTGGAGAACAGATCTAAATTCATGCTGGTGCACGCCTCATCCGGACACAAGTACTCACTCAAAGGTCAGAATTCCTTAACTCTTCAATTCACCTTTCATTTTGTTTTACTATCAGAAATGTCTGTCTTGTGACATATGCAACTACTTGTTTTAATCAGTCTAATGATTTTGAATAATGGCCCAACTAATCCTGCTAACTTCAAATCTTGTTTCCAGAATGTCATATTTAAGTTCCACCATTTTTTTTATTTGTCTTGGTCAGTGTTGTGAACAACGGCGTTATAAATAAACGGCGTTAGTTTTTCAGTAATGAGAAATCAAACAAAGTACCGTTTCCTCTGTTACAACGGCGTTACCATTTTTGACAATAAAATGCAGTGTTACTACTAACCTGCAAAGTTCTTTTTCTCTGGTTTGTGCGTTGGGGGGTGGGACTGGGACACATAACTGATTTTGATTGATTGAGTGGGGTGGGAGAAACCGCATAACTGATGAAGCTTGAGCGCTGGTCGGACTTGATATTGTTTATATGCGAGAATGACTGCTCGCAAGATCAAGTGGACCCAAACATAGTCTGAACGGCTGTGCTGACGCGTTCCATCATGGCAAAGTTCGGGGGAAGTTTATTCCAGGTTTTCAGAATTAGATTGACCTCGCGTTCGAGGTTCACCATGTCCTTACATTTCTGTTCTTTTGCCAAACGTTCGTGCTCACAAATGATGCTTTCCAGCTTGGTATTAAGAGCGACAAATTTGGTCAACCATATTTCCGCAGATTTGAGCTCAGCTGTCTCTAACTCAAAACTTGCAGTGGAGGTGCCACGGATGACACTGAGCTGTTGAGTGTGGTTTCGTGTGGATGAGTGATGCAATTGAACAAATTCCTGTGCGCACGAAAGTCGCCAAATCGTGTCGAAATAACATGAGAAGATCAGATGTGAAAGAAACCAGCTGACTGAGTGCGACATTACGAGCGGTCTCATTTGTGACGCAGCTCAAAATGCAGGAGTTGCAGACTTTCTTCACATATTATGTTACCAGTCTGACATGAACTAACAATAAATCTCTTTTTACAGCATTTATTAAATTGTTTTTGAAACTTAATACAAATCTAGTTGTTTCTTCATATTAATTAATTGACAAATGTTAACAAACACAACTTTAAATATTTAAAAATTGAAATGTACCATTAAGATGAATAAATGCTGTTGAAGTATTACCTATCATGTTAGCTAACTAATGTTTAGAAATGGAACCTAGTTGTAAAGCTTAATTAAAGCTGGTAATGTTGGCCTGTCACATAGCATAATTCAGGCTAATGTTGTCCTTCACATACGCTACCTGTTACTTTTATAGTTCTTTAAACGGGACGGTATGTCTGTTGGTGAAATGCTTTGCCAAGCTGATCGTGTTTGCTCTTTAGGTCCGCAGATTTTGCACGGACGTACTTCGTCTGCACTATGCCACACGCTTTAATGCCCCTTTGCGCATCTGCTTCACTGACAAGCCGTGAACAGGCGGAAAAGGCACTTGTGTTTGCCGCCATGACTTTCATTTCACCGTCACCCTGAAAAGTTGTACGCGTCCACTGAGTGAAGAGAGCGCTGAGAGCACATGCGCACACACATACGGCTGCCACAAATGGAAGCGTTTCAGGATGCATTTTCTCTGAAACGTGTGCGTCATTAAAGTACCTGTACTAAATAAATGAGAAATCGGTATCGTTTTAACAGAAGGGTGTCGCCGTACTTTTCTTGTTTCGGTCTATCGTGCAACACTACTAGTAACTATAACTAATTACTTTTTTAAAGTAACATGCTCAACTCTGAAAATATCATTGTGAGGTTACAACTTTTAAACAAAGATACAAATCTAGATTCTGTTCAGTAATTTCTCCTCTACTGCATGATCTTCACTGGCTACCTGTGGCATCACGTATTCACTTTAAGATATTACTTCTAACATTTAAGGCATTTAATGGTCTTGCGCCTGCATATCTTTCTGACCTACTCTACTCCTACTCTCCTGCCCGGTCCCTCAGATCAACTGAGCTTGGTCTTCTGTCCATTCCTTGTTTTCGGCTGTCCACTTTAGGTGGTAGGTCATTTAGTGTTAATGCTCCTAAATTATGGAATTCGCTACCCTTTACACTTCGTAAGATGTCATCTTTGCCTACCTTCAAGACTCAGCTAAAAATGTATCTTTTGTATAATGTGGCTATACGTTACCTTATGTGTCTGTATTGTGGATGCGCAAATATATTGTATAGCACTATGTGGAGCAACCTTGAGCTATGGAAAGGCACTATATAAATAACACTTCTTATGTGTGTGTTCTCAAGCACGTTGGGTTTCATTACAAAGTAACCCTCTATATGTAAAGCTACATAGACTTATATGACATTTTTGATGTATGGTATTTCCACAGAAGTTCTGTGTGATCCAGCAGTAACAGCTCGGCTGTCTGACACGAAGGTGACTACGTTTGGTTTTGCACATACACTTACAGTTTTAGCAATCGGTATATTGCTATTCAGATTTTCTGTTTCTTTTTTGTTTTAGGCAGCTGGAGAGGTGAAAGCCCTGGAGGACTTTTACAAGATGCTCCAACAAGAACCAGATAGAGCCTTTTATGGGTAATAAAACTTGCTTAATAACTTATTCATAATATAAAATTCTTAATCCATGATCTTGTATACATTTTTTGTTCTGTACAGGCTGGCACATGTGGAAAGAGCGAGTGAAGCTTTAGCCATTGACATCTTGCTGATCAGTGACACACTATTCAGGTATTTTTAAAATGAAACTAAGTCGTTATCACCAGTTTCAGGTCTGAGTGAAGAAGATTAAAACAGTGTATTAATACTGAGAGAAAAGTTTAAAGGTTACTCAAATCACGTAAACCAAACCCTTAAAAATGGTGTAAAGGTAGGAATGTCTTAAAAAAACAAAAGCATAAAATCCTTTCATGTCAAGTGTATTGTGATTGTTATTATTTTAAATATGTTAAAAAAAATTCACAATTTCAGTCAATTTCTATTTCAGGACCTATCATATAAAGTAAAGTTATAAAATAATGTGTGACCTGTGATAGCATAAGGAGTCGGAATACGTTCATCTAATTTGGAGCGACAGGCAAAAGAAGCGAAAACGCCAATGTTGGTCGAATTTGAGGTTTTCATAAAAATAAGTACATTAAGCCCTCTAGCGATCCCAATGCTTCGAATAGAAATGAAACATCTAATATGATCTTTATTTGTACATTTTCTGAGAGGTGTACCTTCTTTAACCTTTCCTAATACAAAGGATGCGTTTCCATTGGAATCAAAGCACTTGCATTACCTCACGCCAGGCAAAACTGGTTTTGTAGGTATTTGAGTAATCATTCACTTGTAACTTGTCAACAATCTATCAATATTTTGTATTATTAAGGGTAAATGCTGTTTAGGATATCGCTTCTTCCGCATCAAATACATTTTCCGCCTCAAAAAACCCTGCTGTACTAATGGCATGTTGTGTTCTTTGTTTCATCTGCACTTATAAATGATTTATCTCCTGGCGAACTCGCAGTTTGTAAAGTTTAAGTGCTGTGCCATATCTGCACAGCTGAAAACATTAAACTAATGGGGATGTCATGTTCATTTTCAAAACCTCTTTAAAAAAAGAAACATGCGCAAAATAAACGATATTTACCTGAACAACCACGAAATAAAGCTAATGCAGGTCATAGCCTTTAGGAATACATTCGTTGAAAATGTGGTATTTGCCACAGGACACACGCTTCCACTTAAATCTCAGCCAGCTCAGCCACTTTCACTCATATAGCGCTGAGGTAATTTTCCCCAAGGGATTACATTATGTTAGCCTTTCTCCTTTTTAGTTGTCGATCTATTATGAGGTGTTTGGAGAATTAGACTCAGGTCAGCGCCTGTATATCCTAGGTTCACCTTGAAGAGTCTTTGTTAAAAACGCCATTGTTCCCTATGTACGCTACGTGATTTGAGCAGAATCACTCATTGCCCCGTGTGAATGTATACAACATTCCAGCTCTTCTCTCTCTATGTTTTGTCAGTGTCTCACTTTGCTGAGAACGAAACAGCGCCTCCAAAGTGACATAATGCAGAAACTGCAGTTATAAATTAATAACCGACTGCGTTCAGCTTTAATTAGCCCTTTCCGTGACACCTGATTGACAAAAAAAATTACACTCCTAATGCTGTCGCATGCAAAGCATGCTGGGAACTCTAAATTCACTGCTCAGTTAGGGAAAATAACTTAAATGTAGTACAAAATAATTAAGTAAAGATCCTTTATACAAGTTTAAAATGAATTTGAATTCACTCAATAATTTGTGCATTTAGAATTCCAAGATTGTTTCTATAATTTTAACAGAAATTTTGGTTAAAAAAATAAAGAACACAATTGTATTAAGTAAAGTTTACTCTATTAATTTCATGAAATCTACTACGATACAATCATTTTTTAGTCTTGCAGTATCCATTTCAAATTGTTGATGCAACGGCTTTGTGGATTAATAAGCAATAATAAATCAGTTTAACAAAAATAAGATCTTTTGTTTACTTTTTTGATGGCTCAAATATATACTTGACATATCATTTGTCAACTGTTGTACCATATGTTTTACAGAATTGTGTGCCCTATCATCATCCTTCATATCTCCGCAACCAATGGTTTACTACTAGAGCACAAAACTGTTAACATGAGTACAACATTCCTCGTAGATTTAATTCCCTAGTTTTTTGCTCTCAAAACTGACCGTATGCACGAACTTCCGCAATAATATAAGCCAGCTGGAAAACTTCTGGTGAACCGTCACTCATTGCTGTGATGGTATCTTAAATTTTCCGAGGTAGCGTTAACGGCATCAGTAGTGTAATTCTTAGTTTATAATAAGATTCCAGTTAGATAAATAGTCATGCCTAACATTCATGTAAAAATGTAAAACGAGATGGAAAGACGGGAAAACTGATGAGCACTTCTGCATCTCTCTGGTTTGCTTGGTTACATGTAATAAATTGAGAAACTTTTTTTTAATCATTGCAGACATCAGGATATAGCCACACGCAGCCGATATGTTCGTCTGGTTGACAACGTGAGAGAGAACGGGGGAAGCGTCAGGTATCTACAAGAGCAGAGACTTACATTGATATAATGCTACCTGTGTTTTTCTTTTTGACACTAATAAGTCATCTTTTCTTTTCCATTTCGGTTTAAGGATGTTCTCAAGTCTGCATGTGTCTGGAGAACGTAAGTTTGTTTGTTAGACTGCCTATGGAAAAACAATACTATGCTAATATAGACTTTGAAACAATGTGATTTATCTCTGCAGAGTTGAATCAGTTGAGTGGAGTGGCAGCCATCTTGAGGTTTCCCATCGCTGACGTGTCTGACGCAGAGGAGGACAGCAGCTCAGATGAAGACTAACATTATGACAATCTTTGCTATGATGGGTCTCATGGGAACATATTTTGCATTTAAAGACTGATCTGAGCCTCCATAAACAAAAGTCTCAAAAACTTGAATTTAATTCAATAGTTTGGAAGATAGAATTCTAAAAATGAAATGAAAATACTAGAGAATGCATCAGTACCCCAGCCATGTTTGTGTTAACATTTACAACTTCATTAACAAATGTTCAAATTATTTAAAATATACCATTCTTCATAAATACAGAAATTTGTGTTAGTGTTGTTGTTGATTCCATTTTAATTTACTGAAGCAAGTGAATACATTTTTCATTGATCAAATAGGGGCCCTTTTCAATAAGGATGTTACCAATTGAAAGAGTTTTTGTTTTCAGAACAGCTGAAATGAGTTAGTTAAGTCAACTCTGAGTAGGCTGACTCTGGGTTAATCATGTACCACGACTATAAAAAGTCTTGATCAATGGTATTCAGCGCCGATTTTAAAATTCACCATAGCGACGTTTGAGAGGCACACTTTCCTTACTGGTCTGCATACAGTGGATTTACTAATGCGCTCTACATCCTTGGTGTTATATAGAAACCTATGGAGTATATGGCCGATGTTATTGAAATATATTTTGATATATCAAATTCACTGTAAAGAAAATGGCTTAAATGAAAATGCATGGGGAAATAACAAAAATTCTTGGGTCTTAAATTCCTATCCTCAAATATATTAATTAATGCAGCCTCTTCATGTACAGTCGCCTATAAAGAGGGTATGCATTGATCTCACTTTTGTGTATAAATTTGTGCAAGTTTGAAATGTGAATTTTTTGTAAAGCAGCCTTTTCTAATGTAGTTTTTAGTACATTTTACTTAATTTTTGTGTAAAATTTTTAAGTGAAATTTGCTTATTTAAATTAAGATTTTGCACACATTTACACACAAAAATAAGTCAATCTTACTAGTTGTTTTTACAGTGCGAGTTAACAGTGTTATGATTACACTTTATAAGTTATGATAAGTTTATAAGTGATACGTTTTAAACTGATTGAGTGTGTCTGAATCCAAAAAACCTGCTGGGGAGGCTATTCCAAATTTTAGGGGCAAATTATGAAAAGGATCGACCACCTTAAGAAGATTTTGATATTCTGGGAACTATTTACAGACAAGAGTTTTGCATCCGCAGTGTGCACGATGTATTGTAATCTGACAATAGTTCACAGAGATACTGAGGCGCTAGACTTTATTAGTTATTAGCAGGATTATGAAGTCATAAATGCATGAATAAGTTTCTCTCCATCTAAAGCAGAAAGCATCGGCCACAGTTTAGAGATGTTTCTAAGATGGAAGAATGCTGTACGACACACATTTGAGATATGACGATCAAACGACAGACTGCCATCTAGCAACACACCAAGGTTCTTAACTGTGGACGACGACACAACCGAACAACCACCAAAGGAAATATTGCACTCTACTTTTTTATGTTTTGCATTTGGTGAAATAATTAATACCTCTGTCTTGTTAGAGTTCAGAATAAGAAAGTTGTTGGCCATCCAGTTTTTGATGTCATTTACATAGTCTGTTTTGAAAACTGGGCAGTTTTCATCATCCAGTTTTGAGGAAATGTAAAGCTGGGTATCATCAGCATTAGCAATGGAAAATTACTTTATTTTTCCTGATAATGTCTCCTAAGAGAAGCATGTAAAGTGAAAAAGGATGGGCCCTCAAACTGATCCCTGTGGCACTCCGAATTTAACCAGAGATTTATGTGACATTTCATAATTTAAATAGACAAAGTGGTAGCGGTTGGATAAATAGGATTTAAACCAGGCTAATGCCTGACCACCAATGCCAACATAGTTTTCTAGTCTATTAGAATGGCGTGGTCTTTTGTATCTAAAGCGGCACTCAGGTCTATTATCCTGCAGGAATGTGCATAGTTGGCTTGAGACTATTATTATTATTTTATTTTTTTTTAGAGTATTTTGGATAAAAACATTTAGGTTTGAGATTAGTTTGGTGTACAGTTAGCTGATTCTACCGGATCGAGTTGTGGGTCTTTTTATAAGAGGCCTGATGACTGCTAGTTTTAAAACTTCTGGGACATATCCTAATGCAAGTGATGAGTTTATAATATTGATCAGGGGTTCAGTTACACCAGGAAAAACCTCTTTCAGTAGGTTAGTGGGAATAGCATAGTGTCTAACATGCACAATGACTATTTAGCTGCTTTATCACTGTTGTGAGCTCTTCCTAACCGATTGCAGTGAATAACTGAAGCTGTTCTCATGGGGTTTTGTAACTAAGTGTATAAGTGAATGCTTCATTGGCTGGCCTCACCGCTGACATATTATCTCTAATGATCTCAATTTTATTAGAGAAGTTAATAAAATCATTGCTGCAGTAATTAAACATCTAAATCTGTTGAGGATCTACTTTTTGTCAGTTTCGCAACTGTGTTGAATTGGTACCTAGGATTATTATGATTTTTCTTTATAGGTTTGCTTAGATATGCAGTGCTAGCAGTTTTCAGAGACTTTCTATCCATGCATCATGAAATACTTTGTAGTTTTAATGGTCATACCATGGTGCCAGTGGTTTTACTTTTATCTTCTTCAACCGAAGACGAGCGACAGTTTCTAGGGTGTTGGAGAAGGCGTTGTTAAAAGTTTCCGTTACAGCATCAAGGTCTCCATACATGACTTACCGCAGTTATTATGTTGTTTTGTGTGATTGGTGAGGCGGTACGCAGAAGCACAGTCTCAGTCAGATTGTAAGAAAAAGTATAAAACATAGACGTGGAGCGTGGTGAGTAAAATAGTCTATTAACTGAGTATATAGATATTAGTTTGCGAATTACAACTTAAGTATTAGGAGACTCGCATGCAGGGCAAGCTACAAACAAACGCTACAAGCTGGAGAGTAAAATAACTTGAACAGTTCACTTAACAACTACAGTCTGTGCACCCTAGGCCGGTTTCATAGACAAGGCTTAGCCTAAGCCAGTTGCTTTTATTAAAATGCCTGAGACGAAACCATTACTGATGTGCATCTTGAGACAAAACAAGGGCACTGACATGTTTTAAGATATGTCAGGACAAGTTATTTTCAGTTTAGATAGCTCAAAATTAATTTTAGTCTGGGACTAGTTTTAAGCCTAGTCTGTGAAACCAGGGCATAATGTATTTGCTCAATGACTTATGACTAATATGCCTATTCACAAAACTTTTTCTGTGTATAACAGAACAGTCTTTTAATAAAAGCATTTCTTCACAATTCATAATTTCACCTCCCAGGTATAGGCTGTAGTTCCCTATTTTGTCCACTAGACTAAAAAATAACAGGTCATGAAAATGTTTAAGTGTAATGCTGTCATCAATGTTTAGATTCATCGAAATTCATGGAACCAAGGTACACTAAGTACAGATGGTGTATGTTACATCATTTGTATTTATTGTATATACAGTATGTAGACAAAACACATGTTAGATGTCGGAAACGTTACTACAAAGTTTGTCTCGTTTAAATTGTAAGCATGACAGCAACCCCATTTGCCATATTAGTGGGTATAGTGAAACCAATTGAAGTGATCTCTGATTCAGTTTGAAGGTTATTGACTATAGTCTAAAATAAAAGACAAGCCTATTTTCTCGTCTGCATGACGCATGTCTGGCCTGAAGGTGAGACTGTATTGAATGTCCATTGGAAAGGCTTCCAAATTCCAACAATCCAATTCGTTTCCAAAGGATGTAATTTACCTCCAAAAGCAGCCATTACACATAAAACATTGCAAATTTCACCTTTGTCGACTTGAAAAATTAACCTGCCGTTCTTAGCTTTACCATATACTTGACAATATGATGCCCAAAATTATTTTCATGTAGGTGTCTCATTCTGGCTTATTCTGTGCATTTGATTGCATAGGCCTAATGGTTCCCATGTAAAAGGGTGCGAACAGAAAAAAAAACTTAAATTGGACCATTGCATGTGATGGTATATCTCACCATGCCACTTGTTTCATGGTTTATGGGCACAATACTTTGTAATGCTGCAGCATGAATTGTCTACATTAAGTAAATATAGGATCCAGGTATATTATTAGGGACAATGAAATCCCTTTAACCAGGTTAAATCCTCAAGCATGCCCCAGTGTAAGTATACAATAGAGAGGATGACCATGATGTGCATTATTTGATGACTGTTACACCAGAAGTCAAAGCGTCCAGGGCTGAAGCACTCGGGCAAGCGGCAAATGTTGACGAGCCCTCCAAGCAAGGCAAGCGTATCCATACTGAGGTAGAGTCGTAGAGAGGCGGGGCTTCCTCTCCCTGCACCAATCAGACGCAGCATGAAGAGAACAAAACGAAACAGCGCCTGCCAGGCAAAGGAGCGCAGACGGTGCACGTTACTTCGCGCCCCTGAGCGCACAGTACACACCATAACCAGATAAAAGTAGATAGCCTAACATCGCCACGCGACGACAGAACGGATAACACAGCAAAGTGATGTAGATGATCGGCAGAGCTCCTGCAAAGAAAAGAAGCAGTGGTCAGTAAAAACGCAAACATAAACAGTAAAGGAAAAGGCCCCTCAGAAATTTTGAAATTAGCCCACCCTTATGCCACTCAAAGTGTATTTGACTTACAGTGTCGTGAAAAAGTATTTTCTTTGTCTGACAAAGTAAAGAAGGCTAAAAGATAAAAAGCAACACATCATGGCGAAATCTAAAAAGATTCAAGAACAGATGAGAAACAAATGAACTGAAATCATCAGTCTTTATAAGACTTTTGTATTCCAGCGAACCACAGATGAAGAAATCTTGGAACAGTGTTGAACCTTCCAAGGAGTGGCCCGCCTACCAAAATTACTACAGGAGTGCATTGATGACTCAGTAAGAAAAAGACTGGGCAAAAATGGCATCCATGGGAGAGTTCCAAGGCGAAAGCCGTGTCTGATCAACAAGAACGTAAAGGCTCATCTCATATTTGCCAAAACAACATCTTGATGATCCCCAAGAATTTTGGGCAAATAATCAGTATACTGATGAGACATAAGTCAAACTATTTGAAAGGTGTTCGTCCCATTACATCTGGCATAAAACTAAAAGAATTTCATATCAACAGTCCAACAGTATGATGGTCTGGTGCTGCTTTCCAGCTTCAGGACCCATGGACGTCTTGCTATAATTGATGGAACAATGAACTCTGCACTCTACCAGAAAATCCTGAAGGAAAATGTCTGGCCATCAGTTTGTGACCTCAAACTTGGGTTATGCAGCCGGACAATGATCCGAAACACACCAGCAAGTCTGAATGGCTCAAAAAAGAAATGGGTTTGGCATTGTCAAAGTCCAGACTTAAATCCAATGGCTTATATGTACATGGAGCATATGCATATTTCCGTTAAAATCTCAGCCAGCTCTGTTACATCCGGCGCACGTAGTATCCATAAGGAACAATGGCGTTTTTCACTCAGCCGCTTCAAGATGCACATGCTGTAGGATTATGGTCAAAAACGTGAGTCAAATTATAATACTATGTCATACATCGACAACCAAAAAGGAGAAGCACTTCCGTGTCAAGCTACATTTACAAATATGAAAAAGCTAAATAAACGTACACTCACTTGAGGCTTGATAACAGAGGCACATAGCAATGCTCAGCCGCAGTGCAGTCGGTTTGCTGAAATTTGAACGTTTTCTTACAAAAACAACTTTATCGCTTGGTGAAAAATTACCTCAGCGCTATGAGAGCGGAAGTGGCTTAGCTGGCTGAGATTCCAGTGGAAGTACGTCATCGCTCCTTGTGCATATACTCCATTGAGATCCTGTGGCATGACCATAAACAGGCCGTTCATGCTCGAAAACCCTCCAATGTGGTTGAATTTTAAAATTCTGCAAAGAATTACAGATTTGGAACTTGAAGGGAGAGCATTTTAATTTTGGGGTGAACTGTTCCTTTAAGGGCTAAAATATTATGTGGCAATAGGGTTGCACAGTGTACTGGTGCTACGGTAGCATCGCGATACTCAAGCTTCAAAATACCTGCGATGCCGCTCTATGTTTTAAACGATAGTATCGTAGTGCCATCAGTATTTACTAATCTTAATACTATAGTATTAAAATTAGTTTTAAAATTCATAGACACTAGTGTTTTTGAGTCCTACCATATTAAATATTAAAGTACACTGCTGTATTTGCTACAATTTATACAATTACTATAGTTAATACTACAAAATATTGTAGTGCACAATATAATACATTTGACTGTAGTAAATATAAAATGTTTAATTTAGATTCGCTAGAGTATTAGGAAAATGTGGTTTATTTTGTAGATTTTAGACTATAACATGGCACAGCATCATGATACTACTTTACCGTGATAGTTTAGCTGGTATAGTATCGTAAGATATGTTTATGGTATCGTGACAACCCTATTCTGCATTTTGCCACTGTGTAAATAATGTGCATTGAGCTGGATCAGAACCCAGCACACACCAATAGAAATACATCTGACACAACTAGTCATTATTTAGAGGTTATACCACGGGCTGTGGAATGCTTCATTCTGATTGGCTGACAAACGTTCTACTGGTGTACATTATTTTTCAGTCAAACGGACACCTATGTCACCAACGGCTTGAGATGAGACACGTTAGAAATTAGTCCTTTTAAATTAGCGTCCTGTAAGAAATGACCACATTCCAGGATAAATACCTTAAAATGTCTTGACAGCAAACATCAGAACGACGTGGTAACCGTGGTATAAGAGGAATAATTAACTCCGGTCCATTAAATTCTTAGAAAATAATGCACACCCCAAGGTGTAACAGCCACGACGCGCATCACCACCTTGGTGGTCAATTTACCCGTCGTCAATTATTTATTACTTATTACAGTCACTTGAAATATTAAGGATGCCCAATTGAATTTCATACACATATCAGGACATAATAGAAACTCATGTGGTCCATGGCAGGCATTAAAATGAGGTAAACACAACTTCAGACACATGACTTAAACCGTATCATTATTTATGTAACAAAATTTTGGCCAAATGGAAAAGCCATGAGTGAAAAAGTGAGGACACCCTTATGGCTTCCATAGGAATTAAGAGGGTAAGTAATGGTCATGCACTACTAATAAAATACTTTAGATTAACTGATCATCAGCAACTGTGTGCACCTTAAGTTTTCATATGACTGCAAGTACATCATATCAGGAATTGCCCTATAAAAGTCATCAATCTAAACTGAGAGTTGCTCACCAAAAGTGTTGACTAGACAGACGCCAAACATGTCAAAGCACAGCAATGTGTCGTAAGTTGGTGCTCCACCCTCATGGTTCATAAAGAGATGATAGAAGACTGAGCAGAGGGTCGGAGAAAGACAAGCCAGATAATGCACCACCCCGATCCACCATTCTTCTACCTCAGCCCATGGAATACTCACAGGCAAAAACAGCAAAAAACAGAAGAAGGGAATACCTTGTGAAAACAAAAAGGAAAGGATTACGATATGTTATGATATTGGTTTGTATGGTGAAATAAAAAAAAGTTTCATCGAGACGTGTGTCACAGAAATCATTACTAGCAATAATGTTCATAACAAGACAAGCCTTTACTGTATATCACATACACTTTAAGGTCAAGTTTATTAGAGACATGCAAATTATAGAATAATTCAATATAATAAAGCCAAATACAATGCTTAACAAGGATTTCAGACATTTCTTTAAAATACGGACCAAAATGTTTTCTTTCACAATCCAAAACAAATCTGTAAAAATAAATAAAATATAGCTTAACCTTATAAAATAAAGGCCTAGAGCACATAACTTTTACTCAAGGTGTTGGAACATTGATAACAGTCATTTTTACACCATCATTTCCAGGACCGTTATCCCTTACAAGGATTAGATGTAATCCCATTTAATGCTATTTATGTGCACTTGTGAAGCGTGTTACAGGATGATCAGCAGAGAAAGTCGTCCTAAATTACAAGTTTGGGAGATTCAGCTATTGGATTTCCCCCCTCATCTCAGGAATTGTTCCATTATTTGAAAAATGCACTGAATTATTTAAAACCACAGATTCTTTGCCTTATCTTAAGCCTCAATTGGAGGTTATGCATGTTGAAATTTGCTAGACATAGAAAATGAAGCAGTTAGTTGTTTTCATACCATGTGTATAGATGTTTCCCAATTCATTGTGCAGATAGAACAAACTTCGCAGACAATCTCTGTAAGTGGATAAAGGCCGGTATCCTGTTAGGACATACTTGTTGAACTGAAGATGTGGCGGTGAATTCGTAAAATCCAGAAGTTTTGGCCCATTAAAATAAGACATGGTGAGAGGAAGAAATAAAATGATCAGTTGTCCTTGACCGCCCACTTGACCTTGGAAGAGCTATTCTATAACCTTAATCCGGCTGCAAAGACATCATTTAAAGCAGTGTTTTACATAGCATTCAAAAGATCTGACACAGAGACCCATCATCTTAGAAGTGCCAGTAGGTAGGTAGAATAGCAGTACTTGTGGCTTGCAGAAAGGCTGTGGGCCGAGTTACTGGTACTTAGTGTTATAGCCAATCAGCAGCCAGCAGTTGGGCTGAGCAGGAGTCAGCTCATGGCAGATTAGAGTTCTTTAAGTCCAACTACTGATGTACTAAAAGACTTGGACACATGATTGTTCACGGTCATGTTAAGATGTGGTATTTCCAATGATTACAATGCCCCCCAAAAGGTATTTTAGACCCCTTAATGTATCAGTTTCATTGCATTAGATAAAATATCTGAAGATATCATGGTAATGCCGGCAAAAATGCCACTATGCTGCAAGAACCAGTTGCATCTTTCTGTGCTATTTTTGTAACCAGGCAACCGATTTGTACATTTGTTGCAAATCCATAGTGCGCACAGGTAATCTTACAAAAATGTATTGACAGACCAAACTACATTGTAAATACCAAATACAATATGAAAGAGACTGTATATATATATACTGTATATATACTGTACAACTTTGCTGTATTTTTGCAGCAGGTTTGCTAGTAATTTACTGTAGATTTAATTTACAATTTTGTTTTAAACATAAACTTGCTTATATTCTCTTTCATGAAACAAGACTAGGTCACTTTACTTGTAGTGTAATGTATCGTAATTTAAGAAGATTACATTTTTCCCTTGCAAAAATGCTTAGTAAGAATTAATTTTTTTCACTTCTTGCTCATTTTGAATCTCGAAAGTCAAAGTGCTTAAATTTTTTTAAGTAAGGTTTAACTCAAATTGAAACCGTTCTAATAGGAAAGTAATAACAGTAAATCTACAGTAAGTTTCTGGCAAACCTGCTGCAAAAATGTTTTGAAATGTTGTGAAAAATGTTTGTGTTGTATTTAAACATGTGGTCAATACAAAACTGTCTTATAATTCAATACAGTTGGAATGCTGTGAACACGAAGACTGGGTTTAAGGTTTATTTTACGTATTTAGAACTATAAAACTCATCATAGCACAGAAAGAGATATACAAAAATAAATAGTTCCGGTTATAGCAACAAAACTACAGTGAAACATTTTTGTATTCAGAAATCCTGAACGAAGATTGACAAAGAGAAATATGTAATCTGCAGATATAGTCTAAATAAATGTAAAATGTAATAATTCGTGCATGCAACCATTTATTCAATACATTTTAAATATTACTCTTAATTGACTTAAAATACATAAAAATAGTAAACAGGTTAATTACAGAAAAAAGTAATTAAAAAGAGAAAAATATACAAAAGTTCACAGAAACAACTATAAAAAAAAGTGAAGATTCAACTTTACTCAGTAAAGCCACATTTTGATCCAAATAAACTGGAATAATTTGTCCCAGAATTTTTTCCCATGAACATCCCTCCTCTCAGACCTGTTGCTGCCTGCGTTTCCATTGCAGTCTAAAGAACTGGTCTGAAGCTTCAATTATCCTGAAGGGAGAAATATGAATATATGAGTATATTAATCAGAATACCATGAATATGATATCTTAACAGTTCATGTTTCACACATACCTTGGTATTTATTTCCAAAGAGTCCTTTCAAATTATATTTGCCTTCCTTTCCTCCTAAAAAAAATGTTACAAGGAATTTAATCGGACAATTTACTGTAGAATAACTTTGCAAACTAAATATGATTCATTGGTCACATATTTAGACATGGTGGCCGACACGAAACAGTCCGTGTGTGTTCTCATGCGAGTACATCATTCTTTAGATGTCAAACTAAATAATGCTCTCTAGGTGTATTACCTGTCTCAGAGTTGCCATGCGGGTGGAAGTTGAACTTGAGGTGCTGTTGGATGTGGATCTGCTGTGGTGGTGCTGGCTGCAGCAATAAAGTGGGAAATTCAGACTGAGGAGGCATAGGTGAAGCGGACACCTCAGAAACAATGTCAGGCACCATTGAGTCCACATGTCCTGTGACAAGTGCAAGGGGGGAACCCTCAGGTGAGTCAAATGAGGTGACAGCGGGAATGTGACGGACGGAGGTTTCAGTGGGAGCACCAGGGAATGAGACAACTGCAGGAGAGACAAAAATATAGCATCAGAGAACACGATGAAAACCGGGCAAGGGATAAAGAAAATAAAACATTTCAAGAAAGTAAAACAAGAAACAAAGTTAGAGGTTTATAAACAAAATGTTAATGTGGACATCAAATCAGAAAGACTCCAGAAATTATGATAAGCAGCCAAATGAATATCTAAAGATTAAGCATTTTAAAATAAATATGAACTACACATTTCCCTTTGCCCTATGGTTACCAAATATATGACTGTACACGAGTCTACATACAATTTTATAGTTTTTCTTTTTATTTACCCTCTGGTTGTATTCTTTCATTGGTAAATTCCTCCTTTCCTGGTACGAAGAGAGTAAAATATAAAGAATGTCAGTATGCACATGTAGAATAATTTGAACATGCAAAAACACACACAAACACATTTGTCAGAGCACACAAGCACTGTCAGAAATTGTGTGTACCATATTTGTCAGTGAATTTTGTAGGTGGATCTCCCGCTGCCAGTCTCACAGGATCATCGGGCTGGGGGTGGGACCTCTCCTTCTCCTAAATAAACCATAGACAAACAGAACAACCAAGAGTTCAGTGTTAAAAAAGTCATGGATTTAAACACATTCAATGGACATTATACTCTAAATGCACTTTGTCATGCTGGATAAAAGTGGAAAACGATACATTAAATTACAAACGTAATGGTTCCTGTACATAAATGTCTTGTAAATACTGTAGTAATGGAGAGACATGACTTACCAAAATGGTCAATGGATTTTTGTCCATCAATTATAGGCCCATGGGGCAAAGCCTCCAGATTTCTGTTTTCTGTTTTTATATATAAAAATGGCTCAATGGCAGAAATGTAATGCTATATATTATATTATAATATACAATAAACAATGATGTTACAATTAATTCATGTTGTGTATGGAAATGTCTTTACCGTCAACAGACTGGCCATCCGTCACTGGGCCAAGAAGCTCATATGACACTGCTGGATTACCTATAATACACAGTAAGATATTTTATTTAAACTGAATAAAAGCCTTTATGGAACAAGTAAGGTTTTAAAACCAAGTACCTTATTCTTTAGACATTTTCATTTTAAAATATCTTGATAAAACAATTGTTATTGGTGCCGATTAATGTCCAAAAAGCAGCATGTAAGAGAAGTTTAAACTTCAGATGAATTGGTTTAAGACAAAAGAAAAAGCATATAAAGCTGATCTAGATTTTCAATTATAAAATGAGAAAGGAGGGACGTAATTATAATACTGTTGTCAGGATTGTAAATATCTGTCTACAATTCTGGCTCTCACCATATTTTCCCAAATTTTCGTCAGTCCCATGGCCAAGGGGCTGACCACCATATGGAAAACCCCCAAATCCTGAGAGAATTAAATATATATATATAATTGTGTATAGCCTTAATCGCTATAACAGTTCAATATAACTGTTATTACACTTGTTAGATAAAAAGGTAGTTAAAATCTTTAAAAAACTTACCATATTTGCCAGGGGATTTTTCACCACCGTAGCTAAGGGGCTGTTTATTGTAAGGTAACCCTCCAAAACCTGCAGATACAGATGATCATATTATTATGTATTATACAGTGATAAGTAGGGATGGGAACCGAGAACCGGTTCTTCTTTAGAACTGGTGCCAAGTGAATCGATTCCTTGGAACCGTTAGCGTACCTGCTTAACGATTCCGCTTATCGGTTCCGCTCGTTGCAAATGTGTCAACGCGCTGCGTTGTTTTGGTTACGCAGCAAACATGTAATCGAGGCAGAAGCGATCTAAAGTGTGGTTATATTTCACTAAAAAAGACGCCAATGCGGTCATTGTTCCAGAGGTTGTTCCATTTTACAACTGTAAAAGTTTAATTTCGGCAAAGGGGGGAACTACCTCCAATATGCAGAAACATTTGGCCACACAGCACGCAATTCATTTGCAGGACTGTCGCGTGTTTGATACACTACTACTTAGCGACACAGCAACAACAAGTGAGTCAAGCAGCAGCGGAGCTAACGAGACGTCATCTGCTATTAATGCGAAGGTTACTTCTCTATTTAGTTCATGTGAGCGCCATTTCATTGTGTAAACTTTTACTATATGAATAATAATCTCCATTGTCATTGTCAATCAAATTTAGATGATGATGACCTTGACTGTTTAGTCTGTGTTTTTAGTTTTTATGGCACTTAAATGGCAGTTTTATTAAAAAATTTTGTCTGGACCAATGATGAATGTGAAAAATTCTATAGGTCCCTGGACTTTACTTTGTAGCCTACTTTTAGGTTTGTTCTGAGGTTGCTACACATAATTTGTGTATACTCTGAGTATGTGCTATGTTCTTATCAGATATTAAAGCGAGTTAATACAAACAAACAAATTTGTACTTATTCCCTCACCCAATGAGAATCAATAAGAGAATCGATAAGGAATCGGATCGATAAGCAATATCGATAATGGAATCGGAATCGTTAAATTCTTATCAATTCCCATCCCTAGTGATAAGAGAAAGTATGTGAACCCCTTGGAATGAACTGGTTTTCTGTAGTAATTTACAATTAAATGTGATCTGATCCTTATCTACAGTAAGTCACAAAATTGGACAAACACAATGTGCTTAAGCTGAGAACCCACACACATTTCTTACAGTACAATACATTCACAGTGCTGCAGGAAAAGGGAACCCTTGGAGTTAAAGCTGATCAAACCTCTTTTCGTAGCAACAACATCAAAAACAATGACTTTCGATAACTTAGAATCTGGAAAATCTGTGGCCTGTTAGGTCCTTGCAAAAGTCAGAGTACTGTAAATCGGAGTACTGTGGACATGACTTTCATAGTGAGATAGCTTCAAAGACATTTAGTGAACAGCATCAGGACCTTTCCATAGCCTTTGTTGATCTTTTCAAGGCATTTGACACGGTTAATCAGGAGCTGCTTTGGACCATCCTAACAAAATTTGGTAACATCTTGTCACAGTTCCATGACGTGATGATGGCTCATGTGATTGTGGTCAAGAGTCAGAGGCTTTTAACCAGTGCCGATCCTAGACGTCTGGGGGCCCTAAGCAAACTTGTGAGGGGCCCTTGTACAAATAATTAAAATTAGGCCTTATTTGGTCTAAACAACTGTAAACTATAAGAAATAAAAAAATATGAACTCAATTAACACACTATAACGAATGAAGAAAAACATTAAACTGGGGGTTCATTTTATACTATCATTTTTTTTTTAATTAAATAAAAATGTTGATTGTCCTAACGCGTGGCTCTGGAACCATCTAACTGTTAAAAAAAACTATAACATGCAAACACTATGTTTGCATTTGGCAGACGCTTTTATCCAAAGCGACTTACATTGCATTATACTACAGTATACATTTGTGTTTTTATAATCATAGTGTGTGCAGTCCCTGGGATCGAACCCATGCACTTGCTAACGCAATGCTCTAACCTCTGAGCCATAAATACAATTTTCTCAAAAAACTGAGCATACGAGAACGCATCAATAATTCTCTAAATGTGATGGCACAAACTAAAAATGACATATTAGGGCCTATCATGGGCAAACGAAATATAGTGGACAAATACTGAATTTGTAAATTTGTACTGGAGAATTGTTAATTAATTGCATAATTCGGCAAAACTAAACAAGACTTTAAAATAGTACTAAAACAAATGCCTTCATGTTCTTTTGCTTCACGTCGTTGCCATTTTTTTCTCCGACCAGACGGATAACTTCGTTTTAAACCCATGGTCTTATGTAAAGACACATATCAGCACATAATGGGCATGTCATTACCTGCCGCCCACTGCATGATATCAGAGTATGTAACAGTAATTAAATAAATTAGGTATTAAAAGGACATTTCCAAACGATTCCTCTAAAGCTGAATCCACAAGTTATAAAATAGTGTGTTGTTTACAATAGTGTTATGATTCGGTACGTAAGGGGGTCCCCTGGTGGTGCAGGGGCCCTACTCAACCTGCGTAGTCTGCGCATAGGAAGGATCGGCTCTGCTTTTAACGTACGCACGGGGTAAGACAGGGATGCATGCTGGTGCCTGTACTTTTTAAGATCTGCCTCCTATGTGTAACAAAGCTTCTGCGTGTTCAACTTAAAAGCAGCAGTGGGATCACTGATGGCTTCAGGTTAGATGGAAATCATTTGAATTATTAAGGATTACAAACTGACATCGAGGTCCCAACAATGCAGATCCTTGAGTTGCAGTATGCTGAGGACTGGCTACAAAACAATGTGTGTATGCATGTATATTGTTTTATATATGTAGGCATGTAGGTGTGTGTGTGTCTGCATTTATACAGTACATGTTTATTGACTTAGTACAAAATATACCATATTTCATACCTGCTTTAACATTGTAGGGTTTGGTTCCATATTGCTGACCATCATTACCTAAGATAAAACACTGAAATGTCACAAACACACCCATGCTATAGACTATTTTACTAATTTACATGAGCAAGACAAGCCATACCATATTTTTCAAAGGGGTTACTTTGGTATCCATGGGGGGAGCTTGCAAATGCTCGTCCCCCTATGCCTGTTAAGCCACAGAAGGGACAGGTTGAAGATGGGATAATGACACCTGAAATCAGTATCATGCACATGTAAACCACATTTACCATATTTTGTTTGGGATTTTCCTTTGGATCCCAATCCTTTTGGTAGCCCGCCTTGA